>CM062297.1:686884244-688084244 GCA_031216915.1 Pictodentalium vernedei
TCACATCTAGACAATGCCTCAAAGCTACATATGGAATTTGAGACTGATCGGGCAAGAGCTGCGACCTGTAGGGTAGGAATTTGTTAGACAAATTATATCCAAATCCAAGATGGCCACTGGCAGCCATGTTTTTCAATGAAATCAAAAAAACATTGATAGCTCTCATCTAGACATTGCCCCAAAGCCACATACAAAATTTGGGACTGATCGGGGAGAGCCATGGCAGGCAGGGCGTGCTAAAGGAATTGTTAGACAATTTATATCCAAATCCAAGCTGGCTGCTGGCAGCCATGTTTTTCAACAAAATTCAGAAAAATTAATAGCTCCCATCTAGACATCACACCAAAGCTACATAAGAAATTTGAAAAAGATTGGGGGAGAGATGTGGCCTGTAGGGTGTGCATAATGAAATTGTTGACAATTTATAGGCCAAACCTAAGATGGCTGCTGCCGTCCATATTTTTTGACAAAATTTAGAAAAAATCGATAGCTCCCATTTAGACATTGCCCCAAATTTAAGCTACATATTGAAATTTGGGACAGATCAGGTGACAGCTGCGGCCTGTACGGTGTGCTAAAAGAATTGTGGATGGATGGCCAGATGGATGTACATACAAACATACGTATGGACATACAACAGATCACAACCCATCCCAATAGCTCATACATAAATAATAATGAAACAATTTATAATCCAAATCCAAGATGGCCACTTGAAAATTAAAAAAAATTTTTTATAGCTCCCAACTAGACATTGCCCCAAAGCCACATGTGCAATTTGGAACTGATCGTGTGAGAGCTGTGGCTTGTAGGGTGTGCTAAAGGAATTGTGGATGGATGGCCAGACAAATGTACGTATGGACGTAAAACAGATCACAACCCATCCCAATTAGCTCATACTTGACGTTGTCAAGTTGAGCTAAATAAAAAACCTCCACGCCATGTAAGTATACAAAAATGGCCTGAGAAACAGAAGTCTACTTTGTGGGGCCTTATCCTCACAAGTATCTGTACCGTGAATGACTGAGAACCTGCCAAACATCAGAGGACTCAACTTTAGGCTTCTAGGTGTTGAAAGGCCATGATAAGCATGTTTTCTGTGATTTTGGTACACTGATGAGATGCTATTGGTAAAAGTACAATTTACAGTACATAGTATAATACACATACATACCATTATGTTTATGTACAAAATATTGTATTAGTGTCAAGCTCTTCTTTCTGAGGCCACATCTTGACAAGTGAGAGATTCAATGAGATATTACATTAGAAGCAACAATGCGACTCTGATACAACATTTTGTACGTAAACATAACAGTGATGATGGATTTATCTTACAAGTCTTAACTGTAGTGCTAATAACTTGACTAACAAGCATTTTAATTTGAGATTTCATTTTCAGAATTAAAAAAAGTTGGTCGCTTCCGTCAAAACTGTCAGAACTTTCTCAATCACCAAATAAACTAAATGAGCATGTTTGTCCAACATCCCAAAAGACTGTGTGCTGTATCTGCATGTTGTTTTCAACTTGAATGTTTCCAATGATTCAGGTACAGAAACATAAAAGCAATGTGGTTTCATAATTTAATAATTATTCTTTTGAGAAGAGTTTTTTTCCATTTAATATATAGAAACTTATATCATCTATCACAAATGCCTTTGAGAGCTTGTAATCTTCGATAAATTGTAATGCACCCAAATCATAGCTAACACCTCACAAAGTAGATCTTCTTTTCTCAGGCCTCTTTTTGTAAAATTGCATTTGGGTGGGATTTTTTTTTTTATTTTATTTTTTTATTTTTGTAATTATTTCTTTGCCTTCAAAAGTTCATGTTCTTGTTTGTTTTAGGAGTCATGATCTACAGAATAGCATGGGTGGTGGTGTATTTCATCCTTTGAGTGCAAGAAGGCTTTGAGATGCTAAAGCATTGTTGCACTCAAGCAACAAATTTATCAATTTTATTAATTTGGGTAAAATATCCGACATAAACCATTTAATTTTTATTTTTTTTAAAGTTTGCATTGGTTATAAAAAGAGAGAATGCGGCAGCCAAATGGACTATGCCGGAGAGCCTGAGAAACATATCTTTAACTTTTTTAGACCCTAGCATGAACTTGTACACTGCAGTTGCAGGATACAGAATTTGTATCAGGGGCCTCTGATACATGATGTACTTAGGTACTTCTAGGTATTCCTTATTGTGAAACAAGAGGCCCCAGGGGGCCTGAAGGTGCTCACCTGACATGGTAGCCTAAATATCAACCCAGAGATTTGATTTCAACAAGTTGCATCTGCTCCTCCTAAGAAAAACTTATACCAAATATCCAAAGATTTTGACCAGTGGATCTAAAAAAAAAAGAAGATTTTTAAAGAATATTCCTCATATTGAACTAAGTTATAATTCAGGCTCCCACAGGGAGCCCATATATGAACCCAGGGACTTGGCTTTAACAAACTTGAATCTCACCCCCCCCCCCCCCCCCCCCCCCCCCCCCCTAAGGATGATGCACACCAAATATCAAAACATTCCGACTGCTGGATCTGAAGAAGAAGCTTTTTAAAGAGAATTCCTTATTAAGAACTAAGTTATCATTCAGGCTACCACAGTGAGCCCAAATATGAAACCAGGGACTTGGCTTGAACAAACGTGAATCTCCCCCCCCCCCCTCCCAAGCATGGTGCATACCCAATATCAAAAGATTCTGCCTGCTGGATCTTGAGAAGAAGATTTTTTAAGAAATCTGCCTGAAATGCACTAAGTTCGAATTCAGGCTTCTATAGTGAGCCCAAATATGAAACCCAGGGGCCGACTTGAACAAACTTGAATCAGATCCACCCCACAATGTTGCATATCAAAAGATTCTACCTGCTGGATCTGGAGAAGAAGATTTTTGAAGAAATTTGCCTGAAATGCACTAAGTTCGAAATCAGGCTCCTATACTGAGTCCAAATATGAACCCAGGGGGCCGATTTGAACAAACTTGAATCAGATCCACCCCACAATGTTGCATATCAAATATCAAAAGATTCTGCCTGCTGGATCTGGAGAAGAAGATTTTTTAATCTTTTTCCCATTGCCTACAGTGTTAAAATGTGCTGACTCAGCACTTTTTCAAAGTCCTGAAAAAAAGTACCTTGTGATCAAACCGATAGGGATATTTTTTAACCATTTTATTCTACTGGATAGAAGTAAGCTTTATACAAAATAAGAATTCTCTGTGCCGTGTAGTTTTGGAGATATGGCAGTTTTAAGGTTTTTCCTATTTTTAGCTCCCGAGGTTCCCACGGGGCAATGAGAAAAAAATATTTTGCATCAATCAACTTCTTATGACCCATTATCATCTCATATCAAATTTGGTTCAAATCGACCTCACGGTTCTGAAAGTTAAAAAATTTATAGTAATTTATATATTTTTTATACTTACCAATGACCCAGACTTAGCTGGTGCTAACTCTAACAAAACCAGGGCCAAACACAAATTTTGCCCCCCAATCCCCAAAATTTGCATCCAAAACAAAAAGAAATCATGTCCTAAAGGACCTCCATACTACGCCCCCACTGCGCATGCGCAGTGTCACGGACGTCCCGAAATTGGCACCAATTATCATTCTTACTGGCAGTGCCTGGTCAGCGCTATGTACTCAGCGGGGAGGCAAGAGTTCCCAACTCCTGGGAGGGCCATCCCCGTCTGGGTCATTGGTAAGTATAAAAAATATATAAATTACTATAAATTTTTTAACATTTTTATACTGTACCAATGACCCAGACTTAGCTGAATAGTAAACAGGCTGGAGGGCCTAGGACATAGAGGAAAATCCAATAAGCTCAACTATATAATAAAGAGGTAACCCCTTAAGGAGAAAAGGAGTATTAGGCTTTACATGTATCTTTCTTATTTAATATTAAATTAGAAAGATACAATACCCTTAATAATTGAGCACAATAATATTCATGTTCTCTATTAACATCCAGTATATCCCTTATACTAATTATTTTTAAAGTAAGCTAATAAATAAAGTAGTCCAGAGAATTGAGACTCTTTATAGTCATTTAAAAGTGTCCGAGTATTGTATATTAAAGCCCGTTTGACACTTGACATATACAAATGCTTCACACCGAGCTACACTTTAAAAATAAGACATGAATGAATTTTAACATTAATATTACACTTTAAAACCATCCCGGAAGCGACTCAGAAATACTGACTTGGAGGAGGCATTCCCTTGCTTTTCACTATAAAGCAGGTGACCTAAGGGAACACCCGCCCCCCCCCCCCCCCCCCTTCCCCTTGCCCTGGGTCAAATAGCCCAGAGCGAAGAGGGCAGCCGGACGGAGTCAATGCCGGAACAGAAAGCCTGCATAACTATAGTTGCAACTGTTTAGAGGACGACATTCTGAGCAACAGATAACGGACCTAAACAATGCAGGTCTCCAGAAATGGACTCAATATTTCTGAGATAAAAATTCGTGAATGTGGATGGCTGAGACCAATAAGCAGCCTTCATTAAATCTGTAATAGCAACACTATTAGCATAAGCCCAAGAAGTAGCAAGAGCTCTTACTTCATGAGCGGAAATCTTAAGCACAGACTGCTGAGAAGAAGATAAACTCTCATAAGCAGTACGGATAGTTAATTGAATCCATCTAGCAATAGAATGGACCGAAATGTCCTTTCTATTAGGCATCAAAGGCAGAAAGAAACGTTTCCGTCCCTTTCTGATAAACTGAGATCTCTGTTTATAGATACATAATGCTCTAACAGGACAGAGTAAAGGCCTACGCCCGTCTGAAGACGGAAGAGCCTTAATAACAATATGTTCCGGATATTTATTAGGAGCCTGATTCTTAGCTAAAAAACCCACATTAGTAGTGAAGGTGATAGTGTTCCCGACACTACGATAGTGAGAATCATCTACCGACAGTGCATGAAGCTCACTGACTCTTCTAGCAGAAGAGAAAGCTAAGAGAAAAGCTGTCTTATAAGATAAGAATTTGAAATCTACTGTCCCAAGAGGTTCAAATGGCTTTTCCTTCAATTTAAGAAGAACCCAAGCTAAATTCCATTTAGGAATTAATCTAAGAGTTCTGGGTCTATTTATCGAGAAGTTTCTAACCAACTTAGATAAAGAGACATTAGATCCAATTTGTAAACTATCATGATGTGCATAGGTATCAGATAACATAGACCTATAACCCTTAATAGTGACAGGCTGCAGTTTGATTTCGTCAAACAAGTATACTAGAAAGTTTGCAATGTCTGGTATAGAGGGATCAAATATATCTACAGAATGATCCCTACACCAACGACGAAAAACCTTCCACTTAGCCGCATAGTTTAGCGAAGAGGAGGTCCTCCTACAGTTAGAAATCGCGTCCACTGCTCGTCCTGTAAAGTGCTTGCCATGCAAGAAGGACCGCACAACGGAAAAACGTGAAGGTTGAGACCTTGCGGGTTGTGATGGAGTTGGCACGATTTCCCCTGCGAAAGAAGATCCTCCCGTGGAGGAAGCTTTCGCGGTAGGTCCCACAACAGACACCTGAGTAGATTTATCCACGGTCTCTGTGGCGACAGAGATGCTACCAACAGAATCTTGCATTGAGATTGTTTTATCTTTAGCAATACTTGTTGAATTAACGGCGCTGGAGGATACGCATATCCTATCATTCCGTCCCAAGGGATCAACAGAGCGTCTACTGCAAATGCTCTTGGATCCGGACACGGAGACACATACGTCTGCAACTGATTGTTGAGATGTGTCGCAAATAAGTCTATCATTGGCCGTTCCCATTGGTAGCAAATCTGATTGAATACTTGTTTGTTGAGAGTCCACTCCGACGGCAACAAGCGACCCTTTCGTGAAAGGGAGTCTGCTAGCACATTCAGACGACCCGGTATGTGACGGACCGAAAGAAGAACGTGATGTTCTAGTGCAAACAGAATGATTCTTTCCGTTAGATTGAACAACGGAACTGAATGAGTGCCTCCCTGATTCCGTATATCTACTGTCATATTGTCGGATAGGATTTGGACATGAGCATTGTGAATAATGTCCATCCAATGACGTAACGCAAGCCAAATTGACATCATTTCCTTGATGTTTATGTGCTTGCACAGGAATTGCGGATCCCAAAGACCCTGGCATCTCGAATCCGTTGGGATTAATGATGCACCCCAACCTGTTTGACTGGCATCCGTCATAATGGTAAAACTCGGATCCGGCAACTGCAGCGGAACTCCCTGAGTTAACCACTGAATGTTTGCCCAAGTCTGAATCTCTTGTTTCACTTGATCTGACAAGAGAACATCTACGTCGAGCGAATGAATTTTCACACTCCAATTCTGAGTCAAGAAAATTTGGAGAGGACGTGTGCGTAACCGCCCCATCGGAATGAGATCCGCAGCGGCTCCACACAGACCTATCAGTCTCATAAATTCTCTCGCTGTGACTTTGTCTGCATGCAGACAATAGTGAGCGTAACAACTGACTAATTTCGCTCTGGTTAACGGCAGACGAACGAGATTGTTGTGCGTCTCGAAGCTCATTCCCAGATGAGTGAATGACTTGGACGGCACCAGATCCGACTTCTCCTCGTTTACTATAAAACCGAGACGTCGGAGCAATAGAAGTAGATTCTGAACATCGTTCTGAAGCATTAACTCGTTGCCGTACCTCTGAAGAATGTCGTCCAGGTAGGCCGACGTTACCGCCGACGAATGAGCTCGGAAATAGATCATTACCGAGTTCATTACCCGAGTGAAAGCCCAGGGTGCTAGATTCAATCCGAAGCACATCGCCCGGAATTGATACACCACTCCTAGGACTGCGAAGCGTAGATACTTTCGGAATGTCGGATGTACCATGACGTGAAAGTATGCATCTTTGAGATCTATGCTTGTTGCATAATCGTTCACCCGAATACTCGCTCTGACCGACCGAATCGTCTCCATATAAAATTTCGGAGCGACGATCAGCTTGTTTATCCAGCTCAAATCTATGACTGGACGGAACGAGCCGTCTGGTTTCGGAACCAGAAACAGATGGCTGTAGAATGAGTTTCCTGGTTTTCTACGACCTCTACCGCGTTCTTCATTAAAAGAGACTGCACCTCTGATAACACAGCGTCTCTTTTCTGCGGATTTGACGGAAGTTGAGTCCACTTTGGACTTCGAGTTAATGGAGGCTTTCGTTTGAAGGATATCTTTAGACCTTCCGAAGTCACTCCTCTCACCCAAGGGTCGTCCGTAATCGACGCCCATTCTTGTGAAAAGCTCGACAACCTTCCTCCAACCGGTACGCGATAGAGGTTTAAGCCATCACCTCCTGGACCTGCGAGGCCTGCGGTAGGAGAAACCACGTCCTCCACGACCCGCACCTCGCCCCGTTGACCTCGGGGCGTCCGACCGATTGTCTCGGCTTGAAGGACGTCCCGAACGAGAGTCGCTACCCTGACGGTCTCTCGAATAAGACCAAGAGGACGCACCGGAACCTCTATAGGAACCTCTCTTGGGCGCATTAGACCCAGAAGTGCCTGTCTTATTCTTGTCTGCTGTATCCGACTTCTTAGAAGCAGATTTGAACAACAGAGAATCCGAAGCTTTCTTTGTAATTTTATCATAAATAGCAGAAAGCTTGCCGTCAAAGAGAAGTTCTCCGGAGACCGAAGCGACTCTAAGAGAGTTCTTCACCTTAGAATCCACGAGTGTGGATGTAGCTAGGGCTGCGTCACGTCTAACCAACTCCAGGTTTGCCACTGAAAGGGCGGAGTTACACGTGGAATAAGCTACTGCCCTTGAAAGAAGTCTTAAAGAGGATTGTATATCCTGAAACTCTTTCCCTTGAAGGCGCAGTGATAACGCCTTGGTAAGGTGATCTGCGTAAGACAAGGCATCTAAATCGGCTCTGTTAGACGCAATAGCTGTTTCCAACACCGCGGTTGGAATAGAAGCCGACGACGGTAATGATAGCTCTAAGTCTTCCGCCTCGTCGTCCATACGCAGAGGAACTCTCGGGATACCCTGTCCTGCCGTGTCGAATTTATTCCTTGCATTAATGAAAGGCAGGTTGAGAGTATTAGCGGACAAGAAACCTGCTTTCCCCGTCTTGAAAGCAAGTTTAAATATAGCGTCGTTCAATAATTCAAATGTTCTTGCAACATTATTGGACTGCGACGGAAACTCGGGAGTGATGTCCCTGAACCGCTCAAAAAATTCAGAGTCCAATGACGCTATAATCCTCTTGTCCGGAACCGCAGCAGTCTGGCCCGACGGAACAACTTGAGGGAGAAAGTGCCGGATGAAGTCCACGGCAGCTTTATGTTGTTCCGAAAGGGATAGCTCCAAATCATCCGTATCCCTTTCACCATCCGGTCGGACCTCATGATGTTCCCGGTCGTCCGCCCCGATGCTTCGGCGGAGCGTACCGACCCAGCGCCGTCGGATAATTCTCGATCCGACACCGTATCTGTCGGTTGCTGGGATGCTGCGATAAGCTGTGCTATCTGCACAAGAATGTCCGGCGTCGAGACCTGCGGAGGCGCAGTCTTTCGCTGCTTCACTGAGGGCAGCTCCGCATCAGATGGCTCCCACATACTTTTTCTATGCGAACGTCCGGAGTCCATCGGTCTCGAATCCCTGGCTGCCGGATGGTGTGACCTGGTCGCCGAAGAATCCTTGATCGGCGAAGCTGGTAAAATATCGGCGGTCACGCAGCCAAGGTGCGGTCGTGTGCGCTGACGAGAAGAAGAAGCCTTAGCAGTCTCCACAGACTGCCTATACAACGGAGCGTCCCGAGCGACGGACGTATGCTCCGCTTGCGACACATTTTGTACCACAACATCTGGTCCCAGATGTTGTTGTACGAGAGAGGGGACTCTCTCGCTCGCGGCCCGGCTGGACCTGGACGAGCTAGGAACCGGACTCAAAGGCTTCCTCCGTTCTCGCTTACTATCCGCCGTCACTGGGTGTGCACCTAGTATGTTTATAGTGCTCGCATCACCCAAAATTTCCTCCTGGACCGCATCGGACGAACCCGGCTGCCGAACCATTCGGTGAATGGACGCTACACCGGGCGAGCTAGCGGACGACATTTGTCTAATCTCCATGAGCACTTTTGCCGCTAGCTCTGAATTCATTTGTGACGACGGACGCACACTTGTAGAAGATAACATGGAAACATCACCCTGTTCTTGTTCCTCTGAAATAGAAACTGAGAGAGTAGAGTGACCCTGCGGAGAAAGAGCCGGCATAGCCCTTTCTCCAGAAACAACATACCGTGACACACGTTTCCAATGTTTATCATCCCAATGTTGACATATAGGACAGGGATTAGTGCGAGAACACTGACTACAATTAATACAATGATCATGAAAGTCAGAGGAAGATTTCTTCCCATTACAATTTGAACAATATCCTTTCATTGTGAAAAGTCAACAACAAGTCCTAGTTACTCGCACAAACCCCTGACACAAAGATACATAATAACATGATCCATTAATAAATGAAAAAACAATTGCAAATCAAAATAATTTTGAAAAAATATTTTTTCAGCAAAGCCCAAGTTGCTGAAAAGTAACGTTGAGCCCCGATGGATCCGATGGCAAAGTGTGGTCAAAAATTTTAAATTTATATTAAATAATTAATGAGACACTTACGGATAATATAAATGTATCTTATAGTGAAATAAACTACACCAAAGGCAAACAGCCCCCTTCAAAAAAGGCTGTTGCCAATGTAAACAAACAGTGTAAAACACCAGAAAACATGACTCCAGGCACTGACAAAACTGGCCCGGAATCAGTCATCAAAATTACACTCTATCTGATGCAAGACAGAGACTCCCAGGGGAGAATCTGCAGAACATCAGATGGAAGATGCAGAACACAACGTTTATACACCCATGGGTGAAAACGTAACTATGGGGAAAATAACAGAAAACATTCTGTATCCAAGCAACTCTCCCAGGGAAATTTTAGAAATGAACTTTCTCAAAAATATGCCAAAAGCATGGGAGAATTGCAAGGGGGGACTTTAGAAGGCTAGAGGAGAGGAAACACTGAATAAGCAGTGCAACATTTAGCAAGAATGACAACAAGAGGCCCATGCCTCGAAAATAGGCAACTTAACATAATTTCATCAAAAAATTTTAAGTACAGCCCTGATTATTTTTTGTCACTTCTTTTTCCTCTCCTCCTTCTATATCCTCCTTAGAATCTCCATTTCTCCAAAAATTACGTGTCTGGCATCCTTTAAACTGAGATTTACAAGCACAAAGATCAGTGAGATGTTGACTGATGAAGGGCCAAACAGAGAATGATAATTGGCGCCAATTTCGGAACGTCCGTGACACTGCGCATGCGCAGTGGGGGCGTAGTATGGAGGTCCTTTAGGACATGATTTCTTTTTGTTTTGGATGCAAATTTTGGGGATTGGGGGGCAAAATTTGTGTTTGGCCCTGGTTTTGTTAGAGTTAGCACCAGCTAAGTCTGGGTCATTGGTACAGTATAAAAATATAGAAATTTTAGGTGTGGCCAAAATTTTTGCCCCTCCCATAACGAAGGCAAATAATGCCCCACAAACTTCTCTTGAACAAAATTGATTCTAAACCTCAAAAGGACTCTGTATACCACATATCAAGTCTCTGCTACTGGTGGTTCATTAGAAGAAGATTTTCAAAAAATAAGGCCATTTTTTCCACACCCCTTTGCTCAATATGAGCCAAAACCTAATTTGCATAAAAATCAAAATGCCCCTATATAACCACTACTTACATGAAATTTAATTAAAATGTGGCCAATGGTTTAGGATAAAGAGGTGCAAACACCACCTTCACGCAGGCCGGATGACAGACGCCGGACAGACAACGGACGAAGAGTGATAAGAAAAGCTCACCCTGACTTTCAGTCAGGTGAGCTAATAAAACTTAACCCTTCATGAAACTCAGCAGTATAAACAAAGCTCCAAACTACATGTAAAATGTAAAACATTTTGAAGTTAAATATGCACACATGGGGAAAAGGTCACATATCATAAAATTTGACTAAAATGATCCAAAATAGTGTAAATATTTTACTGCAGAACAGCAGTCAAGAATAGAATAGAACAGCAACAAGACAGACATAAGCAGGAAAAGTGATACATACTTACTGTAGAACAACAGCTAGAATAGCAACAAGTCAGGCATAAACAAAGAAAGTTGACCTACTTTTCAACAGAACACATACTAGACAGGCCTACAATAGCAACAAGACAGATATAAAACAAGTGTTTGACCACCGAGGTGGTATTAGTCCCCTACGGCGCTTTTGTGACATAAGGTGTTTTTGTCACAGAAGATACTAGAGTATATAAGCATCTTGGATTTTGAAAAAAAAATATTGAGCGTGCATAATCCCCTCACAACCCTTTATCCCTGTACCATATATGAATGGCATAGCTTGAACCATGTTGGAGGGAGGGGTGGTAACATAAAATAGAGAAAAAAGCTTAAAAAACACAACAAAAATGGTCGGCATTCTGCCATCTTGGATTTTGAAAAATAAATATTGACTGTGCATCATCCCCTCAGAACCATTTATCCATGTACCAAATATGAAAGGTGTAGCTTGAAGCATATTAGAGGGAGAGGTGGTAACAGACAGACAGACAGACAGACAGATGTTAGATTTTGAAAAAAAATATTGAGCGTGCAATGTTGGAGAGAGCAGTGGTAACATAAAATAGAGAAAAAGGCTTAAAAAACACAACAGAAATGGTTGCCATGGCGCCATCTTGAATTTTGGAAAAAAAATATTGAATGTGCAACATCCCATTACAACCCTCTATCCATGTGCCAGATATAAAAAGTGTAGCTTGAACCATGTTGGAGTGAGGGGTGGTAACATAAAATAGAGAAAAAATCTTAAAGAACACAACAAAAATGGCCGCCATGCCGCCATCTTGGATTTTGAAAAAAAAATATTGAACGTGCATCATCCCCTCCTAACCCTCTATCCATGTGCCAAATATGCAAAGTGTAGCTTGAACCATGTTGGTGGGAGGGGTGGTAACATGAAAATAGAGAAAAAAAGCTTAAAAAACACAACAAAAATGGCCGCCATTCCGCCATCTTGGATTTTGAAAAAAAAAATTTGAGCATCCCCTCAGAACCATTTATCCAAGTACCAAATTTGAAAGGTGTAGCTTAAAGCATGTTGGAGGGAGAGGTGGTAACATAAAAAAACAGACAGACAGACAGACAGACAGACAGATGGATGGACAGATGGATGGACAGACAGATGGATGGACAGACAGACAAATGGACGGAGTGCAATCCTATAGTCCCCTTACGGTTCCAGTAGGGGACTAATAAGTAGACAAAGTAGAATATATTTTACTGTAGGACAGCAATTAGTCGGGCATACAATAGCAACAAGTTAGGCATACACATAGAAGGGGGACAGTCCTTTTGATAGAATCCACACTCACACTAGTAAGGCAAAGAATAGCAACAAGACAGACAAGTTGTAATATTTTACTGTGGATCAGCAGTTAGGCCTAGAATAGCAACAAGTCATGCATAAACATGAAAAGAGGGACATACTTTTCGAAAGAACACATATGGGTCAGGCAAAGAATAGCCACAAGATAGACATAAGCATGAAGATAGATGCATACTTTTCAGTAGAACAGCAACCAGATGGGCATAAATAAGTAATGAAAGTGTCAATGACACTGTAGCTCAACTTGTCAAGACAAAGACATGTACATGTATAGTATGTGACACAGCAATGACAAACATCTAGGTAATGACCTGATAACAAAGGTACATATAAAGTATTGTAATGGTCTGTACATGAATACTGACCGTTGCCTGTAACAAATGTATAGGTAAAGTATTGTAAAGGTGGGTGACAGTCAGATGCTGAACTAGAAAAAATCTTTGAGTCCCAGAGTGGGTCTGACTGAACCCCAAAATATTTGTTCTCATAGCACAGTGATAACAAAGGTACCCCAAAACACACTCGTTCCTGTCCCAAGGTGAAAACAAAAGTACTCAAGAAGTTTTGTGAAGATCAGTTCATAAATACGAGCTGTATAAAACTTGTGACAAAAAACTGATTGGACCTAATTTCGGTACAAGATGGCCACTGGCAGCCATCTTGAATTTTGGACCGTACCCAGAAACACTCATTCTCATCCCAAGGAGATAACAAAGGTACCCAAGAAGTTTTGTGAAGATCGGTTCATAAATACAGCCTCTACCCTGAGCCATATTGACATGTGTGCTTACATTGTGTAAGTAGCACTGAATAAATCAAAGTTCATCTAATTTGCATAATTTCGGCACGAAAAAAAAACCCTTACAATATGTGATGTATTCCATGTTACTAAACATTCATACAAAAATTTATTCAAATCAGAACATTCATACAGAAGTTCTATACAAAAGACTGATTGCACTAATTTTGGTACAAAATGGCTGCTGGTGGCCATCTTGAATTTCGGACCACACCCAAAAACACTCGCTCTCATCCCACAGTGATAACAAAGGTACCCAAGAAATTTCGTAAAGATTGGTTCACAAATATGGCCTCTAGTCTGAGCTGTATAGAAGATGTGTACAAAAAACTGATTAGACCTAATTTCGGTACAAAATGGCCACTGGCAGCCATCTTGAATTTTAGACCGCACCCAGAATCACTTGTTCTCGTCCCAAGGTGATAACAAAGGTACCCAAGACATTTCGTGAAGATCAGTTCATAAATACAGACTCTAGTCTGAGCCGTATTGACATGTGTACTTACTGTGTGTAAGTCGCACTGAAAAAATCAAAGTTCATCTAATTTGCATAATTTCTGCACGAGAAAAAAACCCGTATTATATGTGATGCATCCCATGGTACTAAACATTCACACAAAATAATTATTCAAATCAGGGCTTTCATATGGAAGTTCTGTGCAAAAATCTGATTGCACCTAATTTTGTACAAAATGGCTGCCATCGGCCATCTTGAATTTCGGACCGGACCCAAAAACACTCGTTCTCGTCCCACGGTGATACCAAAGGTACCCAAGAAGTTTCGTAAAGATCGGTTCATAAATACGGCCTCTAGCCCGAGCCGTATTGGCATTTGCACTTACAGTGCTGAAAGTAACCCCAAAAAACATCAAAATTAGTCTAATTTGCACAATTTACGTACGAGAAAAAAACCTGTATTATATGTGATGTATCCCATGGTACTAAACATTCATACAAAAAATTATTCAAATCAGAGCTTTCATATGGAAGTTCTGTACAAAAAACAGATTTCTGCATCGTCGGTACAAAATGGCGGCTGGCAGCCATCTTGAATTTCGGACCGCACCCCAAAACACTCGTTCTCGTCCCACGGTCATAACAAAGGTACCCAAGAAGTTTCGTAAAGATCGGTTCATAAATACGGCCTCTAGCCCGAGCCATAGCAGCTTGGCACTTACAGCTCTGAAAGTAACACTAAATAAATCAAAGTCAGTCTAATTTGCATAATTTACGCACGAGAAAAAAACCCGTATTATATGTGATGTATCCCATGGTACTAAACATTTATACAAAACTTTATTCAAATCAGAACTTTCATACAGAAGTTCTGTACAAAAAACTGATTTTTGCATCATCGGTACAAAATGGCCACTGGCAGCCATCTTGAATTTCGGACCACACCTAAAAACACTCGTTCCCGTCCCAGGGTCATAACAAAGGTACACAAGAAGTTTCGTAAAGATCGGTTCATAAATACGACCTCTAGCCCGAGCCATAGCCAATTGTTGACGTACGGACAGATGGACAGACGGACAGACGGACGACGGACGACGGGCCATGACAATAGCTCAAATTTGACTTCGTCAAAGTTGAGCTAAAAATGGTACATACTTTTCTACAGAACAAAAACAAGTAGGGCATAGGATAGCAACAAGACAGGCATAAACATAGAAGACGATACATACTTCTCAACAGAACACCTCAAAATTTCTTTAAATTTGATGTTATTCCACAATCTCTGACTTAGGCAAGCTATACATTTCTGCAATGAAAAGATTTGCCTTTAAGGTACCATATTTAAAAAAAACAAAAAAAAAACAAACAGTTACTTTGAACTTTGAGACATGCCCAATAAGGTGCAGCCAACTGGGGCTAAGAAATTGTTTTGTCTCACCAAACTTAATTCTTTCAGTATTTATTTATTGGTGTTTAAGGTCACATATTTCTGCACAAAGGCTAACCATGACCGTGACAGTTTTACGGGTGGCGGAAGCCGGAGTACCCAGAGAGAACCACCAAGCAACAGAGCTCCCCCAACATACCAACTCCACACAAGCAGAGTTAGCATTGGTTGAAGACAGGTGCACCATCGACGTGCAGTACGCCTTAGTATACAGCGTCACCGTGCCCCCACGTGGGCAATGGGGGTGAAGTGTCTTGCCCAAGGACACAATGCGGTTGCCGCAGGTGGGATTCAAACCGAGGACCCCTCGGCTTGCAGCCTGCACCTCTACCAACTAAGCCACCGCGCCCCCAATTCTTTCAATAGAAATTCTTTCAATAGAAATTAAATTTAATTCAGATATCAACTTTGTCGAAGTAATAAGGGGTGCACTCTGTTTAATTCTTAGGCTATTAAAAAAATATCCTGGGTTCTCAGGCACCTCCATCATCTCTGAAAAGCTGCCTTATCACTCCTTTTTTATTACCTAGAAATCTCTTCACCACCTTTCACTTGTAGGATAAAAATGTGTTACCAACTATATCTTGTTTGACAGAGCCTATTGAACCCTCGCAAACAAGATATAGTTGGTTAAATTTGTTGCATCACTATGGGAAATTTCTGAAAAAAATTTTTTTCCACATAATAGTGTTAGTAGTTAAATTTCTAATTCCAACTATTTTCACTTTTTTTCCACTGTTTGTGGATGAACAAAAATTAAAAGCCTTCCTCCCTCCCTCATCATGAATTTGAGGGAAAATTGTCTGAGAATCAAATTTTTTTAATAGGCCTAACTTAATCTTGTTTCAATTTGCATCTTCACAGTCTTCTAATATGGTCAGTTTCAAAGAGCCATATGAGTGTACAACAGGTCAAAAAACTTACGAATATAAGTATAAACTTATGATTTTAAATTCATAGGACTGAGAAGAAAAAAAAAACCTCCCTCCTTTGTCTGTTTTTCAGAACAAAAATGCCTGAGAAATCAGCTTTTTTTTTGGACCTTAGTTAGAAGCAAATAAAGAAAACTTGATGGTCTGAACAGTAGGGTGGCTTGTACTTTGCAAAACTTAAATTTCCACTGGGGATTTATTTGCAGAAATATTTCTGTATCAAAAATTACACATAAAAGATGTTTTTACCCAACTGTACCAGTTTATTCAAATACTATCTGGCCACCTGTTCCACAATAGGAAGCCTTGTTTGTGCGATGAAAAGTTTCTGGCTGGATGACAAGATGGAATGATTGAATGACTGAATCACAGACTTCCCATTTATATAATAGATGAGGTGATAAAATAATATGGATCAATTGAGCAAAAAAAATCCATTCATTTTCTCTCTGCCTTTATTTCACTTGTAACTTTTTTATCTGCCTTCTCCATAAACTGTGTTGTGGGAGAAGTGACTTCTCCCTCAATTTACTCTTAATACTGGTCACTGATGCTATAGCTATAAAGGTTGCTAAGCAAATGTCCCTGATGAGGGTTCAAATTTAAAATTTAAAGTCAATAGAGGGCAATAAACTTCTGAGAAAATATATTTTTGTCATGTCTATATGTTAGTCAAGGTCGAAAATAAGTCAATTTGTAAACTGACCGTTTTTTTTCAGTCAGTTTGCAAAGTGACTGTTTCACTCAGTCAATTTAAAAACTGACTTAAAAAATCAGCCAATTTACAATTTGAGTGAAATGTGAAGCCAGTTTCTTGACACATTGACTGAAATTTAAATTTGAGTGAATTAAGACTAAATTAAGACAAAAAGTATTAGAATCTCTTATCTAATAAACTGTGTTTGCTTAGGAAATACCAACTGGTGAATGTGATGATACAGCAACAAATAAATGCAGACATGATATTGAGATAAATGAGGAACCTCCCACATCAAGTCACCCACCTGATCTTTCTGAAATTCTGACAGATTTGTGAGGAGTCATTGCCCAGGAACTATCAGTCAATCAGATCACAGAAGTATAACTGAACAAACATCAACTTTGAACTTTCTTTGAAGATGAATAAAATAGCTCTGCAAACCAAATCTTTTGTCAAATTCTTACAAGAATGAGGGAACTAAGGTCTGAAAACAAATGGGCTTGAGAATCTAAATCACAGTTCAACAGGAGAATGGCAGCATTTCAAACTCAATGCTTTACCCCTTTACCTAACACGAAAAGCAGACGATAACTGTAAATAAAATTCTTGAAGCACTAATTTTTTTTATTTTTTGCATCAAAAACATAGCTTATGACCACTCATTGGAACAAGCTCATTGAGCTCGTTCCAATGAGGGGTCATAAGCTATGTTTTTTGTGACAAAAAATGAAAAAAATAATAAAAATTGAATGGTGAATTTTGTGAACAGCACTGTTAGGTTTTGGCCGTTACATTTGGGTAAAGGGTTAAATAACAGAATGGACATATGCAGACAGCACAATCCACAAAAAATTAACAAATATTATTTTTTCTTCAATTTTTGAATCCACAACGCAGCATATGACCTTTCTTTGGAATGAGCTTGTCAAGTTCATTTGAATGAAGGGTCATAAGCTATTTTCTGAAGGCCAAAAAATGAAAAATATATTTGTTATTGACTGGTAGAGTGCTATAGAGGAGCCCACTTAATTGGATATCTCTTAACTGAATAGCCCTGTTAATTGAATATAATTTTCCAACACAAAATCATTTACCATACCCCCAGAACAAATTTGACCTGTTAATTGAATATAGGTTATAGAGTAAACTCCAGTTAATTGAATAAAAAATCTTGCAACCTGTCAAGAAATTACCCTGACTCTCCCAAGTTTTCCTTTGTTTATAGACCTTTTTGGCATTTAATCTATTGTATCTTGTTTGACAGAGCTCATGGTGGTTATCTCTAGAATACAGGAAAGTGACACATTCCCTGTTAATTGAATACTCCTGTTAATTGAATAATTTTCATTGGCAAAGTGGCTATTCAATTAACAGGACACCACTGTAATTATTTTTGGTCCTTAAAATCTGTTCATATGTCTTTGCCTTATTATAATTTATAGGAGAGTGCATATAGGCACTCTGCTATAAATTATAACACAGCAAATCAAAACAGACTGAATAATTTCACTTCAAAGATAATGTGAAGTACATCCACAGATTTCAAAACCTTTAATTTGCAGTACTTGCATTTCAGAATAAAGCATAAATATGGGCTTCCAACATCCTACCTGTTAAAAAACTTTTTTTTTCAAGTGTTGTCCCCCAGTCATGTTAGGTAAATGGTTAATGTTTTCTCACAAACACACAAATATAAAATCTCCTACAACATACATTGATTATAAGCTGAACATACAATTACTGACGCATCATATCATTTATATAAATAGTATTTTACCCACCTTTGAAGCATCCATACTGAGATCTTGTAATCTTTTGGCAGCATCATCGAGATAATCTTTCAGCACCATATAATTTTTATTGAAAAGGTGTAAACTTTCATCTAAATGTCGCATTATCTGAAGTTCCACAAAATTGTTCTATATATGACTATACACACCTCATGCTCATCTTAAATGTAATATGCTTTTAAACATAACATGAATTAAACAGAACATAGTTACAGGCTTATTCGTGCACAACATAGGTTTTTTTTATTGAGAAATTTTCATATGTTCAAAACACACTGTACTTTACTTGGAGATGAGTTAGAGCTGATGCATAGATTGTCACCATGTATTGTATTACAGGTAACTGTCTACCACAGTTTCATGGGTGGGGAAGCCAGTGTAATTTGAGAGAACCACCAAGCAGTAGCAAGCAACTGTCAGGACTCCCTAATATACTGACTCTACACAAACAGGGTTAGCAATTAGTTGAAGGCAAGCACACCATCAAAGTGCAGTATGCCTTAATACACAGTGCCACAGTGGCCCCTCATGGATTAAGTGCCTTGCCAAAAGACACAACATAATTACTGCTGATCAGAATTGAACCATGGAGCTTGCTATTTAAAGTTCAATGCTCTAAACACTTAGCCTCTGTCCTCAGGACTATCTGTAATTCAACATTAGAAAAGATCATAATTTCAAGATTTTCAGTAATGCAAAATGAGGGAGTCCAAATATCAACCTAGGGAAATAACTTGAACAAACTTGAAGGATGATGTATATCAAATATCAGAAGATTCTGACTGGTGGTTCTGGAGAAGAAGATTTTGAGAATATTACCAATTTTGCACTGTGTTAAAATTTGTCCCCCCCCCTCCTACCCCATAGGGTGGGTACACAACTATCGACATATTGACTCAGGGACTTTTTTTGAACAAATTGAATCTGAACCCTCTAAGGATGCTGTATACCAAATATCAAAAGATTCTGATTGTATTTCGAAAAGCAGATTTTTAAAGATTATTCCTCATACTGGACTAAGCTAAACTTCAGGCTCCAATAGGGAGCCCAAATATTAACTCAAAGACTTGATTTAAACAAGCTTAGATCTGACATCCCTAAGGATGCTGTGTACCAAATATCAAAAGATTCTGACAGGTGGATCTGAAGATTTTCAAAGACTCTTCCTCATATTGCTCTCAGAGAGCCCAATTATTAACAATGGATTTGAGTTGAACAAATTGAATCCAACCCTGGTGGAGATTCTGTATGCCATATATTGAGAGATTCTGATTGGTGTTTCTGGAGAAGAAGAGTTTTAAAGATTATTCCTCATATGGGACTAAGTTAAAATTTGGACTCTGATAGGGGGACCAAATATTAACCCATCGACTTGATTTGAACAAAATGAAAGTGTCAATGACACTGTAGCTCAACTTGTGTAAGACATGTACATGTATAGATGTGACACAGCAATACAGACATCTAGGTAATGACCTGATAACAAAGGTACATATAAAGTATTGTAATGGTCTGTACATAAATGCTGACCTTAGCCTGTAACAAATGTATAGGTAAAGTATTGTAAAGGTGGGCGACAGTTAGATGCTAAACTAGAAAAGAAATCTTTTGAGTCCCAGAGTGGGTCTGACTGAACCCCAAAATATTTGTTCTCATAGCACAGTGATAACAAAGGCACCCCAAAACACTCGTTCCTGTCCCAAGGTGATAACAGAGGTACCCAAGAAGTTTCGTGAAGATCGGTTCATAAATACAGCCTCTATCCAGAGCCGTATTGACACGTGCACTTACTGTGTATAAGTAGCACTGAATAAATCAAAGTTCATCTAATTTGCATACTTTCTGCACGAGAAAAAACCTGTATTATATGTGATGTATTCCATTTTACAAAACATTCATTCAAAGATTTATTCAAATCAGAACCTTCATATAGAAGTTCTGTACCAAAACTGATTGTACCTAATTTTGGTACAAAATGGCCGCTGGCAGCCATCTTGAATTTTGGACCACACCCAAAAACACTCGTTCTGGTCCCAAGGTGATAGCAAAGGTACCCAAGAAGTTTCGTGAAGATTGGTTCATAAATACAGCCCCTAGCCCAAGCCGTATTGACATGTGTACTTACTGTGTGGTGTAAGTAGCACTGAAAAAATCAAAGCTCATCTAATTTGCAGAATTTCTGCACGAGAAAAAAACGCGTATTATATGTGATGTATTCCATCTTGCTAAACATTCAGACACAAATTTATTTGAATCAGAACTTTCATACAGAAGTTCTGTACAAAAAACTGATTGCACTAACTAAAAGAAGATTTTTAAAGATTATTCCTCATATTGGACTAAGCTAAACTTCAGGCTCCAATAGGGAGCCCAAATATTAACTCAAAGACTTGATTTAAACAAGCTTAGATCTGACATCCCTAAGGATGCTGTGTACCAAATATCAAAAGATTCTGACAGGTGGATCTGAAGATTTTCAAAGACTATTCCTCATATTGCTCTCAGAGAGCCCAATTATTAACAATGGATTTGAGTTGAACAAATTGAATCCAACCCTGGTAGAGATTCTGTATGCCATATATTGAGAGATTCTGATTGGTGTTTCTGGAGAAGAGTTTTAAAGATTATTCCTCATATGGGACTAAGTTAAAATTCGGACTCTGATAGGGAGCCCAAATATTAACCCATTGACTTGATTTGAACAAAATGAAAGTGTCAATGACACTGTAGCTCAACTTGTGTAAGACTTGTGTAAAATGGCAGCTGGTGGCCATCTTGAATTTCAGACCGTACCCAAAAACACTCGTTCTCGTCCCAAGGTGATAACAAATGTACCCAAGAAGTTTCATGAAGATTGGTTCATAAATATAGCCCCTAGTCTGAGCTGTATTGACATGTGTACTTACTGTGTGTAAGTAGCACTAAATAAATCAAAGTCCAACTAATTTGCATAATTTCTGCATGAGAAAAAAAAAGTATTATATGTGATGTATTCCATGTTACTAAACATTCATACAAAAATTTATTCAAATTTCAAAGTTCATCTAATTTGCAGAATTTCTGCATGAGAAAAAAACCTGTATTATAAGTGATGTATTCCATATTACTAAACATTCAGACAAAAATTTATTCGAATCAGAACTTTCATACAGAAGTTCTGTACAAAAAACTGATTGCACTAAGGTACAAAATGGCTGCTGGTGGTCATCTTGAATTTCGGACTGCACCCCAAAACACTCGTTCTCGTCCCACAGTGACAACAAAGGTACTCAAGACGTTTCGTGAAGATCGGTTCATAAATACAGCCTCTAGCCCGAGACGTATTGAATTGTTGATGGACAGACGGAAACGGGCCATGGCATAACCTCAAATTTGACTTACGTCAAAGTTGAGCTAAAAATCTTCTTCACAGGTTTTGTACAAAAAACGCAATACATAGAATTCCCGTAAATATGACTGCCAACAGGCACTCATTACCATCCCATGATGATAACAAATGTAGTCCTAGAAGCTCTGTACAAAAAACTGATTGCACCTAATTTCACTATAAAATGGCCATCAGTAGCCATCTTGAATTTTGGACTGCACCCAAAAACACTCGTTCATGTCCCAAGGTGATAACAGAGGTACCCAAGAAGTTTCGTGAAGATCGATTCATAAAAACAGCCTCTAGCCCGAGCCATATTGACATGTGCATTGTGTATAAGTAGCACTGAATAAATCAAACTTCATCTAATTTGCATAATTTCTGCATGAGAAAAAAACCCTTATTAAATGTGATGTGTTCTATGTTACTAAACATTCATTCAAAAATTTATTCAAACCAGAACCTTCATATAGAAGCTCTGTACCAAAAACTAATTGTACCTAATTTTGGTACAAAATGTCCACCAGCAGCCATCTTGAATTTTAGACCGCACCCAAAAACACTTGTTCTCGTCCCAAGGTGATAACAAAGGTACCTAAGAAGTTTTGAGAAGATTGGTTCACAAAAACAGCCTCCAGCTCGAGCCGAATTGACATGTGCACTTACTGTGTACAAGCAGCACTGAATAAATCAAAGTTCATCTAATTTGCAGAATTTCTGCACGAGAAAAAAAAACGTATTATATGTGATGTATGCCATATTACTAAACATTCATTCAACAATTTATTCAAATCAGAACCTTCATATAGAAGTTCTGTACAAAAAACTGATTGTACTTAATTATGGTACAAAATGGTCGTTGGCAGGCATCTTGAATTTCAGACCGCACCCAAAAACATTCGTTCTCGTCCCAAGGTGATAACAAAAGTACCCAAGAAGTTTCGTGAAGATCAGTTCATAAATTCAGCCCCTAGCCAGAGCCATACTGACATGTGTACTTACTGTGTATAAGTAGCACTAAATAAATCAAAGTCCATCTAATTTGCATAATTTCTGCATGAGAAAAAAACCTGTATTATATGTGATGTATTCCATGTTACTAAACATTCATACAAAAATTTATTCAAACCAGAACTTTCATACATTAGTTCTGTACAAAAAACTGATTGCACTAACTAAAGTACAAAATGGCTGCTGGTGGCCATCTTGAATTTTGGACAGCAACCAAAAACACTTGTTCTCGTCCCACGGTGATAATAAAGGTACCCAATAAGTTTTATAAAGATTGGTTCATAAATACAGCCTCTAGCTCAAGCTGTATAGAAGTTGTGTACAAAAAACTGATTGGACCTAATTTCAGTATAAAATGGGCGCTAGCAGCCATCTTGAATTTTGGACCGCACCCAGAAACTCTTGTTCTCGTCCCAAGGTGATAACAAAGATACCCAAGATGTTTCGTGAAGATCGGTTCATAAATTCAGCCCCTAGCCCGAGCCGTACTGACATGTGTACTTACTGTGTGTAAGTAGCACTGAAAAAATCAATGTTCATCTAATTTGCCGAATTTCTGCACGAGAAAAAACCACGTATTATATGTGATGTATTCAATGTTACTAAACATTCATACAAAAATTTATTCAAATAAGAAGTTTCATACAGAAGTTCTGTACAGAAAACTGATTGCACTAATTTCGGTACAAGATGGCCACTGGTGGCTATCTTGAATTTCGGACCGCACCCAAAACTCTCGTTCTCGACCCTCGGTGATAACAAAAGTACCCAAGAAGTTTCGTAAAGATTGGTTCATTTATACAGCCTCTAGCCCAAGCCGTATTGAATTGTTGACGGACAGATGGACAGACAGAAGGATGGATGGACAGACGGATGACAGGCCACGACATAACCTCAAATCTGACTTACGTCAAAGTTGAGCTAAAAATTAACCGAGGGACTTGATTTGAACAACTTTGAATTTGACCCTCATAACAATGACGTATATCCCAATTGTATACCAATTAAAAGATTCTGACTGGCGGTTCTGAAGAAGAAGATTTTTAAAGATTATTCCTCATATTACCTTAAGTTGTATTGAGACCAAATATGAACCAAGGGGCTTCATTTTAACAATCTTGTACCTAACCCCCTATAGATACTGTATACCAAATATTAAAAGACACTGGCCATTATTGGTTCTGGAGATATATATATTTCGATGCCCACCCTACAGAACGCCCTGACACAACCGATGGCAATTTTTTTACCATTCCAGTCCACTGGTCCTAAGGATGCTTCATACCAAATAACAGTTCTCTGTTCCATGTGGTTTGGGAAATATGGGCGTTTGAAAATATTTCTATTTTTAGCTCCTGGGGTTCGTTCCCATGGGAACACAGGAAAATTTTTTTTTGATAGAATCAAGTACTTATGACTCAATAATACCACATGCCAAATTTGGTTTAAATCAGACCATTGGTTCAGAAAATAGAAATTTGGGGCGGGGCCAAAATCTTGCCCCTCCCTTTACAAAAGCAAATATTGCTCCACAAACTTTGTTTGAACAAATTTGATTCTTCACCTCAAAAGGAAAATCAATACCAAGTATCAAGGCATTGTACCCAAATGCCATCTTTTGGAGGTTCTGTTGACTAATAGACAATACACCTGGGCAGTGATTTCTAGTCAGGTCTTGGCTGCCTGTTAAGGCAGCCAGGACCTGACTAGAAATTGCTGCTAAGCAATTGGATATGTGCAGGTTGTAGTCTGGTGGGAACTCGGGACAGTTGCTCAGTTTATTGAGGGTTAACAAAACTAAAAAGAAAATCAGTCAGTGCTTTGATGAAAATGAATCTTTCAACTGTTATCAAACCTCAACAGGGACTTACAAATAGCAAATGTAGGAAAAATTGAAAATTCAGACAGTTTCGGTATTCAGAGATAGGTTCAGTTCGGTTTGGTTTTTCGGTATCCCCATGATATTGGTATTGGCTTGGTTTTTCGGTATACTGCTCATTTCTAGTTGATGTTTCATCGACACATTGCCATTAAATACAGTACTAGTCAAAAGCTTATCAGTGTTTCTTGAATTTGCATGCAATTTACCCACCCCCACAAAATTTGAAATGAAATCAAGTTTTGGTGGATCTACAGCAGCCATGATAAAATTTTGTAAAACATCCAAACAAAAGGTGGATGTGCAACCAATGTTCAAACTGATAATTACTCACTAAAAATGTTTAAGGTTTGACAAACATACCCAAAAGGTCACAACATGGAGACTATTTGGGGATATTTGTCAAACCTAATTAAATATTTTTCTGAGTAACTATCAGTTTGCATTTGGGTTACACATTCTCCTTTTGTTTAATATTTTATATCAAATTGTATTATAAAAAGTTCTGCCTACAGTAGTGAGTGGTGGTTGGGAGTGTCCAGTGCTTTTTTCTGACCATCACTTTGGACAAAAATCAGCCTTGTAACCACCACTGAATCTCCCAGTTGCCACATTTTGCCCACAATTACATCATAGAGGAGACCCTTGACCTGTTATTGTCTGGTACTCAAGAAATTTCTGGGCAAAACCTTGTGTTATCTGAAGGTTTAATTTTCAATCCTCCATAGTCCGATTTAAAATACCTACGTTTCCAGCAGCTAAGGATTCCCACAATACAAATGAAAGTATAAAGATACCCTCATATGGTTTTCTGAGAAGTTGAGGTTCATTTGTGTTAAAAAAGTTAACAAAGAGATGACATGACCTTGACTGTGGTTTTTAGCCAATACTTGGCCAGCTTAATCCACTGATCTCTACACAACTGGATTGCTGGAATGCTCATTGGTCACATACTGAAAAGTGTCTCCTCCACCACTCCCATCTTGGGAGGGGAAGTTGCTAGAAATACACAATGTTCAACAACATCTCGATTGTTTTCAGTTTCCTTGCAATCTCCAATTGCTTTTTAACCCTTTACCCAATGCAGACAATATCAAAATTTATTATTTTAAAAATCATTTTTAAAAATTTTTCAAAAAATTTAAACAAAACCATATCATGTGACCCCTCTTGGGAACGAGCTCAACAAGCTCATTCCAAAGAGGGGTCACATGATATGGTTGTGTTGAAATTATCATTCCGATCATTGGGTAAATGGTTAAAGAATATACTTTGATGTATAGGGAAAATGAATATGTTGATGTTGTGCAGATTTTTCATGGCAATGCAAATTGAATATTTACAACATAATTTAGTTATTATTGTTAAAATACAAGTGCTGACATTGGAAAGTTGATACAATGTTATTAGTTTTAACTGGTAGAGTGCAGGAAGCCCATATTTGGACTTCATTCTGAAGTGCAGGTGCTGCAACTTAATGGCATCATTTTGGTGGATGAGCTTCATTTTACCTATGAAGTTAAATAAGTTTGTTAGGATTTGCCTTGTTACAATTTATAAGAGAGTGCCTATAGGCACTCTCTCATGAATTGCAACAAGGCAAAGACACATGAACAAATTTTGATGACCAAAAATAATTTAGAACTCTACCAGTTAAGGTAATTTAAATATCATGGCATTTCATGAAGTGAAGGTTCATATATGACAATGTAATAGCTTTCATGTCATCAAGCATCGTAGCTTGGGAGGAGTCATTATGTTGATTGATTTGCTGCCATTTTTGAAGGTGGGGGCAGTTTGAGTGGCAAAATTTTTGGCCAGCGTTCCAGCAATCCCATTCAAAAAAGATCATTGGCTTAGCCACATATGAACTGTAAATCTTGTAGGCCTGATTTATATAAAAATGTGAAAAACAATCAAGATTTTCAATAAAATAGTGAAGTTTTCTTCACTGAGCCAATGAGATACTGTTGATACCTATCTGAAGAGTTCAAAGAAGTGCTCAACTCAATAATATTTCATCACAAATCAATACCACTTTCTTAACACAGGGACAATAAAGGTGATAAGATATTGGTATCACCTCTGTCTTTGAACTTTAGGGTGAATGTGTGAAAATGAAAGGTTGTTTTCGAAGACCCAACAAACTGAATTGAGTTTTAGACAGTGAAAATAATCTGAGTTTTACTTGAACCATAAACTTCTGATGAGAAGCACAGAAATGGATTTGGGTATTTCCTTCAATTTCTCCCTACATGAGGAATTATGCAGTTATTAACTGGTAGAGTGCTAAATTATTTTTGGCAGCCAAAATTTGTTCACATGCCATTGCCTTGTTACAATTTATAGGAGAGTGCCTGTGGGCACTCTCCTATAAATTGTAACAAGGCAAATCTTATTAGACTTAAAAATATCACTTCAAAGATAACATAAAGCACAGCCAATGAAGCTGATGCTTAAACTTGCAGTTCCTGCACTTCAGAATAAAGCCCAAATATGGGGCTTCCACAGGCCTTGGTGGAAAGTTTGGCATTTTGTTGCCCCCCCCCCCCCCCCCCCCCCCTCAATTCTGAATTTCCAATTCTCAAAACTGAAGAAAGTCTCATATAACAAGAACAAAGCCATTCCAGGGTTAGTAGTCCCAAAGATGAAATAAATTCAAGGACTTTTATGAAACATTCAAGATAAATTGGAAATTTCAAGTAATTTATATTTCTGTATAATTTCTATATTTATTATACCTACCACTGGCCCAGACTAGCTGTGCTCAATTCATGAGAAATGAAGGCCAAACATTTCATTTTTCTGGGTTTACTTCAGTGAACAAAACTCTGAGCCATACAGCAGAACATCACAATCGATGGGATGCTGCAGGAATCCCAATGTGAATCCTAATGAATTGGACATTTCAGTAAAAAGTGTTCAGAAGTTTTACGTTCTCTGCTAGAGCAAAGTGGTGATTGAACAAGTTTGTTAAAGAAAAGATGATCACCAAGCCAACTACATTTACTATGAATTTTAGTGGTAGGTAGTTTTTAAAATTTGAAGGAGACACATTTTCTCTTATGTGCCAGTGATTACTCCAAATAATCATCATCAAACCTCAAGATATCAATTATTTTTCAATTTGATAAATATAACTTACCAATGAGCATTCTGGAAAGGATTTTAAAAAGTCTCTGCACCTGCAAAAGTTTTCAAATAAAAATGGAAAATAAGACCTCACTTTTCTTTACAAGAAGATTATTTCAAATAAATTGTGTGACAGGATGCAATTTCCATGACAACTATGGGAATTGGACCTGGTTGCCCACTAACTGTGGAAATTTATTTCTGTAAATGGGAAACAGCAAATTTGTAAAATTTGAGAATGGGACTTTTTCATTTACTTTCTTTGATGACTATTTGCAAAACTACTTGACATTAATCCTTCAATCCTGATTAATTTTATGTTAAAAACTACCATATATACACGTACACAGCTGCAGCTGCAGATGACTTAATTAATAGTGTTTGTACATCACTGTTGGCTGCCTGGACAGCAGCCAGGTTTTCGGGCTTCGGGCACCTTTAGCCGTCACAGTAGCCCAATCATGTCCAAAAGGGGACGTTCTCATCTAGACATTATATGAAGTTAACCTACCAAGTTACAATGAAATCCCTTCATAAATATGACCTGTAGACTGTGCTAAAGGTTTTCGGGCTTCGGGCTCGGGCAGCCATCATGGCTGAATGATCGCAACCATAGAGGACAATCTCATCTGGGCATCATCTGGAGTGATCCTAAGAAGTTACAATGAAATCCCTTCATAAATATGACCTGTAGACTGTGCTCAAGGTTTTCGGGCTTCGGGCACTAGTAGCCATCACAACTGACCAATCACGACCAAAAGGGGATGTCATCATCTAGGCATTACATGGAGTCAACCTAACAGGTTACAACGAAATCCTTCCATAAATATGACCTTTTGCCTATGCTAAAGGTTTTTGGACTCGGGCACCCATCAAGGCTGCATGATCGCGATCAAAATAGGACGTTCTCATCTAGAAATTATTTGGAGTCATCCTACTAAGTTACAATGAAATCCCTTCATAAATATGACCTGTAGACTGTGCTAAAGGTTTTCGGGCCTTGGGCCCCTGTAGCCGTCTCAGTTGCCCAATCATGCCCAAAAAGTGACTCTCTCATCTAGACATTGTATGAAGTCAACCCACCAAGTTACAATGAAATTCCTCAATAAATATGACCTGTAGACTGTGCTAAAGGTTTTCAGGTTTTGGGCTCGGGCAGTCGTCACGGTTGGCAGATCATGCCCAAATGGGGAAATTCTCATCTAGACATCATAAGGAGTCATCCTACCAAGTTACAATGAAATCCCTCCACATTAAACATGACCTGCAGACTGTGCTAAAAGTTTTTGGGTTTCGGGCTTGGGCAACCATCACGGTTGATAGATCATGCCCAAAAGGGGACATTCTCATCTAGGCATTATACAGAGGCATCCTCCCAAGTTACAATGAAATCCCTTCATAAATACGACCTGTAGACTGTGCTAATGGTTTTAGGGTGTTGGGCTTGGGCAGCCATACCGGTTGCCTGATCGCGACCAAAAGGGGACATTCTCATCTAGACATGACCCCAAACCTGCATATGAAATTTCTTGACGATCAGACAAGAACTGCGGGGTATAGCCCGTGCTAAAGGAAAATGTGAACAGACGTCACAGACTCACAGACTAACAGACTCACAGACTAACAGACTTCCGCACGCGTGATGGCAATAGCTTATCTTGACTATGTCAAGTTAAGCTAATGATAATATCTATATAGAACAAGGATTAAGCATTGCACCTGTAAGGCGTGTCATTATAAGAAAATTATAAGAAAATTAAATCCATTGCTATTTGTTCAAGTTATTGTACTAACAAGCTGAAAACAGGCAAAAATTACCTAATTGAGGGCCATAACTCTGCTCAGTAAGGTCGAACCATACCAGTTTTCAAACCCATTCAAGACCTTGTTGAGAAATTCTCACATACCATATAATGACAGAATCAATTAATATTTGTTAAAGTTATTGTGCTTACGGGCTGAAAACAAGCAAAAATTAACTAATTAAACTCATAAGGCCACACAAAGTAGATCTTCTGTTTCTCAGGCCATTATTTGTAAAATTGCATGCGGGCGAGCGTTTTTTTATTTTATTTTTTATTTTGTGTAATTATTTCTTTACAATTAAAAAGTTCATGTTCTTGGTTTATGTTTTAGGACTCATAATCTCCAGAATTGCATGGGTGGTGGTGTATTTCGTCCCTTGAGAGCAAGAAGGCTTTGCAATGCTTCAGCATTGCAAAGCCTTCTTGCACTCAAGGGACAAATTTATCAATTTTTTTTAACTTGGGTAAAATATCAGACATAAACCATTTAATTTTTATTTTTTTAAAGTTTATATTGGTTATAAAAAGAGAGCATGCAGCAGCCAAAAGGACCATGTGGGAGGGCCTGAGAAACAGATTTTTAATTTTTTTAGACCAAACTCCATTCAGTATAGGTGAACCATACCAGTTTTTGGACCCATTCAAGACTTCGTTAAATAAGTCTCACATACCAAATATTGACTGAATACATTGATATTTGTTGACATTTTCATGCTATCGAACTGAAAACAAGCAAAAATTAACCATACCTTCGCTCAGTATGGCCCAACAGCAACAATTTTCAAACCAATTCAAGACGTTGTCAAGAAAGTCTCACATAACAAATATTGACCAAATCCATTGATATTTGTCCATGTTATCACGCTAACATGAAAGACATGCACGCCGTCTGTTCACACACCCTCTTGCCAGCACACCGGCTTCATCAAACTACCAGCCAAGTTTTTTTTTTTAAAAACTCAACCAATAAAACATTATTTCAATGGACAACACCTGACAATCTGTAAGAAATTCACATTACCAATATTCAACAACTGGATAAATACACACATTTGTACTTGACAAATATTTAGTCCACTGAAGTATAATGTTACAGAGATTTCTCCACAAAAAAAACCAACCTAAAATTTAAGTCAATTTTGTCGTTTAATTTCAACCCCTGCTTTAATTCATCCTTAGTTAGTTGCGACTACTTCATGAGTTCAAAATAACTTACAAAATCATGAAGGATTGTGTAACTCATTGACATCTTTTCCAGTTCCAAAAACAAGAATAAAGTGTGACTAAATTGCATACAAATATTTGTTTGGGTTCTCAGACCACACTTGACCACATATTTAGTTTATGTCATTCTTTTACTTTTCAAAGGAAATGTACATATAATGTACAAGGCTCAGAAAAAAACACTTGTACATCTGTCCATGACAAGTAAAAGTCAGATCTGGAAAGTGTTTTCACGTCCACCAGTTGTCTGCTGTACATATCTTCAATTTACTACAAAATCCATGTTCAACATGCTGTGATAAATGCCGATGGAATATTTGTTCAACATGCAATGACAAATGCAAATGAAATATTACTCAACATGCTCACAATGATTAATATATATAACACTAACAGGGATTATGAAGCTCATTTCTCAAGAACTACAAAAAATTAGCAGCTGGTCCCAATACTGTATTGGTTAAACTCCTGTTTGCATTATACATTTCGCATTATGGGAAAAAATTAATGCTTGAAATTTCTGACTGTTGAAAGTCTAAAACAAAATTCTTGAAAACTGCTCTGGGCTAGAGGGTTGTACATAGAGTGAGTGATAGGACAAGACAATGAAAAACAAGACCATTACAGTGGAAGCCTGTTAAATGAAAACCACCAAATATTCAATTAACAGAAATATTCAGTTAACCCAAATCTGGTGATAAACTGAATATTTTTCTATTATATTTTGTTGGACTGAGATAATCGAGATTAGATGATTATATTGGATGTACTGATATCAAAGAGGTCTGTAAAGCTTGGTAATTTACAGGTTGTCTGAAATTTTTTTTAATGGATCTCAATATTTTTTGTTAAATTTTCTCTATTAATTATTTATTGGGTTTTAATGACACCTGCAACAGCCAGGGTCATAGCAAGTTGAAGATTTACTCTATAACACATGTATATATACCGAGTCAAAAACGAAAGTGTAATAGAAACAAATGTGAAAAAATAGCATAAAGGATGAAATATAATAGTTCTAATGTTGCATGTTTGTGGACAAGAAGTCGTGCAAAGAGTTTAATGACATGTTGTTGTTGTTCACCCAACCGTATACAATTTTGCTACGGATTTCAAAATAGCACGTGCTACCCGAGAAAGTCAAATTGAATGGGTGACCGATGATTTCCTTTGTTATGTTGTGCTAGAGAGCCTGGGTTATTGTAAAAACATGCTAGTTTTTGTCTTCCGACATTTTAAACGAAAATGTCAATGACATTGTAGTTTAACTTGTGTGTTGTGTTTGATGAAAAGGATAATGTTCAATGTTTATGAAAGGATTATGAAATAAGACAAGAATTGTGATAATTGGGAATATGTTCATTTCTGTTCCCTGTATGCTATGTTTTTGATAAAAATAATATGAGGTGTACACTGTACTAAAGAGTTGAGGGGTGGGTTAATATGACCTCACAGTTAATGTATGTGGCCCTCACATTTAACCTATATCAACGAAAGTTACCAAGTTACAATGAAATTATTCCAAAACGAGTCATCCTATCAAGTTACATTGAAATCCCTTCATAAATATGGCCTGTAGACTGTGCTAAAGGTTTTCGGGCTTCGGGCCCCTGTAGCCGTCAGTTTCCCAATTGCGTCCAAAGGGGACGTTCTCATCTAGACATTATATTAAGTCAACCTACCAAGTTACAATGGAATCCCTTCATAAATATGACCTGTAGACTGTGCTAAAGGTTTTTGGGCTTTGGGCTCGGGCAGCCATCACAGGTTGAATGATCGCAACCAAAAGGGGACATTCTCATCTGGGCATCATCTGGAGTGATCCTACGAAGTTACAATGAAATCCCTTCATAAATATGACCTGTAGACTGTGCTCAAGGTTTTCGGGCTTTGGGCACCTGTTGCCATCACAGTTGACCATTCACGACCAAAAAGGGATGTCATCATCTAGGCATTATATGGAGTCAAACTAACAAGTTACAATGAAATCCTTCCATAAATACGACCTATAGACAATGCTGAAGGTTTTTGGGCTCGGTCAGCCATCAAAGCTGAATGAACGTGACCAACAGAGGATGTTCTCATCTAGACATTATTTGGAGTCATCCTACCAAGCTACAATGAAATCGCTTCATAATTATGACCTGTAGACTGTTCTAAAGGTTTTCAGGCTTCGGGCCCCTGTAGCTGTCACAGTTGCCCAATCATGTCCAAAAGGGGACATTCTCATCTAGACATTATATGAAGTCAAACCTACCAAGTTACAATGAAATCCCTTCATAAATATGACCTGTAGACTGTGCTAAAGGTATTCAGGCTTCGGGCTCGGACAGCCATAAAGGTTGAATGATCGCAACCAAAAGGGGGCATTCTCATCTGGGCATCATCTGGAGTGATCCTACGAAGTTACAATGAAAGCCCTTCATGAATATGACCTATAGACTGTGCTCAAGATTTTCGGGCTTCAGGCACCTGCAGCCATCACAGTTGACCACTCACAACCAAAAGGGAATGTCATCATCTAGGCATTATATCGAGTCAACCTAACAAGTTACAATGAAATCCTTCCATAAATACGACCTATAGACTATGCTAAAGATCTTTGGGCTCGGGCAGCCATAAAGGCTGAATGATTGCGACCAAAAGGGGATGTTCTCATCTAGACATTATTGGGAGTCATCATACCAAGCTACAATGAAATTCCTTCATAATTATGACCTGTAGACTGTTCTACTGTTCTAAAGGTTTTTGGGCTTCAGGCCCCTGTAGCCGCCACAGTTGCCCAATCGTGTCCAAAAGGGGACATTCTCATCTAGACATTATATGAAGTCAACCTACCAAGTAACAATGAAATCCCTTCATAAATATGACCTGTAGACTGTGCTAAAGGTTTTTGGGTTTCGGGCTCGGGCAGCCATCATGGTTGAATGATCACAACCAAAGGGGACAATCTCATCTGGGAATCATCTGAAGCGATCCTACGAAGTTACAATGAAATCCCTTCATAAATATGACCTGTAGACTGTGCTCAAGGTTTTCGGGATTCGGGCACTTGTATCCATCGCAGTTGACCAATCATGACCAAGAGGAGATGTCATCATCTAGGCATTATATGGAGTCAACCTAACAGGTTACAATGAAATCCTTCCATAAATATGACCTTTTGCCTGTGCAGGTTTTTGGGCTCGGCAACCATCAAGGCTGAATGATCGCGATCAAAATGGGACGTTCTCATCTAGACATTATTTGGAGTCATCCTACCAAGTTACAATGAAATCCCTTCATAAATATGACCTGTAGACAGTGCTAAAGCTTTTTGGGCTTCAGGCCCCTATAGCTGTCACAGTTGCCCAATCACGTCCAAAAGGGGACTTTCTCATCTAGACATTATATGAAGTCAACCCACCAAGTTACAATGAAAGTCCTCAATAAATATGACCTGTAGACTGTGCTAAAGGTTTTCGGGTTTTGGGCTCGGGCAGTCATCACGGTTGGCAGATCACGCCCAAATGGGGAAATTCTCATCTAGACATCATAAGGAGTCATCCTACCAAGTTACAATGAAATCCCTCCATATTAAACATGACCTGCAGACTGTGCCAAAAGTTTTTAGGTTTCAGGCAATGGCAGCCATCACGGTTGACAGTTCATGCCCAAAAGAGTATGTTCTCATCTGGGAATTATGCAGAGGCATCCTACCAAGTTACAATGAAATCCCTTCATAAATACGACCTGTAGACTATGCTAATAGTTTTCGGCTCGGGCAGCCATACCGGTTGACCGATCGCGACCAAAAGGGACGGTTGTCATGCAGACATGACCCCAAACCTGCATATGAAATTTCGTGACGATCAGACAAGAGCGGCGAGGTGTACCCCGTGCTAATGGAAAATGTGAACAGACTAACAGACTTCCGCACGCGTGATGGCAATAGCTTATGTTGACTTTATCAGTTAAGCTAAAAAGCTAAGCCGAAAATCAGAGGTTGCGTGCCATTGGTATGCATGAGGCTGGGATACCTCCAGATGAGCTCGCTGCTGAGTTCGGGGTCACTGTGGCCACTATTTACCATCTCATTGGAAGGTATAGAACCACTGGATCTACTTCCGATCGACCGCGTTCAGGTCGACCAAGAGTTACGACCCCTGCACAAGACCGACACATCAGGACGTCTCACTTGCGGGATTGTTTCCTTCTGGCGATGAGGACAGCAGCAATTACTCCTGGTAGAACTAACAATAGAATCAGTGCACAAACTGTCTGCAACAGACTCACTGAACACGGCATCCACAGTAGGCGTCCAAACCACAGACCAATCCTAACCCAACATCATTGTACCATCAGAATGGAATGGGTATGTCAGTGTGTTCGCTGGACTCAGCAGAGTTGGAGCACAGTTCTTTTTAGTGATGAATCACAATTTTGTCTACGGCACACTGATGGTAGGGCAAGAGTTAATTGCCAACAAGGAGAATGGTTTTCTGATGCTTGTGTGCATCAATGCGACCGTTTTGGCGGGGGTAGTGTAATGGTTTGGGCAGGAATGTCCTTGCACCATCAAACACAGTTGATCTTCATCATTGGTAATCTGTATGGACAGCGATATGGGGACAAAATTCTTAATGCTGTTGTTGTCCCATTGTTCAATGCTAATGTCGGATTGCAGTTATTCCAGCAAGACAATGCCCGATGTCACATGCTGCATATCTGTTGTGACTTTCTTGAGGAGCAGAGCATCGAACTTCTTCCCTGGCCCTCACTTTCACCAGACTTGTCGCCAATCGAGTATTTTTGGGATCAATTGGACCGTCGGGTACGACTTCATGATCTTCAGACGTTAGGCGATTTACATAATGTTTTAGGGCAGGATTGGAACACAATACCAATGGGTGACATCCAGAGAATTATCAGGTCCATGCGCCGTCGATGTCTTGCCATCCAAGAGACCATGTCTTTCACCCATGTCTGAATTGCGACGTCCTGACGTGACGCTGGCAACAGTAAGAACATGAAATTATGCAAATTCATACAGCTAGATTCGAAATATGAATTTATACTAATTTGTTTGGGATTAAAGTCCATAATACTAAAAAAATTGCTCCTTAAAAGTTTATTATACTTTTCTTTTTTGACACAGTATACAATTAACCCATTACCAAATGCAACAGCCATATCAGGCCACCATTATCCACAAAAATTTATTACTTTCATTTATTTTTGCCTCCAAAACATAGCTTATGACCCCTCACTGGAATGATCTCAAGAAGCTCGGTGCAATGAAGGAGCAGTGTGTTTGGTGCAAAAAATAAAAAATTTCAGTTATTCAAGGATTTTTTGCCTTGAATCCAACACATATTGGGCTGTCAAATGCAATCAAGACCTTACCAAATGCAATAGGTTTATCATGCCAATTTTATCTGTACAAATAGCCTTTCAATTTTATTATTTTTGTGAACAGTTGCCCCTGAAACACCACATGTGACCCTTCAATGAAACAAGCTAGCCAAGCTCATTCCAATGAGGATCATAAGCAATGTTTTGAGACAAAGAAGGAAATGTTTAGAAATTCAAGAATTGTTTGACAAATATTACCTGTAGTGTAAGATAAAAGTGGGCAGTGCAGATCTGCACTTCAAGTATAGTGAATGGTTTGGGCCATTCTACAACACAATATCTAATCAACTTTGATCAACAATAGTTAACAGTAATAAAAACTCACTCTGAAAATTTAAATTTTGTTGTGTATCTCTCACTTTCTTGATGTGGATCATAATTGTTTACCTACAAATATATAAATGATTTTTGAATACACAAATGTATTCTATTTTGGACTGCTTTGGTATTAAGGCCAAGTACAACACTCAGATGCTAGGGTTTCTTGGGCTAATGTTATGGTATTATTGTCATACTGTTTAATATCATTCCATCATCAAAGAGCTCAGAGAGCTGTTACAACACTGACATCTGAGAGTATTCCATGATAGGACAAAAAACAGCCCAAAAGTCTTTGCTATCAGAGTGAAAGAGATTGTGGCAGTAGAAAGATTAATGGTGTCAAATTTTGATTTTATATCGGTGCTCACAAGCCTGTTATTTTAACAAGCGGTGCATATTGAGTTGTGGTGCAAAGGCACATAACTCTGTAATGAGAAAACAGACCAGACCAGTTTTCATACTCACTTGAGATATTATTGCAAAAGACCTGTATGGCAAATAGCAGTTAAATCGGAGAACGTTTGTTCAATTTATTGCGCTAACAGTGTGAGGACACTGGGATGCTGACCTGCCAGGATGCCCACCGGCCATTGCCAAACCATAGGTCTCGGTTGTTAACACACCTCAACCAAGAATTACAGAAGATCTAAAGCGACTAATGCCCTTCTGGGAAAAAGTTCTGGTGATTACCCCCATAGTATAATAAGACAGAACACAAGGAGGGCTGAATCAACAATCTGAGGTGGAGTTTTTCCTGTATTTGAAGCATACCAAAGGTGCACATTAAATACAGAAATACAGAAAAAACTCCACCAAGGGTAGTTGATTCGTGTACCCATACTCTACCTGAGTTGTGTTGTATATTTATACCACGATTAAATCTGAATTAAGTGAATGAAGATATTTTTAAAGAATTATCCAGATTCTATGTATGGTGTATCTAGAACCTTTCCCAATGTATCTAAATTGTATTGCTGTGAATATGCACTTCAATCATGGTATAACAGTCATTTCACAATGATGGAACACCATGTACCATAGGTTGTACTATAATACTATCCTCTTAACAACTGTTAACTGTCAAAGCTCTTTATTCAATTTGCCCAAACACTATGATCTCAGAACAAATACATTACATAAAAACCAGAAGAGCTACTCTGGACAATAGTTAAATTACTCTGACAATGGTTTATAGCCAAGGCTTGGCCACCTTTAGACTTGGCTAGAAATCACTGCAAATGATACTGCAAATGATGTGTGCCGTGCAGAAGAAATTTTAAAAAATTTTCCAGGCATCCAACTCTTAACCCACTGAGTATTTTCAAAATATTTTTCAGCAAATCTAGTCTTGACTGCTATGAAGCAGCCATGACCAGATTTGATGAAAAATTCAACTAAATTTAACTCAAGAAATTATTAGTGAAAGAATCCATGCCATTTATAGGGGGTAAATTTGATTAAAGGGTCCAAATTATATTTATATCAGTGGCAAGAGTAAACTTGTCATGGGCAGGAATATCCTTCAGCAGCATGTAAGGAGTTAAAGGTTAAAAATGCTTGCTATGTTTCCATCAGATTTACTGTGCTAAAACATCTTTTAGAATCCCTTAGTTAATCACAATTTTTATGGATTATTTTCAAGTCAGGCAGGCCATAGAGGGTGAGAGCGATCACTCGCCTCAAAATGACAAGCCTGTGTTTAACTCCTTGCAGATATTCCTGCCTTGGACACATTTAATCAAATTATCTCCCTGTAAATTAAAAGGACTTTTTCACCAAAGATTCCTTGTGTCAAAGTGAGATGATTTTTCCATCAAATCTTGTAATAGCTGCTTTGGTTTACCCCTATTAGTCAGACGCCCAATTGTCATACACCCCAGCTATCAGACAGTTAATTAGGGATTAGCTGAAGTCAAAATGGATGATTACCTATTGTTGTGAATGGACCAACCCAGATGTCTACAATTTGAATAAAATTTAGTTTCAACATTTTGTTTTGTACAGTTTTTCTCCTTTTCAAGGTTGACATATAATCAAAATACCACATAATTATCTTCTGAAAAATAATCAAAACATAAAATTCACACATGTATTGTATAATAACACTGACAACTTTGATCTAAAATTTGAAAACAAAATATTTTTTTTTCTAAACAGTTTGCTGTTTTTACATTTTCTTGTAAAAACGATGTTTGACTATTTATTGATAGTTAATCTACTATATAGTACGTGGAGAGTGTATTATCACTAAATCACCCGCAGAGTGGAGATTCCACCCAAGCAATAATTGCAAATTTGTTGCAATGCATATCGATCACAAGCAAAGTTCCAGCCAATGGACCGGAGGGTTAAACCTGGAGGTCCATTGGTTGAAACATTGCTTATGTTTTCTGTCCATATATACAGACATTGAAAGTGATACTTTGGATGATAACTCCACTCCACGGGTGATTTAGTTACAATCCACTCTCCACGTACTGTATATCATATTCTACATGCAAGACAAGGTTCGACAACACTCCCATTGGTTTATGCGGTTTCTTTCTGACCGACAGCTTAAATCTTACCAAAGATTATTTCAACATCTAAAGACTCATGTCCAGCAACTTCTAAGTAGACCTCTGTCACCTGCCCGAATCCAGTTGGATTTTGAAATAGCTGTCACCAGTGGCAGCGCCATAGGGAGGGTATGGGGGGGTACTTTTTTCGCCAAGCGTAGTAAAAGAATACTATTATTTTAATTTTTGTATTGAACGCTGCGGTGTAATGGTGGGTATGCTTAATTCCATACTCCCAAACGCACTAAATCAGAGAAGTTTTTAAATTATGCTTGTGTGTCCCCGCACCCCCCACCCCCCACACACACACATTAGCTGCAAACAACAAACAAGAGTCGAGGGCCCAAACTGCAACAAGGCGTGCCATGTTCAAACGGTCTGAAACATACCGCTTAAGAGTATTCGAGGAATGCTAGCATCGAGAGGCGTGCAACGCATCCGTTTGGAATGCAGCCTACTTTCATTTTCGATTCGAGTGTCGTTTGGTGCTTTGTGCTCGCACTTTACAACAGCGTTCTCCCTCCTGAAACCCACCCCGGCTCGGCGCTGCATGCAGAGGCCGCCGCTGCATGGCGGGCAATACCCAACTGTACCCCCTCACTTCTGTAACTCTGGCGTCGCCGCTGGCTGTCACCCATGCTGTAGAAAGAGCATTTCCATCAACATGAGGTGAAGGGATGCTATGTCCACTATGTTCAGGCTTTATGGCGCAAAACTCCAGATTCAGGTCTTGCCCAACCTTACAGAGAAGAATCTGATGTTCTACAATGAATAAGATATTTTCTTTAATGTATTTCATATTTTTAATTTTAATGTCTGTTCTGTTTATTTATCGCTTTCTTCATTGTACTTCATATTTTTCATTTTATTGTTTTTTCTGTTTATTTAATACAAAAAAAATATTTTGTATGATTCTTTGTGTCTGGAACTCTTTTCTTATTGTACTTCATGTTTTTTTTAATTTATTGTCATTTATTTTCTATTTATTTTCTGTTCATTTCTAAAACACACTGGTGAAGAAATATATCACTAAAAGCTAATTAATTGTTTCTTTTCTGTCTGACTTATTGGATTATCCCACTTTATTCTGAAGGGGATAAGTAAGGGATTAGCTGTTCAAACAACCCAATAATCTGAAATTATAAACTGTCTGACAACTGGGGTGTCTGACTAATGGGGTGATACCGCTGCTTCACTTGAAAAAAAAAGTGGGTTAAGAGTTCATGACAGTTTTAGCACCTGTGATACATCATACCTTCAATCTGATACAAATAGAGACATGCAACAAATGGTGATAATTTATAAAGTTTTGGTGAGGCAACCCATAATTAGGTGGAACTGTCACGGGTCACCATCCATTTTGTCAAATGAATTGAAATGTATTCAGTATGCAATGAAATTACATTATTGAGAGTTTTGTTAATAACCTGGTTTCAAAAATGCAATTAGGCCTCACAAAGTAGATCATTTTTTGTAAAATTGCATGTGGGTGGGTGGTGTTTTATTTTATTTTTGATTTTTATAATTATTTCTTTGCCATCAAAAATTCATGTTTTTGGTTTGTTTTATGTTTTAGACCTCATAATCTACAGAATAGCATGAGTGGCAGTGTATTTCGGCCCTTGAGTGCAAGAGGGTTTGCAATGCAAAAGCCTTGTTGCACTCAAGGGACAAATTTATCAATTTCATTAACTTGGGTAAAATACCAGATAAACCATTTAATTTTTATTTTGGTTAACATTGGTCATAAAAAGAGAGTATGCAGCAGACAAAAGGACCATGTGGATGGGCCTGAGAAACCGATTTTTAACTTTTTTAGGCTCTAGATATTCAATTTATTGTTTTGTTTGAACGGATTCAGAAAGTTCTGTGGGAAAAAAGATAATAACTGGAATTTGTATTTCCTCATGTGAAAAGGTTTAATGCAGCTTAACAAAATTGGTACTCCTCTCATGAATTTTGGGTCAGATAAAATTTTACATACAAATTTCTACCTTAACCCTTTACCCAACGTAACGGCCAAAACCGGCCAGCGCTATTCTCAAAAATCGCCAATTAATTTTCATTATTTTTTTCATTTTTTGTCTCAAAAACATAGGTTATGACCCCTCGTTGGAACGAGCTCGACGAGCTCGTTCCAACGAGGGGTCATAACCTATGTTTTTGAGACAAAAAATGAAAAAAATTAGTTATTCAAGAATTATTTTTGCAAGTGTCGTCTGCTTTTCACGTTAGGTAAAGGGTTAACAGATCAAACTTGTACTGAATGTAAGGAAGCTGGTGCAATACAATTATATGGAATTAAAAAGAATAATATCCAATCAAATAACGTATACTGTGTAAAAAGTAACTTACACCAGAAGCTGAATCCAATGGTCCTTCGATAATTAATATCTTGTATGGTTTATATTCCTGCAGCAAAAAATAGACACTGATTCTAACATGACAAAATGGCAGAGCAATAATAATGACAAATAATTTAATATTTAAAAACCAAATTGGTTGTTTTACTCAATAAGGCACCACATGTTGCAACCATTGAAAATGTAATATTTTCATGTGACAGCCTTCGTTCTCCTTCACCTGAGATTGCTCTATACACAATAGAAATCCCTGTCAGATGTGCAGTTCAGGGAATGATGACATCCAAGAATTATTTTTCTATTTGAGCTCTTGATTTGAACAAAACTTTCTACAAATTTGATTAGGGCTGCATGGTATATCGATACACCGATATATACTGGTATTCAAATCAATATCAATTGAATACCGGTGTAATTACAAAAATATTGATTTATCGTCATTATTTATTTACCCACAATTTAATTTTCAAGATGTCTTGAGTTTTTTTACTGTAACTCTGAATGAATATTATCCTTTTACCCAGGAATCACCCACATGTGCCTGCGTAATATACAAATTCAGTAGTTGAAAAAATAATTTTTAAAAATGTCAACAAAACTATATCATGTGACCCCTCATTGGAACAAGCTCGCTGAGCTCGATCCAATGATGGGTCACATGATATTGTTTTTGTAGAACTTTTTGGAAAAATCTGATAAACTATTATTTAAATTAATAAATTTTGATATCGTCTGCATTGGGTAAAGGTGTTTCGAACCGCATCATCAAGGCATGCTAATTCGTTCCGACTGTGATGCTTCAAGTCTCAATTGCAGTACTTATGTTCAGATATCTGAACAATTTTTGATATACCAGTATACAGCGGTATTGTTTTGAATACCGATACCGGAATTCAGTTTTGAATATTGTGCCATCCTAAATTTTATTCAACTCACCCTGAGGAAGCCTTAACCAAGCAAGACTTTTTGACCAGTCAGTTTGATTGTACTCCACAAGGTTGCTCCAGTCTTGAGTATTAATTATCTGTGTTGTGTGTTCCAGGGAGAAGAGCAACCAAATTCTGTTCTCTTTTAGCACATGGGGACGGGAGGGGGTAGCACAGAAATCAAGAACATGCCCAATGACCCAGTGAACAGAAATGTAGTTCAAATGAGATCTGCACTTTTTATAAAAACTGAACAGTTTGGAGGGGCCACCCATAATTTCAAGCGGCATATTTTTCTCATAATGCAAGTAGGAATTGAACCAATTCAACCTTGTTTGACAGAGCTCAATGACCTCTGGGCAAAACTTGCATCTTGAAATCTTGATATTTTGACATCAGTGTGCTGGGGTTTAAAGAATCTGGAGCTTTTCTGTCCAATCCTGAGCCAAGTGGGAGCAGCAATTCATTCAAACAAAACTGAATGATGCTCACTGAGGATGATATGTGCCAAGTCTAGGGCTGAAAGGGTTGGCTCATTTTCGTAACCGACTAACCAAGAGCTATGACCAGATAATATCCAGTTATCCGTGGCTATTACTTCACTGAATATAGGATCAAAACTATAGGAACTGGAAAGCAGTATTCTCAAACTATTCCACAGTGTGTATACAGATGAACGTTGCTGAGTATTGGACAACGTTCATTTGTATACACACTACAGAATAGTTTCTGCGATTACTCTTTACTCATGGAAACTGATGATCATTAACGAAGTCTTGAATGCCAAAGTCAATTATTTCTCAATGTATACAATGCGGCTTTGATATGTAATCTATCACAAAGGAAAAGCGGCAGATTTACATTTTCAACGGGGAATGACAATCACTATCGTTATTTCGGATAACCGGTTGATGATTTTTCTAATCGGCTAGATAGCTAACTGGTTTCAAACCGATTATCCGGTTAAATATTTCAGTACTAGCCAAGTCTGTGTGAATTTGATTGGCATTTGCTTCCAAAGACTGAACTGAACAGGTTAACAAATGCAGGGTAACAGACAACAAACATCAATTAATGGCAACAGTCCACACTGACTCTCAGTTGCAGCTGAGATAAAAACTGTATCCTATATGTGAAACTTGGACTGAGTCCATTGTGTCAGTGATACAGTTGATGCTGAGCCTATATATGCTGTCCTCTGCTATAGCAGGCAAAATAATATCAGATGAAAATATAAAAAAGAATATTTGTCTTGATTCAAAAATGAAAGAAATTATAGATGTAAAAGAAAGAGTAACTGGAAATCTATCCTGTAGTCAACACTTACCTTATTGTAACCTTGTTCTTCTGAAAGTATTTTTATTTCTCGTGATTGTGGAAAGCCTGTAATGTAAATATGGTTTGGAAATAGGACACATCTCTTTCCCAATGTCTCTAAAACAATTACATATTAAGTAATTAGTTTTCACTTGTGACAGAATTGAAGTGAAACAATTTATTTGCCAAATCTAAGATGGCAACTGACAGTCATGTTTTTTAACAAAATTCAGAAAAATTTGATCGCTCCCATCTAGACAACACACCAAAAGCTAGATATGCAATTTGAAAAAGATTGGGTGAGAGTGCGGCCTGTAGGGTGTTCTAATGTAATTGACAAGTTATACGCCAAATTCAAGATGGCCAGCTCCCATCTAGACAGTGCACCAAAGCTACATATGAAATTAGAAAAAGATCAGGTGAGAGATGCAGCCTGTAGGGTGTATCATGGAATTATTGACAATTTATATGCCAAATCTAAGATGGCCACTGGCGTCCAGGTTTTTCAACAAAATTAAGAAAAAAAATGCCGCTCAGGATCACCGATCCAATGTCGAGTTGTGACAACAGTTCCTCGCACCAAGGCCAACACACCTATGAAGTTTCATGACTCTAGGTTGAACTACTATCAAGTTCTCATCCGGAAACCAATTGTTGCGATATACTATGTTCAAGGTCACTGTGACCTTGACCTTTGACCTGGTGAGTCCAACATCAATAGGGTTCTTCCTCGCACCAAGGCCAACATGCCTGTAAAGTTTCATGACTCTAGGTTGAACCACTATGAAGTTATCATCCGGAAACCAATTGTTGCGATATACTATGTTCAAGGTCACTGTGACCTTGACCTTTGACCTGGTGAGTCCAAGATCATTAGGATTCTTCCTCGCACCAAGGCCAACACACCTATGAAGTTTCATGACTCTAGGTTGAACCACTATGAAGTTATCATCCGGAAACCAATTGTTGCGATATACTATGTTAAAGGTCACTGTGACCTTGACCTTTGATCTGGTGAGTCCAAGATCAATAGAGTTCTTCCTCGCACCAAGGCCAACCCACCTATGAAGTTTCATGAATGTAGGTTGAACTACTATCAAGTTATCATCCGGAAAGGAATTGTTGCGATTTACTATGTTCAAGGTCATGTTGACCTTGACCTTTGACGTAGCGAGTCCAAAATCAATAGGGTTCTTCCCCTCAGAAGGCCAATCTACCTATGAAGTTTCATGAATGTGAGTTGAACCATTATCAAGTTATCATCCGGAAACCAATTGTTTAAGATTTGCTATGTTCAAGGTCACTGTGACCTTGACCTTCGACGTAGCATGTCCAAAATCAATAGGGTTCTTCCTCCCCCCAAGACCAACCTACGTATGAAGTTTAATGAATGTGAGTTGAACCACTATCAAGTTATCATCCGGAAACCAATTGTTTACGCCCGCCCGCCCGCCCACCCGCCTGCCCGCCCGCCCGCCCGCCATTCACCAAACTATAAGTCGAGTTTGACTTCGTCACAACTCGACTAAAAATGCAATAGCTGCCATATAGACATTGCCCCAAAGGCACGAATGAAATTTGGAACTGATCGGGTGAGAGCTGCGGCTTGTAGGGAGTGCTAAAGGAATTGTGGACAGATATATGGACAGACATATGGACAGATGACAGATCAAAACCCATCCCAATAGCTCATACTTGACATTGTCATGTTGAGCTAAAAAGGATTTTGGTTCCCAGGCAATAACTTGCTGAAACTGGCCCCCTCAATGAAAGGTTTTTATTGGCCTGCAGTATCCTCAAAAATTACTATGAAATCTGGAGACTTTAAATTTTGACCTTTTTTGTTTGATGAGTATTTTTATTTACATGTGTTTGAAATAAAGCATGATCAACCCCCTGCATACTTATGTCAAAATACCAAAATTTTTAGCAATTAATTTTCCCATAATGTAATTAGCAATTTAACCAATTCAATTTTATTTGACAGAGCTCAGTGAGAGATAGATAAATTACTAGTTGCTTTATGGGAAATATATGCAGCTTGAAATTTTGATATCTGTGTGCAGAGGGATGAAAATCCAGTGTCTACATATTTTGTTGTTGTTGTAAAAGTCTAATTTGTTCTGTCCTGTAGAATATAACTCAAATATTATGTGGACTGTATTTATTTTCTGAAAAAGTTCCATAAATATAACAAACAAACAAAAATAAATCTCTTATTGATTTTGAAAAATTAAATGCCTGTGAACAAAATGTATTTTTTGGTTTGGCCTAACAGATCCTGACATCATAAAATGGAATAAAATTTTTTCAAGATATGTTATGAGGCTGATCTTCATGTTATGAGGCTGATCTTCATGAAGAAAAAAAGGCTGAAAAATTTCTGCAGTTATCCAACCATCTACTTCAAAAAGTTCTTCATGTCTTTTGTGCCCACAAAATTCAAATCTCATAATAAATTATTAGTCTTTTAGATCACTTTCAGCATATATGGATGTATCAAGACCACAAAACATACAAAGTCAAGTTCCTCAAAGTGTTGATACCCATAAATGTCCATTGTACAGGATGTTCACCCAGCCCGGCCCAATTTTACCAAAGAAACAGAACTCAACTAGATGCAAAATGATGGGAGCTATCACTGTGGGTCCCACATTTGAAACCATTTGCAATTCAAACTGCATACATTACAGTAAAACCTTCCTTGAGAAACCACCTGTCTTGAGACACCAGTGAAATGATGTACCGGTACCGAATATCTGTTTTGTGTTACAGGGTCCAGGGTATTTATATCATTATTAAAAAAAGAGATATTTATAATAAAGAGTCTTGTTTTCCTGCCAAATTTCCAACAGCAGTCTGCATGAGGATGAGGAGTAATAACTGCAGCTATAAATATTCGATATTTCCAAACCTCAAGGGCAATCACTCTTTGATAAACGAAAGGATTGGAACATTGTTGAAAAAAAAGATGCTATTTTTGATGATTCAAGTCCCATAATTCTGAAATGACAAATCTGAAAATTGTCAAAAAATGAAAGAGAACTTCGTTCGATCAGTCTCAATAGTGTGTGTATAAATTATGAGAATCGGTCAAAACAAACTTGAGTAATGATATGACAAGTGAAAAATTGTCATTTTTTGTACGATTAAAGTCCTATAACTCCAGAACAACAAACCTGAAAATCGTAAAAATTGAAACGGGTGTTGCCTTTACTGATTGTAACATTGCTAGAAAATTTCAAGACATTTGCTGGAAGCATTTTTGAGTTATCATTCGACATGTGAAAAATTGCCAATTTTTTGAAGATTCATGTCCTATAACTCTGGAAAGAAAACACAGAAAACCATCAAAAACGAAAAAAAGCTTTGTTTGAACAATTTCAATATTGTAAATAAATATTATGAGAATTGGTCAAATCATATGACATAGAATTGTACTGAAGGACAGATGGATTTTTTTACGATTGTAGTTCCATAACTCCAGAATTAGAGCTGGATGGTTAACCGCAAACATGGGGCGGGATCGGTAATGATAGACTACCGAAAAGTGCTCCAATAAACACAACCACTAATTTGGTTTTAAAATTCCTGCCCGTTTTAAGTTACTGCACAAAGTATCGAATTACCAAAATGATGACATAATTCACTTTATAATAAATGCAATATCTTCGTATCTGCTTGCCACTGTCAATAATTTCTGTACACGTTTGAATGGAATTAAAAAACAAAACTGCTGTACACTATACTTGCACCAATGACATTTTCAAGACAGTAAGCCACGATTTGAGGCTTTCGGTGTCAATACACAAAACTCAACACGATATTCATTAATATTCATGACCTGTCAACACCAAGGCTGATGGAAGCATTGTAAAAAGTTCATCAGTTTATCAAATGCGGTTTCCTTTGATGAACTATAACTTGCCACTTGTTCTTCATTTATAATGTCCGATATATTTACTTCTACACGTAATTGTTAAAGCTTGAACAAAGACAATACAAGTCAATCATGGATATGTTATATTTATTCAACTGACACAACCAACAGAAGATGCCCTGTTAGTTCTCAACTTATTTGTTAGAAAAAGATGTTGCAATATAGGGCTGATCTTATAGGTATATATGGATGGTTTCTATATGCTCATGGACAACCACAACAATAACCAAGGTTTTTTGCTTTAAACTGCAGTGTAAATCCTACAATCTCCCAGCTCTGTCCAGAATGACAAACCTGAAAATTGTAAAAATTGGAAGGGGTGTTGCCTTTTCTGATTGTAACATTGCTACAAAATTTCAAGAGATTTGATGGAAGCATTATTGAGTTATCATACGACATGTAAAAAAATTGTCAATTTTTTTAAGATTCAAGTCCCATAAATCTGGAAAGAAGAAACAGTAAACTGTAAAAAACGAAAGGGAGCTTCATTTGATCAATTTCAATATTGTGTAAAATATTATGAGAATTGGTCAAAGGAAACTTGAGTTATCATACAACATAGGAATATACTGACAGACAGATGCATTTGTTTATGATTAAAGTCCCATAACTCCAGAATGACAAACCGGAAAATCATAACAAGAGGGATGTTACATCCCAACACTCACCTACATTCGCGCTTGATAATGTCGTTCCAATGTAACATGCCTAATATTTAGTTAATATAAATCATTAACTAGGCATCAAATGATTAATGTGGTTTATGTGATGGCTTTGGAAAGTCTATATTTCTGCATTTATTATATATCAATTCAACATAGAATCATTGGATATAAAAGCATTTTTTTCTTTTAGAAATGTTTATGATTAAGAATATGAATCGTGAGGCCAGATATTAAATCATAAATAAGAATTAGGAAAGGCTTTCATAAATCACTGAAATTGTAATTGAAGTACATTCACTGGTTAAAGAGGAGTTGCGGAAAAACATTCATTCAAGAAAGTGACTATAAGTCCCAACAAAAATACATCACATCAACAACTAAAATAAGCCTTAATGTTACTAGTAACAAGTATGAAAAAGTATTAAAAAAAAAAAGTTAAAAAAAATTTTTTTAAAGAAAGTGAATATAAGTCCCAAAAATCCCCCTCACCTTAACACAAACTTTTAGAACTTAAAATTGAGTAAGTCAGACAAAAACGTGAACATTGTGACTGAAAAAAAGAAAAGAAATCAGTTAAATTTCTGCATACAGTAGGGTTAATACCTACAGTTGTTATTGAAATGAGAAAATAAACAGTAATGAGAGATGAAGGCACCACAATCTGCACAAAAGCTGACTTTAACACAAATTCTTACAACACCTAAACGCTAATTCTTACAACAAGTTTTGGCAGAAAATCAGCCTCAAATTCCTCAAATATGCATGTAATGGGGGTTAAATATTACTGCAATGGAGTTCAGTAACCCAAGCGTAGAATATTAATCGCCTGGAAAGACACATAGAAACACAACTCACCTAAACACAAAGTTTACAAAGTTTTACAACTTAAAATTTACTAAGTCTGAGAAAAACATGAAAATTTTGACTGACAAAAAAGAAAATTTCCATTAAATTTCTGCATACAGTAGGGTTAATACCTGCAGTTGTTATTGAAATATGAAAATCAACAGTAATGAGAAGCTAAAGCAGCACATTCTGCACAAAAGCTGACTTTAACGCAAATTCTTACAACACCTAAACGCAAATTCTTACAACAACTTTTGGCAGAAAATTTTAGGTGAAATTTGGAAAAAAGTTGTAGTACCAGGGTTAAATACTGTTCTGATAGTCCCCTACAACCTACATATGCAATATCAAAGGCCTGAGCCCACTGATCTTTGAGAACTCAGCTTAACACCTCACCTTAACACAAACTTTTAGAACTTAAAATTTACTAAGTCCGAGAAAAACATGAAAATTTTGACTGAAAAAAAAGAAAATTTCCGTTAAATTTCTGCATACAGTCGGGTTAATACCTACAGTTGTTATTGAAATATAAAAATCAACAGTAATGAGAAGTTAAAGCACCACAATTTGCACAAAAGCTGACTTTAACGCAAATTCTTACAACACCTAAACGCTAATTCTTACAACAAGTTTTGGCAGAAAATCAGTCTCAAATTCCTCAAATATGCATGTAATGAGGGTTAAATATTACTGCAATGGAGTTCAGTAACCCAAGTGTAGAATATTAATCACCTGGAAAGACACATAGAAACACAAACCACTTAAACACAAAGTTTTACAACTTAAAATTTACTAAGTCCGAGAAAAACATGAAAATTTTGAGTGAAAAAAAAGAAAATTTTCGTTAAATTTCTGCATACAGTAGGGTTAATACCTACAGTTGTTATTGAAATATGAAAATCAACAGTAATGAGAAGTTAAACCAGCACAATTTGCACAAAAGCTGACTTTAACACAAATTCTTACAACACCTAAACGCAAATTCTTACAACAACTTTTGGCAGAAAATTTTAGCTGAAATTTGGAAAAAAGTCGTAGTTTCAGGGCTAAATACTGTTCTAATAGTCCCCTACAACCTACATATGCAATATCAAAGGCCTGAGCCCACTGATGCTTGAGAAATTCACCTTAACATTAAATCTTACGATATTGGACACGCCGGACGCCGACGCTGACGCCCAAGGTTATCACAATAGCTCACCACATCTTACAGATGTAGGTGAGCTAAAAATTGAAAGGAATGTTGCATTTACTGAAGGAACATTGCTGCAAAATTTTACGAGATTTGGTGAAAGTGTTATTGAGTTACATATGTAAAAATTGCCCATTTTTTAAGATTCAAGTCCCATAACTCTGGAAAGAAAAAACAGAAAAGCGTCAAAAATGAAAGGGAGCTTTGATCAATTTCAATATTGTGTATAAATATTATGAGAATTGGTCAAACGAAACTAGAGCAATCATAAGATACAGGAATATGCTGATGGACAGATGGACGGATGGGCAGGTAGAGAGAGTGATTATTATAGGGATTCTGCCATAAATCAGCGGGGCCCTAATTACCACAGAAAACAAGCACTGCCCCACTTCCCATGTTTTCCACAGGAACATTTCTGATCCATTTTCTCAATAATCCACCACAGAAATAGGTTAAACTTATGTCCAGTTTGCATGTAATACCTGCAGTTAGCCTATTATGGATTTGTACAAGATTCCAGAAAAATATATTAATATTTTAAATTTTAAATAGTTAACTTGAGTTGTTAACTGATTACAAAATTTTCAGAGAATAATTTTCCATTGACAGATATATTCCGTAACCAGAACAGGTTTATTCCGCAAAATTTTGAATTCAACCCATTATATACTGAATGAAAGTGTCAATGACACTGTAGCACAACTTGACAAACTTGAACTTGGTAATTTATAAGTGAAATGGCAAAATGGAAGATCATTGGTTTTGATGTTATTTGGTGAAACTTCAACATAACAGCATTGTGTGTGAACAACATCAGAGCAATCCATGCATTTTTAAATGTAAACTGTAAGGTTGGCTAAAGGAAGAATACTGATACACAAATGCAGTAAGTTTAAAGGTCACTGTAAATGGAAACTTTTTTCACACAAATGAAGGATAATCGATAGCTCTTATCTAGAGGTCTCGCCTAATGAGCACACCAAGTTCAAAAACAATCCTATGATAAATGTATCCTGTAGGCCATGTCAAAGAAGAATGTTGATGCACAAATGCAATAAATTAATAAGTTGTTGCTAACAGCAACAGTTTTTGATGGAAATAAAAAGAAAATCGATAGCTCCTATCCTGGTCACCCTGAATAAGAATACCAAGTTTCAAAACAACCCGATAATGAATGCGTCCTCTGAAGCATGCCAAAGGAAGATGTTAATGCACGAATGCATAAGTTTGTGGGTGATTGCTTAGAGTGGCAATGTTTTTTTGTTTTTTTTTCTGGAAATTCATAAATTTCCTAGAAATTCATAAATATGCCCGGTAGAGAGCGCAAACGGGATAAGTTGCGGCACAAATGCACTAAGTTCGAAGGCTGGTGCTAAGAAAAAATTTTTTTTATGGAAATGAAAGAAAATCAATAGCTTCCATCTAGAGGTCACCCCAAACATGCATACCAAGTTTCAAAGTCATCCAATCATATATGTGCCCTGCAGGATGTGCCAAAGAGAAATATTGATGCATAACTGCACTAAGTTCATCAAAGTTCATTGCGTGCGGCAACTATTTTTGATGGGAATGGAAGAAAATTGATAGCTCCCATCTAGAGGTCACCCAAACAAGCATATCAAGTTTCAAAGCAATCCGATCATAACTGTGCCCTGTAGGGTGTGTCAAAGGGAAATATTGATGCCTAACTAAACAAAGTTCAAATGTCGTTGCCAATGGCAACATTTTTTGATGGAATGGAAGAAAATCACTAACTCACATCTAGAGGCCACCTCAAACAAGCACACCAAGTTTCAAAGCGATCTGATCATAAAGATGCCCTGCAGGGTGTTCCAAACAGAAATATTGATTCAGAATTGCACTAAGTTCATCGAAGGTCGTTGCCAATGGCAACTATTTTTGAAAGAAATGGAAGAAAATTGACAATTCCCACCTAGAGGTCACCTCAAACAAGTGTACCAAGTTTCAAAGTGATCTGATCATAAATGTGCTCTGTAGGGCATGCCAAATGAATATATTGATGCCTGACTAAACTATGTTCAAAGATCGTTGCCAGCAGAAACAATTTTTGATCGAAACTTAGATGTGAGTCTTCCATGGAAGACGTGTGTCGCCTGGCATTTCAGACAGAATTCTAAGTGGACAAGGGGCATAACTCTGGAGAAAATACAGCGGATCAAAAAATAAAATAGGAGGTGCACAATGCCATGATGTGATAAAGAATCACTGAAAGTTTCATCAAAATCCATTCATAGGTTAAAGAGGAGTGGCGGATAAGAGAAGCCTGGCATTTCAGACAGAATTCTAAGTGGAAAAGGGGAATAACTCTGGAAAAAATACAGCGGATCAAAAAATAAAATAGGAGGTGCACAATGCCATGATGTGATAAAGAATCAGTAAAAGTTTCATCAAAATCCATTCATAGGTTAAAGAGGAGTGGCGGATAAGAGAAGCCTGGCGTTTCAGACAGAATTCTAAGTGGAAAAGGGGCATAACTCAGGCCTGGCATTCTGAAAAATTTAGGGGGGCTAAAAATCGCTCTCCTGAAATGATCTAGGAGAGCCAATGGCTCTCCTAATTTTTTTTTGACATGGAAGGCAGTTGAACCATGATATATCATATGAATGCAGTTCAACACTGTGACCAGACATGCTCTTACAGGCCTGGCATTCTGAAAAATGCAGGAGGGCAAAACATCGCTCTCCTCAATCACCTTAGGAGAGCAATTAACTTTACACAGCATTTTAAGTATCCAGTTGAACGAACTCATTGAAACTGAAGCCAACAGACTATTACATCAGTGATTTTATTAACTTCACTAAGGTAAAGCAAAATCTCTTAGACATCTAGATGTCTCACTCAACAACCGAACACACACTTGACAAGACCTGTGTGTGCCCAATTTGGGGGTGGGGGGGGGGGGGGGGGGTGGGTTGAAGGTGGTAGTGGTAGGCGTATGACTTTCTTGGTCTGCTTCAATCTACAGTCACATCCTGGTGCACTTGCTTCAAGTGACAGGATAGTAGTAATGGTAGTGTATTATAGTGTCAATATTCATTGAATAATTACCCTTCAAACTGTCATGTCAGTTGTTGAAACTGACAGAAAATAAAATATTGCTGTGACCCATTTTGCTTCAAATGATTGCAACTGTGTTTGGGTATGTACAAAATACATACCCATACCCAAACACAGTTGCAGCCATTACCTTTTACCACTAAACCACTTTCAAAATGAAATTATGTGATGTTATGTGACTTCGAAGTTAAATTACATTTTTGCTTTACAGTAAAAATTTAATATGAGCATAATACATGTAATCTCAATCATCCCAGACCAAAATATTTAGGAGGGCAATTTTTCGCTCTCCTTAATTCTTTCAGGAGGGCAGTAAGGAGAGCTAAAAAATCGCTCTCCTGAAATTGCCAAGCCTGATAACTCTGGAAAAAATACAGCGAATCAAAAAATAAAATAGGAGGTGCACAATGCCATGATGTGATAAAGAATCAGTAAAAGTTTCATCAAAATCCATTCATAGGTTAAAGAGGAGTGGCGGATAAGAGAAGCCTAGCGTTTCAGACAGAATTCTAAGTGGAAAAGGGGCATAACTCTGGAAAAAATACAGCAAATAAAAAATAAAATAGGAGGTGCACAATGCCATGATGTGATAAAGAATCACTGAAAGTTTCATCAAAATCCATTCATAGGTTAAAGAGGAGTGGCGGATAAGAGAAGCCTGGCGTTTCAGACAGAATTCTAAGTGGAAAAGGGGCATAACTCTGGAAAAAATACAGCAGATCAAAAAATAAAATAGGAGGTGCACAATGCCATGATGTGATAAAGAATCACTGAAAGTTTCATCAAAATCCATTCATAGGTTAAAGTGGAGGGGCGGATAAGAGAAAGTGTGACGCGGACGACGCAAGACGACAAAAGTAATCCCTATATGTCGCTCCCCACTTCATGGGACGGCGACACAATGAAAGAAAATCAATAGCTCCAATCTAGAGGTCACCCCAAACAACCATACTAGGATTCGAAGCAACCCGATCATAAATGTGCCCTGTAGGGTGTGCCAAAAGGAAATATCGAGGCTTGGCTAAACTAATTTCAAAGGTCGTTGCCAGCAGCAACATTTTTTGACAGAAATTGACGAAAATTGATAGCTCCCTTCTAGAGGTCACCCCAAACAAGCATACAAAGTTTCAAAGCGATCAAGTCATAAATGCGACCTGTGCGGTGTACCAAAGGAAATTGTGGACGTACATATGCCGACGAATGAGAAGTGACAATAATAGCTCAGCTTCACTTCGTCAAGTTGAGCTGATACAATGGATTTTAATACAGCTCTGCATGAGAATTTATTACAATTTTTCTCATAAAATACAACAAATTACTTCAAGTTAAGGGTATATATCAGTGTGAAAAAAACTGTATTGTTACCAATGACAAATTATATTATTAGAATAAAATTATCTAGTTACACACATGTACCATCACTAGCAAAAGATACACATTACTTTCCAAATTATTTTTTACTTGTAAAGTGGCGCCTGCTTAATTGGATATCTCTTAACCAGGCCTGGAAATAAGGAGCTTACATCATAACCCGTTAGCAGGTTAGGCAAAATCTTGGTACTACCTTAAAGAAGTAATGTGTTGTGATGCTTTTCTGCCTTCTCTGTTTTACTATGCCTGCCATGCTGTTTATGTCTTAACAGAATTTCTGCCACAATAAATAGCAAAATCTTGCTAGTTTTTGCTATAAATTGTGGCAGAAATTCTGTAAAGACATAAATGGCATGCCATTCTAATTAAATGCAAATGTAATGTGCAACCAAAGAGTGTACCTGGTCCCGAGATAGGTCTGACATAATGGATTAGGAATTTTATTTATATTGCATTATTTTGTTGTATTATTTCGTCGTAACCTGTAGTTTGTTCGTGTATTTCACAACTGATGTAACCCCTGCATAACCTAATCAATTCTTCACAGGTTATTTGCGGGTCTGCTTCACCCAATAATGCTGTTAATTATATTTATCTGTCAAGACTAAACCATTTACCATTACTTCAGTATAAACTGGACCTGTTAATTGTATTTTGGGTGTAGATTAACTTCTATTATTATCTATTCATTGTGTGCTACCTTCATGTTAATACTAATTTACACAGTCTGTAATGGGGTTGGCGTGCCACAGGGATCCGTTTTAGGGCCCCTCCTGTTCAATATATACATAAATGATATTGTTAAAGATATTACTTCCAATATTAGACTTTATGCCGATGATACAACACTTTATCTGGTAATCGAAGATGCAAAATTAGCAGCAAGAGTTTTGAATAATGACCTGAGAAAAATTGCCCCGTGGTCTAAAACATGGCAGGTTATATTTAATCCACTAAAGACCGAATCGCTGTATATTTCAAATAGAGTAAATCCCACACTTCGCCCCATCTTTACCTCCTAGGACAGCAAATGGAAGAGACGGACACTCATAAACATCTTGGGTTGATCTTTTCAAAAACAGGACAATGGGATTCACACATAGAGAGTCTTATAAGTAAAGTCAGCCCTATGATAAACTGTCTTTGAAGCCTAAAATACAGATTGTCCAGACAAGCATTGGAAACTCTATATCAATACTTCATTCTCCCGCTGTTTGATTATGCAGATGTTAAATGGAATGGTTGCACGGAGGCTAAATCAACACTCCTAGAAAATTTACACTTGGATGCTCTACGAACCATAATAGGGGTCACTAGGGGAACAAGTCATCAACTTATCTATAGAGAATCTGGTTTCATACCACTCAAAGAGCGTAGACGACGCCACAAATTAGTAGCGTTGCATAAGGTTATGTTCACAAGCGTCCCAAACTACATTAGGCTGCTCATTCCGCAACCTGTATCAGAATTGACTTATTACTCGCTAAGATCTTCGAGCTTGTTAAGGGAAATTAAATGTAACACGAACAGGTTTTCTAACTCGTTTCTGCCATCAGTGGTAAAACTTTGGAACGGCATAAGCGCAGATCTGCAGAACTGTACTTCCGTAGATCATTTTAAGAAGAAACTTGCAATTAACGACAATGTCGTCCCTGGGTTTTATTATGTGGGTAGCAGAAAGGAACAAATTGTTCACACGAAGCTGCGGTTAAATTGTAGTGATTTAAACAGACATAAATTTGATAGATTTATAAGTGATAATGCATCTTGTGGCTGAGGTCATGTATATGAAGACACTGAACACTATTTATTAATGTGTCCTCTATATGCAGAACAAAGAAATTCGCTTCTAATAAAATTGGGCCACGCCACTAATATCACTCTTATGCTATATGGGTATACAGAGAAAACTGCCTTGGAAAACACCAGTATATTTAATGCGGTTCAAGAATATATTAGGGAAACGATGAGATTACAGTGACTGGTTTATTTCCAGTGGAAAAGAACCCTGACAATGACCTTTGCTGTATTGGGTGAGAGAGATTTTAGTGGGCCTATCATATAAATGAAAGTAGATTGCCTCCACACCCAATAGATAGGAAAATTATTTAAAGGAGATGGTGGGATATAGTATGGTACTTTCTCTTTCTTTCCAATTCATTGGATCAGTTTCTGTTTTATGTACAGTTGCACCTGCACCATTGTATTGTATTGTATTTCTCTGTAGGGTACGGCATTAATATAGGCATTGCCTGTTCGCCAAACCCCATTTCACTGAGGAAATAAAAATATTGTTTAAAAAAAATCTATTATATTTTGTTTGACAGAGCTATATGAGCTCTTGCATACAAGATATAATGAATTAAGTTCTTAGTTTATTATTAGAATATAGGGAAATGGCCAAATTCCTGTTAACCCTTTACCCAATGTAGATGATATCAAAACTTATTATTTGGCTTTTCCAGAAATGAAAAGACATTTGTTATTCTCCTCGAAAAAAATGATTTGCTTTTTTGTTTTTCTTCTTTTTTTTTTTTTTTCTTCTTCCAACACTTTGGGGAAGCTGATTTCTCGAAGGCTCCTTTACAAATTTTTCTGACATTTCGCTCAGTCATAGACGTATGTAAGTTGTAGGTCTGTTAAGCTTTTCACCTTCAACTAAGTGCTTTGAATACCCCCAAAATGCCCCAATATCCCCTGGCCTGACTGGACTAATGACCTGAATTTTTTTACAGATTTGTCATAAATACATTTTTACACAAGGAACTGGTAGCAAAAGTTAACCAAAAAAAAATTTCTGCCCAAATTTTCCAAAATATCAAAAAAGACCTGAAAATCAAATATTTTGGCCTACAATCTCGGCACTGTGAATTAGCAGAACACCCATAATGGACTGAATAGCAAGAATGTAATGTATCGTTATCATAAATGCCCAAAAATTTGTGATTTTATCCACAATGAGTCCGAAATGGCTGCCAAACGTGGAAAAAAATGTCCACTGACCAATATCTCCTGGTCCGAAAGGGTTAATGACCTAAAATTTTCTTAGATTTGTCATAAATACACATTTCCATAACCAATTGGTAAAAAAAGTTTACCAAAATTATTTTTTCGGCCAAAATTTTCCAAAATATTAAAAATAGGCATGAAAAACAGACATTTTGGCCTATTATCTCGGTACTGTGAATTAGCAGAACATCAGTAATAGATTGAATAGTAAGAACAAAATGTTTGATTATCATAAATGCAAAATAAATTTTGATTTTATTCACAATGAGTCCAAAATGGCCGCCAAATGTGGAAAAAACACTCAAATTTTCATTGACCAATATCTCCTGGTCCAAATGGGCTAATGACCTGAAATTTTCACAGATTTGTCATTAATACACTTATCCCACGGGCGTGCTGTGTGGCACATGTTTATTGGGGCATGCAACCCATTAACCTGTCCTTTAAGTGGTATTTACTGAATTGGTAGGCTGTGGTCCAGTCGAACAAGCCAAGGGAGAACGCCACCAAACCGCCGGAAAGAGAGAAGCCAGATGAGCCACAAAAGCACTGAGACTCACCCACCCAGGAGACAAAGTGAGGAAGGGGTGAAAGAAGAAGGATAGCCACAACCAGCAGATGACCTCAGGGGTCTGTCATGGGGTGCTAAGGCCATGATTGTCCCAACCAAGTCCCAAAAGTGAGATTTGGGGGCGAGGTAGCAGTGAGGTTTACTGCAACCGTTTTTCTCTGGCCCAGGCGGCCTGAAACTTAAATGAAATCTTAACCTACAGGGGTGGCAGTACCAGTGATTTAGCAGGCATGAGCATGCCAGACTTGCAATATGCGTATTGGTCACTTTTACTTATAACATCCAACCTACTTTGCTGGGTGCTATGCAGATGGCACGCAACCTTCAGAAACTCACTTTCAACAAATGAAATGCGTTGCATTCTTGGGCAAGACACTCAATTCCAATTGCCTGCAGGGGGACAAGATGGCGCAGAGTACTACGGCATATCGCACATTGATGGTGCACCTGTCTTCAACCAATGCTCACCCTGATTGTGTGAAGTTAGTTCGTTGGGGAGTCTGACAGTTACTTGCCACTGCTCAGTGGTTCTCTCTGAGTACTCCAGCTTCCTACACACGTCAACCTGCTGACATGAGGTGACCCTGGCTGTTGAAAGTGTCATTAAACTCCAATAAATGAATAAATAAATAAATAGGAGGACAAAATGTGCCTGTCCCTATTAAGTTTGGCCAAGACAATAGCTGTACTAACAGGAAGAACATTCGTAACATTGGTCCTTGCCGATGCGTGTTAATGGAATTTACCTATTGGTGTTCATATTACAGGAGACATAGATTACCACTAAATCACCATGGAAGAGTGTTTTCCACCCAGAAATTATTTTCAGGTTTAAGGGATTTGCAGAAGACAGTGCCAGTGGGTTTTGAAAGATTGGCAGCCGTGCCTAAACTTTTACTCATAAATGTATGTGTATGTCGGGTGTGAAATTCACCACACAACCGATGGCGTAGAGATCGCATGAGAGGGTTATTAGCCTTCCCCTCTCAAAAAAATTCTTGAACCATCTTGTGACTTGCAACCTCCATCCCACCTCTGCGATGTATGGACGCCCCAACCCAGTGCCCCTTTGTCTTCCTGCCTCACAAACTTACGAGTTTAAGTGCCACCCCCTCCCCACTATCTAATTTTAATCTAGAGAGAGAGAGTGTTTTGGGGGGTTGGCATCGGGGGTGCAAATGAACCCCCTTTTACACTTTTGTTTCAAGAACGTAGACTGCAAATGGATCCCCAAAAAGCCACCAGAGAGCTCTGTTTTGATAGTAAATTTACCCCCCCCCCCCCAAAGCCTTGTTTGCTCGCCTTCGGCATCTGCATACCCTGGTATGCCTTTTTCATCAAAGTAGAACCACGTCACAATGGTTTGGTTTGTGAAAGGTGGTAGAATGGGTCGAACTGCTGACAAAAAGATCTTCAGGGAAAACAAATTGTTGTAACGTGATGTAAAATCTTTTAACCCATTGTTGCACAGCCATTTGTTGTACTGATATTTGTTTGAGATGCTGGTGGTGTCACATGGCCTTATTACCAAATATGGGCTGTTCGTAGATCAGTCCATTTATTTATTTATTGGTGTTTAAGGTCACATATTTCTCCGCAATGGCTAATCATGACCAAGACAGTTTTACGGGTGGAGGAAGCCGGAATACCCACAGAGAAACACTAAGTAACGACGTGCAACAGTCAGCTCCTCAACATTTCATTGGGTCAGTGGTATCAGGACAGTGACATGACATTGGCCCCAATTACACTCGACGTGGTATTAACCCTTTACCCAATATGCAGTTCGACTCTGCTATGCGTTCTAATTGTGCATTAACCCTTCAACAACAAATGAAGCTACCCCTATACATTTATTTGTTGTTCCACTGTTTCGACAACAAATGGCACCTAGAGGTCATTTTATCAGTAAAGTGGCAAGCGAATTGTGCTCTATGTTGTGTTTCAACTTTAACCAATGCAACGTCATGCACAGTTCGACGCAGCTATGTCTTGGTAAATCCACCAAATTTTGAGCCTATGGTAATCTGACAAGTGAAGGGACGTGGGGTGTGCAAAACATTTTTGCTCTGTAGACATCGTATCCCATTTCCATTCACATTAGCTGTCCGAGTTTATTTTACCCTTTGCCTGACATTATCTTCCAAACCTGCATGAGGCTTGTGTTGAAATAGGTCTCACAAGACCACCAAATTTTTCATTTTATTTGATTCCTTTCTCTTTTTTGGTGGGTGGGTGGGGTGGGGGACTGGGATGAGGTGTACACATATATTCATACTGTGGGAATTCTACCCAATTTTTTCTCATTTCTCGGGGGTGGGGGAGGGGCATCCTACCCGTACGCCCAGGAATGGGGGCCTGCAATAGAATAAACATTAGCACTGGCTAATAAATTTATTTATTTATTTTGCACGTAATTTAATATCTAAAACTGTAAAAAATAGGTATATACATAACACAAAAAGTTATGTAAACATAAAATAACATGACCATGTTTTGGGTAATGCAAATTTTCAATTTTTTCACTCCCGAAAAAAGGAAATTCACCATGGGCCTCATTGCATAGTTTTATGAAAAAAGGAGAAAATTTCCCTTTTAGCTTTATGACCATTTGACTCGGGTTAGGGGGAACGTCTGTCTATTCGAGAGCCATTTTCTGCTTTAAAATATGTTCTGATGGATTTCGAGTGATTTACCTTCAATGTGGTGTTGACACTTGGACCAGAACAACTCTGGTATGCACACCTACACTACAAGTCGGAAGTAGCTGTAGCACAACCGCAATTATTTCGTGGTTTTAATTGCGGTCATAAACGAAAATATAAATGCGAGTAACGTTTGTGAAAAAATATAAAACCGATAAACGCGTTTGCCGATCGTTTGCAAACAGAGTAGGAAACGCAGATAAACGATAGAGCTTTTCACGTTGTTGGTCGGAAAAATAGTTTTTTGAACGTTTACTTTGTTTAGCTGAATTGCTCAATTCCTGCAGCTTTGAAATTCGGAGACAAGTTCATGGTGTCGGCCCAGATTTTGACACGCTGACTTTATTGATCATTGGTATATAATTTAATTTTCTTTAATGATATCTGACATTTCACCAACTACTATACCTACACGACTAACAGTCAACAATTGTAAACATATCCCCTGAATAATAACATTGTCATTTTTCTTCCCCCAAAACATAGCATATGACCCCAAATTGAAACAAGTACAATAAAAATCATCCAATAAAGCTAAAATTAAGCCTGGAAATGGGTCTTACAGTGATTAATTCCTAACTCGCTGAGTATTTTAAAAAATAACTAGAAACTGTTTTAGCACACTAAAACATATGTCTCCCCTTCCTTTCTATTTAATGCACGGCAAATTATATATACCTGAATAATATTGACAATAACGCCAAATATCTAAGGTCTAGGTCAAAAGACAAAAAAGTTCTGGTCTGGACGAAGTTTCCTATGGTACGCGACACACCGGCTCATGGTGATACATCCACATGCCAAATATCTAAGGTCTAGGTCAAAAGACAAAAAAGTTATGCATCGGACAAAGTTTCCCTTAAAAAGCACATAAATCTGACCTTCAGGTCAAAGGTCACATGAAGGTCACTATGGTACGCGACACACCAGCTCATGGTGATACATCCACATGCCAAATATCTAAGGTCTAGGTCTAAAGACAAAAAAGTTATGCCCGGACAAAGTTTGTATGAGAAGAAGAAGAAGAATATGCACAAAAACAATATGTCTCCCTTCTGGGAAGGGGAGAGATAATTTCTACTGAATGATTGACATCGGTAAATAAAGGTTAACAGCTTTCTATCCTCGTCAATCACTGTTAAATTTATACCATACCAGTTTAAAATATGCAAATTAACAGGAGTAATCTGTTAATCAGACTTAGTTTAACTTCTTATACTCTGGGAGAAAACTGAGTGATTAACGTAATCCACATACATATCCTTTGACTAAGCCCATAACTTAGATGAACATCAATAATTGCACCTGGTAAGAGATATCTCATAGGCGATTATGCAACTTGGGTGTTCATCCTTGTCAAAATGTAAGGTTTGTGGCACATGGATTTAAAGGAATAATGTTTCAACAAGACATGAGATGTCTTAACTCTGAACTGATTGAGAGTTGAAAGCCTATATTTCGGCTTTATTCATAAATATAAGTACCACAACTTATATGTTTTATATTCTGTGGATGTGCTCCATATTAATCTTTGAAGTAAAATTATCGAATCTTTATGAATTTTCATTGTTACAATTTAAGGGAGAGTGCCTACAGACACTGTCCATAAATTGTGACAAGGCAAAGAAAAGATTTTGACCACCAAAAATAATTTAGCAGTCTACCAGTTGAGGGTCTAGTTCCAACTTTTGTGATTTTTACTAGCCTAGATGAGTAACTCCAACCTGCTGGCTTGGGGTAAACTGCATGTTACTTCCAAAATGTGCAGCAGTGATTTTCAGTCAATTCTGGGCTGCCTAAAAGGCAGCCAAGACTTCACTAAAAATCAGTACTGATTACTAAAAACCACTACAAAGACAAAGACCCTGGCTTATTTTATGTATGGCAAACATCGTGAGAGTTGTTGAGACCAAAATTAACCCTTCATGATTGAGGAGAATATTCAGTTTTGTATGAAGACAATTGCCTTTAGGATTTTGTAATTTTGTAATTTTTCAATTTAAAAAACCTCAACTTTTTCACCTCAAGTGAAGTGGTGGATCCAGAGGGTGGAAGAGTGAGGGTGTTCATAATTGCTTGGTCCTTGAAAAGACAACTGCATACATTTTTATGCAATTTATTTTCGCAAAAAAGTCTGTTATTCTGCAGGCAAAACCATTTAGTTATTACTCCACCGCAATGCATCCAATGCACACATAGGGTCATATCCAGGATAATTTGGGGACACCAGTCCATATTTGCCACAAGCATATATGAAGGCAGTCGGCCTGTGGTGGGGGTAGGCATGGGAGGGGTGTCCCCTCCCATTGATGGTGGTCCAGAAAATTTTTGAAAATTAATGCTCTGAGAGTGCTTCAATTTGAAATTTATCCCAGAAGATCAGTTTGGTCTATAAGTCACACACAAATTATGAAATTCAATTCATGGAAATGATGGGAATTTTTTTTTATACCAGTCGTATTCTCTTATATTGGCAGGGATACATGCAGGCATGTAAAAACCACTTCATTGAAACTGTCCAATGTTCAGAATGAGTGAAAATACCATGGACAGGGCTCTACGTATAATCGGACCACCACCTATCACAAGACATGAACTTACTTTAACATAAATATAAGGAATCGGAAATCGATGAGTTCAGGACAGAAAGAAAAATAGGAATTACTGTAATGTTCTGCACATTTTATTGGGGTACATCAAGCATAATTTTAGTCAACTTCAGCATCCTTGTAATGCAATCAAGTGATTAGCATCATGTTGTATTAAATCGTGTCTGCTTTTCCTGAACAAACTTTTCCAAGCATTTCACCAATGTATAGGATAGAAATTATTGCACAGAATGTGATAAGTTTGAGTGCGAGGAGTTTGGGTGCCCAAACTGGTATATCGGTACCCAAAATATCCTGGATATGACACAGATAAAGAACATTTTGTAACAGCCTTGGATAAGTCACGATCACCCATTTGGACTATTATGTTGTAATACTGCAAAATGCAACAGCTTTTTCCTGTTAATACAAAGGTCTGGAAATAACCTGTGAATCAGTGACGAATGGGAGCAAAATGGAGGCGAGTGGAAAATTGCTCACCTCAAATAATGTTTGCGAGAGTGAAAAATGTGAGGAGAGTGATTTGGGATTTATTTTGCAGTTTCCATTGACAAGCTTCCTTCAAAACGAATGTATGAATACAACTAAACATGGATGGAAATGTTGAAGGTGAAAATATATGTAACCCACTAAAATTAGTTCTGGATTTTAAATGACAGATTATTAAAATCATGGAAAATGGATGCGTAAATTCCAAAACGGGCACATTAATTCATGCCACTGGTGAATTTGAGTGACAGGTATCACGTGTACAAAAGAAAATAAGGAACGGTCAACATTCTGGATGTCTTTGATAAAAAAAAATACGGAAGTATTAAAACATTTCTCAGATCTCAGAATGACCACCCTTTTTTTTTATCTGAACATGCACGTTCGTTTAGTGGCTGGAGTAAGCTCTGGGCGAGTTGTCAATGTACAACCCTCTTACTGTAAGCGTGTCATGTGTCATGTTCATTACAAAGGAATGGAAATTGTTTGGAATTGTATTTAAACGCTTTGAATTGTGAGATTCTTTAAAATTTCCCAACATCAAAACTTAATTCAATGTTTCTGTTGACGCAATTCTAAAGGGTGAAAACACACCCAAAAATAGAGGCAAGCGATTATTCGCGCACCTTGGACAATAGTTGCGTGAGCGATGGTGCACGAGAGCGATCGCGCACCTTTCCCATGTGTCACTCGTGAATGCTCATTTAGGTTATGCAGGTTACTACAGATTATGACAAAATAATACAACATTCTAAATTCCTAATCCCGCATATTTTACTAGGTAGACCTGACAGTTTTTTCAGGATTAACTTGACTCAAAGGTTGCAGAATGTAAGCACACAATTATGATAAAATGACATACCACTTACATCTTAACACCATTTTTGTCAAATAAATAGCATCTACTAACACATTTTCGCTTTGGCGAGGTATTGTGTTAGTTCTTGCTATTCATTTTGGCAGACATTCTGATATGACGTAAACAACATGGCAGGCATAGATCAGAGAAGGTAGAAAAGCATTGCAGCACATTTTTCCCATATGTTACTACCGTGTTATATAACATATCCTGCTGAGTTATGATGTAAGCTCTTTATTTTTTGGCCTTCTTACATAAGCAAAAGTCTGGATCTGCCACTGCTCAGCATACTGCATGCGATGAGCCTGTTCAAATAATGACTCGCAACCTTAGTTTTTCAAAGCAAAAATGATCATTCTTAGTTGCTTTGGGGACAATATTGCAGGTGTTGTCTGCATACATGCCTGAAAATAAGCAATCTGTCATTTGCAGGATGAGGTCCCCAGAGGGTGAATTTGCTGATGCTATCCCATACAGTGGATGAATTTATCCTCTGGGTACCTCTTTCTGTTTAGGTTGAGATCTTGATTCAAATTGAGGTTCACAGAGGGTAAATTTAGTGATGCTACCCTGCGGTGCAGGGTAGCATCTCTACATTCACCCTCTGGGGACCTCAATTTGCAGATGACAGTCTGCTTATTTTCTAGCTTGTCTGCATGTCCAATCAGATGATAAGTTAGTTTAGCTCTGCTTGTAGAAAATAATTCACAAAATAATGATCATGTGATCATCAGAAGAGACAAACTTCGTACAGATTGAGACAAAGCTCTCATCCTTACCATCAGATGTCTTCAGGTTTTGTCCATTTTTCGAGAATTCTACTGCTTTAGTCTTTGAAGAGTGAGTTGTATGATATTCTCTGTAAGCAGAAAAGTATTCCTCTTTAAACATTAACCTTTCATAACCTGGGTTCCCAAATTTAGTTTTACCAACTGAAGCAATTAAAAAAAATCATTATAAAACTTGAAGAATGATATTTGTGAATACATGCAGGACTGGTTGTATATGGTCATTTTGTGTAGTAGAACTGAAATGTCAGTTTATCAATTCATTAAGTGAGTGACTTAATGAAGCCCAATTGCCAGTAGTGCATGGAGGGTTTTTACAGGTTCGGTTTTGGTCTAATTTTTTTTTTAAACCTCGGTTTTGGTTCGGTTTTTCGGTATTATTTTCAGGCCCTTCAATTAATGTAAATCACTGTTGTCTTACTAGAAAAGACCAAAGAAATGTCACATGAGAGCTATTTAAAGTGTGCTATGTCCCACTGGCAGGACTGGTATATAGCACACTTCCCTAGCACTTAGTTGACGAAGTGTTAATATGAATTTGGGGTAGATTGTATGTCATTTGATTATTTTCTTGTTGTATATGTTCTATTTGGTATATGCTATACATCAGTGGCAGCGCCATATGGGGGCCCAATTTTTCTGCGGGCCTCCTAAAACCAAACTTCAAATTGCTATCTGACACAATTTGGGTGCCTTTGAAGACCATGTCCAGCGCTGTAGAAATACTCAGATATCGCTCTCATGGCGTCCAAATTATCCAATTTTTTTTTTCCTGGGGCAGGGACCACAGATCCTAAACCAATAGGTGGGGGACACACTCTCCCATGCCCACACCCCTTTCTCAGGCCTACGACCTTCGAGAGATGCCATAGGCATCTCGAAATTGGACCCCCCACAATTTACTTAGAATCCACACCCCTCCAAATCGAAATCCTGATGCCGCCACTGCTATACATTATATACCTGTTTTGTTATTTTGTGTTCAGTTTTAATTTCGATAAAATAAATAATTTGGACTTGTAACTTTTCTGTTATGTTTAACATCGCCATAATACATAGACTGCATTCACTGTCCTGTTCCTCCATACCTCACTGAACCTCTCACCTCCTTTCGAAGTACTGATTATGATCTCTCCCTCATGTTATGACTTTTGTGCAATATAAAAAGGATTTATGGCATCAACGAGTATCACATGGGGAATAAATGGTCAAAGTAAATAACCCTATATAATTTTGATTATTTTATTTCATGCATTTAATATGAGATAAATATGATTGAAATGAAAAAATGAAAAAAAAAAAGTTCACATGTTCCGACACTCACCTAATTTCATGCAGTAAAAGTTCACACTCACTGACCATAGTCATTCTTGTGTAGGCTCCACTGGCTATTGGGGGTGCAACTTATACAAACATAATCATCGCAGAGGAGGTATTTTGGCTGAAAATATTGGGTGTGATGTATACGTGGGATCACTTATACACAGACTTAATTATATGGAAATAATCGCTTTTGGGTTTGCCCATTCTGCTGACGTTTGCTGCCATTTTCAAAATGAGATTATGAGGGGGTCGTTGTAAATTATGTCAAAGAATGCAAAAACCATATGGCCATTTGTTTTGGTGCCTGTCGGTTTGGTTTTTTGGTTTGCAGCAAAAACCGAAACCAAACCGAAAAACCTCCATGCTCTTATTGCCAATATGGAGTTTAGTTCTTTCAAACTGTTTTAATAAAATCTGTAGAAGTTAAATACAAAATGAGAAGCATGATGGCCTTTCATGTAGAAATACAGGTTATTTGAGTCATAGCTGGGTTATTTAAGGGGACAATTAACAGAAACAAAATGGGGAAACTTACCAATTAGCACACAGAGCATAAAGGATTATTAATTCCAGTTTGTTATCTATTTTTTATTTTTATTTATTTGCAATATAAACAATAAATAACATATTCCGAGAACTATAGTTTTGAATTGACCAATTTAAATACTTAGTCATTCACTTTTAAGGAATATTTTATCTAGGCTCTCATTCTCATCATGGTGAGGTCTAACCTCAATAAAAGCAACATCAACAGTTCTGTCTTTTTGTGGTATATATGAGAAGAGACCTAAAAATTTGATACATTGTGCAACAAAGAAATAATGTTAGAAACTTTTTAAAATATATTAATGAAGCTGGTGTAATCAAAACCTGCCATGCTAAGTTTTTGCCCAGAAGGTGTGGTGGGTCATTTCTGTCAATAATGTTTTCAATACAGTAAAACCTGTTTTCAGAGATCACCTGTCTTGAGAGACCACATGTCTTGAGAGACCACTGTGGTATCACTCTTTAATGGACCTGTCATGAGAGACCATCTGTCATGAGAGACCACCTGTCTTGAAAGACCACAAAACTGTGGCAAAAACTCAGTTTTTCACCTGTTTTGAGAGACCGGAAAATCAGTTTTTGCAAATTTCAGAGTATTAAAATCAATTAAGATCAATGCAATGTGTACAGAAATCAATAGTTCAAAAATTTAACCATGACATCTGCCCAACAGTAAAATTGTCAGGAAAATTGTCCTCTGAAACCTTATTATCTGAAATCATGCACAAGTATGACAAATATCTTTCACTGTAGACTGCCTGAAAACTATATTAATTGTCTTTCAATTACATTGTTATTCAGTTGTATAACACTTCAAGTCTGAGAACTTTTTGCCAAGACTCCTTTGAAAATATAAAGATTATTGTTAAAAAAAACACAAACTTAGATTATTTCCATTATTTGCTAAAGTGTGTCAAAATCAAAGAGGATTAAGCAATCTAAAACACCCTGGTAAGCTTATTTTTACTTAAAGTGTGACCAAAATTATTTTCTATTAAAACAAAACCCGACAGACACAAAAAACAGCCTTTTCTAGGTATTACTGTAAATTATTATACAAACGACTCATTGGAAAATATTGACAGAAAGAAGAGAGGACTTTGTTTGTATAAAGTAAGAAATTACTATTTTTGATATGAACCAGTCCCTTCACATCATAATCAGAAAAAGTTTTTCAATTTATGTCCTTTTGACTGTAATATCTCAAACAATGCCTCTGTACTTGTATCAAAACTGAATTAAAATAAAACAATGATAAAAAAAAGTTGAAAAATCTATTCTCCATTTCTGCAACAACCCTCCCATGTCGTTCATTCGCACCTCTGACTTCAGAGTGTGAACACCATCTGAGCAATCACTATGGCAAGTTTGGACATCCTGATTAAGCTACAGAGAGCTTTGTTAGCTCTGGGCATCTCTTGCCCTCTCAACTGGACTCTCCAGATGAGAGGCAAGAGCGTTCACCTGACGCTGGAGTTTGACAAAGAGGAGAGGACCACCACACCTTCTTCAGGGAGAGGTATCACCTTTTGTGAGAGGAACCCCTCTCACACTGGTCCTCACCCGAAGAAGCCTGGATCTGGCCCTGAAAAGGAAAAGAAGAAGAAGAAGAGCCCATCAACCAGGCGTCGTGATGCCTGGCAGCTGGATGAGTTCATGAAAAGGAAGAAGGAAGAGAAGGTGGAAGAGAAGATAGAGGAAGCCACTACCATTTCCCCACATGGCCGAATAACAGTGCTTGGTAACAATTTACACTGAAAAGAATAATAGTGCTGGTGCATAATAAATGTGCTGGCTTGCAAACTTGACTAATTTCACATGAGTACCAAAATATGTTGCTCTCCTGTGCTACTGCTGACTTTTGGAAATGCCAAACACAATCTCCAGTCACTTTAACAACCATGCCCCAGCCATTGATAAAAATATGTATCATACCCTTAATTGCTAACTACTTTGGAAATCGATATAAAATAATTTTCACTATCATTGGAAAATTTGACGACAAAAAACAGCCTCAACAGTCACACTTTCTAAGACAACACCAAGGGTGAAGCACTGTAAAATGTTCATCAGCTTATCAAACACAGTTTTTCCTTTGCATAACTGGAACTTGCCACTTGCTCCAGATTTATTATGTCAAATATATTTATTTCTACCAGGGTCCCGCCTAGGAGTGAATTTTAGAGAGATGAGACTTCTCCCTCTCAGAAAAATAGGGAAAAGTACAGTCACACTTTCTAAGACAACACCAAGGGTGAAGCACTGTAAAATGTTCATCAGCTTATCAAACACAGTTTCCATTGCATAACTGGAACTTGCCACTTGCTCCAGATTTATTATGTCAAATATATTTATTTCTACCAGGGTCCCACCTAGGAATGGATTTTAGACAGATGAGACTTCTCCCTCTCAGAAAAATAGGGAAAATCAAGAGCTTTTCAGAGAGAAGTGAAATATCTAAAGAAAGAAATGATGAGAAGAGAATTAAATTTAATATTTCAAAATTCAACAGTCCCTTCAAACTCTGAAAATCAAGTTAGTGGGATCCAGTGGAGGAGCCATGGGATTTATTGGGAGACCCCCCCCCCCCCCCCAAATCCCACTTGCTCTTCCCACCCATAAATTTGAGATTTTTTTTGATTTCCTGCCATCAGTACAAGTACAGTGCCCTCAGTCCTCGCTTCCCCCCCTTTGTCCACTCTTTATGAGCATGGTCTCCCAGGATTTCAGCAGGGAGAAGTAAAATTTCTAAAGAAAGAAATTCTGAGAAGAGAATTTAATTCAATATTTCAAAATAATTTTCAATAAAACTGACAAACACTGAAAATCACGTTAGTGGGATCAAGTGGAGGAGCCATGGGATTTCTAGGGAGCCCAGCACCTTCCCCCCCCCCCCCCCCCCCTCCCCCCCAAATCCCACTTGCTCCTCTCACCCCAAAATTTGAAAAGACTTTTTCTTTTGACTTCCTGCCATCAGTACAAGTATGGTGCCCTCAGTCCTGAGATTTCAACCTCCACTCTTCACTGGCATGGTTCCCCCTCCGGGATTTCAGACCATGGCTCAGTTACTGGTGGAATTTGCCTGTTCTGTCATTGAGGTTTGGGGCTTTGTCAGGATGCAAAATTTACTTGAAAAAGCTACATTTTGGCAAAAAAACACATTTCCTCATTTACTGAGAAGTCACAAAGCTCTTACTATGGTTTGTGGGGGATTATATGCAATTGTAGTGTGTATTTTGTTAATTAGACTATGCTTCACTGCCTAGGTTTCTTGTTCCCACTTTAAATGCCAAGGAAAATACAACAAACACAACACAAATCATTAGGCTTTTCCCTCTGGAAAAAGTCTACTGTTTTTCTACGGATTATTATTTTTATTTTTTTTTTTTCCACACATTTTGTCCATATGATTCAGAAGCCATTTTCGAACCGATTTTCACACAATTTTGCACATGCATAGAGGGGCATAAAATCTAAAAATGTACCAAAGCGGAATTTTTGATTTAAACCTTCTTTTGCCGGAACTGGCAAAACACTGTCAAAATTAAGGTTTATAGGCACTTTCTCGAACCACGTCTTGTAGATTTTTTTTAAACATTCATCATTGTTAGACCTGTCTGTGACACGACCATTCATATACAAGAGATATTAGGCGATGCATATGTTAACCCTCCACAGACTGCGAAACATCAGAATTTTGATGACATAGCCTGTTTCCAGGCCCCAACAGCACCCAAACGATACACGAGAGATAAACAAAACTTCATTTATTGGAAGTGGGATTCACTGTGGATCATTTTTGTAAGTGATAAGGGTATTCAAAATACCAAGCGTTAACCCATTTTGGGCTGGTTAAACTACAATACCCCTCAAAAGCTCAAACATTAATGTTTTCTGTGGATTTCTCTAAACAAATCCTGTAGATTTTCAAGAAAAATTGTCCACACACAGGTCTTTGGTATGACAATACAAGTTGCATGGACAAAATACGCCGGTGAGCATTTGTCAATCCTCCACAGGCTGCTAAAAGTCAAAATTGTGATAAAATGGGCAGTTTTTGGACACCAACAGCACCCAATGGGTACGCCACAAAGAAAGGTACCTTCTTTTATCGAGCGCAACATGTATGTGGAAACATTTTTGTTAGTAGTAATGGTATTCAAAAATCGAAGTTTTAACCCATTTTGGGCAGGTAAAAGAGAGATACACCTTAAAAACTTAAAATTCGCATTTTCTGTGGATTTCTCTAAAAACAACTTGCAGGTTTTCAAGAAAATCTACTGACTATTCGCAGGCCTTTGTGTGACATTATAAATTACATGAACAAAATATTCCGGTGAGCGTTTATTAATCCTCAACAGGCTGCCAAGCATCATAATTTTGTTGAAATGGGCTGTTTTCGGACACGCACAGCACCCAACGTATACCCGAGAGATAAACATAATCTCCTTTTTTGAAAGTGGATTTCACCGAAGACTATTTTTGTAAGTAATAAGGGTCTTAAAAAACAGAAGCGTTAACCCCTTTTGGGGTGGTTAATAGCGATACCCATCAAAAGCTTAAAAAATTCATGTACTTCCTGGCTTTCTTTACAAACATCTTGTAGGTTTTCACGAGAAAATGGCCACTGGTAGGTCTTGGTGTCACATGGATTGCAGAACAACTTCTGAAGATTTCGTGTAGGTGCCTTCAGTGGTCTGGATGCAGTAAGTGTATGAGCAACACTGCTGTCTGCTCAATTTTAATGTCAAATTAGCCAAATTACCACATTTTCGCCATTACCCCATGCGCGATTTCTGTCCCATTTTCATTTCTGTTAATTATCCAACTGTTACCAGCTTGGCGGGTTCCATTTGGCGCCAGTGTACACCATGCATCTTTCAGTCACCAGCATCTCTCCACCAGTAACTGTGAAGTCAAAGTTTCAAAGCGAAAAAAAAAACCCTGCCACAACCCCAGACATATACCTAGCTCCAGGTCGCACTAACTAGAAAAAGACCAAATTCAAACAATTACCTCCACTCATCAAAACATTATATCTCAGCCAATTCTTGGCCGATTTCCATGAAATTTTCATCCATTCTTCACAAATAGTTACCGCATCATTTCACATAGAGAGCGACACCAATTTCGCATTCTAAACGTTAAATGTCAGGAGAGCGTATGTGCATGTTTGGGGAGGGGGGGGGGGGGATACGGTTCCCACGAGGCCCATGCATGTTTTCGGGACTTTCAGATAATATGACCGAGTTCAGACGAACTTCAAGAACAAACGCTGAAAGTTTGGAATCGCTTCTCCAAAAACATTCGCCACAATCTGTGATGCCATATATGTACATGTTGTTATTATTAAGTATACACGATCTGTTCAACAGGTTTGCTATTTACCCCTAACTTGGACATTAACCATACAACATTCACGGCAATGTGAAAGAGTACTGCCAAAAGAATTATTAGAGACTGTAGAGAGCTTTCTATCGGTTACGAACTGAGTAGCCTGAAATATTTCCCAACTCTGTTAGCAGGCCGATTTTGCCAATGCCTCAAAAAGCAAGCAAAATGGATGAATCTATCGATTTCTTGAAATCGAAAAATTATTAGGCTTTTCCCTCGGGAAAAGTCCACTGTTTTTCTGCGGATTATTATTTTTAGGCTTTTCCCTCTGAAAAAGACTCTTGTTATTCTACGGATTATTAGGCTTTTCCCTCTGGAAAAGACTATTGTTTTTCTACGGATTATTATTATTATTATTTTTTTTTTTTTTTAGGCTTTTCCCTCTGGAAAAGACTATTGTTTTTCTACAGATTATTATTATTTTTTTTTTTCCACACATTTTGTCTGCATGATTCAGAAGCCATTTTCGACCCGATTTTCACAAAATTTTGCACACTCATAGAGGGGCACAAAATCTAACAATGTACCAGAGCAGAATTTTTGATTTAACCCTTATTTTCAAAATTGGGGTTTATTGGCACTTTCTCAAAACACGTCTTGTAGATTTTTTTTAAACATTCATCATTGATAGACCTGCCTGTGATACGACCATTGATACACAAGACATATCAGGCAATGCATATGGTAACCCTCCACAGGCTGCCAAACATCAAAATTTTGATGAAATGGGCTGTATCTGAGCACCCACCACACCCAAACGATACACAAGAGATAAACATAACTTCCTTTATTGGAAGTGGCATTCACAGAGGATCATTTTTGTAAGTGATAAGGGTGTTCAGAAAACCAAGCATTAACCTGTTTTGGGCTGGTTAAACAGCAATACCCCCAAAAAGCTAAAAAAATTCATGTTTTCCGAGGATTTCTCAAAACGAGTCTTGTAGATTTTCAAGAAACATTGGTCACTCCCAGATCTTGGTGTGACATTACAAGCTGCATGGACAAAATATTCCAGTCAGCATTAGTTAACCCTCATCGGGCTGCTAAACGTAAAAATTGTTATAAAATGGGCTGTGTTCGGACACAACAGCACCCAAACGGCATTCCACAGAGAAAGGGTCCTTCATTTATTGGACACAAAATTGATAGAAAAACATTTTTGAAAGTGGTAAGGGTATTCAAAAGTCGACGTCTTAACCCATTTTGGGCTGGTTAATGAGAGATACCCATTAAAATCCTAAAATACCCGTTTTCTGTGGATTTCTCTAAAAAACATCTTGTAGGTTTTCAAGAACAAATCGGCTATTCGCAGGTCTTGGTGTGACATTACAAGTTGCATGGACAAAATATTCCGGTCAGGATTAGTTAACACTCCTCGGACTGCTAAACGTCAAAATTGTGATAAAATGGGCTGTTTTTGGACTCCAACAGCACCCAATAGGTACGCCACAAAGACAAGTGTCTTCTTTTATCGAGCGCACAATTTATACGGAACCATTTTTGTAAGTAGTAAGGGTATTCAAAAGTCGAAGTCTTAACCCATTTTGGTCAGGCTAAAGAGAGATATCCCTTAAAATCTTAAAATTCCCATTTTCTGTTGATTTCTCTAAATACATACTGTAGGTTTTCAAGAAAAATTGAAAACTCGCAGGTCTTTCTGTGACATTACAAGTTGCATGGACAAAATATTCCGGTGAGCGTTTATTAACCCTCTACAGGCTGCCAAGCATCGTAATTTTGTTAAAATGGGCTGTTTTCAGACACGCACAGCACCCAACGTGTACCTGAGAAATAAATATAATCTCCTTTGTTGGAAGTGGAATTCACCGAGGACCATTTTTGTAAGTAATAAGGGTATTCAAAAAACCAAGAGTTAACCCGTTTTGTGGTTGTTAATAGTGATACCCATCAAAAGCTTAAAAATTTATGTCTTCCCTGTATTTCTTTACAAACATCTGGTAGGGGTTTTAAGTGAAAATGGCCATTGATAGGTCTTGGTGTCACATTACCAGTTGATTGGATAAATTATTCCGATAAGCATTTGTTAACCCTCCATGGGCTGCTAAATGTCAAAATTTTGAAAAAAAAATAGTCTGTTTTTGAACACCAACAACATCAAATGGGAAAGCAACAGAGAAACGTAACTTCTTTTACTGGACGCAAAAGTGGCATGGAAACATTTTTGTAAAGAGTAAGTGTATTCAAAAATCGAGGTCTTAACCCATTTTTGACTAGTTAAGGAGATATACCCTTCAAAAGCTTAAAATTTCAGTTTTCTGTGGATTTCTAAAAAAAAATTTTCACGAGCAATTGATCATTTGCAGGTCTTCGAGTGACATTACAAGTTGCATGAACAAAATATTTCGGTAAGCATTTGTTAACCCTCAAGACGCTGCCAAGCATAGACATTTGGAAAAATGGTCTGTTCTTGGGCAACCATAATACCAAATGTGTACCTGCGAGATAAACATAACCTCCTTCATTGGAAGTGGAATTCACCATCGATCATTTTTGTAAGTAATGAAGGTATTCACAAAACCAAGCATTAACCCGTTTAGGGCTGGTTACAGAGCGATACCCCTCAAAAGGTTAAAAATTTGTGTTATCTGAGGATTTCTCTAAAAACATCTCGTAGATTTTCAAGAAGAAATGGCCATTCTCAGATCTTAGTGTGACATTACAAGTTGCATGTACAAAATATTCCTGTAAGCAATTGTTAACACTATGCAGGTTCTCAAACATCAACATTTTGATAAAATGGGCTGTGTTTGCGTACCCACAGCACCCGAATTTGGGAGGAGAGATCAAAATAAGTGGAAGTAGAATTCACTGAGAATTATTTTTGAAAGTAATAAGAGTATTCAAAAAACAACACTTAACCCGTTTTGGGCTGGTTAAACAATAATACCCATCAAAAGCTTAAAATTCATGTTCTCCCTGGATTTCTCTGAAAACATCTTGTAGATTTTAAAGAAAAAATGGCCATTCACAGTTCTTGGTGTGACATTACAAGTTGCATGAATAAATATTCCTGTTAGCACTTGTTAACCCTCTACAAGCTGCCAGTCATCAATATTTTGGATACATTTGAGATAAAATGGACCATTTTTAAATTGACACAGCACTCAATGGGTATGTGTCAAACAAACATAACTCCTTTTGTTGGTCATTCATTGACTTGTTGGATGACGATATTGACATTAACCCACTCCACCGTTAATGATGGTTTTTACCTAAACAATTTTTTATCAAACTGTGTCATTTGAGACTACTATACCCACCTTTCTCATAACATCAATGAAGGAACTTCAGTGAGACAGTTAAAAACAATTCATCAGACACTGTGGGGTCAGGAAAAATCATGGAATCTCATCGGGAAAAGCCATGATTCTCCAGAATCATAAAGTCTAGTTTTTTTTTGTTTTGTTTTTTTTTTCCCCACACATTTTTGTCCGTACGATTCAGAAGCCATTTTCGAACCGATTTTCACACAATTTGGCACACGCATAGAGGGGCAAAAAATCTAATGAAAGTGTCAATGACACTGCAGCTTAACTTGACTGTGTGTAGTGTTTGATGAAAAGGATATTGTTCAATGTTTATGAAAGGATTATGAAATAAGACAAGAATTGTGATAACTGAGAATATGTTAAGTACTGTACCCCACATGCTACATTTTCAACAAGAATAATTTGAGGTGTAGACTGTACTGAAGAATTGAGGCCCAGGTTGATGGCCCTCACAGTTACCATATGTCAACCAAAGTTACCAAGTTACAGTAAAATCATTCGAAAATGAGTCATCCTACCAAGTGCAATGAAATCCCTTCATAAAAATATAAATTTTATATTAAATTTCCTTTCTTATTATACCTACCGCAATTGTTTACTACAGGCTTGCACTACAGTGGAAGACCCTAACTCGGATAAAATACTCTCTATTTTAATCTTTCCCAAGAGATGTGGGAAAGAAAAGTGGTGTAAAAAACATCCCGAAAAAATAAGCCAAAACTGGGCTGAGCACCATCGGTGCACACCCAGTATGGGACGCTCTTCCCTTAGTACAAATCCATGACTTTTGTTAACCAATGCACAGGGCAGTCATCAATTCATCATTCTTTTGAGTCCGCCAACACAGGAGTTATGTGATCAGCGGGGAGGAAGGATTCTCACCCGAAGAAGAAGACGGGAGGGCCTCCATGTAAACAACTGCGGTAGGTATAATAAGAAAGGAAATTTACTATAAAATTTATATTTCTTATCAACCTACCTTACAATTGTTTACTACAGGCTGAATAGACAATAGGATGGAGAGAATCACATAACCAACCCATGCATAACTCAATTGCACTGGAACCGTGGACAGAGGAAGAGATCCCTAGTCCTATCAAACCATAGCATCACAAACATTAGTAAAAGACAATGAAAGATGAGGTGTATGGTGATGTGCGTCGCACAGACAGAAAGGGCAGTAACAGCAAGGAGCTGGAACTGACCCTGTAAGAAGCTGAATGGCTGGGATAGACAACAGCCTGAGCAGAAGAAAGAGGGCCCGTAGAGCAAAGGTCCTCTGTCTGCTCCTGCAACTGTCGCAGATAAATGGAGAAGGTAGCATTTTTCCAGTAGGCTGCCAGCATAACATCCGACAACATGACAGAGTTGGTATAAGCCCCAAGAGGAAGACAATGCACTCACCTTGTGGCAGAAAAAATGATTGGTAATACAATTGCCAGTAGCGAGATGAGTGGAAGCTGCACGAATAGCAAGACAAATCCATCGAGAAATGGATTCAGGAGAGATCTGGCATGTGAGAAAATGCATATCCACCCGGGATAAAGGTGTGAATGCCCCCTCCCTCCCACCCCAAGCAAAGCAGCCCCCAAGAAAGTGTCCATCTTGGAGTAAACTGCAAAGTCCTAGGCCTTTTCAAGGAAAAGTGCTGAACAAGCTTGGAGAGGCAAGGATGAGTGCCGAAACGATGCGGTACCACATATGAAAAAGATCTCCAAAGCATGGACTTGTACCCATTGCTGGAGACCCCCAGAAACAAGCATATACCAGAAACTCCGCAAACGGTGTGATCGAAGGAGTGACAGAAGCAACAAAGTGATCGCACACCATCGACAGAAGAACCTTCTACTTAGCCACAGAGGCTAAACCAGTAGAGTGAGTGCCTCCTTGAAGAAGAAAAGCAACTCCACTGCTTGTCTCTAAAAACCACTACAGAGGAGACAGGACCCGAAAAAAAGACATGTGCGAAGGCACAATGAAGTCGGGTCGACTTGAAACCTCCTCGGGCGACTTTGGCAAAGAAAGTCGCGATGTAGAGGGAGACATGCCGGAACTGCCACTAACACAGAGCGGAGCAGATTGATCCATACCCACCGAGGCGACAGGGGTGTGATCGAAAAGATTCGACAACTGCAGGTTCATATCTGGGCTGGAACCTGAGGCAGAATCGGAACCGGCAGGAAGGCGTAGCCGACAAGACAATCCCAAAGGAGGGTCAGAGCGTCCATGGCGAAAGCCAGAGCATCTGGACACGGGGACACGAAAGTGTCCACCTGATGGTTCCAACAAGTCGCAAAGAGATCGATGTGTGGACGACCCCAGAGATCGCAAAGAGACTGGAACACCGCCATGTGGTGCATCCACTCGGTGGGCAAGAACCTGCCCCATCAGGACAGGGAGTCGGCTAGGATGATCAGACAACCACCACTCCGGCGTTGACATCTTGAGCGAGCAATAGAAGATCCCGAAACATCGTACATGGGAACATAGTGCGTTCCACCCTGGTTCCGAATGTAAACAACCACCGTAGAAATGTCAGACCACAGAAGGACCTAACAATTCGAAAAGTGGGGGATCCACTGTCAGAAACACAGAAGAAGAGCAAGAAGCTCCTTCTGGTTGACATGAAGAGCTGCTAGATTCTGGTCCCATGACCCGTGAAGGAAAAGACTTAGAGGATCCAACGTCACGCCCCATCCAAGATCGCTGGCGATTACCGTCAGAACACGATCGGACATGGGGAAGTCCAACGGAACTCCCTGCATAATCCACTGAACATCTATCAGGGGAGATGGTGATGAGGAAGAGACTCTGGTAACAGAAACACTAGAACCAGAGGATCAACATTCGGCCTCCAACGACTGAGCAAAAAGTGTTAGAGAGGTCAGACATGTAGTTGACCTAGAGGAATGAGACCCGTCACTGAAATGCAGAGACCAAGCAGTCGGGGAAGACTTCGAGCTGATGAAGTCCATCCCAGATGACAAGACGGAGAGGGGACCATGTCTGACTTCTCTCCATTGACTCTGAACCCTAGTGACGTGAGTAGGCTCAACAGTGTGACGACATCAGACTCCAGAAAAGCAGCATTGGATTGCCTCTGGAGGATATCAACTAGACAAGCCGAAGAAGACACCTTGGACTGTGTGCGATGTAAGACTAACACATGCGACATCAGACAGGTGAAGGCCAAGGATCCACGCCGAGGCCAAAGGGAATGGCCTTGAACTGGAAAACATCCGGGGAATGGAGCGGCGAACTGATCTGAAAGCCTCCATGCTGAACTGAGGAGCAATGATAGACTGCGTCAGAATACTCAGATCGATAACCTATCTGAGTCGGCCGTCCTTCTTCGGCACCAAGAACATACGGGAACAAAATACCACTGAAAGAAAGTTCTTGGTGACCTCGATTGTCCCCTTTGACAGGAGATCGCCTATCTCCGTGGTCAAAAGTTCCCAACGTGTAACGTTGAAAGGGACTCATGTTGGAAGAGGCACTCTCTACTTAGTGGAGTGCCTCAACCTGGGACGAAATCGAGGTGACTACTGCCGATGCCTACCCCACCCTGTGAGTGAGTGAGTGAGTAGAAGTGGCGGTAGGAGGATCAACCCTTAGCTTCGCAGAGGAAGCAGAAGGGTACTTGTTAGGCTTCGGACGGCACCTGCCTCCAACAGAAGGCCGATCAAGCTGACTAAACAGCAGCAGATCAATGGTATGACAAAGAGAGCCATCCAGGACCGTCGCCACGGAACCATGGAAAAGTGGCGGACCCGCCGAAAGTGGCAGATCGAAGAGCAGCGCACTGCCCCTCAAAAAGGGGATGTCTTGTGTCCAGCACAGCATACCTGGGAACTGATTCCAAGCTAGCCGTGTAACAGGCATGTGTGTGAGAAGATGCATGAGCACCTTGAACAGCACACATGAAACAAAAACCTGTTTGTCGTCAAACTCATCTGGGAGCAGATAAGCAGCAAAGCAGAGACGACGTGATCGAAGAGAGAATGCATTCCAGCATCCCTCTCGATAAGCCCAACCTGGACTCCAGAGTCTCCATATGGCTGAGGAGGTGGAGTCCCGATCCAAGACCGTCACAATCTGGCAGACTGACGGATTGGCGAAATTGTAGGAACGATAACGCACCAGAGGCAAAAAGTGTCAACCTTGATGAAGAACGACGTCTTCATAGCCTTGGAACTTGGCTTAGAGTCCAAAGCGGTAAATGCTTCAATCACCTGTACCGACAGGCACGGTCGAAGGTGCCCAGAAGCATTTTGCTCCACAGGCTGTAGGCGTGCGACCGATGATCGCAGCCGGGCTGACACTGTCGGCTGGTTTGACGGTTTGAGACCTGGAAGGAACCCAAACACAAAGTCAAGAGCTGCCCCCAAGTCAGAAGATTGTTGGCTCTCGACGTCAGGAATGTCAGACTCATCCCATGACTCGGAAGACACATAGACCATCATGGGCAAACAGCAGACGCCGCCCTTGGTGTGGGCACACCAGGGGATCAGAAAGTGACCTGTTTCCAATCCTGGGAGGCGGTGCCACAGGGGGCACGCGGAAACCACTCGTAGCCTCGCTGGAAGCAACGGAAAAAGGCTCTTGGACAGAACCTAAGTGAGCAAGGAGAGGGCCTCCCTAAGCTCACTGACTGTCAGAACGGAATGACGTGGAAACGAACCGACAAAGTGGCTTCACTCCTGACCCATTTACCAGTGAAGGGTCATGATCCTCAAATACACCCGACGCGGGCGACAGGCTTCAGCCGAAAACATCTGAAGGCAGATGTGTAGTGGGGTATCACATATCCCGAGGATCAACAAATCGGAAACTCAGGAGAGTCGCCACAGACCTCTGTGGGACAGAAGGTCCAGGCTGCACAAAAAGAGTTGGTCACACAAAACTGGCCATGGGACCAGAGTGCGTGGACGGAAACGCCACGGAGCTCATGGTGACCCCACCATGAACATTCGAATCCAATGAGAAAAACTGAGGTACTCGACGGCTGAGAGACCACAGTAGAGGGTTCGGCCGGCAGCCCCTTCCAACTTGGCTGAGGCCAATATCCCACATCTACACTACCAGACATCCCTGCAGGGATAAAACTGCTGTGCTCAACGGATGAGAGGACACAGCATGGGGGTTCAGCCGGCAGCTCCTTCCAACTTCGCCAAGCTGAAGTCAGGGAGGGCTGAGGCCAATATCTCACGTCTACACTACCAGACATCCCTGCAGACCCCTGCAGGGAGAAATCTGCTATGCTCAACGACCGAGGGGACACAGCAGGGGGTTTGGTCGGCAGTCACATTATATGAAATCAACCTACCAAGTTACAATGAAATCCCTCCATAAATATAACTGAAGACTGTGCTAAAGGTTTTCGGGCTTTGGCGCCATCATGGTTGAATGATCGTAACCAAAAGGGGACATTCTCATCTGGGCATCATCTGGAATGATCCTACGAAGTTACAATGAAATCCCTTCATAAATATGACCTGTAGACTGTGCTCAAGATTTTCGGCTTCGGGAACCAGAAGCCATCACGGTTGACCAATCACGACCAAAAGGGGATGTCATCATCTAGGCATTATATGGAGTCAACCTAACAAGTTACAATGAAATCCTTCCATAAATACGACCTGTAGACTATGCTAAAGGTTTTTGGGCTCGGGCAGCCATCAAGGCTGAATGATCATGACCAAAAGGGGACGTTCTCATCTAGACATTATTTGGAGTCATCCTACCAAGCTACAATGAAATCCCTTCATAATTATGACCTGTAGACTGTTCTAAAGGTTTCCGGGCTTCGGGCCCCTGTAGCTGTCACAGTTGCTCAATCGTGTCCAAAAGGGGACGTTCTCATCTAGACATTATATGAAGTCAAACCTACCAAGTTACAATGAAATCCCTTCATAAATATGACCTGTAGACTGTGCTAAAGGTATTCGGGCTTCGGGCTCAGGCAGCCATAATGGTTGAATGATCGCAACCAAAAAGGGACATTCCCATCTGGGCATCATCTGGAGTGATCCTACAAAGTTACAATGAAATCCCTTCATAAATATGACCTGTAGACTGTGCTCAAGATTTTCGGGCTTCGGGCACCTGTAGCCATCACAGTTGACCAATCACGACCAAATGGGGATGTCATCAACTAGGCATTATATGGAGTCAACCTAACAGGTTACAATGAAATCCTTCCATACATATGACCTTTTGCCTATGCTAAAGGTTTTTGGGCTCGGGCACCCATCAAGGCTGAATGATTGTGATCAAAATGGGACGTTCTCATCTAGACATTATCTGGAGTCATCCTACTAAGTTACAATAAAATCCCTTCATAAATATGACCTGTAGACTGCTCTAAAGGTTTTCGGGCTTCGGGCCCCTGTAGCCGTCACAGTTGCCCAATCAGGACCAAAAGGGGACTTTCTCATCTAGACATTGTATGAAGTCAACCCACCAAGTTACAATGAAATTCCTCAATAAATGTGACCTGTAGACTGTGCTAAAGGTTTTCGGGTTTCGGGCTCGAGCAGTCATCACGGTTGGCAGATCACGCCCAAATGGGGAAATTCTCATCTAGACATCATAAGGAGTCATCCTACCAAGTTACAATGAAATCCCTCCATATTAAACATGACTTGCATACTGTGCTAAAAGTTTTTGGGTTTCGGGCTTGGGCAGCCATCACAGTTGATAGATCATGCCCAAAAGGGGACGTTCTCATCTAGGCATTATACAGAGGCATCCTACCAAGTTACAATGAAATCCCTTCATAAATACGACCTGTAGACTGTGCTGATGGTTTTTGGGCTCGGGCAGCCATACCGGTTGACCGATCGCGACCAAAAGGGGACGTTCTCATCTAGACATGACCCCAAACGTGCATCTGAAATTTGGTGAGGATCAGACAAGAACTGCGGGGTGTAGCCTGTGCTAAAGGAAAATGTGAACAGACTCACAGACACACAGACTTCCGCACGCGTGATGGCAATAGCTTATCTTGACCATGTCAAGTTAAGCTAAAACTGTACTGAAGCAGAATTTTCGATTTTACCCTTATTTCACCAGAATTGGCAAAAAACTGCCAAAATTGGGGTTTATCGGCAGTTTCTCGAAACACATTTTGTAGATTTTTTTTGAACATTCATCATTGCTAGACCTGCCTATAACACGACAATTGATACACACGACATATTAGGCGATGCATATGGTAACCCTCCACATGCTGCCAAACCTCGAAATTTTGATGAAATGGGCCGGTTTCAGACCCCCACAGCACCCAAACGATACCCGAGAGGTAATCATAACTTCCTTTATTGGAAGTGGAATTCACCAAGGATCATTTTTGTAAGTAATAAGGGTGTTCAAAAAACCAAGCATTAACCCGTTTTGGGCTGGTTAAACAGCAATACCCACATAATGCTCAAAAATTCATGTTTTTCGTGGATTTCTCTAAACGAGTCTTGTAGATTTTCAAGAAAAATTTGTCACTCCCAGGCCTTGGTGTGGCAATAAAAGTTGCATGGACAAAATACTGCAGTGAGCATTTGTTAACCCTCCACGGGCTGCTAAAATTCAAAATTGTGATAACATAGGCTGTTTTTGGATGCCAACAGCACCCAATGGGTACGAAAAAAGGAAGGGAGCCTTCTTTTATCGAGCGCACAATCTATACGCAAACATTTTTGTAAGTAGTAAGGGTATTCAAAAGTTGAAGTCTTAACCCATTTTGGACAGGCTAAAGAGAGAGACCCCTTAAAATCTTAAAATTCCCATTTTCTGTGGATTTCTCTAAAAACATCCTGTAGGTTTTCAAGAAAAATTGACTACTCGCAGGTCTTTGTGTGATATTACAAATTGCGTGGGCAAAATATTCCGGTGAGCATTTATTAACCCTCTAGAGGCTGCCAAGCATCGTAATTTTGTTGAAATGGGCTGTTTTCAGACATGCACAGCACCCAATGTGTACCTGAGAAAAAAACATAATCTCCTTTATTGGAAGTGGAATTCACCGAGGGCCATTTTTGTAAGTAATAAGAGTATTCAAAAAACCAGGCGTTAACCCCTTTTGTGGTTGTTAATAGTGATACCCATCAAAAGCTTAATGAAAGTGTCAATGACACTGTAGCTCAACTTGTAAAGACATGCACATGTATAGTATATGACACAGCAATGACAAACATCTAGGTAATGACCTGATAACAAAAGTACATATAAAGTATTGTAATGGTCTGTACATAAATACTGACCATAACCTGTAATAAATGTATAGGTAAAGTATTGTAAAGGTGGGTGACAGTCAGATGCTAAACTAGAAAAGAAATCTTTGAGTCCCAGAGTGGGTCTGACTGAACCCCAAAATATTTGTTCTCATAGCACAGTGATAACAAGGGCACCCCAAAACACACTCATTCCTGTCCCAAGGTGAAAACAAAGGTTCCCAAGAAGTTTCGTGAAGATCAGTTCATAAATACGAGCTGTATAGAAGTTGTGACAAAAAACTGATTGGACCTAATTTTGGTACAAAATGGCCACTGGCAGCCATCTTGAATTTTGGACCGCACTCAGAAACACTCGTTCTCATCCCAAGGTGATAACAAAGGTACCCAAGAAGTTTCGTGAAGATCAGTTGATAAATACAGTCTCTAGCCCGAGCAGTATTGACATGTGCACTTACAGTGTATAAGTAGCACTAAATAAATCAAAATTCATCTAATTTGCATAATTTCTGCACGAGAAAAAAAAATGTACTGTATGTGATGTATTCCATTTTACTAAACATTCCTACAAAAATTTATTCAAATCAGAACTTTCATTCAGAAGTTCTGTACAAAAGACTGATTGCACAAATTTTGGTACAAAATGGCTGCTGGTGGCCATCTTGAATTTCGGACTACACCCCAAAACACCCATTCTCATCCCACGGTGATAACAAAGGTACCCAAGAAGTTTCGTAAAGATCGGTTCATAAATAAGGCCTCTAGCCTGAGCCGTATAGTAGTTGTGTACAAAAAACTGATTAGACCTAATTTCGGTACAAAATGGCCACTGGCAGCCATCTTGAATTTTGGACCGCACTCAGATACACTCGTTCTCGTCCCAAGGTGATAACAGAGGTACCCAAGAAGTTTCGTGAAGATCGGTTCATAAATACAGCCTCTAGCCCGAGCCGTATTGACATGTGTACTTACTGTGTGTAAGTAGCACTGAAAAAATCAAAGTTCATCTAATTTGCATAATTTCTGCACTAGAAAAAAAACCGTATTATATGTGATGTACCCCATGGTACTAAACATTCACACAAAAAAATTTTCAAATCAGCGCTTTCATATGGAAGTTCTGTGCAAAAATCTGATTGCACCTAATTTTGAACAAAATGGCAGCCATCGGCCATCTTGAATTTCGGACCGCACCCAAAAACACTCGTTCTCATCCCACGGTGATACCAAAGGTACCCAAGAAGTTTCATAAAGATCGGTTTATAAATACGGCCTCTAGCCCGAGCCATTTTGGCATTTGCACTTACAGTGCTGAAAGTAACACTAAATACATCAAAGTTAGTCTAATTTGCATAATTTACGTACGAGAAAAAAACCTGTATTATATGTGATGTATCCCATGGTACTAAACATTCATACAAAAAATTATTCAAATCAGCGCTTTCATATGGAAGTTCTGTGCAAAAATCTGATTTCACCTAAGTCTGTACAAAATGGCCGCCAGTGGCCAACTTGAATTTCGGATCGGACCCAAAAACACTCGTTCTCGTCCCACGGTCATAACAAAGGTACCCAAGAAGTTTCGTAAAGATCGGTTCATAAATAAGGCCTCTAGCCCGAGCCGTATTGAATTGTTGATGGACAGACGGACAGACGGCCAGACGGACAACTGGCCATGGCATAAGCTCAAATTTGGCTTCGCCAAAGTTGAGCTAAAAATTTATGTTTTCTCTGGATTTCTTTACAAACATCTGGTAGAGTTTTCAAGAGAAAATGGCCACTGATAGGTCTTGGTGTCACATTACCAGTTGATAGGATAAATTATTCCGAGGAAGCATTTGTTAACCCTCCACGGGCTGCTAAATGTGAAAATTTTGAAAAAATAGTCTGTTTTTGAACACCAACAACATCAAATGGGAATGCAACAGAGATGCATAACTTCTTTTACCGGATGCAAAACTGACAGGGAAACATTTTTGTAAGTAGTAAGTGTATTCAAAAATCGAGGTCTTAACCCTTTTTTGACTAGTTAAAGAGATATACCCCTTAAAAGCTTAAAATTTCAGTTTTCTGTGGATTTCTCAAAACTAAATTTCAAGAAAAATTGACCTTTCACAGGTCTTGGAGTGACAGTTCAAGCTGCATGGACAAAATATTTTGGTAAGCATTTGTTAACCCTCCAGAGGCTGCCAAGCATAGACATTTGGAGAAAATGGGCTGTTCTTGGGCAACCATAACACCAAATGTGTACCTGCGAGATAAACACAACCCCCTTCATTGGAAGTGGAATTCACCGATGATCATTTTTGTATGTAATGAAGGTATTCACAAAACCAAGCATTAACCCGTTTAGGGCTGATTACAGAAAGATTCCCCTCAAAAGGTTAAAAATTCATGTTATCCGAGGATTTCTCAAAGAACATCTCCTAGATTTTCAAGAAAAAATGGCCATTCTCAGATCTTAGTGTGACATTACAAATTGCATGTACAAAATATTCCTGGAAGCATTTGTTAACCCTATGCAGGTTCTCAAACATCAAAATGTTGATAAAATGGGCTGTGTTTGCATACCCACAGCACCCGAATTTGAGAGGAGACATCAAAATAAATGGAAGTAGAATTCACTGAGAATTATTTTTGGAAGTAATAAGAGTATTCAAAAAACAACACTTAACCCGTTTTGGGCTGGATAAACAATGATACCCATCAAAAGCTTAAAATTTGTGTTCTCCCTGCATTTCTCTGAAAACATCTTGTAGATTTTAAAGAAAAAATGGCCATTCGCAGTTCTTGGTGTGACATTACAAGTTGCATGAATGAATATTCCTGTTAGCACTTGTCAACCCTCTACAAGCTGCCAGACATCAATATTTTGGATACATATGAGATAAAATGGACCATTTTCAAATAGCCACAGCACTACGTGGGTATGTGTCAAACAAACATAACTACTTTTGTTGGTCATTAACTTGTTGGACAACGATATTGACATTAACCCACTCCACCGTTAATGATGGTTTTTACCTAAACAATTTTTTTATCAAACTGAGTCATTTGAGACTACTATACTCACCTTTCTCATAACATCAATGAAGGAACTTCAGTGAGACAGTTAAAAACAATTCATCAGACACTGTGGGGTCATGAAAAATCATGGAATCTCATCGGGAAAAGCCATGATTCTCCAGAATCATAAAGTCTAGTTATTTTATTTTATTTTTTTCCACACATTTTGTCCGTACGATTCAGAAGCCATTTTCGAACTGATTTTCACGAAATTTTGCACACTCATAGGCGGTAATAAAATCTAAAAATGTCCCAAAAGTTAAAAAATTTATAGTAATTTATATATTTTTTATACTTACCAATGACCCAGACATAGCTGGTGCTAACTCTTAAAATATAGGGCCAAACACAAATTTTGCCCCCCAATCCCCAAAATTTGCATCTAAAACTAAAGAAAACATGTCCTGAAAGGCCCTCCACACTTCGCCCCTACTGCGCATGCGCAGTGTCAAGGACGTTCCGAAATTGGCGCCATTTATCATTCTAATAACCAGTGCCTGGTAAGCGCTATGTACTCAGCGGGGAGGCAAGAGTTCCCAACTCCTGGGAGGGCCATCCCCGTCTGGGTCATTGGTAAGTATAAAAAATATATAAATTACTATAAATTTTTTAACATTTTTATACTGTACCAATGACCCAGACATAGCTGAATAGTAAAAAGGCTGGAGGGCCAAGGACATAGAGCAAAATGGAATACGCTCAATAAAATAAAATAGAGTCATCCCCTGTAGGGAAAAGAAGTAATAGGCCTTACATGTATCTTTCTTATTTATGATAAATTAGAAAGATACAACACCTTCCAAAATTGAGCTTCATACATCCATGTACTCTATTAATATCCAATATAATCCTTATACTAATAATTTTTAAAGTAAGCCAATAATAAAGTAAGTCTAGAGAATAGAGACTCTTATACTCCTAAAAGTGTCTGAGAATTGCATAATCATGTCCGTTGACATATGCAATATTCAAAAGCTATACTTTAAAAACTAAGACTTGAATGAATTTTATAAACTTAAACTTCTCACTAAACAACCATCCCAATAACAGCTCAGAATTACTAACTCCGGAGGAGGTATCCCCTTGTTTTCATAGTAAAACAGGTGACCCAAGGGAACACCCTCCCCCCCCCCCTTTTTCTTGCCCTGGGTCAAATAGCCCAGAGCGAAGAGGGCAGCCGAACGGAGACACTGCCGAAACAGACAGCCTACCTAGCTATAGTAGCAACTGTTAAGAGAATGACATTCTGAGCAGTAGATAATAGACCTAACAAAAGAGGCCTCAAGAAATTGACTCGATATTTCTAAGATAAAATTCATGAATGTGGATGGCTGAGCGCAATGAGCGGCCTTCAAAAATCTATAATAGCGACACTATTAAAGTAAGCCCAAGAAGTAGAAGAACTCTTACTTCATGAGCCGAAATCTTAAGCACAACTGCTAAGTCAATGATATACCATAAGCAGTACGCTAGTTAATAGAATCCATTAACAATAAAATGGAGCGTAACGTCCTTCTACTAGACATCAAAGACAGAAGAAGCTTACGCCCATGTAATAAACAGATATCTGTTTATAAATACATAAACTGTACCCGGAAAGAGTAAAGGCCTATGCCCATACGAAGACGGAAGGACCTTAAAATAATAGGTTCCGGATAATAGGAGCCTAACTCTTATGCAACAATCCAACCTAAATAGTAACGGAAGTATTGATTCCGAAACTATGAAAGTGAAAATCTTCCATCGATAGTGCATGAAACTCACTGACTCTACAGTAAAAGAGAAACCAACAGAATTACTGTCTAAAAGGTCAGAATTTGAAAACTACTGTTTCCAGAGGCTCAAATGATTACTTAGCTAAATAAGAACCGAAGTTAAAATCCGTATAGGAATTTAATCTAAAGATTCTAAGTCTATTTATCAAAAAGTTACTAACTGACTTAGATAAAGAGACAAAAGACTCAATTGTAAACTATCGTAGAGTGCATAGGTATGAGGTAACATAAACCTATAACCTAAATAATAACAGGCTGCAGTAGATCTTGTGAAACAAGTATACTAAAAAAATAGCAATGAGTAGTATGGAGGGATCAACAATATGAACATAATGATCCCTACACCACGACGGAAGAGCCTCCACTTTAATCGCATAGAATAGCGAAGAAGAGGATCTCCTATAGTAAGAAATCGCGTCCAAAGCTCGTCCAGTACAGTGCTTACAATGCAATATGGACCACACAACGGAATACATGAAGGTTGCGACCTTGCTGGTTGTGATAAAGATGACACGATTTACCCAGTGAAAAAAGATCCTCACATAGAGGAAGATTTCACGTTAAGATCCACAGTAGACAAGAGAGTAAATTACTCATGATCTCTGTGAAGATAGAGATGCTATCAACAGAAATGTATTGTGGTTGTTTATCTTAGCAATACCTGCTAAAACAACAGCGCCGGAGGATACGCGTATCCTATCATTCCGTCCTATAGATCAATAGAGAGTTAACACTATTAGCTCAGAGATCTGGACAAGCCAACACAAACGTCTGCAATTGATTAGCAAGCTGTGTCATAAATAAAACATCATTGGGCGCTCCCATAGATAGCAAATCTGATTGAATACTTGTTTGTTGAGAGTCCATTCTGACAGCAACAAGCGACCCGTAAGAGAACGGGAGTCCGATAAAACAATCAGACGACCCAGAATATGACGGACCAAAACTGAACTTGGTGTACTATAACCAACAGACGGATTCTTTCCATTAAATTGAATAACGGAAACGAAAGAGTGCCTCCCTGGTTCCGGAGATACGCCACTACTGTCGAATTAAAGGACAGGAATTTGGGCATGCGTTTCTGAATAATGTTCATGCAATGACATAAAGCAAGCCTAAAAAACATTATTCCGCGGAAGTTAAACTGATAGCTAAAAGACTGCGGAACCCAAAGACCCTGGCACTTCGAATCCGTAGGGATCAGTATATATCCCAATCTGTTTGACTGGCAACCGTCATAACAGCCACACTCGGGTCCGGCAACTGCGGCGGCACTCTCTAAGTCAACCACCGAATGTTTGCCCCAGTCTGAATCTCTTGTAACACTAGATAGACAAGAGAATGTATAAATCGAGCAATTCCTGGATTGCCGGAAAGTTGCCGTCGAAGAGAAGCTCCTCCGAGAACGAAGCGACTCTGAGAGAGTTCTTAACCTTACTATCCACGCGTGTGGATGTAGCTAGGGCTGCGTCACGTCTAACCAACTCCAATCAGCCACTGAAGGGCGGAGTTATACGTGAACAAACTACTGCCCTCAAAAGAAATTACATTGAGAATAATATCCCGTAAATCTTTTCTTGAAGACGTAATGATAACGCCTCAGTAAGGCGGATTTCGTATAATAAAGCGTCTAAGTTAAGTCTACTATACATAATGTCGTTCCCAACATTGAAATTGGAAAAGACATAAACGGCGAAAAAGAATATATGCAGTCTTTAATTACACCGTCTAGACGCATATGAACTCTCGGTATGCCCTGCTCTGCCAAAATAAACTATTTGTAAAATTGATAAAATGGCAGAAATGAGCCACGCGGACAAGAAACTAAACTATCATGCTTAGTAGCAGGCTTGTATATATATATAAATATATAGCGTCGAAAAATAAAACACATGTTGTAATGACAATATTGGACTGCGTCGGTAAGTCAGGGACAATGTCCCTGTACCGATCGAAAAATCCGAGTCCAATGACGCTATAAGTCTCTTATCCAAGATCGCAGCAATGAAGTCCGAAAAATAATCACTGGAAGAAATGCCAGAAAATATGAAAGGCATCTTCCGATACTACTAAAGGGAAAACTCGAAATCTTTCGAATCCCTTTCGCCATCCTGTCGGACCCTATAAAGCGTTCGGTCGTCCGTAGCTGATGCAACCGCGGACCGCACCGACCCAGCGCCGTCGGATAATTCCTGATTCGACCGAGAAACTGTCAATTGCTGGGATGCTGCGAAACAACTGTGCTAACTCGGATAGCACGTCCGTCACTGAGGCCTGAGGAGAAGCGGTCTTACGATGCATTGCCGCTGGAAGCTCCGTGATCGTTACCCCGTGCATACTTCCAATATGCGAGCGAACGGAGTGTATAGGCCTCGTGTCCCTTGGCTACCGGATGGCGCGACCTATTCGCCGTGGAATCACTGAATGCCGAAACTGATCGGATACTCGAGGTCACGTAGCCAATGTGCGGTCGTGTGCCCTGCTGTGAGGATGAGGAAGCATTAAAGACAGTCTCTCGGACTGTCAATATAACGGAGCGTCCCGAGCAACGGACATATGCTCCGAATGTAAAATATCTGAACCACAACATGCGGTCCCCTATGTTGTTGGCTTCCTCCGATCTGTCCTCAATCTGCCGTCACTGGGTGAGTACTAAAGTAATTAAAGTGCTCGCATCACCCAAATCTCCTTCCTAGACCGCAACGGACGAACCCGGCAGCCGAACCATTCGATGAATGTATGCTACACCGGGTGAGCTAGCGAATGTCACTCCGTAAGCGATAGACATATTCCATGAGCACTTATTGCCGCTAACTCTTCATTAACTATGACGACAGAGGCACACTTTTGAAAGACATCTCCATAACTCTTCGAACAAGAAACCAGAAATGCTTGGATAGCAAGCATAAAATAATAATATATATAGCGTCGTTCAATAATTCGAAAGTTTGTGTGACATTATTGGACTATGTCGGAACTGAGGGACGATGTCCCTGAACCGAACCAAAAATTTCTAAGTCCACCGACGCTATCAGTTTCTTATCCGGCATCGCAGCATATGTTGTTCCGAAAGGGAAAGCTTGAAATCCTCCGAATCCCTTTCGGTATCCCGTCGGACCGGATGAAACTTTCGGACGTCCGTACCCGCTTCCGCAGAGCGTCCCGACCCAGCATCGTCGGATAAAATATATGCGACAGATTCAGTTGATGCTGGGATGCTGCGATAAACTGTGCTATTAAGGAAAGCACGTCCGTTCCCGAGGCCTGTGCAGTAGCGGACTTACGATGCATTGCCGCCGGAAGCTCCGTGTACGTTGACTCCCGCACACTTCCTATGCGAACGTCCGGAGTCTGCAGGCCTCGAGTCCCCGGCTACCGACCCAGAGCTGTCGGATAATTCTCGATCCGACACCGTTTCTGTCGGCTGCTGGGATGCTGCGATAAGCTGTGCTATGTGCACAAGAATGTCCGGCGTCGAGACCTGCGGAGGCGCAGTCTATCGCTGCTTCGCCGAGGGCAGCTCCGCATCAGATGGCTCCCGCATACTTTTCCTATGCGAACGTCCGGAGTCCATCGGTCTCGAATCCCTGGCTGCCGGATGGTGTGACCTGGTCGCCGAAGAATCCTTGATCGGCGAAGCTGGTAATATATCGGCGGTCACGCAGCCAAGGTGCGGTCGTGTGCGCTGACGAGAAGAGGAAGCCTTAGCAGTCTCAGCGGACTGCCTATACAACGGAGCGTCCCGAGCGACGGACGTATGCTCCGCTAGCGACACATTTGTACCACAACATCTGGGGCCAGATGTTGTTGAACGAGAGAGGGGCCTCTCTCGCTTGCCGTCCGGATGGACCGGAACGAGCTATGAATCGGACTAAAAGGCTTCCTCCGTTCTCCCTCCGATCCGCCGTCACTGGGTGTGCATTAAGTTAATTTTATAGTGCTCGCATCACCCCAAAATTCCTTCTAGACCGCAACGGACGAACCCGGCTGCTGAACCATTCGGTGAATGGACGCTACACCGGGCGAGCTAGCGGACGTCAAAGGCCGTCGAACCTACTAGGGTCCTCTTAGGCAATTGGCGTATAACATGAGCACTTTTCCGCTAGCCCTTCATTAATAGTGATGACGGAGGCACACTGTTGGAAGACATCACAGATACATCACCCTAATCTTGATCGTCTGAAATAGAAATTGATAAAGTAGAGTGACCCTGCGGGGAAAGGACCGGAGTGTCCAAATCCCCAACAACATACCGTGACATATGCTTCCCATATTGTCATCGAAATCATACGATACAGAACAGGAGTTAATGCGAGTACACTGACCACATATAGAATGATAATAAAGTCAGAGGAAGACTTCCTCTTAAAACAATTGATCAATATCCTTTCAATGTGAAAAGAAAACAAGTCCTGGTACTCGCACTAACCCCTGGCAATCAAAATACATAATAATAATATGATCCATTAATATAGAAAAAATAATTGAAATCAAAATATTTTGAAAAAATATTTTTTCAGAACAGCCCAAGTTTCTGAAAAGTAACATTGAGCCCCAATGGATCCCAAGCCTAAGTGTGGACAAAAATTTTAAAAATATTTTAAACAATTTATTCAACACTTACGAACAATAATAATGTATCTAGTTATGATTAAAATAACATAAAGATATTATTTATTAGAAATCCCCCCTCACACAGAGGGCTGTTGTAAATGTAAACAATGAGTGTAAAAACACTAAAATAAGACTCCAGGCACCCAGGCCCGAAATCAGTTACCAAAAATACACTATCTGATGCAAAACAGAGACTTCCAGGGAAGAAACTGCAGAACATCAGATGGTAGATGCAGAACACAACGCCTAACCACCCGTAGGTGAAGACGTAAACATGGGGAAAGAACAGAATTCATTCTGTTATTCAGCTAAAACTCCCAAGAAATTTTTGTAATAATAATTACAGAAACTATGCCAAAAGCATGGGAGAATAGCAAGGGGGAACTTAAAGGACAGGGAGAGAGGAAAACACTTGTAAAAACAGTGTAACTAATAATCAGAATGACAACAAAATGGCTGCTGCCTTGAAAATAGGTAACTTAACATAATTTCATTAAAAAATTTTAAGTTACAGCCCTGATAATATTCTGTCACACATTCTTTTCCTCTCCTCCTTCTCTATCCTCCTTAGAATCACCATTTCACTAATATTTATGTGTCTGGCATCATTTAAACTGAGATTTAAAAGCACAAAGATCAGTCAGATGTTAACTGATGAAGGGCCAAACTTAGAATGATAAATGGCGCCAATTTCGGAACGTCCTTGACACTGCGCATGCGCAGTAGGGGCGAAGTGTGGAGGGCCTTTCAGGACATGTTTTCTTTAGTTTTAGATGCAAATTTTGGGGATTGGGGGGCAAAATTTGTGTTTGGCCCTATATTTTAAGAGTTAGCACCAGCTATGTCTGGGTCATTGGTACAGTATAAAAATAGTAGAATTTTTGATTTAACCCTTATTTCGTCAGAATTGGCAAAAAACTGCCAAAATTGGGGTTTATGGGCACTTTCTCGAAACACATCTTGAAGGTTTTTTTTAAACATTCATCATTATTAGACCTGTCTGTGACACGACCATTCATATACAAGAGATATTAGGCGATGCATATGGTAACCCTCCACAGGCTGCCAAACATAAAAATTTTGATGAAATGGGCTGTTTTCGGGCTTCTAAAGCAACCAGAAGATACACGGGAGATAAACATAACTTCATTTATTGGAAGTGGGATTCACCGTGGATCATTTTTGTAAGTAATAAGGGTATTCAAAAAACCAAGTGTTAACCCTTTTGGGCTGGTTAAACTGCAATACCCCTCAAAAGCTAAAAAATTCATGTTTTCTGTAGATTTCTCTAAACGAGTCTTCTAGATTTTCAAGAAAAATTGGCCACTCGCAGGACCTGGTGTGACAATACAAGTTGCATGGACAAAATACTCCGTTGAGCATTTATTAACCCTCCACAGGCTGCTAAAAGTTAGAATTGTGATAAAATGTGCTGTTTTTGGACAGCAACAGCACCCAATGGGTACGCCACAAAGAAAAGTACCTCCTTTTATCAAGCGTAAACTTTATACAGAAACATTTTTGTAAGTAGTAAGGGTATTCAATAGTCGAAGTCTTAACCCATTTTTGGCAGGATAAAAAGACATACCCCTTAAAAGTTCAAAATTCCCATTTTCTGGATATTTCTCTAAAAACATCTTGAAGGTTTCCAAGAAAAATTGACTATTCGCAGGTCTTTGTGTGACATTACAAGCTGCATGTACAAAATATTCCTATGAGCATTTATTAACCCTCTATAGACTGCCAAGCATCATAATTTTGTTGAAATGGGCTGTTTTCGGACACGCACAGAACGCAATGTATACCTGAGAGATACACATAATCTCATTTGTTGGAAGTGGAATTCACTGAGGAATATTTCTGTAAGTCATAAGGGTATTCAAAAACCCAAGCGTTAACCCCTTTTGGGGTGATTAATAGTGGTACCCATCAAAAGCATAAAAAATCCTGTTTTCCCTGGATTTCTTTACAAACATATTGTGAGTTTTCAACAGAAAATGGCCATTGATAGGTCTTGGTGCCACTGTCACATTACCGGTTGCATGGATAAAATATTCTGGTAAGCATTTGTTAACCCTCCATGGGATGCTAAATGTCAACATTTTAAAAAAATAGTCTGTTTTTGGACTCCAGCAACAACAAATGGGAATGCCACAGAGAAACATACCTTCTTTTACAGGATGCAAAACAGATAGGGAAAAATTTTAGTAAGTTGTAAGGGTATGCAAAAATCGAGGTCTTAACCAATTTTTGCCTGGTTAAGGAAATGTACCCCTTAAAAGCCTAAAGTTCCCATTTTCTGTGGATTTCTCAAAAAAATCTAGTAAGTATTCAAGAAAAATTGACCATTTGCAGGACTTGGAGTGACATTGAAAGTTGCATGGACAAAATATTAAAATTTTTTAGTAAATTTTGTTTCTTAACATACCTACCACAATTGTTTACAATTGGCTGTAACATAAGTGCAAGCCCTACTTCGGAACTAACTCAAGCTTTTAGAATCTTTTCCAAATGAGTTGGAAAAGTACTAGAGTGCAAAAGCACGAAAAAGATCGAAAAAAGGGTCGAGTGAGACCAGAGCTCGAAATTACAGGTACTCTCTCTGCACACCTCTTGCGTTTTCCGAGCGCATGCGCAACAACCGTGACGTCAATTCCGTATTTCCGCCAACGAGAAGTTTGTGATTTAGCGGGGAGGCATCGATATCAAAGATATCCCCAAGGAGGGTGGGCCTCCGGTAAACAATTGTGGTAGGTATGTTAAGAAACAAAATTTACTAAAAAATTTTAATTTCTTTTCAACCTACTCACAATTGTTTACAATTGGCTGAATAAACAATAGGAGGAGGTGAATCACATAACCAATACCAACAAGAGTAGCAGAACGAAAGCAAGGATGGCAGAGAACAAAAACGAAAACCTGTAATGAAGATAGAGAGAAGGCACCTGAAAAGAACAAAGCTGAGCAAAGCGCAACCTCGACAAAAACAATTTTAACGAGGGTGCACAACAGCCTGAGCAGCAACGAGAGGGCCTAAAGAATAAAGGTCCTCAGTTTGCTGCTGAAGGTGGCGGAGATAAAAGGAGGAGAAGGTAGAAGCATTCCTCCAGTAAGCCGCATTCATAACATCACGGAGCGAAACAGAATTGGAGAACGCCCAGGATGTAGAAATGGCACGAACCTCGTGAGCATTAAGCCGGTTCGAAACAAGATCCGATGCAGACAAGCGAGAATAAGCCAGCTTGACTGCAAAACAGATCCACCTGGAAATAGAATGGGAAGAGATAGACTGCCTCTTAGGAATGAGAGACAGAAAGAATCTCTTCCGACCCCTCCTAATGAACTGAGTGCGAGTAATGTAAGTCTTAACCGCACGAACAGGACAAAGAAGAGGCCTCCGTCCATCTACAGCAGGGAGAGCCCGAATGCAGATGGGAGGAGGTACCGAATCGGGGAGTTGATTCTTAGCCAGAAAAGAGCAATCAGTAGTGAATGTGACACTGTTAGCCTCATTTCGGAAGAAGGCAGAATCAACAGATAGCGCATGAAGCTCACTGACTCGACGAGCAGAAGCAAACGCTAGAAGAAAAGCCGTCTTATAGGTGAGAAAATGCATGTGGGTCTCAGATAAAGGCTCGAATGGCGCCCCCTCCAAACAGTGCAACACCCATGCCAAGTTCCACTTGGGTGTAAGACGCAAAACTCGAGGCCTCTTCAAAGAAAAGTGCAGAATAAGTTTGGAGAGGAAAAGATTACACCGCTTTCCCACATAAGAAAAAGTATCAGACAGCATAGACTGATAGCCCTTAATCGTAATAGGCTGGAGGCCCTTGGAGTCAAAAAGAAAAACCAGAAAATCCGCAATTTGAGCGATTGACGGATCACGGTAATTCACATTGTAATCTGAACACCAGCGGCAGAAAACCTTCCACTTGGCAGCATAAGTCATTCCAGTGGAAGGTCGCCGCGATGCAGAAATGCACTCCACTGATCGTCTCGAAAAACCTCTACGTCGGAGACTGGACCTGATAAAAGATAGGCGTGAAGGGACAGGCTCACCAGGTTGTTGTGATACTTCCTGGGACGACCCTGTGAAAGAAGATCGCGACGTAGAGGTAGACGAATCGGTCGATCGGCCAATAGAGGCCGCAGCAGATTGATCCACACCCTCTGTGGAGACAGGGGTGTGATCAGAATGATCCTGCAACTGCAAGCACGAATCTTCGCTAAAACTTGAGGAAGAATCGGTGCAGGAAGAAAGGCATAGCCGACCCAACCTGTCCAGTCCAGAGACAGAGCGTCTACTGCAAATGCCAGAGGATCTGGACAAGGGGAGACAAAAGTCTCTACCTGATGATTCCAGCGAGTAGCGAAAAGGTCGACCTGAGGACGACCCCACTGCTCGCAAATCGCCTGAAACACCGACCGATGTAGCATCCATTCGGTTGGAAAGACACTGTCGCGTCGGGACAGGGGGTCTGCTAGGACGTTGAGACGCCCGGGAATGTGTCGAATGGAAGAGTGTCGAAATCCATCCCCAAATGAAGGAATCGCTGAGAAGGAAGAAGATCCGACTTCTCGCGATTGACTCTGAAACCCAGCGACGCTAGCAGGCAAAGAAACTGCCGGACATCGAACTCCAGAACAGCAGCATCGTGGTGCCATTGGAGGATGTCGTCTAGGTAGGCTGACGAAGTCACTGCCGACTGAGTGCGATGGAAAGCAAGCACATGTGACATCAGTCGGGTGAAGGCCCAAGGAGCCAGGTTCAAACCGAACGGGAGAGCTCTGAATTGAAAAACTCGATCCCGAAACGAGAACCGAAGGTATTTCCGTGACGCCAGATGAATGGGTACATGGAAGTAGGCATCCTTCAGGTCGATACTGGCCGCAAAATCGCCCTGATGAACTGAACGTCGAACCGACCGGAAAGTCTCCATACTGAAACGAGGAGCAATTATGTACTCGTTCAGGGTACTCAGATCGATGACAGGACGATATTGGCCGTTTTTCTTCGGCACCAAGAAAAGTCTCGAGTAAAACCCCGGTGAAAGGGTGTTCCTGACCACCTCGATCACCCCTTTGGTGAGGAGATTGTCGATCTCCTGCACCAGAAGGTCCCGACGCAGAGAATCTGAAGGGACCTGAGTCGGAAGGGGCACCCGAGATAAACTGGGGTGCCGATGGAAGGACAGTCGCAGACCGGATTGAATGACGTCGAGGACCCAAGAGTCCGACGTTATCTCTGTCCAACGGTCGTAAAACAGCGACAGCCTTCCCCCGACTGGAGGCGAATCGAGGTGAGAACCTTCACTTGCGGCCTCGACGAGGCCCCCGAGAGGAGAAACCACCTCGGGAAGTGACAGAGTCCTGAGACTTTCCAGCCTGAGGCTGCCAGCGGGCCTGGCCACGTCAGCGCTTCTTATGAGCAGAAGGAGCAGACGGAGCTGAAGGCGTAGCCGACATCGCCGACGAGGCAGATGCAGCAGCACGCTTGGCGGGCCTGGAACGACCCCCACCCGCAGCAGCAGGTGGGTCAAGCTGTCTCAGCAAAAGCTGGTCCTTCGAATGACGAAGAACTTCGCCACGAACAGCTTCCACGGAACCATGGAACAACTGAGGTCCCACCAAAGAGGCAGACCTCAGAACAGCACGTTGCTCAGAAGGAAGGGATGGTAAAGAATCCAAAACCACATCCCGGCGTGCCAGCTCCAAATTAGCCGTGACAAAACGCGAAAAGGCGCCTGAGCGTCATCAAACTCCCCTGGTGGAAAATATTCAGCCAGAGCAGCGACGACATGGTCCGCGAGAGACAACATACCCAGCATCTCTCGGGACAGGCCCACCATAGACTCAACTACCGACATCGGGAGAACTGCCGACTTAGGCTTAGTCAACCCGAGGGAAGAAGAATCCTCATCCACAGTAGTCATCCCTTGGAAGACTGGTGGAGAGACGGAATCGTACACACGAAACCGCGATGGAGGCAGAAAGGCATCAGCTCTAGAAAAGAAGGAACCCTTGAGGGCCTTAGAACGCATTTTGGCGTCTAAGCCCTGGAAGGACTCAACCACCTGAGCCAATTGCAGAGGACGCAAAGCCCCGGAGCTAGAAGGCTCAACAGGGTTACGGTGCTCCACAGTGGACCGCGGCCGGACGGTCAAAGAAGGCTGGTCGGAAGGTTGAACGTCCGGCAATAAGCCAAAGACGAAATCCAAAGCCTGCCCCAAGACTGACGAGGGGGGCCCATCACCTTCAAGATACTCGTCATCCTCCGTAGCAGAGGAGATGTAGCCCAACTCGGGCTGACCAGCAGAAACCTCCTGTGAATACTGTGCAGTATCCAAGGGGCCAGGCGAGACATCTCGGCGACCGACCAAAGGAGGTTGTGCCTCAGGAGGCACAGGGAGGCCAACTTGAGGGTTGCCAGAAAGCAACCGGGTGAGCGCCAAGACGGCCTGGCGCAGGTCACCCTGAGAATCCGTCGCAGCAGAATCGCCCGACGGAGTGTCCTCCCAATGGACCCTTCTGGTAGAAGAACCCAAATCCTCAGAAGAGACCGACGGCGAACGTCGATCGGCAGACAGAATAGGAGCACGGTGAGAAGACACCGGGGGATAGTCCCGATTGTGACGCCCAGGGGCCATCACTGACCTCTGCGAAACAGAAGGCCCTGCCTGCAAATCCTCTAAAGAGACCGACGGTGCACGTCGATCGGTAGCTGGACCTAGGACACGGTGAGAAGACACCAGAGGATTGTCCCAAGAATGACAGGAACCTGTCATTGGCCTCTGCGCAGCAGACGGCCCCAACTGCCTATCCTCTGAGACCGACGGCAAGCATCGATCGACACCCAGACTCGGAACACAGTGAGGAATCACCGGAGGAAGGTTTCGAGAGTGACAGCTAACAGGGGCTGTCACTGACCGCTGCCGAACAGCAGGCCCTGGATGCCAACATCCCAACACCATCCCACTAGGCGGCACACTAGCAGGCGAAGGTGGAACAATAAACGATTCACTTGAGGGACGAGGAATCGCTGCCGAAGCGACCGGCCGGCTCAACCGACTAGGAGCAAACCTAGCCAGATGAGACGGAGCAGACAGCAAACCCGCACAGCCCCGCCGCGAGGCTGGGGGAGGCTGAGAACACACAGACACACCAGCAGATACAGCCTCGGTCCCCCGAGACTGTAGACCATCCCCAGAGGAGATGGAAGAGCCACCATCAGACAGAATAGGATCTGGAGTTGCAACCTCCTCAACAACGGTCGACGGTGTAGGAGGCAGATCGGAGAGGGTTACCGAGCTGACCTCGGAAAAGCTCTCAACGAAAACAGACGCCTCAATAGTGACATCAGAAGACAAAAAGACCACGGTCTCCTCGTCAGGTATCACTGAACTAACACCGCCAACAGTTGCAGAGGAACTTGCCACAGAAGTCAGATCCGAATCCTGTGTGACAGAGTCACCACGTGCACCAGCAGAAAAGTCTGCTACGGCACGGCTACCCTTACCCCGAGAACGAGGGGTTCTAGCTCTGGAAAGAACCACCTTGTTCACAGAAGCCCAAAATTTAGAGGACCAAACCCCACAGATACCACATGATTGGGCCTGAGTGCAATTGTTGCAAGTGACACATGTGTCATGAGAATCGTCCACATGTTTCACCTGCAAACAAGAGGTACAAGGAATAGTCTTAGGCATGATATCAAAACAATAATCAAGCTTCCGCCGACGGAAAACAGTACTAAGGTCGTGTTCACACGTGGGGGAAAGACAAGATAAAGTGTGAAGAGAACAGCAATAAAAATACAAATTAACATTAAATAATAATAATAATTTGGTAGCTTGATAAAAGGATACAATCCAGTAGCACACTAAATATGAAGAATAAGTTGTTCACGAAGAATACATAGCATAATTAGCACGAGTCACAAAAATTTCCGACCATGTACAATGGCGGAAAATAAAGGAATTGATGTCACGGTTGTTGCGCATGCGCTCGGTAAACGCAAGAGGTGTGCAGAGAGAGTACCTGTAATTTCGAGCGCTGGTCTCGCTCGACCCTTTTTTCGATCTTTTTCGTGCTTTTGCACTCTAGTACTTTTCCAACTCATTTGGAAAAGATTCTAAAAGCTTGAGTTAGTTCCGAAGTAGGGCTTGCACTTATGTTACAGCCAATTGTAAACAATTGTGAGTAGGTTGAAAAGAAATTCCGGTAATGTTTGTTAACCCTCCATAGGATGCAAGGCATAGAAATTTTGAGAAAATGGGCTGTTCTTGGGCACCCATTCCACCCAATGTGTACCTGCGAGATAAACATAACCTCCTTCATTGGAAGTGGACTTCCCCGAGGATCATTTTTGTAAGTAATGAGGGTATTCATAAAATTAAGAATTAACCCGTTTAGAGCTGGTTACAGAGAGATACCCCTCAAAAGGTTAAAAATTCATGTTATCCAAGGATTTCTCTAAAAACTTTGTGTAGCTTTTCAAGAAAAATTGGCCATTCTCAGATCTTAGTGTGACATAACAAATTGCATGTACAAAATATTCCAGTAAGCATTTGTTAACCCTATGCAGGTTCTCAAACATCACAATTTTGAAAAAATGGGCTGTGTTTGCATACCCACACCACCCAAAGTTAAGAGGAGAAATCAACATAAGTGGAAGTAGAATTCACTACAAATTATTTTTGTAAGTAATAAGCGTATTAAAAAAAAAACACACCTTAACCCGTTTTGGGCTGGATAAATAATGATATGCATCAAAAGCTTAAAATTCATGTTCTCCCTGAATTTCTCTGAAAACATCTCGTAGATTTTAAGTAAAAATGGCCATTTGCAGTTTTTGGTGTGAAATTACAAGTTGCATGAATAAGTATTCCTGTTAGCACTTGTTAACCCTCTACAAGTTGCCAGCAGACATCAATATTTTGGATACATTTGAGATAAAATGGACCATTTTCAAATAGACACAGCACTACGTGGGTATGTGTCAAACAAACATAACTCCTTTTGTCGGTCATTAACTTGTCAGACGACGATATTGATATTAACCCACTCCACCGTTAATGATGGTTTTTACCTAAACAATTTTTTTATCAAACTGAGTCATTCGAGACTACTATACTCACTTTTCTCATAACATCAATAAAAGAACTTCAGTGAGACAGTCAAAAAGAATTCATCAGACACTGTGGGGTCATGAAAAATCATGGAATCACATCAGGAAAAGCCATGATTCTCCAGAATCATAAAGTTTAGTATTTCTTGTGATTTTGTGATTTTTATGAAGTTAGTCATGATTTTACAATTACTTTTGTTAGCTACTTGATTCATAGTTTTCACCAATATCTCTCCTAATTTCGACTGTAGAGGTTCATTTTTTACATAATTATTTTTAAAAAAACCCAACATTTCCTTATTTACTGAGAAGTCACGAAGCTCTTACTATGGTTTGGGGGAATTATATGCAATTGTAGTGAGTATTTTGGTAATTAGACCATGCTTCACTGCCCCGGTTTCTTGTTCCCACTTCAAATGCCAGTGAAATATTTTCCGATCACTTTTGTTAGCTACTTGATTCAATGTTTTCACCAATATCTCTCCTAATTTCGACTGCAGAGGTACGTTTTTTTACAGAATTATTTTTTCAGTTTCATTTCTTTATGTTTATAATCTGTTCTTTTAAAAACAAACATAAGTTTGGGAAACAAATAGTTTTATGTCCTTTGTTTTGTCACGTAACAGTAAATATAAGGATTGCATTGAAATATCTCAAGACAGACCACTTTCTTTACAGCAGCTTCTCAAAAATACAAAATCATATAAATCACATGGCGACTGATGGGTTAATTTTTTTTAGGGTCGGTCAGGTTACCCAAACACAGACATTTTTTTTTCACTAGGGGAATATAATAACCGCGATGGGTCACAATAACCGTGATGGTTTGTATTTGTTTCACAAATTAATAAACATGCCCACACATTTATTTGGCACCGAGAGTTTCTCAAACAACAGAGACCTGGCCATCTATAAAGATGTAGTGTCTCTGTAGTAGTTTTCTAACAGTATCTAGGCCAAACACACTCTGGAGAAATTCATTGACTGATATTATGGACCAAAGTTTTATAACTGGTAGAGAGGTGAATTATTTTTGGTCATCAATATTTGTTCACATGTCTTTGCCTTGTTACAATTTATAGGAGAGTGCCTACAGGCACTCTCCCATACATTGTAACAAGGAAAGTCCATACAGACTAAATAATTTTACTTCAAAGATAGTTTGAAGCATATCTGCTGAGTGTGAAGCTTTTACGATGCAGCACATGTACTTCTGAATAAAGTCCAAATTTGGGCTTCCAGCACACTACCAGTTAAAAAAAACATTCATCCTAGGATGCATTAAAATGGCTGTTTTCTGTTCATATCAGCTTCATTGACATATTTACAAAACTTTCACCATTATTTCTTTTATAACACAATATATCACAATTCCAGTTCTCAGCTCAATTATACCACAAAATGTGAGAACTGTTGACAATGGTTTTGTAGAGGTTGTTCCTCCCAACTTCAAGATTAGAGACAAGAGACCTGATGGTAAAAGAGTTCAAGTATTTTTCCCTCCCAGAACCAGTGTCCATGCTTGCCTGAAACTGTCAGATGCCAAATCAGAGCTATTCTGGTTATATTAGTACCAAACAAAGTATTTTGGTGCCAAAATGTTAATGGGAGGTGAGGGAGTGTTTTTTTTGCTGTCCGATCCAAATAAATTGATCAAGTTTTGAAAAATGAACTGGAAATTATTTCAAGAGTGAATACATGTAGACAACTGGTGATGGAAAAAATCCAACAGAACTCAAAAGTTCTGACAAAATTTTCTGCAGGCAAAAAGAGCGCTCACCTAAGTTATATCTATGCCAAATTTGATTAATGGGCAGACTGAATACAGTGCAACCCTGTTAATTGAATAGCCACTTTGCCAATGAAAATTATTCAATTAACAGGAGTATTCATTTAACAGGGATTGTGTCACTTTCCTGTATTCTAGATATAAACTTAGCATTTATTCTATTATATCTTGTTTGACAGATATAATAGATTAAATAACTGTATTGGATGTACTGAGGCCAAAAAGGTCTATAAACAAAGGACAACAGGGGCGAGTCAGGGTAATTTTTTGACAGGTTACATGATTTTTTATTCAATTAACCGGAGTTTACTCTATAACCTATATTCAATTAACAGGTCAAATTTGTACTGAAGGTATGGTAAATGGTGTTGTGTTGGGAAATTATATTCAATTAACAGGGTTATTCAGTTATATTTATTTATTTATTTATTGGTGTTTAAGGTCACATATTTTTGCACAGTGGCTAATCATGACCACAACATGAGTATCAACTCAAGACCAGGGGTGTTAAAAAGAGGCCCCAAGGGGCCTGAGGCCGCTCACCTGACATGGTAGCCTAAATATCAACCCAGAGAATTGATTTCAACAAGTTGCTCCTCCTAAGAAAAGCTTATACCAAATATCCAAAGATTTTGACCTGTGGATCTAAAAAAAAAGAAGATTTTTAAAGAATATTCCTCATATTGAACTAAGTTATAATTCGGGCTCCCACAGGAAGTCCATATATGAACCCAGGGACTTGGCTTTACCAAACTTGAATCTCACCCCCCTAAGGATGCTGCACACCAGGTATCAAAACATTCCGACTGCTGGATCTGAAGAAGAAGATTTTTAAAGAAAATTCCTCATTTTAACTAAGTTAGAATTCAAGCTCCCACAGTGAGTCCAAATATGGACCTAGGGACATGGCTTGAACAAACTTGAATCTCACCCCCCTAAGCATGCTGCATATCAAATATCAAAACATTCCAACTGCTGGATCTGAAGAAGATTTTTAAAGAAAATTCCTCATTTTGAACTAAGTTATAATTCGGGCTACCACAGTGAGCCCAAATATGAAACCAGGGACTTAGCTTGAACAAACTAGAATCTCACCCCCTAAGAATGGTGCTTACCCAATATCAAAAGATTCTGCCTGCTGGATCTTGAGAAGAAGATTTTCAAAGAAATTTGCCTGAAATGCACCAAGTTCGAATTCGAGCTTCTATAGTGAGCCCAAATATGAATCTAGGGAGCCGATTTGAACAAACTTGAATCAGATCCACCCCACAATGTTGCATACCAAATATCAAAAGATTCTGCCTGCTGAATCTGGAGAAGATTTTTAAAGAAATTTGCCTGAAATGCACTAAGTTCGAATTCGGGCTTCTATAGTGAGACCAAATATGAATCCAGGGGGCCGAGTTGAACAAACTTGAATCAGATCCATCCCACAATGTTGCATACTAAATATCAAAAGATTCTGCCTGCTGGATCTGGAGAAGATTTTTTAAGAAATTTCCCTGAAATGCACTAAGTTCGAATTCAAGATTCTATAGTGAGCCCAAATATGAATCCAGGGGGCCATTTTGAACAAACTTAAATCAGATCCACCCCTCAATGTTGCATACCAAATATCAAAAGATTCTGCCTGCTGGATCTGGAGAAGAGGATTTTTGAAGAAATTTGCCTGAAATGCATTAAGTCTGAATTCGGGCTTCTATAGTGAGCCCAAATATGAAACCAGGGGGCCGATTTGAACAAACTTGAATCCGATCCACCCCACAATGTTGCATACCAAATATCAAAAGATTCTGCCTGCTGGATCTGGAGAAGAAGATTTTTTAAGAAATTTCCCTGAAATGCATTAAGTTCGAATTCAAGCTTCTATACTGAGCCCAAATATAAACCCAGGGGGCCGATTTGAACAAACTTGAATCAGATCCACCCCACAATGTTGCATACCAAATATCAAAAGATTCTGCCTGCTGGATCTGGAGAAGAAGATTTTTTTAAGAAATTTGCCTGAAATGCACTAAGTTTGAATTCAAGCTTCTATACTGAGCCCAAATATGTATCCAGGGAGCCGATTTGAACAAACTTGAATCAGATCCACCCCACAATGTTGCATACCAAATATCAAAAGATTCTGCCTGCTGGATCTGGAGAAGAAGATTTTTTAAGAAATTTGCCTGAAATGCACTAAGTTCAAAATCGGGCTCCTATACTGAGCCCAAATATGAACCCAGGGGGCCGATTTGAACAAACTTAAATCAGATCCACCCTACAATGTTCCATACAAAATATCAAAAGATTCTGCCTGCTGGATCTGGAGAAGAAGATTTTTTAATCTTTTTCCCATTGCCTACAGTGTTAAAAAGTGCTGACTCAGCACTTTTTCAAAGTCCTGAAAAAAATACCTTGTGATCAAACCGATCAGGATTTTTTAAACCATTCTATTCTACTGGATAAAAGTAAGCTTTATACAAAATAAGAATTCTCTATGCCATGTAGTTTTGGAGATATGGCAGTTTTAAGGTTTTTCCTATTTTTAGCTCCCGAGGTTCCCATGGGACAATGAGAAAATTTTTTTTTTGCATCATTCAACTACTTATGACCCATTATCATCTCATATCAAATTTGGTTCAAATCGACCTGACGGTTCTGAAAATAAAATTTTAGGCGTGGCCAAAATCTTTGCCCCTCCCATAATGAAGGCAAATAATGCCTGACAAACTTCTCTTGAACAAACTTGATTCTAAACCTCAAAAGGACTCGGTATACCACATATCAAGTCTCTGCTACTGGTGGTTCATTAGAAGAAGATTTTCAAAAAATTTGGCCATTTTTTCCCCACACCTCTGCTCAATATGAGCTGAAACCTATTTTGGATAAAAATCAAAATGCCCCTATATAACCACTACTGACATGAAATTTAATTAAAATGTGGCCAGTGGTTTAGGAGAAAGAGGCTCAAACACCACCTTCACGACGGTCGACAGACAACAGATGACAGACGTAAAGTGATCAAAAAAGCTCACCCTGACTTTCAGTCAGGTGAGCTAACAAGCCATGTTGCCCATTTTAGAGAGGGTCTGCACCTCCCATGCATTGGTGACTGGGTCCTATTTTACCAGTAAAACAGAGCCTGTTTACCGCAGTGAACAGGCACTGCTTTACTTCCCAGGGTTCCCGCGGGGAGGTTATTCAGTTGAGAGAAATATAATTAAGTGGGATCCACTGTACTGTCTGTACATATACAGTACGTGGAGAGTGTATAATCACTAAATCACCCACAGAGTGGGGATTCCACCCAAGCAATAATTGCAAATTTGTTGCAAAGGAAAACAAGCACAAGCAAAGTAGGTTCACTGGCTGAAACATTGCTTCTTTTTAGTTGATATATACAAAATTTGGAAGTTATAGTTTGGGCGATAACTTCACTCCATGGGTGATTTAATTACAATCCACTCTCCACATTCTGTACCTATTATTGCACTTAGATAATAACCGATTAATCCACAAATTACTGCTAATCCACAGGGTTTCGCGGGACACGCGTCTTTACAAAAAGCAGCATTTAAATCGAAAAATACTTCACACCATTGTGCACCATTTGCAACGATGTGAAGTATTTATCTAATTAAATACTGACTTTCCTAAAGCTGATAACTTACAATGTTTTTTATTGAAGAAAAAACAATGCCTCCTAAGCACTCAATTAATGCTGAAAGTTAGTCCAAACACTATTTCTAACACATTATTGACAAAAATCGCTGGGTGGTGTGGGTGTGTTTAATGAAAATTGGTTATTGTTTGTCCCGTTATAGCCAGCTGTTGACTAGAGCTGGAACTGTTAACTGATTAATCAATTAATCAATGATCAACATCTTGATCGATCCAAAAAGTTATGGATTGATTAACCGTTACTTTTGGACTACTGTATATTATGGGTTAACAAAGGAACAAACTTGCCCCAAAACAGGCAAACATTGTCACACTGACTCACACCAATTATATGAGACAGAGTAAAGTATGCAAGTTACTTGCTGACATACTTGTTTACTTGCATAATCATTATACTGTATATACTGGAAATGGTCATTCTTAACCCCTTAACCATTGCGGATAGCAGACGATACTTACAAAATAAATTCATGAATTACTAAAAATTTTCAAGATTGGTCTCAAAAACACAGCTGATGACCCCTCATTGGAATGAGCTAAACAAGCTCGTTCCAATGATGGGTCATTATAAGCTATGCTTTTGAGACAAAAATTTAAAACATAATAAATTTGAATGGAGATTTTTGTATATAGGCCCAGTCGGTTTTGTTTGCTATGTTGGGTAAAGGGTTCATGCTGTAAATCATTAACAGTATGGCAATTATTCAGATATCTATTTGGTAAAGTGATTAATCTGGTTACCAAGGTTAATCCACATGATTAATCGATCAAGAAAACTCCTTAACCATTTCAACGCTACTGTCGACTTCCTTGTACTAGAAGAAATACAATAGTTTTTTTGTTTCAGCATTAATTGTGCTCTTCGCTGCCACAATGGCTTTCCTTCACAAGTGAAAGGAACTTTTTTGGTGCCAAATTCTTAGTCATCCAAGATTTTGGGCTGCCAAATCAAAATTTTTAGTGCAGATGACTAAACTGGCACACAACAGCACAAACACTGTTCAGAACTACTATTAATCCATTTCTCAAATATTTTGAATTTTTAACTCACTTGCTCAAACAGTCCAGTTACCACTGAAAACAATACTTGAATGGAGATTGACAATTTGTCCTATAATCCACGATTGTAAGAATGAACAATGTCTACAACTCAAAAGCTGTGGGATTTGATTTGAGAACCACGGCCCAATTTAATTGCACCCGAAATTTGAAATTCACTGGGCCTAAACAAAATCAAATAATATTCTCTCATGCAAAAATACTATTAGTAAATCCAAAAATATGCCCAATAACTGTTCAATAATTCAATATAATATTAATAAATCAAAGAATTTTGGTTGAAAAAGTGAAAATTTAAAGGCAGTACATCACACTGTCCAACTTCTTGGATTAAGCCTTTACCAAACATGAAAGGCAGATGACACTTTCAAACAAAATAACTAATTTTTAAAATTGTTTGCATCTAAAACGTAGCTTAGGATCCCACACTGGAACAAGCTCAATGAGCTTGTTCCAATGAGGGGGTCATAAGTGATGTTTTGCGACAAAATATGAAAGAATAATGAAAATTGAATGAAGATTTTTGTGAATAGCATTGTTCGATTCAGCCGTTACATTGGGTAAAGTGTTAAAATTATTACTCACCCTTTGAAATATGGTGATGGCCTCAAAATATGAGTCTCTGAAAGAGATAATGAATATTTTATCAACATACATACCAATTACCCAAATTCTATTTCCTCATCGAATGTCAATACCAGAGCACCCTCAGAACTTTCTTAAAACAAGAGGCCCCAAGGGGCCTTAATTGCTCACCGGGCAAAGTGATTCAAACAAAGTGGTTCAAAGAAGTATTTGGGGTCACATTCAGTTAGACATGGTTCATCAACAAGGGAATGAAGTCATGAGAGACAAATTTTATGGAACTAGGGACATGGCTTGAACAAACTTGAATCTTACCCCCAAGGATGCTGCATACCAAATATCAAAAGCATTCATCTGCTGGATCCGAAGAAGAAGATTTTTAAAGAAAATTCCTCATTTTGAACTAAGTTATCATTAGGCTCCCACAGTGAGCCAAAATATGAACCCAGGGACATGGTTTGAACAAATTTGAATCTCACCCCTCTAAGGATGCTGCATACCAAATATCAAAACATTCCGACTGCTGGATCTGAAGAAGAAGATTTTTAAAGAAAATTCCTCATTTTGAACTAAGTTAAAATTCGGGCTACCACAGTGAGCCCAAATATGAACCCAGGGACTTGGCTTGAACAAACATGAATCTCACCCCCCTAAGCATGCTGCATACCCAATATCAAAAGATTCTGCCTGCTGGATCTTGAGAAGAAGATTTTCAAAGAAATTTGCCTGAAATGCACTAAGTTAAAATTCGAGCTTCTATAGTGACCCCAAATATGAATCCAGGGGGCCAATTTGAACAAACTTAAATCAGATCCACCCCACAATGTTGCATACCAAATATCAAAAATTCTGCCTGCTGGATCTGGATAAGAAGATTTTTGAAGAAATTTGCCTGAAATGCACTAAGTTAAAATTCGAGCTTCTATAGTGACCCCAAATATGAATCCAGGGGGCCGATTTGAACAAATTTGAATCAGATCCACCCCACAATGTTGCATACCAAATATCAAAAGATTCTGCCTGCTGGATCTGGAGAAGATTTTTTTAAGAAATTTGCCTGAAATGCACTAAGTTCGAATTCGAGCTTCTATAGTGACCCCAAATATGAATCCAGGGGGCCGATTTGAACAAACTTGAATCAGATCCACCCCACAATGTTGCATACCAAATATCGAAAGATTCTGCCTGCTGGATCTTGAGAAGACGACTTTTTAAGAAATTTGCCTGAAATGCACTAAGTTCGAATTTGGGCTTCTATGGTGAGCCCAATTATGAATCCAGTGGGCCGATTTGAACAAACTTGAATCAGATCCACCCCATAATGGTGTATACCAAATATCGAATGATTCTGCCCACTGGTTCTGGAGAAGAAGATTTTTTAATAATTTTTCTATAATTCATACGGTGCTATCAGAGTTATGCCCCACACAGAGCCCCCCAAGGGATGTGGCCATTTCATTTGAACAAACATGAATTGCCATATAGTAATGAACATCCACATGAAGTTACATGAAGATTGGACCAGTGGTTTCAGAGAAGAGGTCATTTAAAAAATGTTCACGACGACGGACGACGATGGTGGACGACGAAGACGGACGGCAAGTCATAAGTTAAGCTCCCTTCGGTGAGCTAAAATGGGAATTTAGATGATCCCTTTCTCTCTTTCATTCATTGCCATATAACACATTTTCACTGAAATTTCTTTGACCTATGTTAACCCCTGTAGCCTAATTCTGATCTTTTTTAGAGTTCTGTGAAGCTACGAGATTCGATTTGATTTCGAACATCAAGTTGGTACTGGGTTCGATTTGAAATTGGCTTCCCAATTCGTTTCCTGTCGAATACTTTAATTGGAATTTAGCTTGGTATCAGTCATATTCATCGTCTCAAAGTTCAGATAAAATTGTACATAAATAATTCTGAAGTGAAGACTGAGTGTAATTTCTGCTATATTAACATAAATAGCATCTGCACCCATGCCGCCACCCATGCTAATTACAGTCTACCCCAGTCACTACCACTGTTGGAAGCAAATTTAAAGTTTCCAAGCAATCTTGATGATGAGCCTTTGCTAGCAGCTAGTCCTGTGCAGTACATAGTAAGGGCAATTCAAGCCTTCATTTCTATTTTTGAACTGTACCCTTACTGGTTAATATTGCAGCTACATCATCAAGGCATGCCTTTGACGAAGAAATGCCTTGATGATGTAGGTGGAACATTTTATCAGTCGGGACCTGAGCCGTCACAGTCACAACAAAACAGGTTTACAGCACATCTCTTTCCCTAATTGGTTACCTTCTAGACACCTCTGATTCAATTTGATTTCAAATAATAGATCTGACTTGATTTGAGATTTGATTTGAATAAAAAATGTGTGATTCGCAGGATCCTACTTTTTTTTTGTAACAAAACAGGTGCTCCAACATGCAGTCTTTGGGTAAACTTGCAAGTTCCATTCAAAGAGCTTTGGTAGCCATTTTTAGGCAAGTCTTGGCTGCCTGTATATTTTACTGGCAAGAGATTTCTTGTCCTTGTCAGGAATATCCACCAACAGTGTGCAAAGAGTAAATAATGGTCAGTAGTTGGGAAAGTTTAACTGTATGGCTGCTCAGGCAGAGAATGTTTGGTTCTTGAAGTAACCTTGACTTGGCAGATGCATCTCGCACTACCAACACGTACTGTCATCGCAAATGCTACCTTGAGCATTTTCAACAATTATTGTTTTGATCATATAAAGCCAAGTTTAGCCAATTGTTTATACCTATGCAGTCTTCTTTATTAGACTTCCACCTCGAGCTGAGAGGTTTGTTTTTTCAGATTCAGTTTCAATAAAAAAAAAAAAATGGTTTCAGTTCATTTTTTCAGTGTGTAGTAAAAGAAGATAACACTTCAGGCTCCTTATTTATTTACTTATGTTTAAGGTCACATATTTCCGCAGAATGGCTAATCATGACCGCAATATGGATATAAAGTCAAGTCCAGTCAATCGTTTATACCCATGTTGCCCATTTTAGAGGACTGCCACCCCAGGCATTGGTGACTGGGTCCTATTTTACTGGTAAAATGGAGCTTGTTTGCCACCATAAACAAGCACTGCTTCACATCCCGGGGCTCCTACGTGGATTCAGGCTTCTTAATTTGAACACAAATCCCCAATAGTTTGTACGACAACACTCACCACAAAAAGCCGTGTCTGTAAGTAGATCCATTGAATTCAGCGTAAATCCACTTTGATCATTCTTAAGGGTTTTCTTAAGGGTATTGGTAAATCAGTTGCTATGCCTACTGAGTCCCAGAAAAAAACCCATCAACAGCCCTGGTAATTCACCCTCAGCAATCAGCAGTGCCGAGGAAAATGCTGAGGAACCAAAAATATCCGCAGGAAAAATACTGCCTAGGATGGCTTCTTCAGAAAGCCTTGTGGTGGCAGAAATTGTATAACTTCCACATTACACAAGGAATCAAACCATGTGGGTTGCACTACACTGTATTGCTAATCTTTCAATTTAAGGTACAACAATTTACAGTACAAGTTGCAGCATAACCACTAGAAACTATGTGTTCTGCTTCTTCTGTGTTGATAACACCAGAATCTGACATCAGATTCAGGAAAGCTCTTACATAGCTTTCCAGAAACTGATATCAGATTCTGGTGTTATCAACAAAGAAGCAGTGAGATACTTAGTTTGTGGCGGCTATGCTGCATCTTATTTTCACTCATAATATACATATTGAGCAAGTCGTCTGCTCACTTTCAAGATTTTTTCTCAGCATTCACATGGTTCATGATTGAGTGAAAGATTCTGCACATTGATTGTGATTATATACACATGTATCTCAAACTACTTTCACGTGTTAAAGTTACTTGAAAGTTTTCACTTCACTGCATACTATATATACATGTACATGGCAAATGAGACTATGCCCCGCCCCCTGATGATTTTTACGCAATCGAACAGGCTTCACAGCAATTGCTGCAGAAGCACCAGTTTTCCACAGCAATTTTTTTGCTGAGGAAACAAGAATGAATCACCAGGACTGCATCAATTTTTTTATTGCCACATTTTCTCTGATGGACGAGTCAATAAAGGGAGAAAATGTGACAATAAGAACATGATGTATTCTCCCCTTTACCAGATAGACGAGGGTCCATAGAGGCTGCTTGTCCAGTTCCATCCCAGTAAGATAGTTTGATCAGTTCATGTACAAACACAGTAAAACTGTTTGGCTGGTTTTGCTGGGTCTTGGGGTTTGGTTTCCACAAAAACTCAAACCGAACCGAAAAACAAAAAAAACTGCCCAGCTCTTCTTCACCCCCAGGCATTGATTGCTGAGTCCTTTACAAGTAAAACAGAACTTGATTCCCACAGTAGACTACTTCTCCATTTCCTGGGGTTCCTATTGAGCATTATCACACTGACATCTGTAATTAGCAACTCTGCAGTTATTAGCTGTCTGTGGCTAAACTGAGGGATGTTGATGGTTGTTGTGCCGCTCTGAACTGATGTTAGATTGATAACTAGAAAAACTAGCACAAACACTGACCACCACCCCCCCCCCCCCCCCCCCACACACACACACCTCCACCCTGAAGCGCTTGAATTGACAAAGCCCATTTTTCAATATGTGAAACTGTAAAAATGAAAATATCTGAAAACAAAATAGAAGGTACACATCTTCACTGTATGTAAAAGAATGTTTGAAGGTTTCATTGAGATCCGTCCACTAGTTTAAAAGAGGTCGCGGATAGCAAATGTCAACAACCCCCTCATGCAAGCTTGAATTGACAAAGCCCATTTTTAAATACAAGAAACCCTAAAAATGAAAATATCTGAAAACAAAACAGGAGGTGCACATCTTCAATATATGTAAAAGAATGTCTGAAAGTTTCAATGAAATCTGTTAACTGGTTTAAGAGGAGTTGTGGATAGCAGATCTGTACATCCCTAAAGAGTTCTAATGGAGTTTGTTCAATGGTTTAAGAGGAGTAGCGGACAGCAGATTCATACCCCTCCCTACTAAAACCTGAATTGACAAAGACCATTTTTGAATATGGGGAACTGTAAATTTGAAAATATCTGGAAAGAAAATAAGAGGTGCACATCTTCAATGTACGTAAAAGAATGTCTGAAAGTTTCAATGAAATCTGTTCAATGGTTTAAGAGGAGTTGCAGATAGCGGATCTGTACAGAATGTCAATTGAATTTGACAAAGTTCATTTTTCAATATGGGAAACTGTAAAAAAGAAAATATCTGAAAACAAAATAGGAGGTGCACATCTTCAATGTATGTAAAAGAATGTCTGAGAGTTTCAATGAAATCCGTTCACTAGTTTAAGAGGAGTTGTGGATAGCAGATGTGTATCCCTCCCCAACCAAAGTGGAACACCCCTATAGCATAACGGACGGACGGATGGACGTATGTCGGAATATGAAAATATTTGAAAGAAAAATAGGAGGTGCACATCTTCAGTGTATGTAAAAGAAGGTTTGAGAGTTCCAATGGAATTTGTTCAATGGTTTAAGAGGAGTAGCGGATAGCAGATCTATACCCCTTCCTACTAAAACCTGAATTGACAAATTAAGACCATTTTTGAATATGGGGAACTGTAAATATGAAAATATCTGAAAGGAAACTGGGATGTGCACATCTGCAATGTATGTAAAAGAATGTCTGAAAGTTTCAATGAAATCTGTTCAATAGTTTAAGAGGAGTTGCGGATAGCAGATCTGTAGAGAATGTCAATTGAATTTGACAAAGTTCATTTTTCAATATGGGAAACTGTAATGAAAGTGTCAATGACACTGTAGCTCAACTTGTCAAGACAAAGACATGCACATGTATAGTATGTGACACAGCAATGACAAACATCTAGGTAATGACCTGATATCAAAGGTACATATAACGTATTGTAATGGTCTGTACATAAATACTGACCGTTGCCTGTAACAAATGTATAGGTAAAGTATTGTAAAGGTGGGTGACAGTCAGATGCTAAACTAGAAAAGAAAACTTTGAGTCCCAGAGTGGGTCTGACTGAACCCCAAAATATTTGTTCTCATAGCACAGTGATAACAAAGGCACCCCAAAACACACTCGTTCCTGTCCCAAGGTGAAAACAAAGGTACCCAAGAAGTTTTGTGAAGATCAATTCATAAATACGAGCTGTATAGAACTTGTGACAAAAAACTGATTGGACCTAATTTTGGTACAAAATGGCCACTGGCAGCCATCTTGAATTTTGGACCGTACCCAGAAACACTCATTCTCGTCCCAAGGTGATAACAAAGGTACCCAAGAAGTTTTGTGAAGATCGGTTCATAAATACAGCCTCTACCCTGAGCCGTATTGACATGTGTGCTCACATTGTGCAAGTAGCACTGAATAAGTCAAAGTTCATCTAATTTGCATAATTTCTGCACGAAAAAAAACCCCTTAGAATATGTGATGTATTCCATGTTACTAAACATTCATACAAAAATTTATTCAAATCAGAACTTTCATACAGAAGTTCTGTACAAAAGACTGATTGCACTAATTTTGGTACAAATGGCTGCTGGTGGCCATCTTGAATTTCGGACCACACCCACAAACACTCGCTCTCATCCCACGGTGATAACAAAGGTACCCAATAAGGTTCGTAAAGATTGGTTCATAAATATGGCCTCTAGTATGAGCTGTATAGAAGTTGTGTACAAAAAACTGATTAGACCTAATTTCGGTACAAAATGGCCACTGGCAGCCATCTTGAATTTTAGACCGCACCCAGAAACACTTGTTCTCATCCCAAGGTGATAACAAAGGTACCCAAGACATTTCGTGAAGATCAGTTAATAAATACAGACTCAAGTCTGAGCCGTATTGACATGTGTACTTAATGTGTGTAAGTCGCACTGAAATATCAAAGTTCATCTAATTTGCATAATTTCTGCACGAGAAAAAAACCCGTATTATATGTGATGTATCCCATGGTACTAAACATTCACACAAAAAATTATTCAAATCAGCGCTTTCATATGGAAGTTCTGTGCAAAAATCTGATTGCACCTAATTTTGTACAAAATGGCTTCCATCGGCCATCTTGAATTTTGGACCGGACCCAAAAACACTCGTTCTCGTCCCACGGTGATACCAAAGGTACCCAAGAAGTTTCGTAAAGATCGGTTTATAAATACGGCCTCTAGCCCGAGCCGTATTGGCATTTGCACTTACAGTGCTGAAATTAACACCAAAAAACATCAAAATTAGTCTAATTTGCACAATTTACGCACGAGAAAAAAACCCGTATTATATGTGATGTACCCCATGGTACTAAACATTCATACAAAAAATTATTCAAATCAGAGCTTTCATATGGAAGTTCTGTACAAAAAACAGATTTCTGCATCATCGGTACAAAATGGCGGCTGGCAGCCATCTTGAATTTCGGACCGCACCCAAAAACACTCGTTCTCGTCCCACGGTCATAACAAAGGTACCCAAGAAGTTTCGTAAAGATCGGTTCATAAATACGACCTCTAGCCCGAGCCATAGCCAATTGTTGACATACGGACAGACGGACAGACGGACGGACGGACAGACGGACGACGGGCCATGACAATAGCTCAAATTTGACTTCGTCAAAGTTGAGCTAAAAATGAAAAAAATCTGAAAAGAAAATAGGAGGTGCACATCTTCAATGTATGCAAAAGAATGTCTGAGAGTTTCAATGAAATCTGTTCACTGGTTTAGGAGGAGTTGCGGATAGCAGATGTGTACCCCCTAAAGCATAACGGACGGATGGATGGATGGACGGACAGATGTATAGACGGACATTGTGAACACTATGTACCACCCACTTTTCAAGTGGGTGGTATAATGAAGTGTAAAGCCCAAGTAAATGATGTTATTACAGTGGATCCCACTTGATTGGATATCTCTTTACTCTTTATAGAGTAACTCCACTAATTGAATATAATTTCCTAACACAAAACCATTTATCATCCCTTCTGTACAAATTTGACATATTAATTGCATACAGGTTATAAAGTAAACTGCTGTTCATTGAATAAAAAATGCCGATAGGATCACCGATCCAATGTTGAATTGTGACAGCACAAAAGTGGGTTTAATCATTATCAACTTATCGTCCGGAAACCAATTGTTTACAATTTACTATGTGAAGGGTCACTGTGACCTTGACCTTTGACCTAGTGATTCTGAAATAAATAGGGCTCTTCTTAACACCAATGCCTACCTACCTATGAATTTTCATGAACGTAGGTGGAACCATTGTCAAATTATCATCTGGAAACCAATTGTTTATGATTTATTATGTTCAAGGTCACTGTGACCTTGGCCTTTGACCTAGTGAGTCCGAAATAAATAGGGGTCTTCCACTCACCTAGGCCAACCTACCTATGAAGTTTCTTGAATGTGGGTCAAACTGTTATCAAGTTATCGTCCGGAAACCAATTGTTTACGATTTACTATGTTGTCGGTCACTGTGACCTTGACCTTTCACCTAGCAAGTCCAAAATAAATAAAGTTCTTCCTCTCACTGATGCCAACCTACCTATGAAGTTTCATGAATGGGGGTCGAAACATTATCATGTTATCATCCGGAAACCAATTGTTTACGATTTACTATGTTGATGGTCACAGTGACCATGACCTTTCACCTAGCGAGTCCAAAATACATAGGGTTCTTCCTCTCACTGATGCCAACCTAACTATGAAGTTTCATGAACATGGGTCAAACCATTATCAAGTTATCATCTGCAAACCAATTGTTTTGATTTACTAGGTTCAGGGTCACTGTGACCTTTGACCTAGTGAGTCCAAAATAGAGTTCTCTCTCATGAAGGCCAACCTACATATGAAGTTTCATGAACGTGGGTTGAACCGTAGTCAAGTTATCATCTGGAAACCAATTGTTTACAATTTACTGTGTTCAAGGTCACTGTGACCTTGACCTTTGACCAAGCAAGTCCAAAATTAATAGGGTTCTTCCTCTCACCGATACCAACCTACCTCTGAAGTTTCATGAATATGGGTTGAACCATTATCAAGTTATCATCCAGAAACCAATTGTTTACGCCCGTACGCCCGCCCGCCATTCAGCAAACTATAAGTCGAGTTTGACTTCGTCACAGCTCGACTAAAAAGTTTGTAATGTGTTCGAGAAATTACCCTGACCAAATTCCCCTTGTTCATAGACCCATTTGCCCTCAGTCCATCCAATACATGCATTTAATCTGTTATATCTTCTTTGACAAAGCTCCATGAGCTCTGTCAAATAAGCTATAATCGATTAAAGGCTCAGATTAACTCAAGAATTCAGCTAAGCTAATACTTTTGTTAATTGATTAATAGGGCTGCCACTATTATCGTCTTTCAGAGTCGACTAGTCAGTTGTGAGAGTCGATGGTTAGTCAATTTATCATTAGTCATTCAGACCTTCATTTTAAAAAATCCAGGTGCACTATACACCCAAGATGACTCCAAGACTTAGGGTTTCTTTGGTAGTTAGAGCTGGGAGGTTATTGAATTTTGGATCGGTTTCGGTTACAACTCGGTTTTTAATAAAAGAGTCGGGTTACGGTTTCTGTTTCGGTTTTTTTTATTAAACAGATTCTAAACCAAAATAACAGAAAAAAATTAAGTTGTATGAACTAAATAATGATTGAATAAACTCTCCCTGAGTGTGTAAAAACTTTGTCGAGTCGTTACACTCAGCCGACTTTGAAGTTTTATCAGTTTTGATAAAGTGTTCCCATATAGGGCTCTTCTCAACCACAATTGCCACCATTGTTTCAGAAAAAAACACGTAAAAACGTAATTCTCACGTGACATTCAAATAACCGAGTTTTTCAGTTTGTCGTCGGTCTCGGTTGTCGGTTATTTTTTCATAACAGAAACCGAGTTGTTTTTCGGTTAACCTCCCAGCTCTATTGGTAGTGCGCTGATTTGGGAAAAGTGCATAAAAAGGGAAAAAGGAGACACAATTACGATCTTTTGTCAATTTTGAAATAATAATATAAAACACTGAAATAAAGTGCAAATCGGTTTAATGATACATATAGAATAAACGTATAGTGTTTTCAAGTAAAAAATTTATTCTACGAGTAGGATTAAAAACAAAACCGACAAGCCTCTGGTAAGTCGATTTCATTCTTAATCCTATGAGTAGATGAAATGTTTTACTTGAAAACACTATACATTTATTTTGTTTATCCCATAAATCATTTACAGGGCAGTTGCAGTGAAATCATGCTGTTAATCGCTGCAAAACACTGTGAGAAGTGAGGAGCACATTGGTAGAATTCGATCGACAAGCAAAACTGCCAAAAATAAACAAGGCGCAGTGATACATTTCTGTCCAAAAATAATTCCCCTACAAACTTGAGCTAAAGTTGCAAAAATTCTTTATTAAATGAACAATGTTTATCTTTCTTATTTTCGTTGTTTATTGTTGTTTTTTCCATAGTCAAACTTGAGTTTTATAAACAAAGCAGACGACACATGCATTTGTTTATTTACAATTTCCTAATTTGGAAAATGAAACATCACTCATCATGCCCCCGCCTTTCACAATCGAACTTGTATGCTTTTCAATGCTTGGTTTCGATTGATTTACTTTGTGTTTTCTTTGTTAATTGTTGTTCATTTTATTGTTAGACAGAGTTGAAATGTGTCATATATTCTAAAACTAAACATTTCAGCGATGGTGAACGGTTGATAAACGTCGGTTCATTTTGTCTCTCACAAACGTAAAACAGGTCATGACAACGCAGTAGAGGTCAGAGGTCAACAAGTCCATTTCTACTATAGGAATAAATTCTTTCAGTGTTAAGCTTACAGGGAAAATTTATCACCCAACAGGCAGCTGCAAATAGGTGAATAAAGCAAAAATTTATCCAAGACTTTTATTGTTCAAATAAACGTCCATTTATGGGATAAAAAATATGGAAAACTATAATTTCTTACCACTAACTTTTAAGGATAATGTACTGTGGAATATTTAGTGAGGTACAAGTAAATGCACTTCAAAATCCTGACAACACAAGTGAAAATCAAAGCACCGTCTGGACTCTGAAGTTTTCATTTGGGTCATTTTTAGGGATCCTGAAACTGTCGCTTGATGAAAATTGCCAGGAATATAGTATGCAGTGTTTATTCAAGCCAATCGGAACATCTAAAAACTAGGGTTTACCGAGAATTCATCATTGATGCAATCAACTTTGTGTTATGTGATGCTGACACTTCAATGTATGGAAATTCATTCAGTAATTTAGTGTCAATAAATTCAAATTCGATATTAAATTTATTGGAAATAAAAATTAAAATGGCAACTATTAACATGGATTATCAACAATTTGTTCACAATAGCTTGATCCAGAGTGGAGTTGAGGTATGACCATGTCCATTTCATGAGATAATATGTGAGAGTAAAGTAAAAATTACTGACTATTTTCATATGAACAATGAATACGAAGGATAACAGGTACTGAGAAACATTACGTGCCCCTCACAGACCAATATTATCTTTCAGTGGCATGATGTATACAACTATGGAAAGTTAAAAAATTTATAGTAATTTATATATTTTTTATACTTACCAATGACCCAGACTTAGCTGGTGCTAACTCTAACAAAACCAGGGCCAAACACAAATTTTGCCCCCCAATCCCCAAAATTTGCATCCAAAACAAAAAGAAATCATGTCCTAAAGGACCTCCATACTACGCCTCTACTGCGCATGCGCAGTGACGCAGACGTCCCGAAATTGGCGCCAATTATCATTCTTACTGGCAGTGCCTGGTCAGCGCTATGTACTCAGCGGGGAGGCAAGAGTTCCCAACTCCAGGGAGGGCCATCCCCGTCTGGGTCATTGGTAAGTATAAAAAATATATAAATTACTATAAATTTTTTAACATTTTTATACTGTACCAATGACCCAGACTTAGCTGAATAGTAAACAGGCTGGAGGGCCTAGGACATAGAGGAAAATCCAATAAGCTCAACTATATAGTAAAGAGGTAACCCCTTAAGGAGAAAAGGAGTATTAGGCTTTACATGTATCTTTCTTATTTAATATTAAATTAGAAAGATACACTACCCTTAATAATTGAGCACAATAACATTCATGTTCTCTATTAACATCCAGTATAACCCTTATACTAATTATTTTTAAAGCAAGCCAATAAATAAAGTAGTCCAGAGAATTGAGACTCTTTATAGTCATTTAAAAGTGTCCGAGTATTGTATATTAAAGCCCGTTTGACACTTGACATATACAAATGCTTCACACCGAGCTACACTTTAAAAATAAGACATGAATGAATTTAAACATTAATATTACACTTTAAAACCATCCCGGAAGTGACTCCGAAATACTGACTTGGAGGAGGCATTCCCTTGCTTTTCACTATAAAGCAGGTGACCTAAGGGAACCCCCCCCCCCCCCCCCCTTCCCCTTGCCCTGGGACAAATAGCCCAGAGCGAAGAGGGCAGCCGGACGGAGTCACTGCCGGAACAGAAAGCCTGCATAACTATAGTTGCAACTGTTTAGTGGACGACATTCTGAGCAACAGATAACGGACCTAAACAATGCAGGTCTCCAGAAATGGATTCAATATTTCTGAGATAAAAATTCGTAAATGTGGATGGCTGAGACCAATAAGCAGCCTTCATTAAATCTGTAATAGCAACACTATTAGCATAAGCCCAGGAAGAAGAAAGAGCTCTTACTTCATGAGCAGAAATCTTAAGCACAGACTGCTGAGAAGAAGATAAATCTTCATAAGCAGTACGGATAGTTAACTGAATCCATCTAGCAATAGAATGGACTGAAATATCCTTTCTATTAGGCATCAAAGACAGAAAGAAACGTTTCCGTCCCTTTCTGATAAACTGAGATCTCTGTTTATAGATACGTAATGCTCTAACAGGACAGAGTAAAGGCCTACGCCCGTCTGAAGACGGAAGAGCCTTAATAACAATAGGTTCCGGATATTTATTAGGAGCCTGATTCTTAGCTAAAAGACCCACGTTAGTAGTGAAGGTGATAGTATTCCCAACACTACGATAATGAGAATCATCCACCGATAGTGCATGAAGCTCATTGACTCTTCTAGCAGAAGAGAAAGCTAAGAGAAAAGCTGTCTTATAAGATAAGAATTTGAAATCTACTGTCCCAAGAGGTTCAAATGGCTTTTCCTTCAATTTAAGAAGAATCCAAGCTAAATTCCACTTAGGAATTAATCTAAGAGTTCTGGGTCTATTTATCGAAAAGTTTCTAACTAACTTAGATAAAGAGACATTAGATCCAATTTGTAAACTATCATGATGTGCATAGGTATCAGATAACATAGATCTATAACCCTTTATAGTAACAGGCTGCAGTTTGATTTCGTCAAACAAGTATACTAGAAAGTTTGCAATGTCTGGTATAGAGGGATCAAATATATCTACAGAATGATCCCTACACCAACGACGAAAAACCTTCCACTTAGCCGCATAGTTTAGCGAAGAGGAGGTCCTCCTACAGTTAGAAATCGCGTCCACTGCTCGTCCTGTAAAGTGCTTGCCATGCAAGAAGGACCGCACAACGGAAAAACGTGAAGGTTGAGACCTTGCGGGTTGTGATGGAGTTGGCGCGATTTCCCCTGCGAAAGAAGATCCTCCCGTGGAGGAAGCTTCCGCGGTAGGTCCCACAACAGACACCTGAGTAGATTTATCCACGGTCTCTGTGGCGACAGAGATGCTACCAACAGAATCTGGCATTGAGATTGTTTTATCTTTAGCAATACTTGTTGAATTAACGTCGCTGGAGGATACGCATATCCTATCATTCCGTCCCAAGGGATCGACAGAGCGTCTACTGCAAATGCTCTTGGATCCGGACATGGAGACACATACGTCTGCAACTGATTGTTAAGATGTGTCGCAAATAAGTCTATCATTGGCCGTTCCCATTGGTAGCAAATCTGATTGAATACTTGTTTGTTGAGAGTCCACTCCGACGGCAACAAGCGACCCTTTCGTGAAAGGGAGTCTGCTAGCACATTCAGACGACCCAGTATGTGACGGACCGAAAGAAGAACGTGATGTTCTAACGCAAACAGAAGGATTCTTTCCGTTAGATTGAACAACGGAACTGAATGAGTGCCTCCCTGATTCCGTATATACGCCACTACTGTCGTATTGTCGGATAGGATTTGGACATGAGCACCGTGAATAATGTCCATCCAGTGACGTAACGCAAGCCAAATTGACATCATTTCCTTGATGTTTATGTGCTTGCACAGGAATTGCGGATCCCAAAGACCCTGGCATCTCGAATCCGTTGGGATTAATGATGCACCCCAACCTGTTTGACTGGCATCCGTCATAACGGTAAAACTCGGATCCGGCAACTGCAGCGGAACTCCCTGAGTTAACCACTGAATGTTTGCCCAAGTCTGAATCTCTTGTTTCACTTGATCTGACAAGAGAACGTCTACATCGAGCGAATGAATTTTCACACTCCAATTCTGAGTCAGGAAAATTTGAAGAGGACGTGTGCGTAACCGCCCCATCGGAATGAGATCCGCGGCGGCTCCGCACAGACCTATCAGTCTCATAAGTTCTCTCGCCGTGACTTTGTCTGCGTGCAGACAATAGCGAGCGTAACAACTGACTAATTTCGCTCTGGTTAACGGCAGACGAACGAGATTGTTGTGCGTCTCGAAGCTCATTCCCAGATGAGTGAATGACTTGGACGGCACCAGATCCGACTTCTCCTCGTTTACTATAAAACCGAGACGTCGGAGCAATAGAAGAAGATTCTGAACATCGTTCTGAAGCGTTAACTCATTGCCGTACCTCTGAAGAATGTTGTCCAGGTAGGCCGACGTTACCGCAGACGAATGAGCTCGGAAGTAGATCATTACCGAGTTCATTACCCGAGTGAAAGCCCAGGGTGCTAGATTCAATCCGAAGCACATCGCCCGGAATTGATACACCACTCCTAGGACTGCGAAGCGTAGATACTTTCGGAATGTCGGATGTACCATGACGTGAAAGTACGCATCTTTGAGATCTATGCTCGTTGCATAATCGTTCACCCGAATACTCGCTCTGACCGATCGAATCGTCTCCATATAAAACTTCGGAGCGACGATCAGCTTGTTTATCCAGCTCAAATCTATGACTGGACGGAACGAGCCGTCTGGTTTCAGAACCAGAAACAGATGGCTGTAGAATCCCGGAGATTCCTGGTTTTCTACGACCTCTACCGCGTTCTTCATTAAAAGAGACTGCACCTCTGATAACAGAGTGTCTCTTTTCTGCGGATTTGACGGAAGATGAGTCCACTTTGGACTTCGAGTTAATGGAGGCTTTCGTTTGAAGGATATCTTTAGACCTTCCGAAGTCACTCCTCTCACCCAAGGGTCGTCCGTAATCGACGCCCATTCTTGTGAAAAGCTCGACAACCTTCCGCCAACCGGAACGCGATAGAGGTTTAAGCCATCACCACCTAGACCTGCGAGGCCTGCGGTAGGAGAAACCACGTCTTCCACGACCTGCACCTCGCCCCGTCGACCTCGGGGCGTCCGACCGATTGTCCCGGCCTGAAGGACGTCCCGAACGAGAGTCGCTATCCTGACGGTCTCTCGAATAAGACCAAGAGGACGCACCGGAACCTCTATAGGAACCTCTCTTGGGCGCATTAGACCCAGAAGTGCCTGTCTTATTCGTGTCTGCTGTATCCGACTTCTTAGGAGCAGATTTGAACAACAGAGAATCCTTAGCTTTCTTTGTAATTTTATCATAAATAGCGGAAAGCTTGCCGTCAAAGAGAAGTTCTCCTGAGACTGAAGCGACTCTAAGAGAGTTCTTCACCTTAGAATCCACTAATGTGGATGTAGCTAGGGCTGCGTCACGTCTAACCAACTCCAGATTTGCCACTGAAAGGGCGGAGTTACACGTGGAATAAGCTACTGCCCTTGAAAGAAGTCTTAAAGAGGATTGTATATCCTGAAACTCTTTCCCCTGAAGGCGCAGTGATAACGCCTTAGTAAGGTGATCTGCGTAAGATAAGGCATCTAAATTGGCTCTGTTAGACGCAATAGCTGTTTCCAACACCGCGGTTGGAATAGAAGCTGACGACGGTAATAATAGCTCTAAGTCTTCCGCCTCGTCGTCCATACGCAGAGGAACTCTCGGTATACCCTGTCCTGCCGTATCGAATTTATTCCTTGCATTAATGAAAGGCAGGTTGAGAGTATTAGCGGACAAGAAACCTGCTTTCCCCGTCCTGGAAGCAAGTTTAAATATAGCGTCGTTCAATAATTCAAATGTTCTTGCAACATTATTGGACTGCGACGGAAACTCGGGAGCGATGTCCCTGAACCGCTCAAAAAATTCAGAGTCCAATGACGCTATAATTCTCTTGTCCGGAAGCGCAGCAGTCTGGCCCGACGGAACAACTTGAGGGAGAAAGTGCCGGATGAAGTTCACGGCAGCTTTATGTTGTTCCGAAAGGGATAGCTCCAAGTCATCCGTATCCCTTTCACCATCCGGTCGGACCTCATGATGTTCCCGGTCGTCCGCCTCCGATGCTTCGGCGGAGCGTACCGACCCAGCGCCGTCGGATAATTCTCGATCCGACACCGTTTCTGTCAGTTGCTGGGATGCTGCAATAAGCTGTGCTATCTGCACAAGAATGTCCGGCGTCGAGACCTGCGGAGACGCAGTCTTTCGCTGCTTCGCCGAGGGCAGCTCCGCATCAGATGGCTCCCGCATACTTTTCCTATGCGAACGTCCTGAGTCCATCGGTCTCGAATCCCTGGCTGCCGGATGGTGTGACCTGGTCGCCGAAGAATCCTTGATCGGCGAAGCTGGTAATATATCGGCGGTCACGCAGCCAAGGTGCGGTTGTGTGCGCTGACGAGAAGAGGAAGCCTTAACAGTCTCTGCGGACTGCTTATACAACGGAGCGTCCCGAGCGACGGACGTATGCTCCGCTAAAGACACATTTTGTACCACAACATCTGGTCCCAGATGTTGTTGTACGAGAGAGGGGCCTCTCTCGCTCGCGGCCCGGCTGGACCTGGACGAGCTAGGAACTGGACTCAAAGGCTTCCTCCGTTCTCGCTTACTATCCGCCGTCACTGGGTGTGCATCTATTATGTTTATAGTGCTCGCATCACCCAATATTTCCTTTTGGACCGCATCGGACGAACCCGGCTGCCGAACCATTCGGTGAATGGACGCTACACCGGGCGAGCTAGCGGACGACAATTGTCTAATCTCCATGAGCACTTTTGCCGCTAACTCTGAATTCATTTGTGACGGCGGACGCACACTTGAAGAAGATAACATGGAAACATCACCCTGTTCTGGTTCCTCTGAAATAGAAACTGAGAGAGTAGAGTGACCTTGCGGAGAAAGAGCCGGAATCGCTCTTTCTCCAGAAACAACATATCGTGACACACGTTTCCAATGTTTCTCATCCCAATGTTCACATATAGGACAGGGATTAATGCGAGAACACTGACTACAATTAATACAATGATCATGAAAGTCAGAGGAAGATTTCTTCCTATTACAATTTGAACAACGTCCCTTCATTGTGAAAGAACAACAATAAGTCCTAGTTACTCGCAAAAACCCCTGACACAAAGATACATAATAACATGATCCATTAATAAATGAAAAAACAATTGCAAAACAAAATAATTTTGAAAAAATATTTTTTCAGCGAAGCCCAAGTTGCTGAAAAGTAACGTTGAGCCCCGATGGATCCGATGGCAAAGTGTGGTCAAAAATTTTAAATTTATATTAAATAATTAATGAGACACTTTTGGATAATACAAATGTATCTTATAGTGAGATAAACTACAGCAAAGGCAAACAGCCCCCCTCAAAAAAAGCTGTTGCCAATGAAAACAAACAGTGTAAAAACACCAGAAAACATGACTCCAGGCACTGAAAAAACTGGCCCGGAATCAGTCATCAATTACACTCTATCTGATGCAAAACAGAGACTCCCAGGGGAGAATCTGTAGAACATCAGATGGAAGATGCAGAACACAAACGTTATACACCCATGGGTGAAAACATAACTATGGGGAAAATAACAGAAAACATTCTGTAACCAAGCAACTCTCCCAGGAAATTTTAGAAATGAAATTTCTCAAAAATATGCCAAAAGCATGGGAGAATTGCAAGGGGGGACTTTAGAAGGCTAGGGGAGAGGAAACACTGAATAAGCAGTGCAACAATTAGCAAGAATGACAACAAGAGGCCCATGCCTCGAAAATAGGCAACTTAACATAATTTCATCCAAAAATTTTAAGTACAGCCCTGATTATTTTTTGTCTCTTCTTTTTCCTCTCCTCCTTCTATTCTCCTTAGAATCACATTTTCTCCAAGAATTACGTGTCTGGCATCCTTTAAACTGAGATTTACAAGCACAAAGATCAGTGAGATGTTGACTGATGAAGGGCCAAACAGAGAAAGAATGATAATTGGCGCCAATTTCGGGACGTCTGCGTCACTGCGCATGCGCAGTAGAGGCGTAGTATGGAGGTCCTTTAGGACATGATTTCTTTTTGTTTTGGATGCAAATTTTGGGGATTGGGGGGCAAAATTTGTGTTTGGCCCTGGTTTTGTTAGAGTTAGCACCAGCTAAGTCTGGGTCATTGGTACAGTATAAAAATATAATTAGTCAACTATAGTACCTTACGACGGTTAGTCGACTAATCATATAGTCACAGCAGCCCTATTGAATAATTCTGACTTGCAAAGTGGCTTTTGAAGTAACAGGGCTACACTCTTCTGGACACCAATATACTTTTACTTCAGGTGACTGGCTCTATTTTGTCTTTGTGTTTGCTGCAGTATCCCAGTTTTTGTTTTTTCAGTTCATCATTTTTCTCTGATACCAGCAACATTTTCAAATTATTTTGTCAGAAAAACAAATATACAGAATGTTCCCAGGCTTGCAAGCCAAAGTGATAATGATCTCTTTGTGCGATATTACACTTTGTTCATTTCAGTGTACCCCTAAAATCTTAATTCAACTGGTAGGTAAACACACTGTCATCTGATAAGGCCCAATAAAGTTAAAAATCTGTTTCTCAGGACTTCACGCATGGTCCTTTTAGCTGCCGCATGCTCTCTTTTTAAAACCAATACAAACTTAAAAAAATAAAAATTACATGGTTTATGTCTGATATTTTACAGACTTCTCAGAATTGATAAATTTGTCTCATGAGTGCAAAAAGGCTTTGCAATAATACTTTAGCATTGCAAAGCCTTTTTTAACTCAAGATATGAAATACACCACCACCCATACTACTCTAGAGATTATGATGCCTAAAACATAAAACAAACCAAGAACATGAACTTTTGAAAACAAAAATAATTACAAAAATAAAAAATAAAATAAAACAAGAGGCCCCAAGGGGCCTGTAGTGCCCACCTGACATGGTAGCCTAAATATCAACCCAGAGAATTGATTTCAACAAGTTGCATCTGCTCCTCCTAAGAAAATCTTATACCAAATATCCAAAGATTCTGACCAGTGGATCTAAAAAAAAGAAGATTTTTATAGAATATTTCTCATATTGAACTAAGTTATAATTCGGGCTCCCACGGGGACTTGGCTTTAACAAACTTGAATCTCACCCCCCTAAGGATGCTGCACACCAAATATCAAAACATTCCGACTGCTGCATCTGAAGAAGATTTTTAAAGAAAATTCCTCATTTTGAACTAAGTTACAATTCAAGCTCCCACAGTGAGTCCAAATATGGACCTAGGAACTTGGCTTGAACAAACTTGAATCTCACCCCCCAAACCATGGTGCATACCCAATATCAAAAGATTCTGCCTGCTGGATCTTGAGAAGAAGATTTTCAAAGAAATTTGCCTGAAATGCACTAAGCTCGAATTCGAGCTTCTATAGTGAGCCCAAATATGAATCTAGGGAGCCGATTTGAACAAACTTGAATCAGATCCACCTCACAATATTGCTTGCCAAACATCAAAAGATTCTGCCTGCTCGATCTGGAGAAGAAGATTTTTAAGAAATTTGCCTGAAATGCACTAATGTGCACAATGTTGCATACCAAATATCAAAAGATTCTGCCTTCTGAATCTGGAGAAGAAGATTTTTTAAGAAATTTGCCTGAAATGCACTGAGTTCGAATTCAGGCTTCTATAGTGAGCCCAAATATGAATCCAGGGGGCCGATTTGAACAAACTTGAATCAGATCCACCCCACAATGTTGCATACCAAATATCAAAAGATTCTGCCTGCTGGATCTGGAGAAGAAGATTTTTTAAGAAATTTGCCTGAAATGCACTAAGTTCGAATTCGAGCTTCTATACTGAGCCCAAATATGAATCCAGGGGGCCGATTTGAACAAACTTGAATCAGATCCACCCCTCAATGTTGCATACCAAATATCAAAAGATTCTGCCTGCCGGATCTGGAGAAGAAGATTTTTAAGAAATTTGCCCTAAATGCACTAAGTTTGAATTTGAGCTTCTATACTGAGCCCAAATATAAACCCAGGAGGCTGATTTGAACAAACTTGAATCAGATCCACCCCACAATGTTGCATACCAAATATCTAAAGATTCTGCCTACTGGATCTGGAGAAGATTTTTTAAGAAATTTGCCTGAAATGCACTAAGTTTGAATTCGGGCTTCTATAGTGAGCCCAAATATGAATCCAGGGGGGCCAATTTGAACAAACTTGAATCAGATCCACCCCACAATGTTGCAAACCAAATATCAAAAGATTCTGCCTGCTGGATCTGGAGAAGAAGATTTTTTAAGAAATTTGCCTAAAATGCACTAAGTTCGAATTCGGGCTTCTATAGTGAGCCCAAATATGAATCCAGGGGGGCCAATTTGAACAAACTTGAATCAGATCCACCCCACAATGTTGCAAACCAAATATCAAAAGATTCTGCCTGCTGGATCTGGAGAAGAAGATTTTTTAAGAAATTTGCCTAAAATGCACTAAGTACGAATTCGGGCTTCTATAGTGGGCACAAATATGAATACAGGGGGCCGATTTGAACAAACTTGAATCAGATCCACCCCACAATGTTGCATACCACATATCAAAAGATTCTGCCTGCTGGATCTGGATAAGAAGATTTTTTAAGAAATTTGCCTGAAATGCACTAAGTTCGAATTCGACCTTCTATACTGAGCCCAAATATAAACCCAGGGGGCCAATTTGAACAAACTTGAATCAGATCCACCCCACAATGTTGCATACTAAATATCAAAAGATTCTGCCTGCTGGATCTGGAGAAGAAGATTTTTTAAGAAATTTGCCTGAAATGCACTAAGTTCGAATTCGACCTTCTATACTGAGCCCAAATATAAACCCAGGGGAGCTGATTTGAACAAACTTGAATCAGATCCACCCCACAATATTGCTTGCCAAATATCAAAAGATTCTGCCTGCTCGATTTGGAGAAGAAGATTTTTTAAGAAATTTCCCTGAAATGCACTAAGTTCGAATTCGGGCTTCTATAGTGAGCCCAAATATGAATCCAGGGAGCCGATTAGAACAAACTTCAATCAGATCCACCCCACAATGTTGCATACCAAATATCAAAAGATTCTGCCTGCTGGATCTGGAGAAGAAGATTTTTTAAGAAATTTGCCTGAAATGCACTAAATTCGAAATCGGGCTCCTATACTGAGCCCAAATATAAACCCAGGGGGCCGATTTGAACAAACTTGAATCAGATCCACCCTACAAAGATGCATACCAAATATCAAAAGATTATGCCTGCTGGATCTGGAGAAGAAGATTTTTTAATGTTTTTCCCATTGCCTACAGTGTTAAAAAGTGCTGACTCAGCACTTTTTCAAAGTCCTGAAAAAAGTACCTTGTGATCAAACCGATAGGGATTTTTTTTAACCATTCTATTCCACTGGATAAAAGTAAGCTTTATACAAAATAGGAATTCTCTGTGCCGTGTAGTTTTGGAGATATGGCAGTTTTAAGGCTTTTCCTATTTTTAGCTCCCGAGGTTCCCACGGGGCAATGAGAAAAATTTTTTTTGCATCAATCAACTACGTATGACCCATTATCATCTCATATCAAATTTGGTTCAAATTGACCTCACGGTTCTGAAAGTTAAAAAATTTATAGTAATTTATATATTTTTTATACTTACCAATGACCCAGACTTAGCTGGTGCTAACTCTAACAAAACCAGGGCCAAACACAAATTTTGCCCCCCAATCCCCAAAATTTGCATCCAAAACAAAAAGAAATCATGTCCTAAAGGACCTCCATACTACGCCTCTACTGCGCATGCGCAGTGACGCAGACGTCCCGAAATTGGCGCCAATTATCATTCTTACTGGCAGTGCCTGGTCAGCGCTATGTACTCAGCGGGGAGGCAAGAGTTCCCAACTCCAGGGAGGGCCATCCCTGTCTGGGTCATTGGTAAGTATAAAAAATATATAAATTACTATAAATTTTTTAACATTTTTATACTGTACCAATGACCCAGACTTAGCTGAATAGTAAACAGGCTGGAGGGCCTAGGACATAGAGGAAAATCCAATAAGCTCAACTATATAGTAAAGAGGTAACCCCTTAAGGAGAAAAGGAGTATTAGGCTTTACATGTATCTTTCTTATTTAATATTAAATTAGAAAGATACACTACCCTTAATAATTGAGCACAATAACATTCATGTTCTCTATTAACATCCAGTATAACCCTTATACTAATTATTTTTAAAGCAAGCCAATAAATAAAGTAGTCCAGAGAATTGAGACTCTTTATAGTCATTTAAAAGTGTCCGAGTATTGTATATTAAAGCCCGTTTGACACTTGACATATACAAATGCTTCACACCGAGCTACACTTTAAAAATAAGACATGAATGAATTTAAACATTAATATTACACTTTAAAACCATCCCAGAAGCGACTCAGAAATACTGACTTGGAGGAGGCATTCCCTTGCTTTTCACTATAAAGCAGGTGACCTAAGGGAACACCCGCCCCCCCCCCCCCCCTTCCCCTTGCCCTGGGTCAAATAGCCCAGAGTGAAGAGGGCAGCCGGACGGAGTCACTGCCGGAACAGAAAGCCTGCATAACTATAGTTGCAACTGTTTAGTGGACGACATTCTGAGCAACAGATAACGGACCTAAACAATGCAGGTCTCCAGAAATGGACTCAATATTTCTGAGATAAAAATTCGTAAATGTGGATGGCTGAGACCAATAAGCAGCCTTCATTAAATCTGTAATAGCAACACTATTAGCATAAGCCCAGGAAGTAGAAAGAGCTCTTACTTCATGAGCAGAAATCTTAAGCACAGACTGCTGAGAAGAAGATAAATCTTCATAAGCAGTACGGATAGTTAACTGAATCCATCTAGCAATAGAATGGACTGAAATATCCTTTCTATTAGGCATCAAAGACAGAAAGAAACGTTTCCGTCCCTTTCTGATAAACTGAGATCTCTGTTTATAGATACGTAATGCTCTAACAGGACAGAGTAAAGGCCTACGCCCGTCTGAAGACGGAAGAGCCTTAATAACAATAGGTTCCGGATATTTATTAGGAGCCTGATTCTTAGCTAAAAAACCCACGTTAGTAGTGAAGGTGATAGTATTCCCAACACTACGATAATAAGAATCATCCACCGATAGTGCATGAAGCTCACTGACTCTTCTAGCAGAAGAGAAAGCTAAGAGAAAAGCTGTCTTATAAGATAAGAATTCGAAATCTACTGTCCCAAGAGGTTCAAATGGCTTTTCCTTCAATTTAAGAAGAACCCAAGCTAAATTCCACTTAGGAATTAATCTAAGAGTTCTGGGTCTATTTATCGAAAAGTTTCTAACCAACTTCGATAAAGAGACATTAGATCCAATTTGTAAACTATCATGATGTGCATAGGTATCAGATAACATAGATCTATAACCCTTTATAGTAACAGGCTGCAGTTTGATTTCGTCAAACAAGTATACTAGAAAGTTTGCAACGTCTGGTATAGAGGGATCGAATATATCTACAGAATGATCCCTACACCAACGACGAAAAACCTTCCACTTAGCCGCATAGTTTAGCGAAGAGGAGGTCCTCCTACAGTTAGAAATCGCGTCCACTGCTCGTCCTGTAAAGTGCTTGCCATGCAAGAAGGACCGCACAACGGAAAAACGTGAAGGTTGAGACCTTGCGGGTTGTGATGGAGTTGGCGCGATTTCCCCTGCGAAAGAAGATCCTCCCGTGGAGGAAGCTTCCGCGGTAGGTCCCACAACAGACACCTGAGTAGATTTATCCACGGTCTCTGTGGCGACAGAGATGCTACCAACAGAATCTGGCATTGAGATTGTTTTATCTTTAGCAATACTTGTTGAATTAACGTCGCTGGAGGATACGCATATCCTATCATTCCGTCCCAAGGGATCGACAGAGCGTCTACTGCAAATGCTCTTGGATCCGGACACGGAGACACATACGTCTGCAACTGATTGTTGAGATGTGTCGCAAATAAGTCTATCATTGGCCGTTCCCATTGGTAGCAAATCTGATTGAATACTTGTTTGTTGAGAGTCCACTCCGACGGCAACAAGCGACCCTTTCGTGAAAGGGAGTCTGCTAGCACATTCAGACGACCCGGTATGTGACGGACCGAAAGAAGAACGTGATGTTCTAACGCAAACAGAAGGATTCTTTCCGTTAGATTGAACAACGGAACTGAATGAGTGCCTCCCTGATTCCGTATATACGCCACTACTGTCGTATTGTCGGATAGGATTTGGACATGAGCATCGTGAATAATGTCCATCCAGTGACGTAACGCAAGCCAAATTGACATCATTTCCTTGATGTTTATGTGCTTGCACAGGAATTGCGGATCCCAAAGACCCTGGCATCTCGAATCCGTTGGGATTAATGATGCACCCCAACCTGTTTGACTGGCATCCGTCATAACGGTAAAACTCGGATCCGGCACCTGCAGCGGAACTCCCTGAGTTAACCACTGAATGTTTGCCCAAGTCTGAATCTCTTGTTTCACTTGATCTGACAAGAGAACGTCTACATCGAGCGAATGAATTTTCACACTCCAATTCTGAGTCAGGAAAATTTGAAGAGGACGTGTGCGTAACCGCCCCATCGGAATGAGATCCGCGGCGGCTCCGCACAGACCTATCAGTCTCATAAATTCTCTCGCCTTGACTTTGTCTGCGTGCAGACAATAGCGAGCGTAACAACTGACTAATTTCGCTCTGGTTAACGGCAGACGAACGAGATTGTTGTGCGTCTCGAAGCTCATTCCCAGATGAGTGAATGACTTGGACGGCACCAGATCCGACTTCTCCTCGTTTACTATAAAACCGAGATGTCGGAGCAATAGAAGAAGATTCTGAACATCGTTCTGAAGCGTTAACTCGTTGCCGTACCTCTGAAGAATGTCGTCCAGGTAGGCCGACGTTACCGCAGACGAATGAGCTCGGAAGTAGATCATTACCGAGTTCATTACCCGAGTGAAAGCCCAGGGTGCTAGATTCAATCCGAAGCACATCGCCCGGAATTGATACACCACTCCTAGGACTGCGAAGCGTAGATACTTTCGGAATGTCGGATGTACCATGACGTGAAAGTACGCATCTTTGAGATCTATGCTCGTTGCATAATCGTTCACCCGAATACTCGCTCTGACCGATCGAATCGTCTCCATATAAAACTTCGGAGCGACGATCAGCTTGTTTATCCAGCTCAAATCTATGACTGGACGGAACGAGCCGTCTGGTTTCGGAACCAGAAACAGATGGCTGTAGAATCCCGGAGATTCCTGGTTTTCTACGACCTCTACCGCGTTCTTCATTAAAAGAGACTGCACCTCTGATAACAGAGCGTCTCTTTTCTGTGGATTTGACGGAAGATGAGTCCACTTTGGACTTCGAGTTAATGGAGGCTTTCGTTTGAAGGATATCTTTAGACCTTCCAAAGTCACTCCTCTCACCCAAGGGTCGTCCGTAATCGACGCCCATTCTTGTGAAAAGCTCGACAACCTTCCGCCAACCGGAACGCGATAGAGGTTTAAGCCATCACCTCCTGGACCTGCGAGGCCTGCGGTAGGAGAAACCACGTCTTCCACGACCCGCACCTCGCCCCGTCGACCTCGGGGCGTCCGACCGATTGTCCCGGCCTGAAGGACGTCCCGAACGAGAGTCGCTATCCTGACGGTCTCTCGAATAAGACCAAGAGGACGCACCGGAACCTCTATAGGAACCTCTCTTGGGTGCATTAGACCCAGAAGTGCCTGTCTTATTCGTGTCTGCTGTATCCGACTTCTTAGGAGCAGATTTGAACAACAGAGAATCCTTAGCTTTCTTTGTAATTTTATCATAAATAGCGGAAAGCTTGCCGTCAAAGAGAAGTTCTGAGACCGAAGCGACTCTAAGAGAGTTCTTCACCTTAGAATCCACTAATGTGGATGTAGCTAGGGCTGCGTCACGTCTAACCAACTCCAGATTTGCCACTGAAAGGGCGGAGTTACACGTGGAATAAGCTACTGCCCTTGAAAGAAGTCTTAAAGAGGATTGTATATCCTGAAACTCTTTCCCCTGAAGGCGCAGTGATAACGCCTTAGTAAGGTGATCTGCGTAAAATAAGGCATCTAAATTGGCTCTGTTAGACGCAATAGCTGTTTCCAACACCGCGGTTGGAATAGAAGCTGACGACGGTAATGATAGCTCTAAGTCTTCCGCCTCGTCGTCCATACGCAGAGGAACTCTCGGTATACCCTGTCCTGCCGTATCGAATTTATTCCTTGCATTAATGAAAGGCAGGTTGAGAGTATTAGCGGACAAGAAACCTGCTTTCCCCGTCCTGGAAGCAAGTTTAAATATAGCGTCGTTCAATAATTCAAATGTTCTTGCAACATTATTGGACTGCGACGGAAACTCGGGAGCGATGTCCCTGAACCGCTCAAAAAATTCAGAGTCCAATGACGCTATAATTCTCTTGTCCGGAAGAGCAGCAGTCTGGCCCGACGGAACAACTTGAGGGAGAAAGTGCCGGATGAAGTCCACGGCAGCTTTATGTTGTTCCGAAAGGGATAGCTCCAAGTCATCCGTATCCCTTTCACCATCCGGTCGGACCTCATGATGTTCCCGGTCGTCCGCCCCCGATGCTTCGGCGGAGCGTACCGACCCAGCGCCGTCGGATAATTCTCGATCCGACACCGTTTCTGTTGGTTGCTGGGATGCTGCGATAAGCTGTGCTATCTGCACAAGAATGTCCGGCGTCGAGACCTGCGGAGGCGCAGTCTTTCGCTGCTTCGCCGAGGGCAGCTCCGCATCAGATGGCTCCCGCATAGTTTTCCTATGCGAACGTCCTGAGTCCATCGGTCTCGAATCCCTGGCTGCCGGATGGTGTGACCTGGTCGCCGAAGAATCCTTGATCGGCGAAGCTTGTAATATATCGGCGGTCACGCAGCCAAGGTGCAGTCGTGTGCGCTGACGTGAAGAGGAAGCCTTAACAGTCTCTGCGGACTGCTTATACAACGGAGTGTCCCCAGCGACGGACGTATGCTCCGCTAAAGACACATTTTGTACCACAACATCTGGTCCCAGATGTTGTTGTACGAGAGAGGGGCCTCTCTCGCTCGCGGCCCGGCTGGACCTGGACGAGCTAGGAACCGGACTCAAAGGCTTCCTCCGTTCTCGCTTACTATCTGCCGTCACTGGGTGTGCATCTATTATGTTTATAGTGCTCGCATCACCCAACATTTCCTTTTGGACCGCATCGGACGAACCCGGCTGCCGAACCATTCGGTGAATGGACGCTACACCGGGCGAGCTAGCGGACGACATTTGTCTAATCTCCATGAGCACTTTTGCCGCTAGCTCTGAATTCATTTGTGACGACGGACGCACACTTGAAGAAGATAACATGGAAACATCACCCTGTTCTGGTTCCTCTGAAATAGAAACTGAGAGAGTAGAGTGACCTTGCGGAGAAAGAGCCGGAATCGCTCTTTCTCCAGAAACAACATATCGTGACACACGTTTCCAATGTTTCTCATCCCAATGTTCACATATAGGACAGGGATTAATGCGAGAACACTGACTACAATTAATACAATGATCATGAAAGTCAGAGGAAGATCTCTTCCTATTACAATTTGAACAACGTCCCTTCATTGTGAAAGAACAACAATAAGTCCTAGTTACTCGCAAAAACCCCTGACACAAAGATACATAATAACATGATCCATTAATAAATGAAAAAACAATTGCAAAACAAAATAATTTTGAAAAAATATTTTTTCAGCGAAGCCCAAGTTGCTGAAAAGTAACGTTGAGCCCCGATGGATCCGATGGCAAAGTGTGGTCAAAAATTTTAAATTTATATTAAATAATTAATGAGACACTTTCGGATAATACAAATGTATCTTATAGTGAGATAAACTACAGCAAAGGCAAACAGCCCCCCTCAAAAAAGGCTGTTGCCAATGAAAACAAACAGTGTAAAAACACCAGAAAACATGACTCCAGGCACTGAAAAAACTGGCCCGGAATCAGTCATCAATTACACTCTATCTGATGCAAAACAGAGACTCCCAGGGGAGAATCTGTAGAACATCAGATGGAAGATGCAGAACACAAACGTTATACACCCATGGGTGAAAATGTAACTATGGGGAAAATAACAGAAAACATTCTGTAACCAAGCAACTCTCCCAGGAAATTTTAGAAATGAAATTTCTCAAAAATATGCCAAAAGCATGGGAGAATTGCAAGGGGGGACTTTAGAAGGCTAGGGGAGAGGAAACACTGAATAAGCAGTGCAACAATTAGCAAGAATGACAACAAGAGGCCCATGCCTCGAAAATAGGCAACTTAACATAATTTCATCAAAAAATTTTAAGTACAGCCCTGATTATTTTTTGTCACTTCTTTTTCCTCTCCTCCTTCTATCCTCCTTAGAATCACATTTTCTCCAAGAATTACGTGTCTGGCATCCTTTAAACTGAGATTTACAAGCACAAAGATCAGTGAGATGTTGACTGATGAAGGGCCAAACAGAGAATGATAATTGGCGCCAATTTCGGGACGTCTGCATCACTGCGCATGCGCAGTAGAGGCGTAGTATGGAGGTCCTTTAGGACATGATTTCTTTTTGTTTTGGATGCAAATTTTGGGGATTGGGGGGCAAAATTTGTGTTTGGCCCTGGTTTTGTTGAAGCTAGCACCAGCTAAGTCTGGGTCATTGGTACAGTATAAAAATATAGAAATTTTAGGCGTGGCCAAAATTTTTGCCTCTCCCATAACGAAGGCAAATAATGCCCGACAAACTTCACTTGAACAAACTTGATAATACACCTCAAAAGGAAGCTACATACCAAATATCAAGTCTCTGCTACTGCTGGTTCATGAGAAGAAGATTTTCAAAGATTTTGGTGCCCCTTGGGGGCGTGGCCCCACCCAGGAGGAGGGGCAACTTCATTTGAACAAATCTGAATTGACATTAGGTAAAAAACATTTACCCAACATTTGAAAAATATTGGGCCAGTGGTTTCTTCGGAGAAGTTGGTTTTGTAAAGTTTACGCCGGGTGACGGACGACGGACGGAAAGTGATTAGTAAAGCTCACGTTGAGCTTTGCTCAGGTGAGCTAAAAACACACGTCCACATGCAATTTTACAAAAAATTGCCTGAGAAACAAAATATCCACTTTGTGGGGCTTAAACATTTATGTTTTACGTGATCAAATTGTAAAGTATAGTGCCAAATAGCATTGGGCATGATATATTTAGAGCCCTGGAAATAAGATCTGATGGTACAGATTTTTTCAAGTTTCGGCAAGTCTGTGTAGAGGCAAAATCCTGTTTGTAACAAGATAAAATATTACGACAGAAACAAGGGGAGAAAACATGGGAGAGGAACCAATTTCCTGAGTTTGGAGTTTTTCAAGTGTTTCACAAGTGCCATTGTCATGTGTTAAATAATAATAATAATAATACAGTTTAAAGCTGAGAATCCACATGGTGCTCTCATACTTTACAAGAAAAGACTGACTTTGTGTTTCCACCCAGTGCTGCCAACCTGTATGTTCGTGAAAGGCACACAACAAAAACACAAAAAGGGAAAAAAATTAGCAAGCTGCAAAATTACCAGTATCAAAACTCACCTGAGAAAATGGGTTTTAAGTGAGGTCTTAAAAGAGTCCAAGCTTTGTGGTACCTTGAGATGATCAGGAAGTTTGTTCCACAAAAGTGGTGCAGCTACAGAGAATACTATGTCGCCTGCTGTTATCTGGAGTCCAGGTATGAGAATGAGATTGTTTACAGTGACTGATCTCAAACATCTTACTGCTGCATAACATTTAGCCAAACTCGATAGGTATGAAGGAGCCATATTGTTACATGATTTGCAAGTTAGGAGAATTTTTTAAAATTAAAATCTCCATTACAGGTGACCAGAGAATATCTTGTAAAACTGGAGTGATGCGTCAGAATTTCTTATTGTGAGAAACAAATCTTGATGCACAGTTTTGAATGGCCTTTGGTCTATTGGTCAAAGTCTGCTTAGAGCCAAAATAGCAACAAATTGCAGCAATCCAGGCGACTAGTCAAAAAAAAAACTAGAACAAGGGTTGTTGATTCCCGTCTTCATATTGTACAATATCCTACCAGAGTTCTGTTCTGCTTCTACATTACAATTAAAATTACTTTAAATCAATGCAGCTTAGAATTTTAACCCTTAGGGAGCCTGGAGATTTTTATACATTTCTGCTGTACTTTGAAAGTCTACCTCCCGTTGCTTTGCAGTTGTTTCTAGTTAAGTCTTGGCTGTCTATAAATGCAGCCAAGATTTGCCTAGCAACAACTGACAAGGTACTTAGAAAACAAGTTTTGAGTTTACCCCCCAAACAATGCATATTGGGGCACCTGTTCCTTTGCATTCAAAAGTTATCAAAATTGGAATGAGGCCTTTATGGGTTAAAGATAAATATCACCTTTGGTGGTCTGTTTATTTTCTTGTCTGGCACTGATGTTTTGTGTCAAAGCATTTCATTTTGTCCACAGTCGCATTCCATTGGCTTATGGGAATCCCTGCATCAACAAGAAGAATACCCTGTGATACGTAATAACCAATCAATGTATCTTAAATGATGTAGGTCGGTTTTCATGGGTGGTTTTCATAACACATTTTTCAATGCCTGTATTCTATAATGCAATGCTGAACACCCACAACAGCAATTGAATAGTATTTTGTAATTTACTATTTGCATGTTTCAGTTAATATACTCACCAACAAGTTTCTGGTTTATAGTCACACCTATCAACGAAGAACTTTGGGGAATACATATTAGATAACATTTCTCTTGTGCTCTTTCATACAGGTCTATGTAAGAAGTCTGCAATAGAAGAAATAAACTGAATACTCAATAATAGAAGGGATGCCAAGATTTTTTAATTTAGGAATCGATTAATCGTCGCAAATAATCGATAATAATCAATTAATCATACCTAGATGACCCCCTCTCTCTCTCTTTGAAGTCATTAAAAATGAAGTTCAAGTCAGTTGACCTACCTCAAGTGAACAACGAAGACAATCCTCTTTTAGGTACATTCAAAGCTTTGATGTTCTGAACTTTCGAACCGTCAGTGTATTAATCAAGACCTGTCGTCAGTTGCGAACTTCGCAACTGCCGACCGGTCTTGATTACTACACTGATGGTTCAAAAGTTCAGAACATTAAAGCTTTGAACGAACCTGAAAGACAAATGCTTCTAACAGCTTCTTGAGATTTAACGTCAGAGCTCTTGACCTTTTACCTTTAGAAACAATAGTTTTTTCATCAAATTTAAAAAAAAAATTATTAGATGTCTAAAACAGGGTAAAACTCACCGATTCTTCGACAACGAAAAAAAATACTAATCAATTTCGGTGTGACCAATCGACAATCGATTAATCGTGACAGCCACAAATAAGAGTTAGACAAAACCATATATTGCAAGCTGCACGATGAAGGAGGAAAATGGAAGTATTTTCTCCTTGAGAATTGTTGATTTTTGTTTAAAAGAACAAAATGCTGTAAATTTAAAGTTTTGTGTTATTCAACTCAAAAAAAAACCCCAACAGAATAATATATTCTAGTTGCAAAATAGAGCATGGCAGAATGGAAATTTCAGGTTCTGGATCTGTATCAACATTTTTGGTGTGATTTACATGTTCTAGTGCTGAAATGGTTAAGGGTTTTCTTGATCGATTAATCATGTGGATTAACCTTGGTTAACTGATTAATCACTTGTCCAAAAAGATATCTGAACAATTGCCATACCGTTGATGATTTACAGCATGAACCCTTTATCCAATGTAACAAACAAAACCGACTGGGCCTATATACAAAAATCTCCATTCAAATTTATGTTTTCAATTTTTGTCTCAAAAACATAGCTTATGGCCCCTCATTAGAACGAGGGTAATTTGTAGCACACTTGCTTAATGGAGATCGTAATTCATTTGTATAACCCCCAATTTAATATGAAGGGTAATAAGAAAGGTTTGAGAAGAGAAATTGTTTGTAAATGAAATTGTTGATAATGGATCAGGAGACCAAAAAAGCAAAAAGTTGGAAAAGACTATTTATCAAAGCTGTTGCTTATTTTAGTTTAGTTCAAACAATATTCATTTCAGATAAATAGGTAAAGAACAAGTTCTATTTTAACAGGAAAATATTTGAACTGAAATTTAGCAGTAAGCCAGGGATTCTTCTGCCCCCTTTGGGAAAGGGTCCGGCCATCATATCATAGGGAAAATTTGCATCATGAGGGCTCCAATTGGGAATTTGTTTTGGAAGGGAAAAATCATACAAAGACTAAGAAATTTTAAATTAAAATTGAGTAGAGAACATTAAGACAGATACCTAAGCAACTGTATGTATAATATGGGGCTGTCGCGACTATCATTTTTTGTAATCGACTAATCGTGACCAGTAATCGACGGTTAGTCGATTAATAGTCGCTTCCCATGATTTTTTAGCAAATCATTCTTCCGTTCGTAAAACTCTGAAAATGACAATGGCACCAGTGTGTTCAGACGAAGTGGGGTTGTGGGAACAACAAATCGGTCCCGACTGAAGCTACATGTAGTCCAATCTTGGACCCACAGTCCGTAATATAATTTTTGGGGTTGGTACGTCCTGTAGGACGTACCAACCCCAAAAATAATATTACTGACTGCGGGTCCAAGTTTGAACTAGATTGAAGCCGATGAATTAAAATGAATTTACCAAAGAACGTTCCTGCATATGTTTCCTTTCTGCAATAAGTTTCTCAAAATTTTGAACACTGAGATCTATGCATTCCCTCGTCAGTTGATAAAATTGGATCTTAGTCTGAAGTTCCGAACTTTGAGAAGTGATCTGACGTTCTGACTTTCGTCATAATTTTGTCACTTCCGCGCTTTGGGTTTTCTAATGGGTGCATTCGTGTGTACAAGACTGGAGAAATTCAGAAGAATCTATTCTTCTCGAGTAACTGTGAGTGTTCTTTCTTACACAGTCAGTGACAGTTGTACAGTCTTCCGGATATGAATGTTAACTATGGTTAGATATTTAAAGTTATTCACCTTCATTGTTCATTCACCTCACAAAACAATGCGATTTAGCCCCGACGTGTAGTAGACGTGTACCATCTTGAAAATGAACGACGATCGACTAAAAATAAAAAACGTCGACTACTTCAATAGTCGACGGTTAGTCGACTAATCGAATAATCGTGACAGCCCTAGTATAATACAAGTCAGTTTATAACAAACGGTCACATGGAATCATGTTCACGCAGTCTCTGAAGTCTCTATTATCAATAAATTGTTTTTATACAATTGAAGAAGAACTTTCATTAGGCTTTGAATTAGGAAACTTTGTTAGGCAAGCAATTTAAATTTAATGTACTATTGGCGCCCTGAACTGGGTGGTCATAAATAAGGCTTTGGTTTTCAGAGGATTTATGACTACCCAGTTCAGGGAATGAGTTGTGCAGTAACTTTTTGTTTGAGTGGGAACTGAGATTGGGAGGTTTGGGGTTAAGAATTGGGTTAAATCATGCCCAAATATCATTGGGAAAGGGTCCCATAAATGGTCCACAGCTTGTAGACACTCAAGAGAATCACTGTAAGCCATTTGTTTGTACAAAGCTGCCTCCAGATTGTTCTTAAACATTTTAAATATAATGGCTGGTAAATAGTATTTTCTTTTCTTTTGCATATTTACATACAGTACGTGGAGAGTGTATTATCACTAAATCACTCGCAGAGTGGGGATTCCACCCAGGCAATAATTGCAAATTTGTTGTAGCGGGGGAGGAATTCGTCACATACAGGTGAATTGTGCACTTGGTGATACCTTCTTGAAATTTGGCACACTGTTAGTGTAGGCTATGAGGTTCTCAAAAACGATCGGCTACAAGTTGACACCGACCGGTGGCGACCAGTAGCGGCACAATCCAAAATGGCCGCCAGCGGCTGAAGGGAACCTCCTTTTCGACGGTCTACCGACTATACATCCGATTGTAAGGGCGCGAAAGTGAACTCTGATCCACGCACGTGTTGGAAACAGACGTGGGAGATGATGTAGAATAAAACGAGATTCTCTATACGGACGCATCAATTTCTTGGAACTTGAAAAGAGCGTTGTTTCTCCGGGATCAGCGTCATTCAGGCAAACCTGAATGACGCTGATCCCGGAGAAACAACGCTCTTTATGAAGCAGTCTCTTTGCCATACAATCTCTTGTTTGGCGTAATTCCGCAAGCAATTCTGATTTGTCTGTCGAAATTAATTCGAGAACGCGATTGTTCACAAAAATCATTCACAGAATGAGTGAGAATCCTCTTCGTGTACGGACTAGTACTGACTGGGAACGTTGTTGCTTTTGCCAGCAAGACAGTTCCAAGAAATTGATGCGTCCGTATAGAGAATCTCGTTTTCATGACGCCTATAAAGCTATTGAGGAAGACATAACGCGCTTCCTAGATAATGGCGTTGAGCTTCCATATAATTTGACCATTGATTGTTTGATGAGAGAGAGTGATGAGTGTATGTCGATGTCACTGTTGACGAATAAGGCAATATATCATAAGACATGCCGTGACAGTATTCGGACTCACATCGTACAGCGCGTGCTACACAAGCGAGAGCGAAATGAGGCAGTGGCATCCTGCTCCACGCTGAGTCCTAAAAGAACACGGACAAGTTTTGAATCTGGCTGTGACAGGAAACTGCCCCAGTGTGTTTATTGTCACAAACGCGAAGGTGACAGCAGTGAGCCTATTTGCAGATCAATGTCTGATAACAATAAACTCAAAATTATGGCAAAGGAAGCCGAGAACTGGGTTGTTTTTTCTCGGGTCAATGCAGCATTTGATTCCGCTGCTAGTGATCTTTACTATCACAAAACCTGTTATTGTAAGCTTGCCAATGAAGCACGAGCGGCTAAATCTAAAAAGTCGAAGAACGCCGAACATTCCGCGTCAGGCCTGCCCTATGACCCTCTCGTTATGGCAGAGCTCATAACATTTGTTGAACACAACGATTCCGCGATGAAGCTTGTCGATCTCAAGAATCTGTACAGTCGGAGGTTGAAGCAAGTCGGTTCTGATTGGCTTAGTGAAGAAATACATTCCACTCGATTCAAAGAACATTTGTTGCAGAAATTGGGCGATGGCTGGGACGCCTTCACACAGGGTAGAGATGTGTTTATTTCAAGTAGGTTTCGAGTTGGCTCCTTGTTGTCCGAATCTTTAACTCGTATAGTGTCTGAGGAAGAGGCAAAAAAGATAGTTGATGTGGGTCTTCTTCTGCGTAAACACATACTCATATCTCAAGCTCCTTTCACGGGATCATTTTCATCTTATTGCTTGAGCGAGCCTGTACCCAACTCACTCCTGACTCTTCTTAGAGTTCTACTTGAGGGCACATGTAGTATACAGAACTTAGGCGATGATGAGACTGTTAATGCCAAGACTCGAGTGGCTTGTACTATTTCACAGATGTTGATCAGCAATTCAGCGAAACGCTCCGAACATGCACAAAATGTTCACCAGAGACGTGACAGAGAAACTCCAATGCCTCTTTATGTGGGTTTGAAGTTGCATGCCCATGATCGTATGAAAAATCTTATCAGAGATTTTCATCAAATGGGACTCTCTGTCTCTTATGATCGCGTAATGGATGTTCGCAGGAGTTTCGCGAGAGCTGTTTCACTGCGGTTCAAGAACGAAGGTGTTGTAGTCCCAGCTAACTGCAAACGTAATGTTTTCTCGATAGGAACCACTGATAACATTGATGTATCTGGTAGATCTGATATGCATGGTACGTCCATCACACTCATTGGTCAACTGAGCAGGGACAATGTGGGTACTGATCCCCCACCACTGAGTTTAGATGTTCCAGAAGACACACAAATTGAACTCCCAGACGACTATGCATTTGTTCCTTTCGTTGAAGACTTTGGTGGGGACATCAGGCTTGAATCTCCAGATGAATGTAATGTACGGCCCAATGAATATGCAGATTTGAACGTGGGAGAGAATGACTGGTTGTCTCATGTGTCACAGATCAGCAATAAAGGGAAGGTTGATGGCAGCTGGCAGCTTGATGAAGTCCCTGTGACCTTTTCAGGCTTCTTTTCAAAACATGAAGATCAAGACAATGTCAAACCTCGTGCAGTTATTGGGGTATTCCCTGTTTTCAGTGAGCAGAAAGCGGACTCACTCAGTATGCAGAAGCATGCTATGTATGTGGTCAGGGAAGCTACTGCTTTCGTAAACCCCGGCCAGATACCTGTCATTGAAGGTGACTGTCCGTTGTATGCCAGGCAGAAAAAATGTCAATGGCTGTTCCCAGAGGAGATAGGTGAGGATCGAATGGTGTGTATGATTGGATTCCTGCATCTTGAAATGTGCACCCAAGAAGCTGGTGGTAAGCTTATGGGTGGTTCTGGTTGGGAGCGAATGTTTCACCTCGCAAAGATATTCACACCCGGTGTAGCATCATCCCTACTTGGTGGGAAACATGTCAAGAGGACGCGACAGGCATATCTTCTCACTCTAGCTTGGCTTGAGATCCTCAGAAAGAATGCTTATGAGATTTACTGTCAGCAGACTGGGCCCCATGAGTCATTTGAAATGTGGGAACAGAGGATTCTTTCACAATCTCCAACTGCGCGCTATTGGGGTGAAATCGTTCGGAACTTTCTCTTGACAAGCTGTCAATTCGTTCGGAACCAACGAATCGGTAACTGGCCTGGTACACTGTGTTCTATCGATGAGTTGTGCAGTTACTTTTTTGCCCTAGGACATACAAATTATTGTCGGTGGGTCCCCGTATTTCTGAGAGACATGTCTCAGCTACCCAGGCGGCATCCTTCAATCCACAACAAATTCATGGAAGGCCATTTTGTGGTCCAGCGTAGTGAGAGGAAGTTCAGTATGATGGGTTTAGATCAGAGCCAAGAACATAGTATCCAACTACTCAAAGAAGACAGTGGTCCAAAAGGTCTCTATGGCCAGGCTGAAGAGAAAGTCGTTATTGAGCTTTCAAGGTCAGAAGTTCTGCGTGTTATAGATGAGTATGAATATGCAAGTTTCCACACAACATCATCAGATAACGCGGAACACCCGGAAAGTTCGGTATCAGAGCAGAAAAAATTTCTGAATCAATTGAAATCTCTCCTCGATCTGGTGAATCAGGGACTCATTATCAACCCTTATGATGAAACTAGTGGTCAGCTGGTGACATTAGATACTGGTGAATATATGGACCCCGAAGTTAGTAAGAGTTTACGGTCATTACCCGAAAGGGGCAAGCATTTATATTCCACTTTCTTGAAGGAAAGGCTTGTGGAATGCACCGTACCCCTGAATGATGTTATTCCCAAGGCAAATATATATACCTTCCTTAACCCACCCCCAGCCAACCTGGACAAAGGCCGAGACAAACTCATGTCAAGTAAAGCAACTGCCGCAATAGTTACCCAGATGTTCGTTTCACTGCAAGCCCGGCCTGATTCAAACATGGATGAGTTTTTCATGCACGAGAATGCACGTGATCCGCCAGCATTATCCGATAGAGGTAAGCTACGGAGTGGGACAAAATCTCAAATTCTCAATTGTTTACCAGCTATTCCTGCACAAGGGAAGAATTCAGCAGCTAGACAAGCTTCAGTTGTCATCTTGGATATGCCTGCTGTAGTCCATGTAATCAAACCACAGAAAGCGGATCTGTTTGGAGAATATGCTCGATTGCAATTATTGCCATACATCGAATCTCTGATTAACACGAACACCACAAGGGTTGATGCGATCTATGACTGTTACCCCGAAGGCAGTTTGAAGAATCAGACGCGAGCAAAACGCCTCGGTGAGACAGCAGTTAGGTTGATACGGGTGTCCGAGAACGTCCCTTTACCTAAAGGGAAGAATTGGCAGGCATTCTTGAAAGTTAGTGAGAATAAAGACGAATTTTTCAAGTTCCTGTCTGCTGAACTGCTGAAATTAACATCAACATCCGAGTACCAGTTGTTAACGACATCAGGAGAATATGTACTATGCAATAAGGATGTTAGCTTATGTGACATATCTCCATCGAACCACGAGGAAGCAGACACGCGCATGATGCTTCATCTCAACCATGCAGTCTCACAAGGTCACAAAATAGCTTTTCTTCGCACGGTTGATTCTGATGTCGTCATTCTGTCTTTGCACCATTTCGCAACATTCCGTGACCTTGGACTCAGTGAGCTGTGGATTGGGTTTGGAATTGGAAAGGCATATAAAGATATGCCAATTCATGAGATAGCTTCACAACTTGGACCTGATTACTGTAAGGCCCTGACTTTCTTCCACGCCTTCACAGGTTGTGATGTAACATCCAGCATGCTCGGCATTGGGAAGAAGACAGGATGGAATGCATGGATGAATTTTCCCGCATCAACTGAAATGATGATAGAATTGACTGAGAATCCGCAAGTCTTTTCAGAGGATTCCCCTCATATGCAGCATATCGAAAAACTCACCATACAGATGTACAGTAACAGTTGTGTCAGTACACGTGTCAATGATGCGAGACGGCATATGTTCACACATGGCCTTAAGTCTATGGAAAACATCCCGCCCACCAAAGCAGCTCTGTATCAACATGTAAAAAGGGTAATTCTTGTGTCATCTTTCATTTGGCATCGTGCTCTGCAGAAACACTTATGTGTGCCAGACCCATCACAGTACGGATGGGAGTGGAATCCACGTCTCAATATTCTGGTCCCATTTTGGACTCACCTAGGAGACGCAAGTGCTGCATGTGCACTGATGCTCCACTGTAGTTGTGCCAAGGCCTGCAAGGGCAATTGCAAATGCTTGAAAGCTGGATTAAGGTGCACACCTTTGTGTAAGTGTGAAGGTGGCTGTTGTAACAATATTGAGTAGTATACTGTCATGTTAGGACCAGTCATCTCCTATTCTGGTATTTTTTTTTCCATTTTCGGCCAGTTAACACATGTCATGTTTCTAGTTGAGTTGATTTTGCTAACAAATGTTCATCCCATGTGGCTTGCTACATTGTCCGGGGTATAGGAATACAGTTTTAGATTTCGGAAAATAGTCTGTTATTTACTGCACAAGACGGTGTTAATTCATGCATAGCATGATACAATATCCCCAACTATTTTGCCTCTGTACAACAGTTGATACCTTCGTTCACCCGTGTGTTCATCTATGGTATCCTTGTCTTTCTCTGGCCATAGGCCACATGTGACTAGTCAGTTCCTACTCCATAGCAAATCAACTTGGAAATCCTTCATCTTGTAGCGCACTCATGTCTCAATGAATCCATACCTGAGTTGATCTAATAAATCTAACGTAAGGTATCAAATTGCCATACCGGATCATATTTCGATAAGTTATTCGCTAAAACATTTCGACCACTCATCGACATCAAAGGTCATGTTTTGGCTCCCAGTGGTGGCTATATCTCTATATCCCTGGTAAAGTAGCATACCATGAGGGATGGGCATTAAGTGTCGGCAACATTAATCCTGACTTGGAACACACCACATCTTAACTGGCCGAAAATGAAGAATACTACTTGTAGTCAAAAAATATTCCTGTACCTCGAATGACTGCAAACATACACTCACCCCTTCTAGTCCCATTTTGCCAATGTTCTATACTGGCAAGATAACATTGTATAATTAACAACGGGAACTAATGCATCCCGAGTTCATTCCAGCACTGCCCTTGCTGGCAGACGTGTCGCTATGGTGTTGAGATTGAACCAGAACTCCTCTAGAAATTTGATAGTTTTATTTTCTTAGAAAATAAATCTATCGAAAATGCCGGAAGTTGAGAATAGACTGTCACTTTAATTGGATTATCAAATGTCCAAGTATCCCCACTGCTGCATACTATCGAGTACCCTTGTTCATGTGTTGACAGGAATCTCTCATACCATGTTCATTTGACCATTGCATTCCCGAGAAACATTCAACACTAATTTATCTACGGACGGACGATCATACTGACAGTCAGACACACAGACGCACACATCGACGGAAATTCTGATCCCATTATCCATTAATCTTCCCCCCAACTTGTTCCAAGGGCTTCACTCCATCATTCACATCAATTACAGCACATGTATGGTGTTAGGTTTGGAGCTTCAGTTGTGCGATCGGCGAAAATAGCTTTTTTTCGATCCGCTTGGCGGCCATTTTGGATTTCGCTGCTAGTGGTGGCTAGAGGATGGTGCCAACTTGTAGCCGATCGATTTTGAAATCTCTGATGCCTACCCTTACATCATGCCAAATTTCAGGAAGGTATCACCAAGTGCACAATTCTAGCGAATTCCTCCCCCGCTATTGCAAAGCATAACCAGCACAAGCAAAGTTTCAGCCAATGGACCTCCGGGTTAAACCCGGAGGTCCATTGGCTGAAACATTGCTTGTGTTTTTTGTCGATATGTACAGAATTTGAAAGTTATAGCTTGGGTGATAACTCCACTCTGCAGGTGATTTAGTTACAATCCACTCTCCATGTACTGTACATAATCAAAGAGGAAGTGAGACAGAAAGTTTATTATTTATTATAATATTCCCATTTGTCCAAGCTTGGAAATAAGCAATCTGTCATTTGCAGAATGAGGTCCCCAGAGGGTGAATTTGCTGATGCTATTATCCCTTGGGTACCTCTTTCTGTTTGGGCCTGAGACATTCATTCAGATTGAGGTTTACAAAGGGTGATTTTGGAAATGCTAACCTGCTGTGCAGGATGGCATCACCAAATTCAAAATTCACCCTCTGTGGACCTCATTTGGCAGATGACAGTCTGCTTATTTCCAGACTTGTTTATCACATACATTTTAAATCACATATACTGGTACATAGAGAAGTCTATTACAAACAAAATTTTGGATATGAATGGCAATATGCCTAGCTGATCGGCAATGTAACTGGGGCCCAGCAATTTCATTGAGAATACATGTACTCTACTAATAAAAAGATAGTTTTAGAATCTCCTGGAATTGTAAATGCCGAGAATTTCTGGTCCTCTCATAAACTGTGACCACTTTCTCTTTCTTGAAATTTGACTCTAAATTATGCTGATTGATGAAAAAAAAATTCATTAGATTCTGTTTCACAAACTTTGAAATTTATTTTATTTGGTCTGATTGTCAAGGGTCAGATATCCTTCAATTAACATTTCAACCAGTAAAACCACTACTTAGGCAAGATTGGGCATTGGTGTAAGAGCTAGCTGTAGTTCTTCACCTCCCCCCCCCCCCACCATTACCCAGCCCTAAACACCCAACCACAACACCATCACCAGTCAGGTACCACCAGGCCTGGCATTCTTAAAAATTCAGGAGGGCTAAAAATCGCTTCCCTCACAAGGTTTAGGCGAGCGATTAGCACTCCTCAAGCTTACAAAAGCCAAAAGTGGCAAAATGAAGTTTTGCTATCAATGAATTGTGCCTAGAGGACTTTGTACATTTTATTTGGTGCTGTTAAGAAGGTAGTCTCTGTGAGATGGCTACACTGCCCCTCCCACACCTCTGGGCCTCAACAAGTCCCAAAAGTGTGGGAGGGGCAGTGTGGCAGTCTTACAGAGACCACTAACAAAGCATAGATCTGAAAAGACGTGGGTTTTACCGTTTTAGGAACAAGCTGCTATGGTAATCATTATTTTCTAAGGTTAGGAGGGCTAGTTTTCGCCCTCCTTAATTTTTTTAAGGCAAGCAGTAGGTGAGCGAAAAAATAGCTCTCCTGAAAATGCCAGGCCTGTACCACCATAGTACTATATTCTGAAATTCAAATCAAGTTACTAATTTCAAGGCATACAGAACTACAACCCACGTACCCAGACTCCAAACTCACTTGACTGTTAATTAGCCCATATGCCCATGAAAAGCTGAAGTTGAACAAACCTCAAACTAGGTGTTATAATATGTAACTTAGGAGTCAGTGCTTTAACATTAACCCTTTACCTAACATGAAAAACAGCCGACACTTGTAAACAAAATTCCTGAATAACTAATTTTTTTCATTTTTTGTCTCAAAAACATAGGTTATGACACTTCATTGGAATGAGCTAACGAGCTCGTTCCAAAGAGGGGTCATAACCTATGTTTTTGAGACAAAAAATGAAAAAATAATAAAATTTAATTGGTGATTTTTAATAGTGCTGGCCAGTTTTTGCCATTACGTTGGGTAAAGGGTTAACCCTCCACACGCACAGATGTCAAAACAAACCAATTCAATCTTGTTTGGGGTGCGTGGTGGCTCAGTGGTTATGGCATTGAACTTCAAACATGGTTCGATCTCCACCAATGGTAACCGTGTTGTGTCCTTGGGCAAAGTACTTAATCCTGATTGCCCACAAGGGGGCATCGTGGTTCTGTGTTCTCAATCATACTGCACATCGATGGTGCACCTGCCTTCAACCAGTGCTAATCTAGCTTGTGAAGAGTTAGTCTGTTGGGGAGTCTGACAGTTGCTCGCCATTGCTCAGTGATTCTCTCTGAGTATGCTGGATTCCCACACCTGTAAAACTGCCCGACACAAGGTGACACTGGCTGTTGGAAGTGTTATTAAACCCCAACAAATAATCTTGTTTAAGAGAGCTCAATGAGATCTGTCAAATAAGAGTGAATTGATTACATTTCATGTTGCTTTATTGGGAATTTGCAGTTTAAAATATTGTGCTGTGTGCAGAAAGTTCACTCGCCATTAACTCTTAACCTGCTGAGTATTTTCAAGATATTTTTCATCAAATCTAGTCATGGCTGCTGTAAAACAGCCATGACTAGATTTGATTAAAAATTAATGTAAATGTAACACAAGAAATCATTGGTGAAAAATTCTTTGCAATTTACAGGGGAAAAAATATGATTAAATGTGCTTAAATTATTATTAGTTCAGTGACACAAGAATTCTTGTGCTGGGCAGGAATATCTGTCATCAGCATGTAAGGAATTAAAAGTGCTTTCTGAACACGAAGATTGAACATAGGATTAGAGGCTGTTTTTTTCTTGTTCATAGTCACATTCACCCCATCCCATTCTAAAACCAATTGGTTGACTGTTTTCTGGACACAGAGAACTCTGTCCCCATCCAATTCTCCACCCATTCCAGTATAAATCAGTCGGTGTGAATTTGAGAAGCTGAATTCACTGAGTTAACATCCCCCACTCTGTTTTCCCATATTGAATGCTGTGGGTTACTTATAGGACTTAAGTGTCTGAAATCTCTTTAACCCTTTGAACCATGGTGGTATCTTCCATGTCTTTTCAATTACAGCAATGTGGAAGAGTCCATATTCTTTATTTGGGGGTATACCAATCTAAGAGCCTTGTGCTCATGCTCTAGTATACATATATAGCATATATGTATATGTACACATGTGTATGTTTATATACACAATTGTTAGTCAACCGACCTCCTCCTCTCCAAGTCACCAATTATGTTTGAAGCATGACTAATTCGTGCTTTGAATTTTGTATTTCATTTTTTTTTCAATTACGTCTCTTTCTTCCTCTTTGACGAATAGCAGTGCGTGGATTTTATATACCTTTCTTGGTAAGTGTTATATGTTTGCAAATCCAAGAGTCAATACTCTAATGATGTTGTGTTTGCCTAACACCAATTTAAAATGTTACTCTCTATTCTACACTATCGACGGCGACTGATAAAATCACACTAGATGCACTGAAATCAACTGAAAGGTTTGACTTCACGGCTTTATTCAGTGAAAGGACTGAGGATGATGAAGAAAGTATGACACCCTTCAACATCCATCGACATTCCTGCAACTATTACACTAGCTAAAATTTTAGGAGCTCACTAGAATCCGATACAGCACTTAGCTTATTTAATATAAACTGCAGAAGCCTCAGTTCTAACTGGGACTGACAAATTTACTAGAAGATTTACAATACACCTGCAATGTATTTGATGTGATTGGCCTCACAGAAATATTTAACATACACCATGGAATCGAATATAAGCTACAGGGCTATCATCGGTTATTAACTAACACACGCCCAGTTGATGATGACGGTAGAGGCGGTGTGGGGCTATTCATCAAAGACAATATCTCTTATCGATTACGCAATGATCTAACAGTTTTCATATCACATGTGTTTGAATCTTTATTCGTTGAAATACTTGATAACACTAAAAATCCCTATGTTGTTGGAATAATCTATTGCCTAAACACTGCCCCCAGAGCTGACATCAACTCGTTCATAAACGAAATGATAGTAGTATTAGACAAACTGAACCAAAATAATACAAAAGCATTCTTAATGGGGGACTTCAACATCGACCTACTAAAATATGGAGTACATGACAGAACACGAACATTTGTTGACTGCATGTTCAACGAAGGTTTTCTCCCTCTAATTACTAAACCAACTTGAAAGACGGAATCTTCGGCCACCATAACTGACCATATTTACACAAACTCACTATCTCCAAATTATAAAGCTGGAATTATTATCACAGATATTTCCATTCACTTTGGAATGTTTTACTCTGAACACCCTGTTAAGTTAAAGCATGTCTCTAAAACTTTTGTCAAACGATCCCTTGATTTGCACAGTATAAACTCCTTTAAAACACAACTGGGCAGTGCTGATTTTGAATCGGTGTTCGAATCATCATGCCCTAAAGTGGCACATAAAAACTTCATGAAGATCTTTTCGAATGTGTTCGACAATTTTCCGCTGAAAAATTATCATTCCAAATAAATACATCAAACAGTCATCACAGAATAAGAATATGTTATATCATAAGTTGAAACGCCCATCGGCAGACAACACTAGTAGGTACAAATCATACTGCGTGATGTTTAATAAAATAAAGCAAGCTGCTAAAGTTTTGTATAAAATAATATCTTGTATGAGAATGCAAACAATATGAGAAAGACCTGGGAAATTCTTTGTGATGCTATTACTACATCAGATAACAAGCAGGTCCTCCCGACTGAATTCGTTATAAATGAAAAGCAGGAATCAAGCCCAACGAATATAGCTAATCACTTCAACAGCTGCTCTTCTAGTACTGGCCGAACAATAAACGAAAATGTTGGCACCTGCATCAAACATTTCTCCTATTTCCTAACTGATAGTAACCCACATAATATATTTGTTGCACCGGCAACGATGGAAGAAGTAATATCCATAACAAAATTAAAGAAAGGCAAAGAGACCAAAGACTGTAATGACATTACGTCAAAACTGGTGCAAGAAGTAATAAGAGAAATAGCGGATCCCTTAACACATATAATAAATCTTTCATTTTCAAAGGGAGTTGTGCCAGACGAAATGAAAATTGCAAAAGTAATTTTTATTTACAAATCTGGTAATCCCCAGCACGTTGATAACTATAGACCAATAAGCATTTTGCCTGTTCTCTCCAAAATACTTGAAAAACTTATGTTCAATAGAGTTTATGGGTTTCTATCGAAAATATAATATTCTATTCCCACATCAGTATGGCTTTCGAAAAGAAACTTCCACTTTTCATCCTATGCTGCATCTCCTTAATTATATCACAGAAAACTTCGATAAAGCCATAAAAGATTGTACACTGTCACTGTTTGTGGACTTCTCAAAAGCATTTGACACTATTTACCATGATATACTCCTACATAAGTTAGATTTCTACAGAGTTAGAGGCATAGCGAACTCGTGGTTCCACAGTTACCTCACTAAACAGGTTCAGTTTGTAAAATATGGAGACATGACATCGGAATTACAGGAAACATTATGTGCAGTTCCACATGGATCTGTCCTGGGGCCTTTGCTATTTTTAGTTTATATTAATGATATCAGTAAATCCACAACACTGAACATTCTTTCTTTTGCGGATGACACAACTGGATTGGTCTCGGATAACAATATTGAACGACTACATACTCATGTGAATAGTGAAATTATGAAGCTGAGTGATTGGTGTAAGGCAAATAAAATTGCTATAAACACAAAAAAAACAAAATATATTCTCTTTAGCCCATCAAACATTAAAACAGATAATCCAACTCTAGGTTTGTTAATGCACAACAACAGACTAGAACGGATATCAAACAGATCCAAAAATAAAGCAGTGAAATTTCTGGGTGTTTATTTTGACGAGTGTCTGAATTTCAAGCACCATATTACACAGACTGCATCTAAAATATCAAGGGCAATATATGCCATAAATAGAGTAAAGAAACTTCTTCCACATTGTGCACTTAGATCCTTGTATTTTGCACTCGTGCATAGCCTCTTGTTATACAGCATCCACGCATGGGGACATGTCAATAACTGCAATAAGCTCTCCCGTCTACAAAAACGAGCATTACGCACCATTAACAATAAAAAATATAACTCTCACACGGATCCCTTGTTTAAGAAGGAAAAAATACTGAAATTTCCCGATTTGTACAAACGTAATGCATTACTTTTCATGTATGATTGGCACAATGGAAATCTTCCAATGAGCTTTACCAATCACTTCCAAACTATAGAATAACCTGAGTAACACTATAAAAAATATTAGATCGAGACCATTATTTATAAAACAAGTCACCCAGATTTCACTCGACTCTTATCATAATTCTATACGCTGCCATAACACGGCCTGTTCTGACTGCCATTCCTCTGCTTCATCTTGACCAGCTGAAGGTGCAATATTTACAGTATATGGAGCATTCACAGTATTTGAGGAAAGTCCACCATGCAGGCTAATCCTTGTCCTTTCCACCCAATACGGGCAATGCAAAACAACACAACTCAACTGCCTCTTACCAAATTTCCAATGCAAACATTTTAAATTCTAAATTGTACTTGTGTATCACACATACATGTATATATCCATGCATCGCTGCCATTCTTTTTCTATTTTTTTCTGTCTTTTAAACTGCCTCTCCTAATAGTTCCTCCTTCAATTCTTCAATTTTTATCGTTCATCTTTCAACCTTACCTTCAGGGGGTAACGGGAAGACAATATGCATGCGACTTAGCGTATTATTCAGCACATTGTAACAAATCTAGATATTATTTTAAATTCTTGTGAAATGCTTTATTTTTAGCTCTGTAACATGTATATTGTTAAATAAATAAGTCAATTCAATTAATATTTTCAAGGCGCAGCTCCCAAGGCTGCATGTTGAAAATATTGATAGGTTCACCCCACACATTCATTTAACAGCCATCATACCTACATGTTCCTGGGCCAGAAAAACAACCACTCCTGTTCAAAGGGTTAATAACATTCTATCATAAATTTGTTTCACTTTCCATTATCTTAGATTCTTAGAGTATTGTATTCTATGCCTAGGTTCACTTGTCCCTTTTCGTCAATTCATCCTTCATCAATTACAGGTTTTCTTCCAACCAGTTTATTAACAAGAGGCCCCACGGGGCCTGAAACATTCACCTTGAACAGAACCTGATATAAACCGAGGCCATGAATGTATCTACATTAAGCAATCAATCTCCATAGGATCCATTGTCCATCAGTGAGCCCTCAATAGTGACTAAAATAGTCGAAGCATCATGCCTTTTCGTCAGTTATACATAATATACAAAGTGGAGCACACCTAAGGAGCCTGCTAATGTACACAACAGTTTTATGGGAGGAAGAAGCTGGAGTACCTGGAGAGAACCACTGAGCAACTGTCAGCCGCCCAAATACTAACTCCTCACAATCATGGCCAGAACTGGTTGAAGACATGTGCACCATCAACGAGCAGTACGCCTTAGTACACAACACCACTGAGCCCCCATGGGGAAGTGTCTTGGCCAAAAAGCACACATGGTTGCCACAGGTGGGATTCGAACCAAGGATCTCTCGGTTTGCAGCCTGCACCTCTACCAAATGAACATTAACCCTCTACCCAGCATAATGGACAAAACTAGCCAGCACTATATTCAAATATCTCCATTCAAATTTTATTATGTCTTCAATTTTTGCTTCAAAAACACAGCTCGTTGAGCTCGTTTCAATGAGAGGTCATAAGCTATGTTTTGAGACAAAAATTGAAAATTTTTTGCAGTTCAAGAATTTATTTGCAAGTATCGTCTGCCATCAGCATTGGTTAAGGGTTAAGAATTGGACATTTCCAGCTACTGATACAGTATAATGATCATGCAAGTGAACAATACAGTACGTGGAGAGTGGATTATAACTAAATCACCCACGGAGTGGAGTTGTCACCCAAGCTATAACTTTCAAATTTTGTACATATCGACAAAAAACACAAGCAGTGTTTCAGCCAATGGACCTCCGGGTTTAACCCGGAGGTCCATTGGCTGAAACTTTGCTTGTACTGGTTATGCTTTGCAACAAATTTGCAATTATTGCTTGGGTGGAATCTTCACTCTGCGGGTGATTTAGTGATAATACACTCTCCACGTACTGTAAATCAGCACATAAATTGCAAGCTTTACTCTATCTCACATATTTGATGTGACAATGTTTGCCTGTTTTGAAGCAAGTTTGTTCCTTTGTTAACCCATGTAATACAGTAGTTAAAAAGTAACAGTTAATCGATCAATTACTTTTTTGAACGATCAAGACTTTGATCATTGGTTATTCGAACCATGTCAGCTCTAAGGTACCCACAGACTGTGGTAACTGACACGAAGTAATGTGGATTGCACTTGCATAATTAGTGACTTTTAGCACATATGTGCGCAGTACCTGGAATGAAGGTTCATTACCAATGCTAGGATGTTTTATGAATATGAAGTGATATCTTTTTGCCTTCCCAATATACGGTTACGTCAAATTCAGGCAAACTGTGTGCTGAATGTACAGACTACAAAAATGATTTATTTATTGGTGTTTAACCCTTTACCCAACGTAATGGCCAAAACCGGCCAGCGCTATTCTCAAAAATCGCCAATTAATTTTCATCATATTTTCATTTTTTTGTCTCAAAAACATAAGTTATGATCCCTCCTTGGAATGAGCTCAACGAGCTCATTCCAATGAGTGGTCATAACCTATCTTTTTGAGACAATTAGTTATTCAAGAATTTTGTTTGCAAGTGTTGTCTGCTTTCCATGTTAGGTAAAGGGTTAAGATCAATTACAGCATCTTTGGTTAGAATGTGACCACAACATAGGTGCGTATATGAAGTAAAGTTTAGCCAATTGTTTATGCCTATACTGCCGCTTTAGAGACCTTCCATACCAGGTATTGGTGACTGAGTCCCATTTTACCAGTAAAGTTGAACTTGTCAACTACAAAAAACAAGCCCAGCACCACTTCCCTGGGTTCCACCCAGGGACAAAATAGATTTTCATAGCAACAATGTTATAAAATAATATAAGGTGGAACGTTTGACATTCTATAGTGGAAAATATTATTGTTGATCTGATTTGTGATTAGAATTCATCCATAATCACAGTTAAGTATCTTTCAAAATATCCTTTACATGCATTTCATTTTCTACAAATCGGGAGGTTCAGTTTGGAGTGCCATGGTAAAGTCTCTTTGTATATGAACATCAGACGATCAACCATGGGTTTTCAAGGATAAGTCCCCTTCAAATATATTCGTGAATAAAGGACTGGTACAATGGTATCAGTACCCCAATTCCCTCACTTAGCTCAGTACAAAACTGGTACTGCATTTCTTGGTATCGACAAAACTTTACCTGGATTTCCATTAGGCCAACTGAGTGGCCGTTCACAGGATGCCTTCTCCTCCCCTAAAAATCTTGGCATCACAGACGTTAATTTTCTGGTCGGTGACCCGATTACTAAAGCCTTTTATCTCCAAAGTTGTAGAGGCAATGTCATCAACCATTCAATAGAAATGGCAGCAAGAAACAGAATCACAATATGTACATGCCTGTGTCGGCAAAGATCAGCACACCTCAGCATGTCAATCAACTTGCCAGCATTGAAAGAAATGGTGTAATCACGAACAAGTCAAAATATATGACGTCTCTTTTTCTGTCTGTTTTTGTGTCTGTCATTAAATGTCAAGAAACAGTTTTAATGAATGCACTCTAAAAACTCAAGGCCAACAGGGTTTTTTATGCCCTTTGCAGCCCATCATTTTAAAGCCCTGTGTGTCAATGCTTTCAAAACCTTAAAACATCAAAGCATGAGGCCGAAGAGCAGTGGACCAAAAAGAAAAGAGACGAAAATTGGGTGGCAGAAAAGGCGAGAACTCCATCTTTAGTTGTTCTGCTTGCATAAAATCGGATAACAATGTTAGCAAGTGAGGGCTGCAAAATTTAATTATTACCAATACTTAGTTTAACCCTTTACCCAACGAATCGCCTGCATCCGCCCGCATAATATGCAAATTCACCAGTTGAAAAAATATTATTTTTCAAAAACTTTCAACAAAACCATATCATGTGACCCCTCTTTGGAACGAGTTCGTCGAGCTCGTTCCAAAGAGCGGTCACATGATATGGTTTTGTTGAATTTTTTTTAAACCATTTAAAAAATGATATTTAAAATAATAAATTTTGAAATCATCTGCGTTGGGTAAAGGGTTAATGATCAAAATCCTGATCAACTGAGGCAACAAGGGTGTCCGATGCTAGGATTGGTGTGGCGAAATCTCACCATGATATTACATTCTTTGGACATATTTTTACATCACCCTTGCAGCTGGATCATTCATAGACCGATGCATCACTTAGGATGGTATGTATTCACTGGGAGTTACCGGCACTTACAGAATGAGTTTGTTTCTTGTTTTTACGCTGATTCATTCATACAGCGTGCCGATTCCTTCCCGATTTTCAAAAAGTTTGGAAGCTCTGTTATTTTTAAAAAGATGATAGAAATGTGAGTATAAAATGGGTATTTTGTCAAATATTGGTTACAGATGCCATTCGCCTGAATAAATTTACGGTAACAACTTTATTTTAGTGTCTTAGAATAGTTTTGTGGCATATAATACAGCCGCGTGCAGAATGTGGGCATTTTCCACAGGGAAATTGTGGAGGTGATTGCTGGAAATTCACAGCGCATGCACAGTTCACATAAGTTGTATTTTGTCCCATTCAGACAGATTTGTAAACATTGAAAGAATTGGGACCAAATCAGTAGTATTTTATGAGTACAAAGCATTTGAAATTATGTATGATGAACACCACTAAATGAACACAATGGATCTGCCATTCATTTCTTATAACACCTACAGTTTACAGGGGGTGTCAGAGCCATGACATGGTGGAATAAGAAAACATTGTGTTCTTATTCGAATCGCTTTGCTGGGTGTGTTCATATAAACAGTCATATTGGATGGGTAATTCCTTGTCTGCGAAACACCTAAAGTTTATTTCATATGTATGTTGAAAATAAAGCACAGGAAGTTATATGGGTGTTCATTTCTTTGTATGTTTAATACGATAATATGTGATAGAATATACTTGTATACCACTCAACCAATATACTGATGACTTGAACTGATATACTTCAAAATTGGTCAAAATTATATACTTTTATACTTCTATAGGCATAGTATTATCAGGAAGAATTATTTCCTGTTCTCGACCGAACTGAGTTACATGTGATACTGATCATTTTGTAAGAACTATTTCGAGAAGTCTCAGTTATTTGCTTTGCAATGAATCTGAGCCCATCAGCACTGCCTGCCTACGAATCTCTGCCATTAATGGAAAGAATCAGCACAATGACATGTCTCAAAAGTTCCTCATTGGCTTCAAAACTACATATGGTAATATTACAATTTAACATATGCTGAACGAATGAGTTATAGAACAGAAGATTTCATGAGAAATTGTGTTTCTCTGTTATGTTTTTTATACCACAATCTTGTTCAGAAATCAAGTTTTATGGAAAAGCTTTGAGAACTGGATTGATCAGTGCCAAGTTTCACACAAATGGAAGTAAATATCTTCTCATTTTGTAAGTGGAGATGCTCGAGGACTCAGAGCAATTGTAATAATCAACCTGTGTTCTTTTTGGTTAAATACTCTCTGTATTTATATCATTTGTTGTCGATAAACATGCATCTTCTTGTTAAAATCGGAAGGAATCTGCACAAAAATTGTGAATGGATCCGACCGGAAGTAACAAACAAACTGATTCTGTAAGTGCCGGTCACCCCCAGTGGTACTGTTATCTGTATAAATTATTTTTCACCTGATAACCATGTTTTCTTCTTTAGTCCTTATGCACCTGCAATTACCAGATCTCAGGACGTGAAATCATATATCTCCATAAAAAAACATCAAAATATTTGCTCAGATGCAAATAAATGGGGAGTTATGGATACTGGAATTAAAGATTTTCCTACCTAGGGCCAAACAATGGTTGGCTAATAGAAGCAAGGACCCTTGGCCACCTCATGATGGCCTCTTTTATTTTCCCCCTGGCAAAACACTCACTTTACAAACCCTAGGAGCTTATCTTCTTCAATCACACAGTGCCTGGTCATGGTGTATTGTTTTGATAAGAAGAGGTAGGTACTTTGAACTCTTACGCATTGTTTATCGACACTCACTTGGCATTTCCTGAACCCACAGCCGGGCACAGAATGTACTGTATATGGTACTGCACCAAAAATTATATTACGACCTCAAAGTTTTGACTAATACTAATACATATGCAGCCAGATAACAGGACATCCTCCACAGGGGTTGGTTACTGGGTCATATTTTACCAGTAAAGTTTCAAATGGAAACAGCAGTGAAGACCATTCTATTTGGAAGGGGACGGATGGATTCAAATGTGACCAGTTCCCCGCGGCTCTTTTTGCAAAGGTGACCAGTTCCCCATGACTCGTTTTGCCAGTTTCCCACAGCCCGGTTTCTCTCATTGGTGACAGCTTATGTTGTTACATACACACTCCATCGCCGAACAGATTGTCTTCAAAAGTGATTGTTTTCAAAAGTGAACATTGTTTGGAGTGATAACATATAATGATACCATACCATACAGATGATACCATACAGATTATTGATTAAGTTGATCACTTTGTTGATTACCAAGCATCAAAGATTGTTTTCAAAAGTGATCGTGTTCAACATCTCCCCATTGAAGTGTGGAACGTTCATGATGCAACAGTCAATGATAGGTCGCGTACTAACAATGTATGAGAATCATGGAATAATGGACACAATCACCTCGTGGGCCATGACAAACCAGGACAATGGCACTCAATAAGTTGCATACAAAAGGATCAAACATCAGCATTGACTGAAATTGAGCGCCTCAAAATAGGAGACCCTGCCAGAAAGTGTGTACAGAGAGAGCATGTAAACATGCAAAAGAGACTTAAGAATTTATGCATGCAGGTTGGAAAGGGTGAGTAAGAGGTTCCTGAGTTTATGGACACTGTTGGACACTTCATTCGTTTAAAACGCTTCTAATTTTCCTTAGTTTACTGTGTAAATGCATAAATGTCGCAAAAAACATAGCTTATGACCCCTCATTGGAATGATCTGCAGCTTAAGCCTTTACCAACCCCGAATATATTAATTATTAATTAACACTTTGTCTGGACAACTTGTACCCATGATTGGACAACTTGTACCCACAACGGAACAACTTGTTTCTGATATTATTTACAAGGGGGAGGGCAGATAGTAACACAAATATAACAGACCAATACTTACATTAGCGAGGGTGAAAAGACCCAGACTAGTAGGGACCGTGGAGATGGGGGGGGGGGGGGAGCCCCCACCCCTCATTTTTTCCCCTAAAAATAAAAGTGCAGAAGAATCCAGTGGACTTGAACGAATTCAAATTGAAGCAGACCGGATCGTGACCATTTAAGTTTTGTCAGAAATCATTTCTGGCCATATAATTTTGTTTTTGTGGTGGAACAGAACAAATTTCAGTGCTCAGTATGCAGGAAATAGCATTATGGGGAGTTTTTTTCAGGGGTTACCCTCTTGTCTTCCCGGGCTCTCACGGCAATCAGCCACACCCCCCCCCCCCCACCCACACACACACTTCCAAAATTGTTCTGCAGCCCCTGTAGTAACAGAAAAATAGCAAACCAATGGTTCAATTTCATATATATTTATTAATTTGCAGTCAGAAACAAAAATCACTATTAATTGATCTTGTCAGTTAGATTGCGCACGGATATTTAATGATACTCACAATGGTCAGGAAACATTGTGAAATAATACAGAAGTAGAGAAATATATAATTAGAAAAGCCCAACATTCTCGCAACGTTACTTTATCCTTTTATGAAGTGGAAAATTTGTTCTCCTTGACTGAAGGCTACTTGCAAACCAAACAATTAACATTTCACCATCACAACAAAGTAATCATACAAAGCAAATCATTATCAAAACACAAATACAACATGTGCTGACAGCAACTTACAGAGCAAATCATTATCCAAACATGTGAGACATTTCCGATAGCAAGTTTTCATTGTATAAACTTATGGAAGTGTATGTTCCAAAAATGATAGCATGTCCATTGGTCTGTTATTTTTGTGTTACTATCCACCACACCTCCTGTAAATCATATCAGGTATGAGTTGTCCAGCTGTGGGTGCGAGTTGTCCAATCATGGGTATGAGTTGTCCAGACAAAAATGGGTATGAGTCGTCCAATTGACTGGTATGAGTTTCCGTGGGTACGAGTTGTCTATAAACCCTGTGATACTGAGCAACGAGCCTCAGAATAGACTAAGATTACAGACCCTTATTGCTAACCACTGCGCAAAAATGCTTAGCATTTTCTTTTCTAGTCGCCGAATTTAACGCCATGGGGAAATGGACCGTTGTGAATTTAGCGCCGTGGGGAGTTGGACCGTTGTGAATTTATCAATGTGGGGAATTGGACCGTTGTGAATTTAGGGAACGGGTCAAGTCGCACTCGGGTCAAGTCGCCCTTAGGTCAGATCTCCCCTGGGTCAAGTCACCCCCCCCCCCCCCCCCCCCCCCAAAAAAAAAAAAGATTGGAAATATGGTATTGTTGCCGACCAAATTTCCGATTTTTTCTGGGGAGACTTGACCACAGATCGGAAATATGGTTGGCAAGGAGTGATGGGATGAAAATGTTCCTGTTTCCCTGCAGTTACGCTGTATTCGAAAGTGTTTTGAATGCCTAGCTTTGTTCTTGGATATATAAAGCACATTTGGCCACAAGTTGTTTTCTTGAAATATTATTAAATTATCAGTTCTGGTGCGAATACGGCAGCAGACTTCCAGGAACCAGTGGTGCCAACAGTCGACTCTATGAGTTGATTACACATGTGTTTCGTGTTCTGTACCTCCCAACCTTCATTTTAATGTACATTTTGTGTATATTTAATCTGAATTGAAGGAATATCAGAGGTGAGAATTTTCAAAATAAACAAAATTTTCATTACTTATATAGGCCCTTAAGTTAAATATATACCGGTAATGCCGGTATATAAAAAAAACATCGTAATCTCCATCGAAATATTTTAAAAAAACAGAAGATTATCAATAAAAACTTAATTTTTAATAAAAAAATATATAAGAATTTTTTTTACCGGGTCAACTCGCCCCTCAAAACCGGGTCAACTCGCCCCCAGTCGACCGATAAAAATAAGCGGGGGTGACTTGACCTGAAGGCGACTTGACCCTAAAAGGCTAAATCTGAATTTAGTGCCGTGGGGAATTGGACCACTGTGAATTTAGCGCCGTGGGAGAAATGGTCACATTTCTAATTAAGAGGCCGTGGGGAAATGGTCCCGTGGGGAAATGAACTACAATCGTGTGGCTCATCTGGTTCACAGCTTGGAAGTTGAGTATATTCATTGTGGTATTTAGTGGGCCAGTTTGAGTTTCCATATTCACTTCTGATTCGGGCACTTTTTCGACAGAAATTGAAAAAAATCCACTAAAATATCACCTGCAAGGCCTTAAAAAGTGGATTGATGTCTAATTCATCTATTTCTGTCATACTTTAAGCAACTAGCGTAAAAAGACAATTTTCTGAAATATTACTCTTCATGTGACTCATTTGACAGATGACTTTTGAACTTGACCTCATTGCAATGCGAATGAAAAAAAACAGTTGGGTCTTATTAAAATGACACCGAAAGCAAGAACAAGAGACCGTTAATGGTGGGACCCCCCCCCCCCCCCCCCCCCCCCACCCCCCAACGGAGGATGGAATATGGGCGAGTGGTAGCTCAACTTTTGAGCTTGGTTTGCAGTTTATATTTAAAATCGAATATTTATTGCTGCTAGAATAGTACGTAAATATCAAAACTATAAAATTAGCTATTCTCCACTGTAATTCCAGCTAGGGCGAGTGGAACCTTAGTTCTGTACTCAATTTTTGTAAGTTCACTAACCATGTTTGGACGTTTCGTGCACACGATTTTGAGATACGAAACGTTCAAACGTGGTTACTGAACTAACAAAAAAATGGGTACAGAACTGATAAGAGGGGGAGAGGTACCCAAGGATTTTCCAGTTCTGTACTCAATTTTTGTAAGTTCAGTAACAATGTTTGGACGTTTCCAACCCATGATTCTGGGATTCGGAACGTCCAAACATTGTTACCGAATATACAAAAAATTGGATACAGTAGTGAAAATGTGGCGACAAGCCGTTGAAAAGTGGGAGAAAATACAATGAGCATGGGGTTGGGTGTAATAATAAAAAGAATTTAAAACACATCTATTTTTATTTTCTAGCATCAAAATATAATTATAATGAACATGAATTTTTTCAAGCATCAAAATATAAATACAATGAACATGAATAGGAATATTTTTAGTTTTTAGGCCAACTCCCCCCACCCCCAAGCAAGTTATCACAATATATTCCAATACCTGTGTTGTAAATGTGGCGAACTAGTAACAATTCGAGAATAATAAATGAATGAACAAACAAGGATCACTACTGGACGCACAAATGCTGTTTAATGAGAACAAATATCAACATATACTTGGGTACGAAACGTCTACTGGCATTGTGCGAAACGTCCATATATTTTAAGCGAAAATAATTGTTGGATACGAAACGTCCAATCTTGGGTACGAAACGTCCAGAAATTCGGTTACGAAACGACCAAAGATTTGGGTACGAAACGTCCAACTGAGTACGAAACGTACAGAGTACGAAACGTTCAAAGCACGTAACGTCTAGAAACCCTTCTGTGTATTATTTAGGGCAAAACTTTATAGATGTTGTGCACTGTTGTGCTGTACTATGGGAGAAGCTTTTCGAAGCCAGATGTGAAGTGAAAAATTGTTTTTGTTTCCCTCTGTCACTTCAGCCCGAGGCAACAATGTTCAGTGTTTTTCACAACAGGCGAGTCTAACAGAAATAAATGAGTCCCGAACAAGACTATCCCTGGAGAACCTAAAATATCATACTGATGTTATGACTGTTGTTGTATAAGTAAAGAAAAAAACAACCTTTTCCAAAATAACTGGGAGAGAAGAAAATAAAGAACTGCTCAAACTAAGCCAGTATTAAGCAACACAACATTTATAAGCAAAGTCAGAGAGATGTCAAAACAGCTCACATCAATACTGTGTTGTGTGGGGCTGTGGTCCGAGTGATTAATACACCTTTAGGATCAGCTAATTTTTAAAGTTCCACCCCATTGTTCAGTGAATTTCTCACATAAATTCAGACTATTACAGGGGAGGATGGACCAGACAGCATAGTTTCATCAAACCTTCATGGAACATGGGTTACATGTTAAGCACCTGCACATACAGATAAATTAAATATTGTCCATTGCTGTTTTTAAGTCAGTAGTCTATCCTTTATTAGACAGTTTTTCAGATAGTTTTCTGGAGTATGCATCAGAGAGTGCCAAATTTAATTTTGTTTTATTGTTATGTTCGATTAACCACAATTAAACTCCTTTTATAATAGTTCCCACCCCATGTAAAGTGTTTGAAGAGAAGTCACTGACAAAGCCAATGACTGCAGTCTTTCATTTTTGTCGCTGGTAAATTGCCCCTTGAAGAGCAGTGCGAACTATGTCTCTGAAAATCACGATGTTCAGGATGGATCATGACTGTGTTCTCAACTCAGCACCCATTTTAAAAGCAGTTGTATCTCATTTTCATCGTTTAATAGTATATCTAATCGACTGGATGAAAATATTAACAAAAATGACTTGAGGAAAAAAAAAATTTCTTGCGGAAAAAAACTTATTTTTAGAGCTGAGAACCGTCCACCACCACTTCCCCGCTCACGTTCCTGCCCCCCCCCCCCCCTCGATAGGACCACAAACAAACGCCAAATAATATGCTATAATGTGCAAAGTTTGAGTCAATGCGACTTCAATCCATAAAACTCAGCTTGTGAAGTATGCTGTAAATTCAGATTTGCGGTGTCACATTTCGAGAGTTTCGAACAAGAGACCGCAGTTATTAAGAATAACACGTCATCCACTGATTCGTCGCGGTTTTCAGATGAGAATGTATCCATTCAATCCCATAGTGATCCCCTTGCCGCTTCCTGCCATCTGCCCCCCCCCCCCCCCCCGCCTTAAGCGCTCAGCGACGAGCTGTTTGGTGATATTCTGCATCCCTTCTTCCCAGTTTCACGAATACTGGACCTAAACTTCTCCCGTCTTCTCAGATATTCTTCATTTTCCCATTCCATTTCCTCGTTATACTTCCTGTCAATATTATTCTGTTATATTATTATTTTGGACATTCTACAAAGAAGTGATCGGGTTTTCTATTCCTTTCAAACGACACAATGGGAACGCCTTATCACAGTCTGCTTCACCGGCAACACCTCCAGCAAGGCGCAAGTGACCTCACCTCAATTTGAATAGCAGTGCCCCTCCCCCCCCCCCCCAGAAATATAATATAAAAAGTTTAAAAATAAATTAAATAATGTGCATCTGGGTACTCATCAAAACCTGGCTTCAAGATCGCATCACAAGCTATGCTTGGTACATCCATCATCTCCCAGGTGATTTCTCCCAGAAGAAATATTACTGCTGAAGCTTTCTTCCTGAAAGCTTCAGATGATTGAGAAATCGTCTCCGCTTCATAGTTAATTTGTATGTTTCCCATGGGTATGTTTTCCCATGATGTTTATAACGACACCCAAATACTCGTAGTCACCAGTCTCTGAGCCGTTTTTCACATTCGGGAATAGAAAACTCCCCACCTTCGCACAGGCTTAACTTTACAGCCACTGATATAAAAGTGCTTCTGTTTTCATTCAACCCGATCTCCAATTTGTTCAATATCTCACAAAAATTGCTAGCATTTTTCATTTAACTCTGCTTAAAGTCAATCTACTTATGGGCTCGCTTTATTCTAAAACTACCCTTCTGCGTTTGCTAAGAACATCCATGCACAGTGCTTTCACAATACCAAGAAACCACCGCATATCATCAGACCAAAACATCAAGCGTTCGCCACACTCTCCATCTCTTCATGTGCTTTTTTAACAGCCTGAGAGGCTGCTTATAAACTTTTTTCTTTCCTGCTCTAATTTTTTTTAAACAACATTTTTCATCATTGAAATGGGGTTTGACGAACAGGCAATGCCTATATTAACACAGTACCCTACAGAAACACACATTTACAATGGGGCAAGTGCAACTGTACATACAGAAACTGATCGAATGAATTAGAAAGAAAGTACCGCACAATATCTCGTCATCTCTTATATATCCATTACCTATCGGTTATGGAGGCATTATGGTATACAGATGAAGGTATAATAGGACATCAGTACGCGTGTCCAGGTTGGGGTGCACTATCAAAAATCAGTCTCCAATGGCAAAACACAAGGATTCATTTCCACTGGCTAATAATTATTCACTCGAATCCGAATCTCATTGTTTCCCCAATATATTCTTGCACTGAATATACTGACATTTTCCAAAGCAGTTTTCTCTGGATCACCATATAACATCAAAGTGATATTAGTGGTGTGGCCCAATTTGTGTTAGAAGCAAATTTCTTTGTTCTGTATATAGAAGACACAATAGTAAATAGTGTTCAGTGTCTTCATATAGATGACCACAGCTACAAGAAGCATTATCACTTATGAATCTACCGAATTTATGTCCGTTTTAATCACTACAGTTTAAACGCAGCTTCGGGCCACCTATTCTCAGGAACAGGACATGGAACTGGAACAGGAACAGGAACGGGTACCTAATCTCAGGAGATTAGTGCGGGAGCCGGGGTTCGAACCGTCGACATCTAGCACACAAAGCGACCGATTTACCACGAGACTAAGACATCCGGACCAACCAGGCTGGTTGGTAAATGGCCTTTATACCTCGACCGCTACACTACTCTCCCCTTCTTTTGAGATTCACCACATGTGCATCTCACCCAAGTTCCCCCCCCAGAGCGGTCGAAACACCCACAGTGCCACCTACTGCTGAGGATCGGACGAGTCCCCAAACGTAACAGAAGAAGAGATTAGTGCGGGAGCTGGGGTTCGAACCGTCGACCTCTAGCACACAAAGCGACCGATTTACCACGAGACTAAGAGATCCGGACCAACCAGACTGGTTGGTAAATGGCCTTTATACCTCGACCGCTACAAATGCAAGGACAGAGAAAAAGAGCATTAATCCTCGCAAGTGAATAAACTTTATTAAAATGTATGCCCACCATAACGACACACTAATCATATGTTTTAACCCCCTAGACCTCTCATCTATATAAATTTTTGAAAGTGTCTTTTTCTCACCTTTTTCAATTTTCATTGAATTCACAGGAACACTTACCCTCGGTGGAACGGTTCTCTTTGCAGCGGGAGTAAATTTCAACAGCCAATTATTTCTGCTCGACCGGTTGCCAATGATCCTAATTTTAAGCTTTTTTTGCTATCAACTGTGTGTGGAGTAAACTGGGGCGGATTGGAGAGTGGTGGTGATGGTTGGGGGGGGGGGGGGGGGGGGACTATGTCTATGTCTAACGCGACACTTATTCGAGGAATATTTAACAAATAGATGAGACAATAATTCTTGTCAATCAGATCGAAAACGAAAAATGCGAAAAAAGACATTTGTTCCCTTCTTCCACCCACATAATAAAACCCAGGAACGACATTGTCGTTAATTGCAAGTTTCTTCTAAAATAGGGAAGTACAGTTCTGCCGATTTGCACTTAGGCCGTTCCAGGTATCACAGAACTAAATATTTTCCCATAGGTGACCATTGTAACGTTCAAGCAAGAAAAATATGATCGTATCACTTTAATTTTGGCATTCAAATATCTTTGTCAAGTATAGCCCTTCGGACAACTTTTTCTGACCCCAAAACAGGGGGTCATGCAACAAATAAGAGAGAAAAATTGACAGCAAGGGAAGTACCGGTCACGTGCACATATTTTTGAGGGAATTCTCTGCAAAAAAACACACCAAATGTAAATTGTATTTTTTAGGTCCAAAAGTCATCAAATCACCCTCTTTTTTAACTGGAATATTCATCAATAATGCCAGATGTCAATAGAATGCTTCAAATGTTTATTGAAACAATTTATTTTCCCAAGGCTGTTTATTTTTAGAGATTGCATCACTTCTGAGTGCAACATTTCAAGGCGGGTATTTCTAATTCAAATATTTAGTTCAGTGATACCTCCAAAGTTTTACCGCTGATGGCAGAAACGAGTTAGAGAACCTATTAGTGTTGCATTTAATTTCATTAGTGAGTTTGAAGATCCTAGCGGATAATAGGTCAGTTCTGATACAGGTCGTGGAATGAGAGACCTAATGTAGTTTGGCACGGTTGGGAACATGATTTTATACAAAGCTACTAATTTGTGATGTCGTCTGCGCTCTTTGAGCGGGACGAAACCCGATTCCCTATAAATAAGGCGATGATTTGTTCCCCTAGTTACTCCTATTATAGTTCGTAGAGCAACCAAGTGAAGATTTTCTATGAGTGTTGATTTAGTCTTCGTGCAACCATCCCATATAACATCCGTATAATCAAAATACGGGAGAATGAAGTATTTATATAGTTTCCAATACGTGTCCAGACAGTCCGTATTTTAGGCTTCTTAGACAGTTTATCATGGGGCTGACTTTATTTACAATGCTCTCTATATGTGAATCCCATTGTCCTGTTTTTGAAAATATCAGCCCAGGATGTTTAGGAGTGACCGTCTCTTCTATTTGCTGACCTAGGAGGTAAAGATGGGGACGAAGCGTATGGTTTACTTTACTTGAAAAGTACAATGATTCGGTCTTTAGTGGATTAAATAAGACCTGCCATGTGTTAGCCCACTGGGCAATTTTTCTCGGGTCATTATTCGAAACTTCTGCTGATAAGTTTGCATCTCCGATTACTAGATAAAATGTAGTATCATCGGCATAAAGTCTAATAGTGGACATAATATCTTTAACAATGTCATTTATGTAAATATTAAACAGAAGAGGGCCGAAAACGGATCCTTGTGGCACGCCAGCTTTAATGATTTGATTTTTGGATTTCTCTCCATTTACCACTATACTGCTGGGTGCGATTTGTAAGGTAGCTTTTAAACCACGTGAGTAGGTTACCTCTTATTCCAATTTATGAATTAATCCGTCATGCCATACTCTATCGAATGCCTTACTTATCTCAGAGAATACCATTCTGACTTCTTTATTGGTGTCTTTATTACTGGCAATATTGTTATCAATATCTATGAGTTGGTAAATTGTACTGTCACCCGGAATGAAGCCTGTTTGTAAGGGTGTTAACAATCCGTTTTCCACCAGGAAAGAAAAGATGCGTCTGAAAATTACTTGTTTTAGAATTTTACTGACAGAACTTGTTAGAGAGGCTGGCCTTGTCATTAAGGTATAATTTATTTTGAAGAGGCACAACACTAGTCATCTTCCATAAATTTGGAAACTCATTACGTGATAAGTGCAGATTTAAAAGTTAAAGGGGGAGCTAACTGTTGGCCACATGCCTTAATAATTCTGTTATTAATTAAATCTGGCCCACTATCTTTCTGGTGGTCTAAGTTACTAATAATTTACATTACTTCCTCTTCGGAAATTACTATGAATTCGAAACTCATTTCACAGTGTGGAATGGGTGGTAGTTCATTGTCACCAACTGAGTTAGCTTGATTAGCAAAATACGTATTTAATACGTCTGCAATCGACTTTGCATCATTAATTATTTTTCCACTTTCTTCAAGTGTCGGGAAAAGTTCATTCGATAGATTGTTCTCTTTAGAGAAAGATTTAAGGGTTCCCCACCAATGTTTACTGCCAAAGTTACTAGATGATACATAAGTTTCAGTTTTAAGATCGTATTCCGCTTTGGCTGTCCGTATGAGTGATATAGTTTCATTTATGTCATGGCTAAATCTCGGGGAACTAGACAACTCGGCCTCGGGACAACTCGGCCTCGGGATATCTCGACCTCAGGACAACCCACCCGGGACAAGTCGGCCCGGGACAAATCGGCCCATTTTCCAAAAAGTTTAAAAGAATAAGATTCACTTGGAATATAAAAATATTACAATGATCTGCTGAATCACATCAACGTTAAACAAACATATTTAACACCAACACATGAGTAATTGTTCAATAGTTTGCTATTCCAACATGGGACAAACCTGTTTCAGTTGTTGGGAAAGCAATGAAATTTTCAATGACAAGATTTGTTGTTTTTTTTAATTAAAGAAGGAAACCATCTGAAATTGACAAGCCTATTTCAATTACTGAAAAAACAGTCAAACATTTCAAAAAGTTTGGGTCAGAAAAGGGTACTGACAGGAAAGTATATATATATATGTGTGCATTTGACTGAGTGTTAAAGTTTTCAAGTAAGAGTGATGAGTAATGGAATTTATAACTAACAACAAAGGTGGCAGGAAACTATGCTATAATGGTTTCATGTATAATAAACATAATGCTACTAGCAAAGCAATATTTTGGAGATGCTCTAAGTTCAACACAGGCTGTACGGGAAGAGTAAAAACAACTCTGAGCTTTGACAATTTAGTACATTTGCATGATCACAACCATGATGGAGACCATGAGGCAGTAGCTGTTACGAAAGCCAGATCTGAGATGAAGCATCTATGGGAATGGGCATTAAGTATGGGAGATAAACAAGAGCATTTTCTCCTTTTTGATAACATGGACCACAACAACAGGATAATATGTTTTAGTTCCGTCGAACAACTGAAAGTGCTTTGCTAATGCAAATATGTGGTTTCTTGATGGGAATTTTTCTTTGGCACCTAAGAACTTTATGCAAGTTTATATCATTCGGGTTCCAGTTGCTCATTCAAAGGTGCTTACAGTCTGTGATTTTCTTCACAGAAAAACAAGGGAGACATATACAGAACTTTTTCGGACAATTGTTGAGAAATGTGAGGAGAAGCTAGGTTATATTCCTGATCCAAAAACCGTCATGGCTGATTTCGAAAGTGCAACAATTAATGCATTAAGTGAGGTTTTGTGTGAAGGTACAGAAGTAAAAGGCTGCTTCTATCACCTTACCTAGTCCACATGGCGAAAGGTACAGGAACTAGGACTTGTGAAACATTACAAAGAGGATAATGAATTCCGCCATTTTTGTATCGGGTTTACGTCCAATATGGACATGAGGGGTACAGGTCAATTCGTAATCAAGTCAATTCGTATTCAGGGATTTTCTGGTCAATTCGTAATCAGTTTTCAGTGAGCACGAATTGACCATGGGAGTACGTAATTAAGTCAATTCGTACCCACATTACCCAATGAAAACATTTTACGACTTGACTTGGAAAGGATAGAAAGGTAAAAAAATGGGAAAGTAACATAAGGCCGTCTTCGAAGGAGAATTATGAAAATAAATTCGTATTCTATTATTTTTGACGAGGTTATGAATCGACCACACAAGTGCGTGGTCGATTCGTAACTAAGTCAATAATAACTGAGTACGAATTTAACGGACATGACAATTGATGTGTATAAGGGTGTGTGATAACTTGGTTGAGTAATAATAACAAAGAGATCATACCAAGAAATATTTTTATTTACACCAAAATAAATAAATAAATAAATAAATAAATAAATAAATAAATAAATAAATAAATAAATAAAACATATTATGTTCATGCTATACACTAGCAACAACAAAACTGGAGGTATATAGATACATATATATACAAAAATTATTGATCATCTGATGGTGGTGAATATATGAGAGAACAAGCTCGTAGCATCCGCATTTGGGTTTATTCGTCCATTTGTGTATTCTTTGTACAGCTGTATAATCCCACTCTATTTCTTGTTCTGGGATTTTCTCTGACTTTTCTTCAGTTTTGTCTCACTAATCAATTTACACTGTACTGTCAGAAGCTGAGATTCCTCGTAGAGTCTATCAATAAGGACGTAGAAAGGTGGTATTCCAAAGGCTCTATAATTAAGGCGTCTATGCCAGTCTGAAAACTCTTTAGGTAGTTAATTGGTTACGAACTGACTTGATTGCGAACTGACTTGGTTACGAATTGACTTTATTACGAATTGACCTTAACCCGACAAGAGACATGTAGGATACAGTAACACAATACTGACCGGCGTTAAGACTTTTAATTATGCTACTCCTTATTAAAACCATACAAATTTGAATGCGATTGGAACTACTTCAACGAATTAGTCCCAGTGGTATCCATATAGTGATTTATTTCATATATTTTAAGATTTTTAAATGTGCAACCCCTAGCTATAACCATGCAAATATACTTACATATACCTAAACGAACTAGTCCTATTTAAGTGGCATCCATGTTGGTGTGGTTTATATTTTTAAATTGCAGTTGTGTTTTCGCTATTATCAAATCTGTCGTTCTTTGTGCCGTAATTTATGTACTAAACAGTACTATTTAATAGAAAAATCAATAAAACTCTTAAATGAACAAAGACTAGTATTCGACTACTTTTATCACTTGGACATTTCCAATAACACTCCTTGCACGACTCAAAGCACCAGAGGTCGAAAAACACAATACCCCGAGGCCGAAAAGCGCCTGACCGAAAAGCGCTGGGCCAAAAGGCGACAGGCTGAAAAGCGAAAGTCCGAGAAAGCAAGGATCCCATCCCTGCACAGCGCATTTTTTTAGAAGAAAAAAATTGATGTTGTTGTTGTTGATCATTTAAATCCCCTCGATGATTTGCGAGGCACCACTTCTTCAGTGTAAAATCCTTTATGAATAAAATCCTTCTATGAATAAAATCCTTCAGATATGTACAGCTAAAAGTCCCACATAAATACCAGGTATCTGAGGGCTTGTGATACAGTATTACGCCTGTGTTAGCTTAAAAAAGAGTATATACATAATGACATAGCTGGGGACACCAGCCCAGAACTCACGGAACATCTGCAACAAGGAGTATACTTCTTCTACGGTGGATAGCGAAGATAAATTCTCTGCTGTATAATTCCAATTTGTCAGATTCTTCTGTGGTGAGGGATATGACTTCTTGGATAACTTGGTGTGAGGAATCAAGGAGCAGATGAGTGAGTAGACTTGGATCCTCGGTGAGTTTAGTCTCACTTGTTGAGCTCTTTATACTGTCTATGTTAAGTAGCTTTCGCTTCAGCCTCAGTCGCTGTTTGGTATAGCCTGGGCATTCAGCAAGGAAATGTTGTGTGTTCTCTATACCGGAAGTACATACCTTGCACGTTGCGTCCGTTTTATATTGGTTGAAAATAGCTCTGTTATACTGGAGAATGTAGGTACCAGTAAGGAGTCTTGCTTTTATCTCGGCCCTGTGGATATCGTGCTGGTTGTTTCTGACATACCGGTAGATCTGATGGATTTCATCACCTTTCACAGACTGAGGGTTGAGATATTTCAGAGTAGATTTTTCTCCAATTTCATCGCTCCAGGTCTTCTCAGTCATCTTCACAATGGCTCCATTCAAGAGTTGTCTCCACTGTTCCCTTGTTGGAGTATTTTCTAAGAGCTCATATGCAGATGGAAGATCATAAATATTTAAGATGCGTCGAATGTGTGAGAACCAGCTAGAGGTGTTAATATCTCTAACTGCAAGTTATCTGACTGCTAGCTCGTATTCTATAGAGTCGGGATGGCCAATAATTCTGATAAAAAGATTGAGACTATTGCGATGGATGATTCTCTCGATAGGTAATATTCCCATAAGGGCACTAGCGGCCACCGTAGCAGTTCTAGTAGGCAGATGTTGGATTTGTTTTAACATTTTGGACTGATGTGACTCAAGTTGTTTCATTTCTGTACTGTTGAGTTGTAGGACTTCTAAGCCGTAAACAAGTCTTCGCACAACATAGGCATTCCATAGTGTAATTTTGATAGCCTGGGTAACACCATTCTTCCCATGCAGGCCAGCGCCCATTAGCGAGTAGCTAGTTCTCCGGGATAATTGGATAATTGTCCCTCGAGGTCTCGTGTTCCAAAGGCTGACTTTAGTGCCACCGGTATTAACCTCGTCTGCAAAAAAGAAAAAGATGGCGACGCCCATTGGTGTATTTCCCCAAAATTCTTTGAATAAAACATACATTTGCCCGTATGAGGATTGTGAAACTGTTTTTGCCAATCGATATAAATTACGAGTGCATATAAGAACACATACTGGGGAGGTAAATATTTCCCCCTTATAACATAACCACTACTGATAATGTAACCAATTTCCTAAGTTCGTGAATTACGAGTCAAGTCTTTGGTATCAGGACAACTCGTACCCACGGCAACTCGTACCAGTCAAGTCGTACTTAAAATTGGACGACTCGTACCCACTTTCGGCTGGACAACTCGTACCCACAGTTGGACAACTCGAACCCAAGGTTGGACAACTCGTACCCAAGGTTGGACAACTCATACCCACAGTTGGTCAACATGCACCTGGTCTTTAATTGTGTGACGAATCCACTATCCCCAACCCAACACGAGTCTAGATTCAATTTCTCCCTCCCAAAAACAGTTCGATCAGCCGAGGCGGTGCGGTTTCTAAAACCACATCACCCCAGATGGTCGAACTATTTTATAAGAGATATTTAACATTTGCGTTTCCGACCGGGCTTTAAAATAAGGAAAAGGGATCGCAGTTATAATGGGTAGGTCGGAGCCCCACATAAAGTTCTCGGGTAGATGACCCACCTTTAGACTGAAATTAAAAACTACAAACCATCAAGATGTAGCAAGGTAACAATAATTCAACACTAAGAAATGTTATGGTATAATTTATTGAATGAAATTAAACATTATTACATATCCAAAAAGCGTTTGTTTCACTATCTTAAACTGGGCTGAAATTCGGAGGCTAGAGAAAAAAAAATATCAAGAATCCGATAAACAAGGCCCTTTTTATTATGTCCAGGCCACCCAGATTTTCTAATATAATATTAGGAGACTACTATTCTCCCATAGAGGACGTACCAATGACCAAAGGGAACTGTCATAAGAAGCTTCCACCCTCGAAGAACCAGAGTTCGTCGAGTGTGAAGTCTTCCAAATATAAATGAGGAATCACCTACATTCCTCCATAGATGTCATCTCCCAATAGTAATGGTCAGGACTACACAGGTAAGAAGCTTTCACCCTCGAAGAGCCAAAGTTCGTCGAGTGTGAAGTCTTCCACATATAAATAAGGAGTCACCTCTGCTCCTCCATAGGTGTCATACCAAATATCAATAATCAGGCCTCAATCAAGTAAGAAGCTTTCACCCTCGAAGAACCAAAGTTCGTCGAGTGTGAAGTCTTCCAATATAAATGAGGAGTTACCGCTGCTCCTCCATAGGTGTCATACCAAATATCAATAATCAGGCCTCAATCAAGTAAGAAGCTTTCACCCTCGAAGAACCAGAGTTCGTCGAGTGTGAAGTCTTCCAAATATAAATGAGGAATCACCTACATTCCTCCATAGATGTCATCTCCCAATAGTAATGGTCAGGACTACACAGGTAAGAAGCTTTCACCCTCGAAGAGCCAAAGTTCGTCGAGTGTGAAGTCTTCCACATATAAATAAGGAGTCACCTCTGCTCCTCCATAGGTGTCATACCAAATATTAATAATCAGGCCTCAATCAAGTAAGAAGCTTTCACCCTCGAAGAACCAGAGTTCGTCGAAGGCGAAATTCTTCAAAAAAAAATATTCCCGGAGTTCCAGAGAAAAAAAACTACTCTAAAACTTACTTAACTCTGATTCCATTGATCCGACAAACGGAGAAAAAAGAATACCAAATAAATTCCTAAATAACTATCCCAGTCTCACCAATGGCACAGAGAATTCGGTGTTTAGTTTCTCATTCCGGAACTCCAAGGAATTACTATTTAAACTCATGACCAGCCGGCTCTTCCCAAACCTTCCAGAGAAAAGCCAAACAACCTACCCCAGTGAAATCCTATCTCGAACTGACTTTTTCGACGGTCCAGATCACCCACTTCAATTCATACACAACACGAAAAAATCATGCAACCTCTGAAATCTTGTATCGATTCAGGAAATCGCTGGTGTGTGCATTTCCCTCAGTGAAACTTGACAACAATTCAATCAACCGTTACTAGATCTCGTGCTACCTGACACTCTAATCACTGGTGGAGACAACCACCACAGAGAGAGCAAATAAGTAATATGGAATTAACCCCTGTTGGACGACAAACCCCCGACTCCATTTATCAAAAAACAGCACACTACCCCCACCCCAAGGTAAACGTCCTCGTTTTTGGATGGCTCAGATAGTGTTTTTGATTTCTTATTAATAAAGATAAAAATAAAAAAAAAATGATTAATGATTTATAATGACTATATTTACACAAAAAAAAATGGGTCCGAAAAAAAAAAATTGAGTACGATCTGTTCATACCTACTATCTAGATTAAATCTTTAGGCATGGGAAGTGCTACATCTGACGGAATAATCCGCCATCACATTTTATGTTTTATACAGCGGTAGGCAGGCCTGGGATACAGAAATCCAACCACCGACCAATTTCAATAAAAATTGAAACCGCTTACCGCCACGATCACTGACATGCGATAAGAGATGTTACCGCCTGGATTAGTTAAATCCCTGATCCGAAGAAAGCCACCACTATAACTTATATATTTATAAAACAATTAAACGGACCATACTTCATTGGAACACTACCCATAATTTACTACATATGAATTTTATCATCGTCCAGATGATGCTGCTCGCAGCGCCAAAAACTATCTTGGAAACCCTGCACACTACTGTATCCTTTTCATCACGACAACCCAGACAACAGCCGCAAGATCCATTTATTGTTGGCGCACTTGAATCATTCTAGATTAGAAAACAATTATCCAATATTTTTATGAATCCCGGAACTCTATTTCTCAATCGCCAACTCCATATTTCCAATTCAAAACAGTTGCAATTAATGCTTCGCTTGGGCAGCATAGTGAGCCCAACAAGGAATCACTATACCATGCCCAATCGAACCATCAACAGAGCCAACAATTGCCATCAAGGTCAATGTGAAATATCTCCAACTTTCACATTAATCACTTCTTTCCCACTTAATAAACCATCAACACATTCCCAATCACCCTGACTAGGGGGTTTTAAATTACAACATCTGGTGAATTTTCCTTTTTATTCTATCCCAAAAATTCTTTTGTGCATTCGGCCGGAGATGTACACCATCTGACAGAAAATGATGAGGATAAACCTGTCGATGGTGAAAATATAAAATATCTTCATCACCTACAGCCTTAAAAGCATCATTGACAGCCATACGTCTAAACTCATAAATCTCATAAGATACATTTCGGGGCTTTACTCTAGGAAATATACTACCTAATGTTATTTTCTTCACCCCAGCAAGCTTCCATTTCTTTAGCAATTCTCGGAGGTCCCGCAGGAAACATTCAAAAGAGAATGTATCGCAATCAATATCATTACCCCCAATCTGAAGAACTATCCATCTAGCCCCTCTGACATTAATATTTTGCAAATGGCTAATCTTTCCCCCAGGTATCCCAACAAATTTCACGGAGGCAAACGGTATGGTACAATGCCATACTTCTGGGCACAATAATAAAAATCGGTACAATCTCGCCACAAAACTGTGTCCAATCACCAGACCCTCCATTTTAAGGAGTCAAAATTAAATCCTAAAAAGCAAAGTTAAATTAGGAAGGTTTACAAGAACCAATTCACATTCAAGAGTCAATGTTAATGGACAACTGTCAATATCGTCTGAACTCATAACCATCAAATACCATGATACACCTACACAACTTCACTGTCACTGGACAACCATCAATATCGTCTGGTTTCATCACCATCAAATACCATGATACACACACATAATTTCAATGTCAATGGACAAATATCAGTATCATCTGGATTCATCGCCATTAAATACCATGACTCACATACATAATTTCAATGTCAATGGACAACATCAGTACCGCCCGGACTCATCGCCATCAAATACCATGATACACATACATAATTTCACCGTCAATGGACAAACATCAGTATCATCTGGATTCATCGCCATCAAATACCATGATACACATACATAATTTCAATGTCAATGGATAACATCAGTATCGTCTGGATTCATCGCCATCAAATACCATGATACACATACATAATTTCAATGTCAATGGATAACATCAGTATCGTCTGGATTCATCGCCATCAAATACCATGATACACATACATAATTTCACTGTCACTGGACAACTACCAGTATCGTCTGGATTCATCGCCATCAAATACCATGATACACATACATAATTTCAATGTCAATGGACAACATCAGTATCGTCTGGATTCATCGCCATCAAATACCATGATACACATACATAATTTCAATGTCAATGGACAACATCAGTATCGTCTGGATTCATCGCCATCAAATACCATGATACACATACATAATTTCACTGTCACTGGACAACTACCAGTATCGTCTGGATTCATCGCCATCAAATACCATGATACACATACATAATTTCACTGTCACTGGACAACTACCAGTATCGTCTGGATTCATCGCCATCAAATACCATGATACACATACATAATTTCAATGTCAATGGACAACATCAGTATCGTCTGGATTCATCGCCATCAAATACCATGATACACATACATAATTTCAATGTCAATGGACAACATCAGTATCGTCTGGATTCATCGCCATCTAATACCATGATACACATACATAATTTCACTGTCACTGGACAACTACCAGTATCGTCTGGATTCATCGCCATCAAATACCATGATACACATACATAATTTCACCGTCAATGGACAAACATCAGTATCATCTGGATTCATCGCCATCAAATACCATGATACACATACATAATTTCAATGTCAATGGATAACATCAGTATCGTCTGGATTCATCGCCATCAAATACCATGATACACATACATAATTTCACTGTCACTGGACAACTACCAGTATCGTCTGGATTCATCGCCATCAAATACCATGATACACATACATAATTTCACCGTCAATGGACAAACATCAGTATCATCTGGATTCATCGCCATCAAATACCATGATACACATACATAATTTCAATGTCAATGGATAACATCAGTATCATCTGGATTCATCGCCATCAAATACCATGATACACATACATAATTTCACTGTCACTGGACAACTACCAGTACCGTCTGGATTCATCGCCATCAAATACCATGATACACATACATAATTTCAATGTCAATGGACAACATCAGTATCGTCTGGATTCATCGCCATCAAATACCATGATACACATACATAATTTCACTGTCACTGGACAACTACCAGTATCGTCTGGATTCATCGCCATCAAATACCATGATACACATACATAATTTCACCGTCAATGGACAAACATCAGTATCATCTGGATTCATCGCCATCAAATACCATGATACACATACATAATTTCAATGTCAATGGATAACATCAGTATCGCCTGGATTCATCGCCATCAAATACCATGCTCAACCTAAAACAAAAAAAAGGAACACCACAGCAGTATACAAAATTTCGCAATTTTCTGTTTCCAACAGCTGAAATTAATTTATGTAATTTATTAGTTACATTACATGAAAGGAATGACCTCCAGTATTAAAAAAAAAAACAATCTTTCTGTGACTCAGTCAAACTGCAACCAATAGGTTTCCAAGCAATCCAAATTTTTAAGTCGTAAATTTCTGGTGGTCTTGCATATTTACCACGGACACATCACTTACGAAAAGTTACGTACTGGCGACGCCATCATAAATTACTTACGAAACCCATTCTTACCCTAGCAACATCAACCACCACCCATCAGACACAATCATACCTAACCCCCACCCCAAATGCCCATCCCACATGCGCGCCATGCAAGTCACACCAAAATAAACGACGTATTTGGAATCACTCTTCTACTGGCTCAATTTCACTAGCGTATAATGCTCCCGCTCACGAGCATTTCCAAGTGTAATTCCCAGGGGTCACATTTACAAAACACAAATAGCGCTAGTATTTTTGAGATTACTAAGGTAATTTTTTTACATTTTTAGAATTGCGCTGAGTTAGGGTGTTCGTTTACACAATTTTTCCTAATGGAACACCTCCATTACGACACCCCGTAAGGGAAACCATGGAATCAATTGATTTCCATCCTTTCCCTACATTATGTGACCCATGAGAATACTATATCATTTATCAATCTTTACTTTATCCAATCCACTACCATAGGACATAACCACCGGTCCAATGACCCTACAACTTGTCCTATATATGACTGTTTGAAAGTCAAAATTAAACAATTCTGATTCAAAAGTTTCCAAATGAATCGAACAGCAAATTCAAATGAATTTGCAGTTTATTTTGTCTCCGCCCATTAACCCTTCCTTGGATCCCCAGCACCATTCCTCCTTGCCTATTAATTACAACTTCCAAATGGAAGACATAATTTAACCCTTGCATCGACATATAAGGCACACTCCGGGTAATTTAACAATTTTCCCATGATCACTGGGCACCACATCAAAAATTTAGCAAATCTTATCTTTGCTCGTGAGCTAGAGTTCTCGCTAAATGAATTCATTAAGCCAAATCTTAAATCATAAAATCACCGAATTTAGACCGGGGTCATTCCAGAATAATAAATACAAATCTTTTTTTTTTTTTTTTTTTAAGACAGATCGTACTCATTTGAGTTCAACCAGCGGGGACGATGGACCCTTCGCCCCCGGTGGGTGACAGGATCTCCGCTAGGGGCAGGATTGTTTAAGTTGCTGGAACTGCCCTGAGCCAACTGGTCAGAATCTTCCTCCCGATCAATGAGTTCCGAAAAAGGTAACCTACCAGAATCTCCTGAATTGTCTACACTTGTTCCCATATTAGGTCGTTCAAAACATTTTTTTAATCTATTAAAGTGGACCACCTGCAGCCGACCACCATGCTCTCTACAAATAACATAATTTGCATCAGAGAGTCGCTTTTTAACCACAAATGGCCCAAACCAATATTTAGCAAATTTGGGGGTTTGACCTTGCTTTATTTTTGAAATATATAGCCACACTTTATCACCAACCTCATAAGGTCTTCCATGAACTCTACGGTCGTACAACCTTTTCCTATGTTTAATAGCAGTTTCACACTTACTGCTCACAAACTGGAAAATGGTTGCCATTCTATTTTCCAAATCCATCACATATTGAACTCGACTAAGATCCTTATCAGGAACTTTACCAGCCATAAATTCAATAGGTAATCGGATTTCTTTCCCAAAAAGGATCATATTTGGAGTAAGGCCCGTGGTCTCATGAACAGCACTACGATAAGCCATCATAACAAAAGGTAGATAGTATTCCCAGTCGTTATGATTATCTTCAACAAAACATGCTAGCATAGCTATCAATGTTCTGTTGAAGCGCTCAACCTGGCCATCAGACTGAGGGTGATATGGAGATGTTCTTGTCTTGGAAATCTCAAAATATTTACAGATTCCCAAAAACAATTCAGACTCAAAGTTGGCCCCTTGATCAGAATGGATAAACTTAGGCATACCAAAACGGGATATCCACTCTTTAACCAATATTTCTCCAATTGTACTTGCACGCTGATTAGGCATGGCATAGGCTTCAGTCCATTTAGAGAAATAGTCAGAAACAACCAGAATGTAAATGTTTCCACTCACAGATTCCGGTAGGGGACCCAATACATCAAGTGCAACCCTCTCCATCGGTTCCGAAACACGGTCGGTAACCAGGGGGGCCTTTAACGCTTTGTTGGGACTTTTCCGACGTTGACACACCTCACAAGTCTGCACCCACTGTTCTACATCCTTCTTTAGACCAATCCAAAAAAATCTTTGCCTAATTTTCAAATAGGTTTTCATCATACCTAAATGGCCTCCCACCACGGAATCATGGCAATGTTTTAAAATTTCAGGTTTTAGTTTCCCAGGAACAATCCACAAAAATTTATTTTCCTTTCCAAATTCCAACCATTCTCGATAAAGCATACCTTGCCTAACAACAATTTGTTCCCATTGGGCTACATATTTTTTAAATATTAATTCTGCACCCTTCATTTGCTCAGCCGACGGCTTAGAATCATTTGTTTTATTTTCAAACAATTTCTTTAATATTGGATCACTCATCTGATCATCAACCGAAATTACACCTCCTGGAGACAAATCAATAGCATTAGTCTCCAAAGATATCCTACTCAAGGCGTCGGCATTCTTATGTTGCTCTCCTCTACGATGGATGATAGAAAAGTCAAATCCACTCAAATATTCCAGCCAACGAGCCACTTGCCCCGTTGGTTCTTTAAAATTAAACAACCACCTCAAAGATCCATGATCGGTGCGCAGAGTAAAGTGTTTTCCTATCAAATAATGGCGAAAATTTTTAATGCTTTTAATAACTGCCAATAGCTCTTTCCGAGTGACACTATAATTACGTTCTGGAGGAGAATGCACTTTACTAAAATATGCAATTACCTTCTCCTGTCCGTTAACTAACTGAGACAACACAGCCCCACTAGCCTGATCACTCGCATCTGTGTCCAAAATAAACTCTTGCTCAAAATTTGGAAATCCCAAGATTGGACTCTCACATAGTTTATTCTTTAAAATTTCAAAAGATTCTTTTCTAGCCTTATTCCACTCAAATTTTACATTCTTTCTAGTTAATTCCAACAGGGGACCAGCCAAATCTGAGAAGTTCAAAATAAATTTTCTGTAATAAGAACACAAACCGACAAAACTGCGTATATCTCTGACACATCTTGGAATCGGCCAATCCTTAATCCTAGCTATCTTTTCTGGGTCAGCCCGTATCCCCTCTGAGGACACGATATGGCCCAAAAAAGATACCTGTTTTCTAAAAAGAGCACATTTAGAAGGCTTGAGTTTCAAACCAGCTTCCTTAATTTTTGTGAACACCTCTTCCAACCTTTCTACATGTTCTTGGAAAGTTTTAGCATAAATAATTATGTCATCCAGATATATCAGACAGGTCTTCCAATGAAGGCCCTTCAAAACGAGCTCCATAAGCCTCTGAAAGGAATGGGGAGCCCCAGAAAGCCCGAAAGGGAGTACCTTGAACTCATAAAGCCCTTTACCTGTACTAAAGGCAGTTTTTTCTTGAGCTGAGGAAGCCATCTCCACCTGCCAATACCCTGAAGCCAAATCTAATGTAGAGAACCAACTGGCCCCCTGCATTCCTTCAAGGCTGTCATCAATGCGTGGCAAGGGATATGCATCCTTCCGAGTTACAGCATTTAACTTACGATAGTCTACACAAAAGCGTAGGCTACCGTCTTTTTTTTTAACCAGGACAATGGGGGCCGCCCACGGACTATCCGAGGGTTGTATTATCCCCTGTTCTAACATTTCTTGTAACTGCCTATCAACTTCCTGTTGCTTATGTACAGGAAGTCTATAGGCTCTTTGTTTTATGGGTGGATGTTTACCCGTGTCAATATCATGTTTTATAATACTTGTTCGACCTAAATCTTTATCATGGCGGATAAAAACCGACTCATTTCTATCAAGAAGCATTTTAACTTGAAATACCTGATCCGTAGTCAAAACAGTTTCATCAATTGTTTGCTGGAGAGAATACTTATCAACATTTTCTTGTTTTACATTTTCTTGAATTACACTATTTCCCAGAACCTCCCCTTGCTGGAATACTGCCACTGTTTCACCTTTTTTCAAGGACTGGGGTACCCCGGTGGTATTTACTAACCTCATTGGCACAACATCTCCATTTGAAGTACCCACAAAACTTCGCCCAACCATAATCCCATTATGTTTTTCTGAAAATTTTTGATCTACCTCACAAATTCCCTCTAAAAGAGAAACATTACTTACCTTACCATTAATTATAATCTCGGAAGATGGAGGTATAGTTACATTTTCAATAAGCATGACCTCATTACTATCGTTGTTATTGCCAAAATTTAGGGGAATTTCTTTTCCTGCTAATTTAACACAATTCCTCCCCAGATAAATGTCTAAGTCTAGGGCAGTCATCAGATCAACCCCCAATATTCCCTCAAATGATAACTCGGCAACATAAAACTCTTGATCAAAACTATTATTACCTATATTAATGGGAAGGTTGATAACTCCTGGCACCTGCAAGGGTTGTCCGCTAGCTCCACAAACCTCTCTAGGAGCTGCTTGTAATTCTGAAGAATCCTTTCCAAATACCTCTTCCAATACCTTAGTACTTAATATGCTAATGGCTGATCCAGTGTCCAGCAAAAATTTTACCTCTTTGTCACAAATGGTTAAGGGAAGAAAAAAATGACCAATCTTTTTCTCAGGGTGGGCCCCATTCTGTTGGAGCTGAGGTTTGACCCCAACCCCAGCTCTTATTCTTTTAAACCTTGCCTATTATTCCACCTTCCACCTCTTCGACCCCCATAATTCCGACGAACATTTCCTCGACCACGTCCACGAGAAAAATCTTCCCGAGTATTTTGTATTTCCGCTATTTTGTCAATTCCATCCTCCTTCCCCAATTGTTCTAAAAATTCGCGTCTCATTTCCCTTTGTTCTTTGCGCAAATCATCAATCTGAAACCGCAGATCAGTCAGCGTCTGAGTTAATAATTCCAATTGCTCGGAATTAACAGCTTCGTTGTCAGAAGGTTGGACAGTGGAAGCAACTTCCACTCTCCTATATGATTCTTCCTCTAATGCCAAACGAACCGCGGCATCCAACGTCTCGGGTTTTCCACGCAACACCTGCATCCGAACGTCTTTATCCGTTATGGCTTCAACAAAAGCTTCTTTTGCCAAATCGTCCCTTAAAATGGATGGGGCTGAAGGGTAAGCTTTCTTTACCAATCTACGTATACTACTAGCCAGCTCGGGGAGTGTTTCTCGAGCGGTTCGCCTTCTTGAACGCAATTGTGACCTATAAATTGCCGTACCTCTAAAGGGATCAAATCGATCTATCAAACTTTTTAATATTTGTTTTAGGCCAATCTTATCATTACTATCTAGATCTTCGTAAAATTGCAATGCGGCCCCTCTTAATGAAACTACCAAAAATCTACAAGCCACCACCTCTGACCATTCATTGATTTCTACACATTTTTCAAAATGCGTCACCCAATCAACCACATTGGTGGACCCATTAAATGTTTCTGGTGTAACCACCGGTTTTCTGGGCCCGTTATATTGTTCACCACTTTTGGATGGACGTTCCTTAAGAGCAGGAAGGTCCGCACCCGGTGCCACTAACGCCCGATCACCCTTATCTTGATAGCTGACCCTCGCAAGAGGAGTTTTAACTTTCTTAGGAATGGCACCCGAAGCTCTTCTTCTACAAAATTCACGCGCAGAACTTCCTACCTGTTTATGAATTCCATTGTCCAAACCATTATGTTTTGGAATTTCACTCACTTGAATTTCTACATTTTCATTAAAAGACGTAGGAGTGGCCTCTGGTGTTTCTTGAAAAAAATCTAGAGCCTCAGCCATGGGGTATCTCCTTGGTGTGCTAATATCTGGATTTGTAGCCAAATCAGTTAACTTTTTAGATGCCCCCAAGTATTCATCCAGCCCTTCCGAAATTCCCGTAGCCATATTAAATTTGAACCAATACTAAACAATTTACCTGTATTAAATTTCTATACATCAGTCTTATGGTATCATAAAATATCCTGTCGGCGACGCCAATAACTGTGACGAATCCACTATCCCCAACCCAACACGAGTCTAGATTCAATTTCTCCCTCCCAAAAACAGTTCGATCAGCCGAGGCGGTGCGGTTTCTAAAACCACATCACCCCAGATGGTCGAACTATTTTATAAGAGATATTTAACATTTGCGTTTCCGACCGGGCTTTAAAATAAGGAAAAGGGATCGCAGTTATAATGGGTAGGTCGGAGCCCCACATAAAGTTCTCGGGTAGATGACCCACCTTTAGACTGAAATTAAAAACTACAAACCATCAAGATGTAGCAAGGTAACAATAATTCAACACTAAGAAATGTTATGGTATAATTTATTGAATGAAATTAAACATTATTACATATCCAAAAAGCGTTTGTTTCACTATCTTAAATTGGGCTGAAATTCGGAGGCTAGAGAAAAAAAAATATCAAGAATCCGATAAACAAGGCCCTTTTTATTATGTCCAGGCCACCCAGATTTTCTAATATAATATTAGGAGACTACTATTCTCCCATAGAGGACGTACCAATGACCAAAGGGAACTGTCATAAGAAGCTTCCACCCTCGAAGAACCAGAGTTCGTCGAGTGTGAAGTCTTCCAAATATAAATGAGGAATCACCTACATTCCTCCATAGATGTCATCTCCCAATAGTAATGGTCAGGACTACACAGGTAAGAAGCTTTCACCCTCGAAGAGCCAAAGTTCGTCGAGTGTGAAGTCTTCCACATATAAATAAGGAGTCACCTCTGCTCCTCCATAGGTGTCATACCAAATATTAATAATCAGGCCTCAATCAAGTAAGAAGCTTTCACCCTCGAAGAACCAGAGTTCGTCGAAGGCGAAATTCTTCAAAAAAAAATATTCCCGGAGTTCCAGAGAAAAAAAACTACTCTAAAACTTACTTAACTCTGATTCCATTGATCCGACAAACGGAGAAAAAAGAATACCAAATAAATTCCTAAATAACTATCCCAGTCTCACCAATGGCACAGAGAATTCGGTGTTTAGTTTCTCATTCCGGAACTCCAAGGAATTACTATTTAAACTCATGACCAGCCGGCTCTTCCCAAACCTTCCAGAGAAAAGCCAAACAACCTACCCCAGTGAAATCCTATCTCGAACTGACTTTTTCGACGGTCCAGATCACCCACTTCAATTCATACACAACACGAAAAAATCATGCAACCTCTGAAATCTTGTATCGATTCAGGAAATCGCTGGTGTGTGCATTTCCCTCAGTGAAACTTGACAACAATTCAATCAACCGTTACTAGATCTCGTGCTACCTGACACTCTAATCACTGGTGGAGACAACCACCACAGAGAGAGCAAATAAGTAATATGGAATTAACCCCTGTTGGACGACAAACCCCCGACTCCATTTATCAAAAAACAGCACACTACCCCCACCCCAAGGTAAACGTCCTCGTTTTTGGATGGCTCAGATAGTGTTTTTGATTTCTTATTAATAAAGATAAAAATAAAAAAAAAATGATTAATGATTTATAATGACTATATTTACACAAAAAAAAATGGGTCCGAAAAAAAAAAATTGAGTACGATCTGTTCATACCTACTATCTAGATTAAATCTTTAGGCATGGGAAGTGCTACATCTGACGGAATAATCCGCCATCACATTTTATGTTTTATACAGCGGTAGGCAGGCCTGGGATACAGAAATCCAACCACCGACCAATTTCAATAAAAATTGAAACCGCTTACCGCCACGATCACTGACATGCGATAAGAGATGTTACCGCCTGGATTAGTTAAATCCCTGATCCGAAGAAAGCCACCACTATAACTTATATATTTATAAAACAATTAAACGGACCATACTTCATTGGAACACTACCCATAATTTACTACATATGAATTTTATCATCGTCCAGATGATGCTGCTCGCAGCGCCAAAAACTATCTTGGAAACCCTGCACACTACTGTATCCTTTTCATCACGACAACCCAGACAACAGCCGCAAGATCCATTTATTGTTGGCGCACTTGAATCATTCTAGATTAGAAAACAATTATCCAATATTTTTATGAATCCCGGAACTCTATTTCTCAATCGCCAACTCCATATTTCCAATTCAAAACAGTTGCAATTAATGCTTCGCTTGGGCAGCATAGTGAGCCCAACAAGGAATCACTATACCATGCCCAATCGAACCATCAACAGAGCCAACAATTGCCATCAAGGTCAATGTGAAATATCTCCAACTTTCACATTAATCACTTCTTTCCCACTTAATAAACCATCAACACATTCCCAATCACCCTGACTAGGGGGTTTTAAATTACAACATCTGGTGAATTTTCCTTTTTATTCTATCCCAAAAATTCTTTTGTGCATTCGGCCGGAGATGTACACCATCTGACAGAAAATGATGAGGATAAACCTGTCGATGGTGAAAATATAAAATATCTTCATCACCTACAGCCTTAAAAGCATCATTGACAGCCATACGTCTAAACTCATAAATCTCATAAGATACATTTCGGGGCTTTACTCTAGGAAATATACTACCTAATGTTATTTTCTTCACCCCAGCAAGCTTCCATTTCTTTAGCAATTCTCGGAGGTCCCGCAGGAAACATTCAAAAGAGAATGTATCGCAATCAATATCATTACCCCCAATCTGAAGAACTATCCATCTAGCCCCTCTGACATTAATATTTTGCAAATGGCTAATCTTTCCCCCAGGTATCCCAACAAATTTCACGGAGGCAAACGGTATGGTACAATGCCATACTTCTGGGCACAATAATAAAAATCGGTACAATCTCGCCACAAAACTGTGTCCAATCACCAGACCCTCCATTTTAAGGAGTCAAAATTAAATCCTAAAAAGCAAAGTTAAATTAGGAAGGTTTACAAGAACCAATTCACATTCAAGAGTCAATGTTAATGGACAACTGTCAATATCGTCTGAACTCATAACCATCAAATACCATGATACACCTACACAACTTCACTGTCACTGGACAACCATCAATATCGTCTGGTTTCATCACCATCAAATACCATGATACACACACATAATTTCAATGTCAATGGACAAATATCAGTATCATCTGGATTCATCGCCATTAAATACCATGACTCACATACATAATTTCAATGTCAATGGACAACATCAGTACCGCCCGGACTCATCGCCATCAAATACCATGATACACATACATAATTTCACCGTCAATGGACAAACATCAGTATCATCTGGATTCATCGCCATCAAATACCATGATACACATACATAATTTCAATGTCAATGGATAACATCAGTATCGTCTGGATTCATCGCCATCAAATACCATGATACACATACATAATTTCAATGTCAATGGATAACATCAGTATCGTCTGGATTCATCGCCATCAAATACCATGATACACATACATAATTTCACTGTCACTGGACAACTACCAGTATCGTCTGGATTCATCGCCATCAAATACCATGATACACATACATAATTTCAATGTCAATGGACAACATCAGTATCGTCTGGATTCATCGCCATCAAATACCATGATACACATACATAATTTCAATGTCAATGGACAACATCAGTATCGTCTGGATTCATCGCCATCAAATACCATGATACACATACATAATTTCACTGTCACTGGACAACTACCAGTATCGTCTGGATTCATCGCCATCAAATACCATGATACACATACATAATTTCACTGTCACTGGACAACTACCAGTATCGTCTGGATTCATCGCCATCAAATACCATGATACACATACATAATTTCAATGTCAATGGACAACATCAGTATCGTCTGGATTCATCGCCATCAAATACCATGATACACATACATAATTTCAATGTCAATGGACAACATCAGTATCGTCTGGATTCATCGCCATCTAATACCATGATACACATACATAATTTCACTGTCACTGGACAACTACCAGTATCGTCTGGATTCATCGCCATCAAATACCATGATACACATACATAATTTCACCGTCAATGGACAAACATCAGTATCATCTGGATTCATCGCCATCAAATACCATGATACACATACATAATTTCAATGTCAATGGATAACATCAGTATCGTCTGGATTCATCGCCATCAAATACCATGATACACATACATAATTTCACTGTCACTGGACAACTACCAGTATCGTCTGGATTCATCGCCATCAAATACCATGATACACATACATAATTTCACCGTCAATGGACAAACATCAGTATCATCTGGATTCATCGCCATCAAATACCATGATACACATACATAATTTCAATGTCAATGGATAACATCAGTATCGTCTGGATTCATCGCCATCAAATACCATGATACACATACATAATTTCACTGTCACTGGACAACTACCAGTACCGTCTGGATTCATCGCCATCAAATACCATGATACACATACATAATTTCAATGTCAATGGACAACATCAGTATCGTCTGGATTCATCGCCATCAAATACCATGATACACATACATAATTTCACTGTCACTGGACAACTACCAGTATCGTCTGGATTCATCGCCATCAAATACCATGATACACATACATAATTTCACCGTCAATGGACAAACATCAGTATCATCTGGATTCATCGCCATCAAATACCATGATACACATACATAATTTCAATGTCAATGGATAACATCAGTATCGTCTGGATTCATCGCCATCAAATACCATGCTCAACCTAAAACAAAAAAAAGGAACACCACAGCAGTATACAAAATTTCGCAATTTTCTGTTTCCAACAGCTGAAATTAATTTATGTAATTTATTAGTTACATTACATGAAAGGAATGACCTCCAGTATTAAAAAAAAATACAATCTTTCTGTGACTCAGTCAAACTGCAACCAATAGGTTTCCAAGCAATCCAAATTTTTAAGTCGTAAATTTCTGGTGGTCTTGCATATTTACCACGGACACATCACTTACGAAAAGTTACATACTGGCGACGCCATCATAAATTACTTACGAAACCCATTCTTACCCTAGCAACATCAACCACCACCCATCAGACACAATCATACCTAACCCCCACCCCAAATGCCCATCCCACATGCGCGCCATGCAAGTCACACCAAAATAAACGACGTATTTGGAATCACTCTTCTACTGGCTCAATTTCACTAGCGTATAATGCTCCCGCTCACGAGCATTTCCAAGTGTAATTCCCAGGGGTCACATTTACAAAACACAAATAGCGCTAGTATTTTTGAGATTACTAAGGTAATTTTTTTACATTTTTAGAATTGCGCTGAGTTAGGGTGTTCGTTTACACAATTTTTCCTAATGGAACACCTCCATTACGACACCCCGTAAGGGAAACCATGGAATCAATTGATTTCCATCCTTTCCCTACATTATGTGACCCATGAGAATACTATATCATTTATCAATCTTTACTTTATCCAATCCACTACCATAGGACATAACCACCGGTCCAATGACCCTACAACTTGTCCTATATATGACTGTTTGAAAGTCAAAATTAAACAATTCTGATTCAAAAGTTTCCAAATGAATCGAACAGCAAATTCAAATGAATTTGCAGTTTATTTTGTCTCCGCCCATTAACCCTTCCTTGGATCCCCAGCACCATTCCTCCTTGCCTATTAATTACAACTTCCAAATGGAAGACATAATTTAACCCTTGCATCGACATATAAGGCACACTCCGGGTAATTTAACAATTTTCCCATGATCACTGGGCACCACATCAAAAATTTAGCAAATCTTATCTTTGCTCGTGAGCTAGAGTTCTCGCTAAATGAATTCATTAAGCCAAATCTTAAATCATAAAATCACCGAATTTAGACCGGGGTCATTCCAGAATAATAAATACAAATCTTTTTTTTTTTTTTTTTTTAAGACAGATCGTACTCATTTGAGTTCAACCAGCGGGGACGACGGACCCTTCGCCCCCGGTGGGTGACAGGATCTCCGCTAGGGGCAGGATTGTTTAAGTTGCTGGAACTGCCCTGAGCTGACTGGTCAGAATCTTCCTCCCGATCAATGAGTTCCGAAAAAGGTAACCTACCAGAATCTCCTGAATTGTCTACACTTGTTCCCATATTAGGTCGTTCAAAACATTTTTTTAATCTATTAAAGTGGACCACCTGCAGCCGACCACCATGCTCTCTACAAATAACATAATTTGCATCAGAGAGTCGCTTTTTAACCACAAATGGCCCAAACCAATATTTAGCAAATTTGGGGGTTTGACCTTGCTTTATTTTTGAAATATATAGCCACACTTTATCACCAACCTCATAAGGTCTTCCATGAACTCTACGGTCGTACAACCTTTTCCTATGTTTAATAGCAGTTTCACACTTACTGCTCACAAACTGGAAAATGGTTGCCATTCTATTTTCCAAATCCATCACATATTGAACTCGACTAAGATCCTTATCAGGAACTTTACCAGCCATAAATTCAATAGGTAATCGGATTTCTTTCCCAAAAAGGATCATATTTGGAGTAAGGCCCGTGGTCTCATGAACAGCACTACGATAAGCCATCATAACAAAAGGTAGATAGTATTCCCAGTCGTTATGATTATCTTCAACAAAACATGCTAGCATAGCTATCAATGTTCTGTTGAAGCGCTCAACCTGGCCATCAGACTGAGGGTGATATGGAGATGTTCTTGTCTTGGAAATCTCAAAATATTTACAGATTCCCAAAAACAATTCAGACTCAAAGTTGGCCCCTTGATCAGAATGGATAAACTTAGGCATACCAAAACGGGATATCCACTCTTTAACCAATATTTCTCCAATTGTACTTGCACGCTGATTAGGCATGGCATAGGCTTCAGTCCATTTAGAGAAATAGTCAGAAACAACCAGAATGTAAATGTTTCCACTCACAGATTCCGGTAGGGGACCCAATACATCAAGTGCAACCCTCTCCATCGGTTCCGAAACACGGTCGGTAACCAGGGGGGCCTTTAACGCTTTGTTGGGACTTTTCCGACGTTGACACACCTCACAAGTCTGCACCCACTGTTCTACATCCTTCTTTAGACCAATCCAAAAAAATCTTTGCCTAATTTTCAAATAGGTTTTCATCATACCTAAATGGCCTCCCACCACGGAATCATGGCAATGTTTTAAAATTTCAGGTTTTAGTTTCCCAGGAACAATCCACAAAAATTTATTTTCCTTTCCAAATTCCAACCATTCTCGATAAAGCATACCTTGCCTAACAACAATTTGTTCCCATTGGGCTACATATTTTTTAAATATTAATTCTGCACCCTTCATTTGCTCAGCCGACGGCTTAGAATCATTTGTTTTATTTTCAAACAATTTCTTTAATATTGGATCACTCATCTGATCATCAACCGAAATTACACCTCCTGGAGACAAATCAATAGCATTAGTCTCCAAAGATATCCTACTCAAGGCGTCGGCATTCTTATGTTGCTCTCCTCTACGATGGATGATAGAAAAGTCAAATCCACTCAAATATTCCAGCCAACGAGCCACTTGCCCCGTTGGTTCTTTAAAATTAAACAACCACCTCAAAGATCCATGATTGGTGCGCAGAGTAAAGTGTTTTCCTATCAAATAATGGCGAAAATTTTTAATGCTTTTAATAACTGCCAATAGCTCTTTCCGAGTGACACTATAATTACGTTCTGGAGGAGAATGCACTTTACTAAAATATGCAATTACCTTCTCCTGTCCGTTAACTAACTGAGACAACACAGCCCCACTAGCCTGATCACTCGCATCTGTGTCCAAAATAAACTCTTGCTCAAAATTTGGAAATCCCAAGATTGGACTCTCACATAGTTTATTCTTTAAAATTTCAAAAGATTCTTTTCTAGCCTTATTCCACTCAAATTTTACATTCTTTCTAGTTAATTCCAACAGGGGACCAGCCAAATCTGAGAAGTTCAAAATAAATTTTCTGTAATAAGAACACAAACCGACAAAACTGCGTATATCTCTGACACATCTTGGAATCGGCCAATCCTTAATCCTAGCTATCTTTTCTGGGTCAGCCCGTATCCCCTCTGAGGACACGATATGGCCCAAAAAAGATACCTGTTTTCTAAAAAGAGCACATTTAGAAGGCTTGAGTTTCAAACCAGCTTCCTTAATTTTTGTGAACACCTCTTCCAACCTTTCTACATGTTCTTGGAAAGTTTTAGCATAAATAATTATGTCATCCAGATATATCAGACAGGTCTTCCAATGAAGGCCCTTCAAAACGAGCTCCATAAGCCTCTGAAAGGAATGGGGAGCCCCAGAAAGCCCGAAAGGGAGTACCTTGAACTCATAAAGCCCTTTACCTGTACTAAAGGCAGTTTTTTCTTGAGCTGAGGAAGCCATCTCCACCTGCCAATACCCTGAAGCCAAATCTAATGTAGAGAACCAACTGGCCCCCTGCATTCCTTCAAGGCTGTCATCAATGCGTGGCAAGGGATATGCATCCTTCCGAGTTACAGCATTTAACTTACGATAGTCTACACAAAAGCGTAGGCTACCGTCTTTTTTTTTAACCAGGACAATGGGGGCCGCCCACGGACTATCCGAGGGTTGTATTATCCCCTGTTCTAACATTTCTTGTAACTGCCTATCAACTTCCTGTCGCTTATGTACAGGAAGTCTATAGGCTCTTTGTTTTATGGGTGGATGTTTACCCGTGTCAATATCATGTTTTATAATACTTGTTCGACCTAAATCTTTATCATGGCGGATAAAAACCGACTCATTTCTATCAAGAAGCATTTTAACTTGAAATACCTGATCCGTAGTCAAAACAGTTTCATCAATTGTTTGCTGGAGAGAATACTTATCAACATTTTCTTGTTTTACATTTTCTTGAATTACACTATTTCCCAGAACCTCCCCTTGCTGGAATACTGCCACTGTTTCACCTTTTTTCAAGGACTGGGGTACCCCGGTGGTATTTACTAACCTCATTGGCACAACATCTCCATTTGAAGTACCCACAAAACTTCGCCCAACCATAATCCCATTATGTTTTTCTGAAAATTTTTGATCTACCTCACAAATTCCCTCTAAAAGAGAAACATTACTTACCTTACCATTAATTATAATCTCGGAAGATGGAGGTATAGTTACATTTTCAATAAGCATGACCTCATTACTATCGTTGTTATTGCCAAAATTTAGGGGAATTTCTTTTCCTGCTAATTTAACACAATTCCTCCCCAGATAAATGTCTAAGTCTAGGGCAGTCATCAGATCAACCCCCAATATTCCCTCAAATGATAACTCGGCAACATAAAACTCTTGATCAAAACTATTATTACCTATATTAATGGGAAGGTTGATAACTCCTGGCACCTGCAAGGGTTGTCCGCTAGCTCCACAAACCTCTCTAGGAGCTGCTTGTAATTCTGAAGAATCCTTTCCAAATACCTCTTCCAATACCTTAGTACTTAATATGCTAATGGCTGATCCAGTGTCCAGCAAAAATTTTACCTCTTTGTCACAAATGGTTAAGGGAAGAAAAAAATGACCAATCTTTTTCTCAGGGTGGGCCCCATTCTGTTGGAGCTGAGGTTTGACCCCAACCCCAGCTCTTATTCTTTTAAACCTTGCCTATTATTCCACCTTCCACCTCTTCGACCCCCATAATTCCGACGAACATTTCCTCGACCACGTCCACGAGAAAAATCTTCCCGAGTATTTTGTATTTCCGCTATTTTGTCAATTCCATCCTCCTTCCCCAATTGTTCTAAAAATTCGCGTCTCATTTCCCTTTGTTCTTTGCGCAAATCATCAATCTGAAACCGCAGATCAGTCAGCGTCTGAGTTAATAATTCCAATTGCTCGGAATTAACAGCTTCGTTGTCAGAAGGTTGGACAGTGGAAGCAACTTCCACTCTCCTATATGATTCTTCCTCTAATGCCAAACGAACCGCGGCATCCAACGTCTCGGGTTTTCCACGCAACACCTGCATCCGAACGTCTTTATCCGTTATGGCTTCAACAAAAGCTTCTTTTGCCAAATCGTCCCTTAAAATGGATGGGGCTGAAGGGTAAGCTTTCTTTACCAATCTACGTATACTACTAGCCAGCTCGGGGAGTGTTTCTCGAGCGGTTCGCCTTCTTGAACGCAATTGTGACCTATAAATTGCCGTACCTCTAAAGGGATCAAATCGATCTATCAAACTTTTTAATATTTGTTTTAGGCCAATCTTATCATTACTATCTAGATCTTCGTAAAATTGCAATGCGGCCCCTCTTAATGAAACTACCAAAAATCTACAAGCCACCACCTCTGACCATTCATTGATTTCTACACATTTTTCAAAATGCGTCACCCAATCAACCACATTGGTGGACCCATTAAATGTTTCTGGTGTAACCACCGGTTTTCTGGGCCCGTTATATTGTTCACCACTTTTGGATGGACGTTCCTTAAGAGCAGGAAGGTCCGCACCCGGTGCCACTAACGCCCGATCACCCTTATCTTGATAGCTGACCCTCGCAAGAGGAGTTTTAACTTTCTTAGGAATGGCACCCGAAGCTCTTCTTCTACAAAATTCACGCGCAGAACTTCCTACCTGTTTATGAATTCCATTGTCCAAACCATTATGTTTTGGAATTTCACTCACTTGAATTTCTACATTTTCATTAAAAGACGTAGGAGTGGCCTCTGGTGTTTCTTGAAAAAAATCTAGAGCCTCAGCCATGGGGTATCTCCTTGGTGTGCTAATATCTGGATTTGTAGCCAAATCAGTTAACTTTTTAGATGCCCCCAAGTATTCATCCAGCCCTTCCGAAATTCCCGTAGCCATATTAAATTTGAACCAATACTAAACAATTTACCTGTATTAAATTTCTATACATCAGTCTTATGGTATCATAAAATATCCTGTCGGCGACGCCAATAACTGTGACGAATCCACTATCCCCAACCCAACACGAGTCTAGATTCAATTTCTCCCTCCCAAAAACAGTTCGATCAGCCGAGGCGGTGCGGTTTCTAAAACCACATCACCCCAGATGGTCGAACTATTTTATAAGAGATATTTAACATTTGCGTTTCCGACCGGGCTTTAAAATAAGGAAAAGGGATCGCAGTTATAATGGGTAGGTCGGAGCCCCACATAAAGTTCTCGGGTAGATGACCCACCTTTAGACTGAAATTAAAAACTACAAACCATCAAGATGTAGCAAGGTAACAATAATTCAACACTAAGAAATGTTATGGTATAATTTATTGAATGAAATTAAACATTATTACATATCCAAAAAGCGTTTGTTTCACTATCTTAAATTGGGCTGAAATTCGGAGGCTAGAGAAAAAAAAATATCAAGAATCCGATAAACAAGGCCCTTTTTATTATGTCCAGGCCACCCAGATTTTCTAATATAATATTAGGAGACTACTATTCTCCCATAGAGGACGTACCAATGACCAAAGGGAACTGTCATAAGAAGCTTCCACCCTCGAAGAACCAGAGTTCGTCGAGTGTGAAGTCTTCCAAATATAAATGAGGAATCACCTACATTCCTCCATAGATGTCATCTCCCAATAGTAATGGTCAGGACTACACAGGTAAGAAGCTTTCACCCTCGAAGAGCCAAAGTTCGTCGAGTGTGAAGTCTTCCACATATAAATAAGGAGTCACCTCTGCTCCTCCATAGGTGTCATACCAAATATCAATAATCAGGCCTCAATCAAGTAAGAAGCTTTCACCCTCGAAGAACCAAAGTTCGTCGAGTGTGAAGTCTTCCAATATAAATGAGGAGTTACCGCTGCTCCTCCATAGGTGTCATACCAAATATCAATAATCAGGCCTCAATCAAGTAAGAAGCTTTCACCCTCGAAGAACCAGAGTTCGTCGAGTGTGAAGTCTTCCAAATATAAATGAGGAATCACCTACATTCCTCCATAGATGTCATCTCCCAATAGTAATGGTCAGGACTACACAGGTAAGAAGCTTTCACCCTCGAAGAGCCAAAGTTCGTCGAGTGTGAAGTCTTCCACATATAAATAAGGAGTCACCTCTGCTCCTCCATAGGTGTCATACCAAATATTAATAATCAGGCCTCAATCAAGTAAGAAGCTTTCACCCTCGAAGAACCAGAGTTCGTCGAAGGCGAAATTCTTCAAAAAAAAATATTCCCGGAGTTCCAGAGAAAAAAAACTACTCTAAAACTTACTTAACTCTGATTCCATTGATCCGACAAACGGAGAAAAAAGAATACCAAATAAATTCCTAAATAACTATCCCAGTCTCACCAATGGCACAGAGAATTCGGTGTTTAGTTTCTCATTCCGGAACTCCAAGGAATTACTATTTAAACTCATGACCAGCCGGCTCTTCCCAAACCTTCCAGAGAAAAGCCAAACAACCTACCCCAGTGAAATCCTATCTCGAACTGACTTTTTCGACGGTCCAGATCACCCACTTCAATTCATACACAACACGAAAAAATCATGCAACCTCTGAAATCTTGTATCGATTCAGGAAATCGCTGGTGTGTGCATTTCCCTCAGTGAAACTTGACAACAATTCAATCAACCGTTACTAGATCTCGTGCTACCTGACACTCTAATCACTGGTGGAGACAACCACCACAGAGAGAGCAAATAAGTAATATGGAATTAACCCCTGTTGGACGACAAACCCCCGACTCCATTTATCAAAAAACAGCACAATTGTATGGGCGAAGGTGAATATTGGCTGAAGGACTTGAGAGTAGATTTGTGTCTGCTTTCAATGGGTGTGCATAAAGGCAAAAACTTTCCATCTTTAGCATTTATCTCAGCAGAACAGTCGGAACAGACTTCGCCAAAAGTCAATTTTGCCGGTATGAACATTTCATCAAGAGATCAATTCGAAGGAAACAGGAAATATTTAAATTATACATTAATACAGTGGCGTAGATATGAGAGACGACCCACTCCCACCCCCGCCCCTCCCCAAAATCGGGTAATCTTTGGCTCTTCGTTAAACTTCTGAGGGCTTTTCTACGTAATATTTTGTTGTACTGGTAGTCATACCCAGCAGTTAACGCGTTGCAGGGTTAATGCAAAATCAGATGCGATCGGGGCTCATGCCCCCACCCTAATCCACCCCTTCATTAGTTGAAGGATTAACGCGATGTCGGACGCGATCATGGTCCATCAGAAGTCCTTTCCAGGTCAAATTACATCTATATAGACCTGTGCCAATTTTTGTTTCGATCGGTGGAGGCACGAAAGTCAGGTGCCTAGAGAGAGAGAGAGATTCACTTTTATTCACATTTATAGTCTATATGCAAACCTTACAAAAATGCTAATTATCATTTAATTTTCATGACTGTCATGGAAGATAATTGTTAGAAAAACACACCTTCCAACTGGAAGATTAACTTAATTGGCGATAATAATATGCATAGATAATTGGAAGAAAATTTAAACACCAACCGACTATAAGGTAATACATCTCATCAATATTGCTCTTCGTCATGCTTTCGGCCTCTTGGCCTTCTTCAAGGACCGTTGATAAATTTGCAAACTACATCTCCGCACTCTACTAAACAACAATGAACATTGAAAAGAAAACTATCACACAAGAGGCCGAAGGCTTGACGAAGAGCAATATTGATGAGATGCTTTACGAGACTGTCCCTATACACTGGACAATTTAATAATGTGTACATATAAGGTAATAGCCGATACAAAATAATTCTTCGTGATCTCACACCTGTCACTGCCGGGTAAGTCTAAATTAAATGACTGTCGAGTTTTCAGGTGTGTCGGTGTTGACCTTAAAATTTCCGACAGAAATCAGTTGATGCGAGCTGGTTAACACATAGAGAGAGATGTATTAGAGCTTTTTAATTAGATTTTTTTTAAATGAACATCATTTGTGATCTTCTTGATTCAGTCTATCACTGGTCATTGTTTGCCGTTTTTCTTCCGAGGGGTAAATGTGCTACGCTTCAAGTACAAAATCCGGCTGGACTCTCAATTTACAATGAAATCCTTTCTCGCCTGACCGGAGTGGCGCCTCACCAGTGATGTAACTTTGCCACACGAAAAATAATCTAAAGGTGGAGAATGGCATTATTAATCAGGGAAGGCAAGAGTTAATGCGACGAAGCCTATGGTTTTCACCGTGATAATTTGCAGAGACTAGGCCTAGATGCAAGGCCTTTTAGTTTTTTTCCAGTACTCTATTTCCCAATATTGAAGCACAGAAACCGGGTGTTGGGGTTGGGGGGGGGGGGGGGTGTCATTCACGCCAGTTCTCGTACGAATACGATTGCAGACTTTCAGGAACCACTGGTGCCTGCTATCAACAAAGTACGGTCAATGAATATATGTTTCCTGTTCTGTGTATCACAGCCATCATTTAGACGTAAACTTTGTGTATATTTCATTCATATTCATGGAATATCTGACGAAGGAATTTCCAAGTAAACTGATTTCCATTACTATTATAGCAGCACCTTAAACGGATCAAACAAAATCAAAAACCCCGCTTCTATAGTTCTTTGGCCATTAACGGCCTTCGCCCATACAATTAAACACCAAGTACAAGTTGACCAGCCATGGGTATGAGTTGTCCAACCTTGGGTACGAGTTGTCCAATTGTGGGTACGAGTTGTCCAGCCGAAAATGGGTACGAGTCGTCCAATTATGGGTACGACTTGACTGGTACGAGTTGCCGTGGGTACGAGTTGTCTAGAAACCAAGTCACTTTGCATGACAGCCTACACTACAATTAAGCCTTTTAAGGGTCTATATAAGTAATGAAATTTTGTTTATTTTGAAAATTCTCACCTCTCATATTCCTTAAATTCAAATTAAATATACACAAATTATACATCAAAATGAAGGTTGGGATGTATAGAACACGAAACACATATGTAATCAACTCATAGAGTTGACAGCAGCCACCACTGGCACCTGGAAGTCTGCTACTGTATTCGCACCAGAACTGATAATAAAATAATAGCGAACGTGTCCGGAAGTAAACACCATGGACGAAAAATAGGAGTCGAAGTTGATCAAATTGTATTGTTTTCATTGGTAGAAATCGAATTAGATTCCTGAAAAAGGAAACAGGTGAATGTGCAGGAACAGTGTCACCCATAGATATCGGGTATGGCGTCATCTGGCAGGTTTCGTCAAAAATCGAAACCACAACAACACAAAAGAAGTGCAAGTTGCGCTGCATTTGTCGTTCATTTTTTAAACTTCAATTGCTTGTACAAAAAAAATCAAAATTGTTGGCCACACAAAGTCGCACGCTTGTTAATAAAATATCTAAGAACAAGTGTGTCTGCAAGAAATTCTATAATTTTAAGTATTTTCCTTTCGCGAGATGTTTAAAAACGACGAGTCGATGTTTTCTCGCGTCTCATTTCTGACACTCTTTTTTGTAAACAAAAGGTTTACCCCTCTCGTGCTTAGGACGATTTCCGCTGGAAGACACGTAATATACAATTAAAAGAGGGACACAATGGGATTCCTGAGACTTTGCTCTTCATTGCAATGCATTGTACTTTTCGGATCGTAATTTATTCCCTTTTTTCTGACGCAATAAAAATTTTTGAACGATTTTTTCCACTTTATTATTTATCAAGAAGTTACGGTACCAGTACCTGGTAATGATATTTCGAACACGAACGTTTCATTTTTGAGGTTTTGAAGTGATATAGTGTACAGTAACTTACACCCAAGCGCCTCACTGCAGTGGAAACTCCACAGAAAGTTGTTGCTTCTTTCGGATTGACCCGCTTTTGCATCACGTGGTGCTTCTTGTAACGTTGTATACCAATTTTGGGTAAGAAAGACGGTTTGCCGTTTTCGGGCTGTGATTGCAAGAGACAGTTATCAATACGTGTACACGCAGTGTTGATACCTTTTGTTTTTGAATATAAAATCATTAAGTAAATAGTTCATGACTGATTCCTTCGAAAGATAAGGAAGATCAGAAGGTGAACTACTGTCGTGTTTGATCAATGACCGAGTCTGATCAAACAGTTAGTCTGTCAGTCTCCAAATCCAATTCCAAATGCATTTGCAATTTATTAAGGCAACCAGCTAAATCGGACTACAATTGCAAATTAAATCGTCGGAATTAATTCCATAAATTTGATACCAGACAATTTTTCTTACACTCACTGATACTGAATTCATTTTCTATCTGATCCTTTTTACAGGACGTTTAACAATCCAGTGGCGGTGCCACTGGAGGGGTATAGCTGTCCCTCCCACTCACCCCAAATCAAACTTCAAATTTCTATCTGACCGTGGTTTTCCCACCCAATTTCACACCGCAAATGACACACAACAATACACATCATGTCGGGTGTTGTAGAAATGTTCAGATATCGCTCCCAGTCCCAGGGCCTCCAAATATCTCTCATGAGGAGAACTCCATATCCCCACACACACGAGGGGGAGATCCCATTTCCTCCGCCAGCTATAAGGCCTGCGGCATTTGAGAGATTCCTTCGGCATCTTGACCTTGGACCCCCACAGCTTACCTAACCCCCCCCCCCCCCCCCCCCAAAAAAAAAAAAAAAAAAAAAAAATATTGAAATCTTGGCGCTATCACTGTAGCGATCAGTCGGTATCAAGAAAACGTGTGATGGAAAGACAATGTGTTGATCAAATTTGCAGAAAGGGCTACATAAAATTAAGCTACATAATGTTCTAACCAACTTGCAAGTTAAAAATACAACCACAGATTTGGGTTCGATGGGGGTGATTGATGCCCCTACCCCCCCCCCCAAAAAAAAAAAGAAAAAAAAGACCCTTTCCAACCTACTTAGAACCTGAAATGTTGAGGTTGAATGGGTGAATGTATTTGTTGCACGCCCTCTTCCCAAGCCAACCCCACCCACCCACCCCCCACCCCACCCCACCTTTCAGAAAATTTCAACCTGCTTAAACTACATGTACTTAAAAATACAAGAAGTGATTTGGAGGCAGAGTGTGGGTATTTTAATTAATGCCTCCACCCAAATCCCATCACAGATTGCTGAGTTATGAAATTTGAAAGTGATAAAAAGTCAGAAATCTTCTCAAAAAAATTGGGAAAACAATCTTTTCTTGCTGCTAAGAATTCACCATAATTAGGAAATTTTCAAACAGAAAAAGAAAAGATGCAATCAGAAATTCACGCTTTCAAGACCATGAAGAAATATTTGAAAGGGTTAACAGCATGCACGTAGAATTCATCAGATTGTTAATTGTACTTTCTAAGGGTACTGCTAGAAAACCTCTGTGTGGATGTGGGGGCGGGGCATAGAGAATAAACTAGAATTTCACAACAAGACCATTAAAATATACAGAGTCGTGGCAAGTAACTAGATTGTTTGGTGAATAGTAATTACTGTGAACACTAGTTAGAACATATTGGCTGTGGTGATGGGCGTGGGGGGGGGGGGGGGGAATTGTAATTTTGAAGGACCATAACAAATTTATTTGATAAGAATGTTATGATGGGCAAGAAAACTTTTGCCAAATTGTATTTATTGATGTCGAAAGTAGAAAATCACAGGGCTGTGATGATGCTGGATTATTTTCTTATGACTTCGGTCCAAATCCTCCTAAGCAAGTCCCTGTGTGAAATCAGAGCATACCACTCTGAATTTATTAAGTTTTTTGCAGGATACTATTTTTTTAGAAACTGCTGTATAATTATTTATTTATTGTTGTTTAAGGTCACATACTTATGCACAATGGATAATCATGACCGTGACAGTTTTACGTGTGGAGGAAGCCAGAGTACCCGGAGAGAACCACCGAGCAACGACGAGCAGCTGCCAGCTCCCCAACATCGTAACTCCGCAATGCAGCACAGGCAGAGTTAGATTGGTTGAAGACATGCACACCATCGACATGCAGTACGCATTAGTACACGGCGTCATCGTTCCCGCCATGTGGACAATTGGGGTTAAGTGTCTTGCCCAAGGACACAACACGGGAGTTCGAATCGATCGCTCAGACGGTCACCCATCCGAGGACAAACCGGACTCGATGTTGCTTAACTTTGGTGCTCTTGACGAAAACCGGTTACCGCAACACCACCGCCCCCAACTACTGTATAAGAACCTATAAATGTTCAACTCATAGACGGATTGCACCCCAGGGATTTGTGTTATAACTTTTATTATTTTGTGAGTTCTGTTCTCAAAAAGTGTGCACAATAATTGTTGTAAAGGTTTGTGATTCAATGGTGATCTGCTCTCTCCAGGATGTATCTCTTCTCCAACTCCATGCTTCTCCATTTTCCCTCCTCAGTAAAGTCTCTTAAACAAGCCTTCAACCTGGACAGACTTTTTGGTCTGATTCAGTAGGGTCTTGCTCACCATAAAGGTGTTGAGGAATTCTATTAGCATCAAACTGTAGTTCTTCTTTTCATTGCATGGATGGGTCACAGTGAAATTGGTGGTGTGTTGGCAGTGTGGTTGTGGGTGGGGGGCTGGGGGTTGTTGAGAAATGTGGTGACTGGTGAGAGCAATCTGTATTCCATATTCTAATTCTATACTCTCCCAAAAAAGAAAGTGTGCATGTTAAAAAATAACACTAAAAAAAGATATATATCATTTTCATTCATGGAAATTTTATTCAATCACAGAGGAATCAATTTGTGATCAAGACGAGAAATTTCATTACGCTAAGATGAATACTCTTGGTGCCATGGAGAGTCAAAGACACTAAAGGTGTAACACAAAAGTCACACACTCAATATCTGGTATGACCTCCGTCTGCATCGACTACTGCTGTGCATCTACGCCTCATGGAAGCGAACAAGTTAGCATGGAAGTGTTGTGGGATGTTGTTCCATATTCTGATAAGCTGTCTTTGGAGTTCCACAAGCGTTGACGGTGCATGGGGAAGCCGGCGTAGCTGACGTTTCATTTCGTCCCATACGTGCTCAATGGGTGAGATATCGGGCGAATTTGCGGGCCAGGGAAGAACATCCACTTGTTGTTGCTGCAGATACTGTTGAACAACACGATCTGCGTGGGGTCGGGTGTTGTCCTGCTGTAGAATGACGCCGGGGCTGTGGCATTGCAAAAATGGGACAACAACAGGTGTAAGCAGTTCATCACGATATCTGGCTGCATTGAGATTGCCATCAGTAATGACCAGCTCAGTTCTGTTATGGGTAGTGATGCCACCCCACACCATGAGAGACCCTCCCCCATAACGGTTTCGCTCCACGACACATGGATCTGTGTAGCGTTCGTTTCGACGTCTGTACACTCTCTGGCGGCCATCTGATGATGAAAGATGGAAACGACATTCATCTGTGAATAAAACACGTCTCCACCAGTGTAAGGGATGCCTGAGATGTTGTCTACACCACTGCAGTCGAGCACGACGACGTAACGTCAAAATCGGACGAATTGCAGGTCTTCGGGGACGTAAGCCGTATTCTCTCAGCCGGTTGATTACTGTGAGGATGTATCCATCTCAGGTTAGGGATGTTCCTGGCTGTCGTCGTTGCCGTTTGTTGCCGGTTCCGGAGATGGACGACACGGATATACCGATCTTGTGCTGGGGTGGTAACTCGGGGTCTCCCGGAGTGGGGTCGGTCTCGAACGTCATCATGTTGTGCATGTCGATGGACTAGCCTGTCTACAGTGTTACGGTAGCAGTTCAAATGCTGGGCAACCTCTCTGTGTGTTCTGCCAGCTCCAATCATACCCAGGGCAAGGAGACGTTGATTCATTGTCAATCTTGGCATGCTAATGTGGAGTCGTTTTAACAGCAGTGCAAGTTTGAATGTGAACGATAGGAAGGCCTTACTTTAGTGTTTAAATACCCAAGGATTCACACTGCTGCATGAATTTTCAGACTCTCCACGTGCAAAACATGCCTTTTCACAAACGTGCAGCACGTCATTTAACGTTAATGCAATTTTAACGGGGAAAGCTGTTTTTGTGTTCAATATAACTTATTCATGAACAGGTTAACACTCTTTACACCTACGAAATTATTTTTTTGCAGTTTGATCAATTTCTGCAATGCACACTTTCTTTTTTGGGCGAGTATATATGCATATTCATCCATTGACCAATGTCCTCATGTTTCTTGTGTCAACTTTATTGGGAATATGAGGGTGGGTATACTCCTGTGACTGTCATCCATATAATAGTATGGTGAGGACTAATAGTACTGGGTGGAATATTATACTGAAGTTACAAACTGACTTCATTATATTTCAAAGTGCCATATCTTGGATAAATAACCTCAAAATTCCAACATAACTCCAACTATCTACAGCTATGGAAGATGTTAAGAATTTAGTCCAAAACAGTGCATTATGAGAATTAGACTGCAGTCCAGCCTGGTGAAAATCAATAAAAATAGGGGATCAAATCAAAATAATATGGAGTAGAAAATACAAAAAAAAGTATCAGTACTACAGATATGATCATTTAGAACATAGGAGTAGGAATCAAGTACTTTATCGACTGATGCGCCATTTCATTCTTCTGTTGTCTTTTTCACTCAAGGATTTATTGTCAATCCCAGTCAGCAGCATCTTTCGGATTTTGCACTGCTTCTCAAAGCTATCAAACTTTCTCATGCAATGGGTGTTACATGTTCCAAGCAGCACATGGACAGTCCAGCCAGCTGAAAGAAAGGTTGCCAGCTTTGAGAGAGTGGCCTTTTGGAAGTATCAGTCACAAGTATTTAACATTATTTTCCCCACTGTGCAGCATGAGTTGTGCATGATATTACAAAACAAATAGTTGTTAGTTTGAACAATGAATAATAGTACAAAATGAAACCTAAATGAATGAATGTGCATATTTATTAAATAAAAAATTGAATTGAATTATATTTTTTCACCTCATGAAATAGGAGACCCATTAGTTCAATATGAAAGAGTTTAGATTTTATTTTCCCGCTCTGACCGACTTAGAACCCGTAAAACTGTCACGGTCACGATTACCTCTTGTGCTTAAGTAAGTAACATTAAAAACCAATAAATAAATAATTAATTCTAAAGGTGGTGGATTCATTACTTAATGTTATGTTGTGTGTGATCAGTTTTGCTTATAAATGTTAAATTTAATACCTATTTTTTTCAAATTATACCCCTGGCAAATAAACTGCTATGAATATTGCCATGGACATTCTATTATTATTTTTTGGGCACAAACTTACGTTTTCTAAAGTGTTCAAAATGGTTTTGGGTACAAAATTACTTGGGTACGAAATGATTTTGGTGATGGGTACGGAATTACACACACCCAATGACATCCTCTGTATATTTTTTATTCAAATTTACAAAATACAGTACGTGGAGAGTGGATTGTAACAAAATGACCCGTGGGGTGGCATTATCACCCAAAGTATTACTTTCAAATTCTGCACACATGGGCAAAAAACACAAGCAATGCTTCAGCCAATGTAACCCAGGGATTCATTGGCTGGAACTTTGCTTGTGCTTGTTATGCTTTGCAACAAATTTGCAATTATTGCTTGGGTGGAATCTCCACTCTGTGGGTGATTTAGTGATAATACACTCTATACGTACTGTAAGTTGTAACTACGTTCGCACTTTAGGTAGCACCTATTTCATATTATGAAATTTAGGCAAACCTAAAAGCGAGTGAAAGTGATGCATTAGTCCTAACGAAGCCACCCAAACCGTCCCCCAGCTGAACTGTCCCCTGCATTTTTTGCCCAAACCATCCCCCGATATTTTACCCAAACCGTCCCCCACTCAAAAACGTTAAATCTGACCCAAACCGCCCCCTGGCCGAACCGTCCCCCGATATTTCACCGAAACCCAGCAAGCGTTAGTTACAAAAAAATCGTCAATAAGATTTTATTATATTTGATTCATTTCTCGCATATATAAAAAGCATAGGTTATAACTGCTCATTGGAGAGAACATTCCAATGAGCAGGCATAAGCTATGTTTTTGAGGTGAAAAATATGAATATTAATAAAGTCTGATTGGCGATTTTTTTGTTATTACCACTTGCCGAATTTTTTCTGTTGCATTATGATAAATGAGGTGTACCCGTTTTACATCCAAAATAATAAAATCTGAATGGCGATGTTTTGTGAAGAAAATGATCCGTTGCCATGATGAAATGAAATGAAAGTTTCAGCGCCATCAGAACATTCTTTGAAACAAGTATGAATGAATGAATGAAAGGTTTTAGCGCGCCGAAGGCACGCAGAGACGATGTGGGATTTACAAATCCCTTGCGACCCGGTTAACCTTATTTTATTTCACTTGGATCACACAGGCCTAGCTTTCCTATTGCCTCAAATGGGGTCTGAGGGGGTATGTACGCGGTTTGAATTCCCGGAAGTTTACGTTGGAGTGATAGATTGTCAATAATCAATCCCTCAGCGCCATTAAGACTATTAGAGAGTGGGCTCTATTCGGTTCCAGCTTGGCGATGGTAAAGGTTTGAGTCCCACCATGGTGGTGAGCCAGAATATAATGTTGTGCGATTGCAAATTTAAGGGAAGAAGAGAAAAGAAAATCAAACAGCAACGCCGGTTTGGTAGCGGCCCCGGTATATGACCATAGCGTTTACAAAAAAGCAGTGGAGAAAGCCCCAACAGTTTAGTTTTGGAACAAGTAGCTGTCAAAACAACATAGTAATACTGCTTTGCTTTGAGAAGTTGAGTGAGAAGTGCCAAGAGCCAACTGACTAACTTGTTTCATTCTTCTTCATGTTTGAAATATGGTCAGTTTCATTTCGTTCTCTAATGTGAACAGACGTGTCTTTTACTGTTTCATGGCATTTATTTTGGATTGGCTTTCATTTCATGGATTTTTTCATTTCGTCTATGTGAACAGGCATTTTTTCAATGTGGAAATTCAGGTTTTTTTCACGGCATTTATTTTGGATTTAGGTACTTACATTTCATGGATTTTTAATTTCAATTGCAATGGATTCACAGGTAAGTTTTTTTTTATTACATTGTCCCTTTAAACTTAACTTGAAATTAAAGTAGGTGCAAAAACACACCTACATTGATTTATAAAATAAAAACAATGAAAAGATATAAGGGGAAAAAAATTGAAAAATTACAAAAAAATCTGGGGGATGGTTAGGGTTGGCCCCTCAGGGGACAGTTTGGGTAAACTATCGGGGGACGGTTTGGGTAAAATATCAGGGAATGGTTTGGCCAGGGGACGGTTCGGGTGGTATTCGGCCTAAAGTGCTGTAGGCCTACATTGACTTGTAAAGAATAGGGGACAACCAAATTTTGAGATAAATATTTTTATCTGCATTTTGATTGGAAGATATTATTTTCCAGTGCTCTGATTGAAAGATAATTTTATCATTGCTTTGATTGGAAGATATATTTATGGCGTCGTTGTTTTCCGGAATTTATCCGAGGAGTTATGGAAATTGCTGCGTTCATTTTTATTTTTTCACAAATAGCGTGTAGCATTTATTGTTACTATTACCAGCTGTTAGTAGCCACAACAAGAAAATACAGCAGTGCTGTGCAAAAAAAGGACAATGATAATATGCCAATGCAGTTTTACTGAAAACACCATCTTTAAAATAATAAGACTGAGTATCACAAATGTAGTTTCATGATTCGGACCAGATTTTTATAAAGGACATTTCGGCCCAAATCTATGGATGATTCGGACCATATTTCTGGCCATTTTGGACCAGATTATTGGACGATTCGGACCAGGTTTCTGGGCGATTTGCCCAACAGACACACAAACTACACAAGGCAGCACAGACACACACACTTCACAAGACAGCACAGACTTGTCTTTTGAATTAAGTAGGCCTAGAGCTTTATGTGCCAATTTCAGTGAGCCATTTTCATTAATTTCACTGAAAAAATACCGACGTACCGGTATTGTTTGTAGTTATCACAACAAATAATTCTGCGAGTAATTATGAAACAGCTAATCCTGTGCTTCTGGGTCATGTCAGGGAAGAGGAAAAAATATGTGACATCAACTTTGACCTGTCTGTTTTTATTTGCAATGCATTTTGGGCCCGTATACCGAATTTGGTCAAAATCGGCCCAGTAGTTAGCCCATTGCTAAGGGGCACTCTCGTTGCTAGGGAAGTCATGTGACATCAACATTGACCTGTCTGTTTTCATTTGTAATGTATTTTGGGTCCGTTTACCGAATTTGGTCAAAATCGGCCCAGTAATTAGCCTGTTGCTAAGGGGGAGCTCTCATTGCTAGAGAAGTCATGTGACATCAACATTGACCTGTCTGTTTTTATTTGCAAGGCATTTTGGGTCCGTATTCCGAATTTGGTAAAAAAAGGCTCAGTAGTTAGCCCGTTGCTAAGGAGGCGCTCTGGTTGCTAGGGACGTCACATGAAGTCAACACTGATCTGTCTGTTTTCATTTGCAATGCATTTTGGGTCCGTATACCGAATTTGGTCAAAATCGTCCCAGTAGTTAGCCCATTGCTAAGGGGGTGCTCTGGTTGTTAGGGAAATCATGAGATGTAAACTTTGATCTGTCTGTTTTCATTTGCAATGCATTTTGGGTCCGTATTCAGAATTTGGTAAAAATTGGCCCAGTAGTTAGCCTGTTGCTAAGTGGGTGCTCTGGTTGCTAGAGAAGTCACGTGACGTCAACATTGATCTATCTGTTTTCATTTGCAATGCATTTTGGGCCTGTATACCGAATTTGGTCAAAATCGGTCCAGTAGTTAGCCCATTGCTAAGGGGACACTCTGGTTGCTAGGGAAGTCACGTGACACCATCATTGATCTCTCTGTTTTCATTTGCAATGCATTCTGGGTCCGTATACCGAATTTGGTCCAAATCGGCCTAGTAGTTAGACCGTTGCTAAGGGCACGCTCTGGTTGCCAGGGAAGTCACGAGACGTCAACATTGATCTGTATGTTTTTATTTGCAATGCATTTTGGGTCCGTATACCGAATTTGGTCAAAATCGGCCCAGTAGTTAGCCGTTGCTAAGGGGGGAGGGGGGGGGGGGGTGCTCTGGTTGCTAGGGAATTCACGTGAGGACACCATTGACCTGTCTGTTTTCGTTTGCAATGCATGTTGGGTCCATGTATTAAAATTGGCCCAGTAGTTTGCCTGTATCTAGGGGCATGCTTTACTTGCTACGGACGTCACATGACATAGTCATTGACCCATTACGGCCATTAGCCCCCCCACGCCCCCCTCCGCCTCCCCCCCCCCCTCACCCAATGTATTAAGGGTCCCTGGACCCAATGAGGGTGAAAGCAATGATGGAGAGCCATTATAAGTTATCTTGGGCAACATCCAGGGTACATGGAGATTTAATACCTGGATGTCTCCTTTTCAACCATTCGGCGCAATAATGCCGAGATGTAAAATATGATCCCACATTAAGACTCAGGCGATGAGGTTTAAACCCCACACTGTGCCTCTGGGTTTGAACCAAACAGCATAACAAACGTCACAGCAAAACTATAAATAGACCACGTCTATTTCCGAATCGTTGTTTATAAACCAGGTCACACATGGCGAAGTTTTTCACTTTGGTGAATTTGAATTCGTTGAAACAGTTTTAAAACCGTGTAAATTCAGCCTTCCAGAGTATACTGTATTTCCATGGAACAAGCTTCAGCATGTTAGATGTGTTGTGATGTGTGTTTTATTCATGTCTTTGGGAGAATAGCTTAAATATTCACTTAAAACGACGGAAGGTGACATTTTGAATTTCGGGAACGATGTCTCACAATTTCAGACTCCACTTGGGTTTTAACTTGAAGATTTTGAATTGAGCCGCAGTCATTGAATTTTGTAAAAGGTAGGTGGAATTAATAGCATACATTTCTACGCTGACCATCGGAAACCGCAAAATAAATTATGAAGTGCACCGAGATTTAATGCCCTGGTAATGTTAATTTGTTGTTGACACCAAGTCTTACAGTAGTTACACTGACTGTGCCCGTATATTTTCCCACCGTGGATTTCCTACTTTTACCTTAGTTTGGCTCCAAAACCCTCACTGAAACTATGACCCTCATTGAAAAAAAACTTTATGGCCGGGATTTACCCCATTACAGTTTAATTAACAGTTCTAATAGGAGTTTCTGCAATCGATGTGACCCAGTCGGGGTCAAAGGTTATTTTTATCACCTGGATGTTTCTCGAGTGACAAACGGGGAACAGTAGTGCACGCTCTTATCACCCGTATGTTTGAAGATAGCCGATACCATGGCTATTTGTCTCGGTCACATTCACCAATCAGAAGACGCGATGCATAATGATACAGGGACAACACTTGTTCTAGCGTCCGAGTATCCTTGAAAAAATGTAACCTCATTTGTCCCCAGTTCCTTTGGGAAAAATTCCTTCAATTGCGAATGTCAGCATCCTTGTGTACCACTTCTGTTGAAAAATTTTGAAGTTGATGCCTTTGAGATGAGCTTGGCTTCCAGTTCATAAAAACGGTACATATGTGTTACCTAATAGCTTGCACGCAACCCTGCGGGTCGCTTTCACTCGCTAATATTTCGTCAGAACAACTTGTGGCCAAATATGCTTCATATATCCAAGAACAAAGCTAGGCATTCAAAACACTTTCGAATACAGCGATAGGACTGCATTTGGGAAAAGGACAACACTGTCTGAATTTTTTTTATTGAAGATGTTTTCCATGCTCGACTGGCATGTGCAAATCACTCGATACCACGAATTTCCACAGGTATTTCAACAGGTATCATGATACCTTGCATTGAATATGGCAACTGTGCAGTATCTATCTAATAACAGTATACTGTATGAAGGCGATCTTTTTCATTATTTGATTTTAAACGGCGTTATTTTTACATGCTTTTTCCGTCCGATGACGTCGACCGGAAATCGAAAGTATATTCATATGTAAACAAAAGCAAAGGCTTTGGAATTTACCCCATGCAGCTCTGTCTCTGTGTTTTGGAGAATTTTGATCCCCTAGCTTTGTTGCCACGAGTTGTTTTCGTGAAATATTATTAAATTATCAATTCTGGTACGAATACGGCAGCAGACTTCCAGGAATCAGTGGTGCCTATAGTCAACTCTATGAGTTGATTACACATATGTTACGTGTTCTATACATCTCAATCTTGAATGCCTAGCTTTGTTCTTGGATATGTGAAACACATTTGGCTACGAGTTGTCGCAAAATATTATTTTCTGATCAGTTCTGGTACGAATATGGGAGCAGACTTCCAGGAACCAGTGGTGCCTGCTGTCAACTCTTTGAGTTGATTACATATGTGCTTCGTGTTCTATAAATCACAACCTTCATTTTGATGTATAATTTGTGTATATTTAATCTGAATTTAAGGAATATCAGAGGTGAGAATTTAAAAATAAACAAAATTCCATTAATTATATAGCACCTTAACAGCAGGCACCAGTAGTTCCTGGAATTTACTTACTTAATGAGATTATCTGTCCCCTCCCAAACCCTTAAAATAAAAAAATGTTCATCACTACTTATTTGTGATATTTTTTTCTTTTGTAGAGACCTTATTTCTGTGATATAGGAGATTGTAAGCGAAGCTACACAAATCCAGCACATTTGAAGAGACACAAACAGTCAGCACATAGAGAGAAGGAGGACATACAATTAAAGCTTGTCAAGTAATATTGCCTGCATTAATTTGTTCCTCAACTTCCCCTCACGTCGAAAATTTACCAAGTGGATAGATAGCTTTGTTTTGCATTAAACTGTTATTTCTGCATAATGGATCACTGATTAAATTTCTTGACATGCAGCTGAAGTTTGTAAACATGTACAGTGGAACCCAAGCCTTACAATTTGTCCCGATCCATGAGAATCAATTTGGATTCTTGCAAACTCTCTTCGTGGGAATCAATTTTCAGTTCTCAATTTAGAATTTGATACCAGTAGTACTGTTATACCCTTGTCCTTGTGAGTGCAACCCAAATATTTTCTGCAGTTGAACCCTTTGGCCACTTCGCTCTATTCTGTAGCATTTATTACAGTATATCTTGTTTCTCAGAGCTTTTGGAGCACTGTCAACGCCCTAATTGATTAAATGCCAGTGTTGAATGTACTGAGGCCAAATAGGAGAGAAATTTGGTGACTGTCAAAGTAATATCAAGTGACATATAACAGGATTTTTTATTCAATTAACAGGCGTATGCTCTAACCTATATGCAGGCAACAGGTTTAAATTTGTAATGATGGACCGCCATGGTAAGTGGTTAAAGTTATGTTTGGAAGTTATATTCGGTTAACAGGGTTATTCTGTTTATCATTCAGGAGAAAACCAATTAGGTGGACTTCACATTACACTATTTTTATATGCCCGTTTGAAAAATGGGACGTATTATGTAAATGGTCTTGTGTCTGTCCGCCTGTGGACACATTTCGTTTCGAGACGATAACTTTAGTTGTAATGGTTTGAGCTGAGTTAAATTTGGCTTATGGATTTAGTATAACAAAATACAGGTTGGGTTCGATTTCCGTCTTTAGTGGGCCATTTTTAGTAGAGTTACGTCCCTTTATTTATGAGAATTTTGCCCATGTTCTTGTTTCCGGACGATAACTTTAGTTGTAATCATTTGAGATGAGTTAAATTTGGCGTGTGCATTTAGTACAACAAAATAGAGGGTGGGTTTAATTGCCGTCTTTAGCGGCCCATTTTTAGTAGAGTTATGGCCCTTTAGTTATGAGAATTTTGCCCAAGTTTTGAAAGCCCATTAGCAGTAGAGTTATGGCACTTTGGTGATGAGAATATAGCCTAATTTTTAGTCAAGTTGTGACGAAGTCAAACTCGACTTATAGTTTGATGAATGGCGGGCGGGCATAAACAATTTGTTTCCGGATGATAACTTGATAATGGTTCAACCCATGTTCATGAAACTTCATAGGTAGGTTGGTATCGGTGAGAGGAGGAACCCTGTTAATTTTGGACTTGCTTGGTCAAAGCTCGAGGTCACATTGACCTTGAACATAGTAAATTGTAAACATTTGGTTTCTGGATGATAACTTGACTACAGTTCAACCCACATTCATGAAACTTCAAATGTAGGTTGGCCTTCATGAGAGGAAGAAACCTATTTATTTTGGATTCACCAGGTCAAAGGTCAAGGTCACTGACCCTGAACATAGTAAATCAAAACAATTGGTTTCCGGATGATAACTTGATAATGGTTTGACCCATGTTCATGAAACTTCATAGTTAGGTTGGCATCAGTAAGAGGACGAACTCTATTTATTTTGGGCTCGCTAGGTGAAAGGTCAAGGTTACAGTGACCTTCAACATAGTAAATTGTAAACAATTGGTTTCCGGATGATAACTTGATAATGTTTCGACCCACGTTCATGAAACTTCATAGGTAGGTTGGCATCAGTGAGAGGAAGAACCCTATTTATTTTGGGCTTGCTAGGTGAAAGGTCAAGGTCACAGTGACCTTCAAAATAGTAAATCATAAACAATTGGTTTCTGGATGATAACTTGATAATGGTTTGACCCACATTCATGAAACTTCATAGGTAGGTTGGCATAGGTGAGTGGAAGACCCCTATTTATTTTGGACTCACTAGGTCAAAGGCCAAGGTCACAGTGACCTTGAACACAATAAATCGTAAACAATTGGTTTCCAGATGATAATTTGACAATGGTTCCACCTACGTTCATGAAACTTCATAGGTAGGTTGGCATTGGTGCAAGAAAGAGCCCTATTAATTTTGGAATCAGTAGGTCAAAGGTCAAGGTCACAGTGACCCTTCACATAGTAAATTGTAAACAATTGGTTTCCGGACGATAAGTTGATAATGATTAAACCCACTTTTGTGCTGTCACAACTCGACATTGGATCGGTGATCCTATCGGCATTTTTCATTTTCCAATGAATTTACATTTATCGTTTCTGGGAAATAACTTCGGTAATAATGGTTCACATGGAAATAAATTTGTTATGTCGGCTTTTTACAACAAAATAAGGGTGAATTTCATTTCAGGTTTTGAAAGCCCATTAGCAGTAGAGTTACGGCGCTTTGGTGAGCCCAATTTCTCATTTTCCAATGACGTCTTCTTTTCATTTCCTTAAAAAATTATTGTCGTTATCACCAGCCTTTGAACTTACTGCATTTGTGCATCAACTTATCCCTTTTGCACTCTCTGCGGGGTATATTTGTGAATTTCCATAAAAAAACCCCCAAAACATTGCCACAAGCAATGACCTTCTACTTAGTGCATTTGTGCATTAACATCTTCCTTTGGCATGCCTCAGAGGGCACATTCATTATCAGGTTGTTTTGAAACTTTGTATGCTTATGCAGGGTGACAAAGATAAGCTATTGATTTTCTTTTCATTTCCATCAAAAACTGTTGCTGTTAGCAACAATCTTTGAATTTATTGCATTTGTGCATCAACATTCTTCTTTGACATGGCCTACAGGCCATATTTATCATAGGATTGTTTTTGAACTTGGTGTACTCATTAGGCAAGACCTTCAGATAAGAGCTATTGATTAGCATTCATTTCTGTGAAAAACGTGGCCATTCACAATAACTTCTGAACATACTGCATTTGTGTATCAGCATTCTGCCTTTAGCCAGTCTTACAGTTTTCATTTAAAAATGCATGGATTACTCTGACGTTGTGCACACACAATGCTGTTATGTTGAAATTTCATCAAATAACATTGGTGCCAATGATCTTCAATTTTGCCGTTTCATTTATAACTTACCAAGTTCAAGTTTGTCAAGTTGAGCTACAGTGTCATTGACACTTCCATTTTATTTTGTGAAGACCTCAGATCGCTTAATATGAAAATATGAAAACAGGTGAATTACCCTTTACCCCAGACAGGACAGGGGAATGGGCAATGATTGGAGGGGAGACAGGCATAGTCGAGTCAACAAAAATTTCAAACATTACCCCAGAGAAACTTGTGCATGTTCCAATTTTGACGGGCGTATGTTGCCCCACTAGACGGTGCTCTTGTTGAAAATGCATTTGTTGGACATCCAACAAAATAATTTTTATATTTTTTTGTATTCCACTGATATTGCAGGGAAACCCTGTAAACCTTCTTCCCAACTTAAATAGCAGACATCTCTTGCAAAAATAAAAAAAATTCTTGAATAACTAATAAGTTTCAGTCTTGGCCTCAGAAACATACCTTTTGGCCCCTCTATTTATAAACTCAGTGAGCTTGTTGCAATGAGAGTTCATGAGATATATTGCCCACATAATTTAAAAATTGAGCTGTTAAAAAAAAAAATCACCATATCATTGTAACCCCACATTGGAATGAGCTCATCAGTGTACGGTTTTGGTGAATTTTTTTGAAAAATTTGAAAAAAAAATTAATTGATTTACTAAAATTTTTGTATCATCTGTTTGGTACAGGGTTAATAGGAATTTGGTCATTTTTCTGCATCATCGATAAACCAAGCTTTTCTTCTATATCTTGTTTGAGGGAGATTAATGCTCTGTCAAACAAGATATAATACATGTGGATTACATGCAAATATTGGATGTACTGATTCTAAAATAGATCTATAACTCTTTACCCAATACAGGCGATATCAAAATTTATTATTTAAAATATTATTAAAACCATATCATGTGACCCCCATTGGAATTAGCTTCACAAGCTTATTCCATTGAGAGGTCACATGATATGGTTTTGTTGAAAATTAATTTTGTTATACGTGGTCAGATGTGTCTTATTATGTAATGGGTTAAAACGGGAATTCAGTGATTGTCAGGAATTCTTTGATAGATCCCAAGATTCTTTTTTTAGTTAAAAGGCAATCTACAGTTTATATGCAGTTAGCAGATTAAATTTGTAATGGACAAACATTTATTACATGCCTGTTCTATGAAATCCCCATCTACAGCAACACTAAACCATGTGGAAAATGAATATGTGCGGAACGGAAATCGTAGACGCCTTGACAGACTATTTTTAAATAGAAGCAAAATTTCACTGGAATTTTCTACAAATCGTGCACCGCAATTACAATTTGAGTCGCTAATGATAGCTAAAAATCATCCCCTGGCTTTCAATGTGTTCTATATGGCAGTTGACACATAGAATGCATTGGAACTCAGTGGACGGAATAGTAACACAGGTTCTCCTCTCCAATTTGTTTGGCAATAAAATGTGTTCTTTTTGTTGATGGTTGTCAAATGAATTGCTGAGTGTCCTTCTAAAGTTCTAATAATTGTTTTTATAAACGCAAAGGCATGTAATAAACATGGGACGACTCGCATGTGTGAATGGGTTAATCAATACTGCACTTGTGCCATCACAGCAGGATAAAACTGGAGGCCTGCAGCCTCGCGTTCTATCCTTCTGTGCTGGCACTTGTGCCATATCGATTAACCCATTCACACATGCATGTCGTTCTGTGTATGTATTCCAAGTGCTGTGGGCATTGAACTTCAAACTGAAAGGTCAACAGTTTGATCCTGACCAGTGATATCTGCATTGTGTCCTTGGACAAAGCACTTAATCCCGATTGTCGACCTGGGGGGCACAGCTGCTCTGTTTACCAAGTCGTATTGCATGTCGATGGTTCACTTGCCTTAATCCAGCTCTAACCCTGCCTGTGAAGAGTTAATACACTAGGGAGTCTGACAATTGCTTGCTGTTACTCTGCTGTTCTCTCCTGGTACGCTGTTTTTCTCCACTTCTAAAACTGTCCAACATGAGGTAGCCCTGGCTCTTAAAGTGTCCCAATAAAACAAACTAACCAACTCTTAACTGGTAGAGTGCTGAATTATTTTTGGTCATCAAATTTGTTCACATATCTTTGCCTTGCTACAATTTATGGGAGAGTGCCAAAAGGCACTCTCCCAAAAATTGTAACAAGGCAAATCCTAACAGATTAAATAATTTCACTTCAAAGGTGATATGTACAGTTAAAACTAGAAGTCGTGTCATGAAATGTGCACAAATAGCCCGGTGACATGCACGTTAATCTACGCGTTATGACCATAGTAACACTATCAAATTATGTACATATGGCCTGTGCACAAGCAATGTTTCAGCCAATGGACCTCCGGGTAACCCGAAGGTCCATTGGCAGAAACATTGCCTGTGTTTGCTATGAGTAATCAGGAGAACCTACCGTGCTTTGGATGCCATTCGATATGGCAGTTGCATGCAATTCCTACGCGCAATTAAGCCTAGATAAGTGCAAAATTCAGGACAGGACTTCTAGTTTTAACTGTAGGACATTCACAGAATAAGAAGCCTTTAAGATGTGGTACCGACACTTCAGAATAAAGCCCAAATATGGGCTTCCAGCACTCTACCAGTTAACAACCTCTGAATTTCCCAATGTTTATAGGCCTCTTGGCCTCAGTTCATCCCATATTATAAGTTATGAGATGTTTAGTGGTCAGATATGGTGTCATGTGAGGCGAAGTGCGATCAATATTAGGTGAGGTGTTAGCCGTGCCTACTATTGATCTCACTTCGCCTCACATAACACCATATCCAACCACTAAACATCCTGTAACGTATTTATAATGTCAACGGACAAAATCCAGTATGTCCCTTTAAGTAATCAGCCTGGTAATTTATTTTCTCATTGGGTTTGTATATGGAATTCTCACAACAATCGTGAAAATGTAAACAAGCAGACATAAGTTTACAATGTAAGGGGAGTAACTCTATCTAGCAATTGTTTCATGCTGAAGTGATTATCGATCACTGTTGTGAATGTTAGGTGTGTTTCGTTCTACATTAAGCTGTAGGATGGGGTTATCAATTGAAATAAGTTTCTCAGTTTGGGACACATATTGTAAACAGATTGTTTCTTTTTATTCAAGAGAGTGTAATGAAACTTTAGTCACATTCAATGGACGATTCAGAATGTTTGCTGTGAGATTGCCATTTCTTATCAACCTACCCTATAATTGTTTACTACAGGCTTGCACTACAGTGGAAGTCCCTAACTCGGAAAATATACTCTCTATTTTGATCTTTCCCAAGGGATTTGGGAAAGAAAAGTGGTGCAAAACCACCAAGAAAAAATAAGCCACAACTGGGCCGAGTGCTACTGACGCACACCAAGTAGGGGACGCTCTTCTCCTAGTACAGATCCACGGCTTCCGGTACCAGTGCTCAGTCATGTAACTAATGAATCATTCTTTTTTCTTCCGCTGGCATGGCAAGACGAGCTTCCATTTGCATTAAGAAACAGTGATAATTCAACTCATTGATAATGGTTACCTGTGACTAGAATTATGGATCTGAGTATCGTATAATAACAGGACTGTGTTTTATATATTCTCGTTATTAATTTCAATCACATTTTCATTGTATTTTATATATTTTCTGTGTTTGCGTGTGACTTTCACATACCGTGCAGTTCAGACATATAATATTTTTATACTGTACCAATGACCCAGACATAGCTGGTGCTAACTCTTAAAATATAGGGCCAAACACAAATTTTGCCCCCCAATCCCCCAAATTTGCATCTAAAACTAAAGAAAACATGTCCTGAAAGGCCCTCCACACTTCGCCCCTACTGTGCATGCGCAGTGTCAAGGACGTTCCGAAATTGGCGCCATTAATCATTCTAAGTTTGGCCCTTCATCAGTTAACATCTGACTGATCTTTGTGCTTATAAATCTCAGTTTAAATGATGCCAGACACATAAATATTAGTGAAATGGTGATTCTAAGGAGGATAGAGAAGGAGGAGAGGAAAAGAATGTGTGACAGAATATTATCAGGGCTGTAACTTAAATTTTTTTAATGAAATTATGTTAAGTTACCTATTTTCAAGGCAGCAGCCATTTTGTTGTCATTCTGATTATTTAGTTACACTGTTTTTTAAGTGTTTTCCTCTCTCCCTGTCCTTTAAGTTCCCCCTTGCTATTCTCCCATGCTTTTGGCATAGTTTTTGTAATTATTATTACTAAATTTTCTTGGGAGTTTTAGCTGATTAACAGAATGAATTCTGTTCTTTCCCCATGTTTACGTCTTCACCTACGGGTGGTTAGGCGTTGTGTTCTGCATCTACCATCTGATGTTCTGCAGTTTCTTCCCTGGAAGTCTCTGTTTTGCATCAGATAGTGTATTTTTGGTAACTGATTTCGGGCCTGGGTGCCTGGAGTCTTATTTTAGTGTTTTTACACTCATTGTTTACATTTACAACAGCCCTCTGTGTGAGGGGGGGATTTCTAAAAAATAATATCTTGATGTTATTTTAATCATAACTAGATACATTATTATTGTTCGTAAGTGTTGAATAAATTGTTTAAAATATTTTTAAAATTTTTGTCCACACTTAGGCTTGGGATCCATTGGGGCTCAACGTTACTTTTCAGAAACTTGGGCTGTTCTGAAAAAATATTTTTTCAAAATATTTTGATTTCAATTATTTTTTCTATATTAATGGATCATATTATTATTATGTATTTTGATTGCCAGGGGTTAGTGCGAGTACCAGGACTTGTTTTCTTTTCACATTGAAAGGATATTGATCAATTGTTTTAAGAGGAAGTCTTCCTCTGACTTTATTATCATTCTATATGTGGTCAGTGTACTCGCATTAACTCCTGTTCTGTATCGTATGATTTCGATGACAATATGGGAAGCGTATGTCACGGTATGTTGTTGGGGATTTGGACACTCCGGTCCTTTCCCCGCAGGGTCACTCTACTTTATCAATTTCTATTTCAGACGATCAAGATTAGGGTGATGTATCTGTGATGTCTTCCAACAGTGTGCCTCCGTCGTCACAATTAATGAAGGGCTAGCGGAAAAGTGCTCATGTAAATACGCCAATTGCCTAAGAGGACCCTAGTAGGTTCGACGGCCTTTGACGTCCGCTAGCTCGCCCGGTGTAGCGTCCATTCACCGAATGGTTCGGCAGCCGGGTTCGTCCGTTGCGGTCTAGAAGGAATTTTGGGGTGATGCGAGCACTATAAATTAACCTAATGCACACCCAGTGACGGCGGATCGGAGGGAGAATGCAGGAAGCCTTTTAGTCCGGTTCATAGCTCGTTCCGGTCCATCCGGACGGCAAGCGAGAGAGGCCCCTCTCTCGTTCAACAACATCTGGCCCCAGATGTTGTGGTACAAAATGTGTCGCAAGCGGAGCATACGTCCGTCGCTCGGGACGCTCCGTTGTATAGGCAGTCCGCTGAGACTGTTAAGGCTTCCTCTTCTCGTCAGCGCACACGACTGCACCTTGGCTGCGTGACCGCCGATATATTACCAGCTTCGCCGATCTAGGATTCTTCGGCGACCAGGTCACACCATCCGGTAGCCAGGAACACGAGGCCTGCAGACTCCAGACGTTCGCATAGGAAGTGTGCGGTAGTCAACGTACACGGAGCTTCCGGCGGCAATGCATCGTAAGACCGCTACTGCACAGGCCTCGGGAACGGACGTGCTTTCCTTAATAGCACAGTTTATCGCAGCATCCCAGCATCAACTGAATCTGTCGCATATATTTTATCCGACGATGCTGGGTCGGGACGCTCCGCGGAAGCGGGTACGGACGTCCGAAAGTTTCATCCGGTCCGACGGGATACCGAAAGGGATTCGGAGGATTTCGAGCTTTCCCTTTCGGAACAACATATGCTGTTGTGTATGTCATCTGACTTGGTCTTCTACAGCTTCTTTCGTCAGACCAGAATGCTGCGATGCCGGATAAGAAACTGATAGCGTCGGTGGACTTAGAAATTTTTGGTTCGGTTCAGGGACATCGTCCCTCAGTTCCGACATAGTCCAATAATGTCACACAAACTTTCGAATTATTGAACGACGCTATATATATTATTATTTTATGCTTGCTAACCAAGCATTTCTGGTTTCTTGTTCGAAGAGTTATGGAGATGTCTTTCAAAAGTGTGCCTCTGTCGTCATAGTTAATGAAGAGTTAGCGGCAATAAGTGCTCATGGAATATGTCTATCGCCTACGGAGTGACATTCGCTAGCTCACCCGGTGTAGCGTACATTCATCGAATGGTTCGGCTGCCGGGTTCGTCCGTTGCGGTCTAGGAAGGAGATTTGGGTGATGCAAGCACTTTAATTACTTTAGTACTCACCCAGTGACGGCAGATTGAGGACAGATCGGAGGAAGCCTGTTAGTCCGGTTCCTGGCTTGTCCAGGTCCGTCCGGGCTGTGAGCGAGAGAGGTCCCTCTCTCGCCCAACTACATAGGGGACCGCATGTTGTGGTTCAGATATTTTACTTTCGGAGCATATGTCCGTTGGTCGGGACGCTCCGTTATATTGACAGTCCGAGAGACTGTCTTTAATGCTTCCTCATCCTCACAGCAGGGCACACGACCGCACATTGGCTACGTGACCTCGAGTATCCGATCAGTTTCGGCATTCAGTGATTCCACGGCGAATAGGTCGCGCCATCCGGTAGCCAAGGGACACGAGGCCTATACACTCCGTTCGCTCACATATTGGTAGTATGCACGGGGTAACGATCACGGAGCTTCCAGCGGCAAGGCATCGTAAGACCGCTTCTCCTCAGGCCTCAGTGACGGACGTGCTATCCGAGTTAGCACAGTTGTTTCGCAGCATCCCAGCAATTGATAGTTTCTCGGTCGAATCAGGAATTATCCGACGGCGCTGGGTCGGTGCGGTCCGCGGTTGCATCAGGTACGGACGACCGAACGCTTTATAGGGTCCGACAGGATGGCGAAAGGGATTCGAAAGATTTTGAGTTTTCCCTTTAGTAGTATCGGAAGATGCCTTTCATATCTTCTGGCATTATCTTCCAGTGATTATTATTTCGGACTTCATTGCTGCGATCTTGGATAAGAGACTTATAGCGTCATTGGACTCGGATTTTTCGATCGGTTCAGGGACATTGTCCCTGACTTACCGACGCAGTCCAATATTGTCATTACAACATGTGTTTTATTTTTCGACGCTATATATATATATATACAAGCCTGCTACTAAGCATGATAGTTTAGTTTCTTGTCCGCGTTGCTCATTTCTGCCATTTTATCATTTATACAAATAGTTTATTTTGGCAGAGCAGGGCATACCGAGAGTTCATATGCGTCTAGATGGTGTGATTAAAGACTGCATATATTCTTTTTCACCGTTTATGTCTTTTCCAATTTCAATGTTGGGAACGACATTATGTATAGTAGACTTAACTTAGACGCTTTATTATACGTAATCCGCCTTACTGAGGCGTTATCATTACGTCTTCAAGAAAAGATTTACGGGATATTATTCTCAATGTAATTTCTTTTGAGGGCAGTAGTTTGTTCACGTATAACTCTGCCCTTCAGTGGCTGATTGGAGTTAGTTAGACGTGACGCAGCCCTAGCTACATCCACACGCGTGGATAGTAAGGTTAAGAACTCTCTCAGAGTCGCTTCGTTCTCGGAGGAGCTTCTCTTCGACGGCAACTTCTCGGCAATCCATGAATTGCTCGATTTACACGTTCTCTTGTCTATCTAGTGTTACAAGAGATTCAGACTGGGGCAAACATTCGGTGGTTGACTCAGAGAGTGCCGCCGCAGTTGCCGGACCCGAGTGTGGCTGTTATGACGGTTGCCAGTCAAACAGATTGGGATATAATACTGATCCTTATGGATTCGAAGTGCCAGGGTCTTTGGGTTCCGCAGTCTTTTAGCAATCAGTTTTCTTCCGCGGAATAATGTTTTTTAGGCTTGCTTTATGTCATTGCATGAACATTATTCAGAAACGCATGCCCAAATTCCTGTCCTTTAATTCGACAGTAGTGGCGTATCTCCGGAACCAGGGAGGCACTCTTTCGTTTCCGTTATTCAATTTAATGGAAAGAATCCGTCTGTTGGTTATAGTACACCAAGTTCAGTTTTGGTCCGTCATATTCCGGGTCGTCTGATTGTTTTATCGGACTCCCGTTCTCTTACGGGTCGCTTGTTGCTGTCAGAATGGACTCTCAACAAACAAGTATTCAATCAGATTTGCTATCTATGGGAGCGCCCAATGATGATTTATTTATGACACAGCTTGCTAATCAATTGCAGACGTATGTGTTGGCTTGTCCAGATCTCTGAGCTAATATTGTTAACGCTCTATTGATCTATAGGACGGAATGATAGGATACGCGTATCCTCCGGCGCTGTTGTTTTAGCAGGTATTGCTAAGATAAACAACCACAATACTTTTCTGTTGATAGCATCTCTATCTTCACAGAGATCATGAGTAATTTACTCTCTTGTCTACTGTGGGTCTTAACGTGAAATCTTCCTCTATGTGAGGATCTTTTTCACTGGGTAAATCGTGTCATCTTATCACAACCAGCAAGGTCGCAACCTTCATGTATTCCATTGTGTGGTCCGTATTGCATTGTAAGCACTGTACTGGACGAGCTTTGGACGCGATTTCTTACTATAGGAGATCCTCTTCTTCGCTATTCTATGCGGCTAAAGTGGAGGCTCTTCCGTCGTGGTGTAGGGATCATTATGTTCATATTGTTGATCCCTCCATACTACTCAATGCTATTTTTTAGTATACTTGTTTCACAAGATCTACTGCAGCCTGTTATTATTTAGGTTATAGGTTTATGTTACCTCATACCTATGCACTCTACGATAGTTTACAATTGAGTCTTTTGTCTCTTTATCTAAGTCAGTTAGTAACTTTTTGATAAATAGACTTAGAATCTTTAGATTAAATTCCTATACGGATTTTAACTTTGGTTCTTATTTAGCTAAGTAATCATTTGAGCCTCTGGAAACAGTAGTTTTCAAATTCTGACCTTTTAGACAGTAATTCTGTTGGTTTCTCTTTTACTGTAGAGTCAGTGAGTTTCATGCACTATCGATGGATGATTTTCACTTTCATAGTTTCGGAATCAATACTTCCGTTACTATTTAGGTTGGATTGTTGCATAAGAGTTAGGCTCCTATTATCCGGAACCTATTATTTTAAGGTCCTTCCGTCTTCGTATGGGCATAGGCCTTTACTCTTTCCGGGTACAGTTTATGTATTTATAAACAGATATCTGTTTATTACTATGGGCGTAAGCTTCTTCTGTCTTTGATGTCTAGTAGAAGGACGTTACGCTCCATTTTATTGTTAATGGATTCTATTAACTATCGGTACTGCTTATGGTATATCATTGACTTAGCAGTTGTGCTTAAGATTTCGGCTCATGAAGTAAGAGTTCTTCTACTTCTTGGGCTTACATTAATAGTGTCGCTATTATAGATTTTTGAAGGCCGCTCATTGCGCTCAGCCATCCTCATTCATGAATTTTATCTCAGAAATATCGAGTCCATTTCTGGAGGCCTCTATTGTTAGGTCTATTATCTACTGCTCAGAATGTCATTACTTAACAGTTGCTACTATAGCTAGGTAGGCTGTCTGTTTCGGCAGTGTCTCCGTTCGGCTGCCCTCTTCGCTCTGGGCTATTTGACCCAGGGCAAGAAAAGTGTGGGGGGGGGGGGGGGGGGGTGTTCCCTTGGGTCACCTGTTTTACTATGAAAACAAGGGGATACCTCCTCCGGAGTTAGTAATTCTGAGCTGTTATTGGGATGGTTGTTTAGTGAGAAGTTTAGGTTTTTAAAATTCATTCAAGTCTTAGTTTTTAAAGTATAGCTTTTGAATATTGCATATGTCAACGGACATGATTATGCAATCCTCAGACACTTTTAGGAGTATAAGAGTCTCTATTCTCTAGACTTACTTTATTTATTGGCTTACTTTAAAAATTATTAGTATAAGGATTATATTGGATATTAATAGAGTACATGGATGTATGAAGCTCAATTTTGGAAGGGGTTGTATCTTTCTAATTTATCATAAATAAGAAAGATACATGTAAGGCCTATTACTTCTTTTTCCCTACAGGGGATGACTCTATTTTATTTTATTGAGCGTATTCCATTTTGCTCTATGTCCTTGGCCCTCCAGCCTTTTTACTATTCAGCTATGTCTGGGTCATTGGTACAGTATAAAAATGTTAAAAAATTTATAGTAATTTATATATTTTTTATACTTACCAATGACCCAGACGGGGATGGCCCTCCCAGGAGTTGGGAACTCTTGCCTCCCCGCTGAGTACATAGCGCTTACCAGGCACTGGTTATTAGAATGATTAATGGCGCCAATTTCGGAACGTCCTTGACACTGCGCATGCGCAGTAGGGGCGAAGTGTGGAGGGCCTTTCAGGACATGTTTTCTTTAGTTTTATATGCAAATTTTGGGGATTGGGGGGCAAAATTTGTGTTTGGCCCTATATTTTAAGAGTTAGCACCAGCTATGTCTGGGTCATTGGTAAGTATAAAAAATATATAAATTACTATAAATTTTTTAACTTTTAGCTCAACTTTGACGAAAGTCAAATTTGAGCTTATGCCATTGCCAGTCGTCCGCCTGGCCATCTGTCCGTCAGCAGTTCAATACGGCTTGGGCTAGAGGCCGTATTTACGAACCGATCTTTACAAAACTTTTTGGGTACCTTTGGTATCACCGTGGGACGAGAACGAGTGTTTTGGGGTCCGGTCCGAAATTCAAGATGGCCGATGGCAGCCATTTTGTTCAAAATTAGGCAATCAGATTTTTGCGCAGAACTTCCATATGAAAGCGATGATTTGAATAATTTTTTGTGTGAATGTTTAGTACCATGGGATACATCACATATAATACAAGTTTTTTTCTCATGCAGAAATTATGCAAATTAGATGAACTTTGATTTTTTCAGTGCTACTTACACACAATAAGTACACATGTCAATACAGCTCGGGCTAGGGGCTGTATTTATGAACCGATCTTTACGAAACTTCATGGGTACCTTTGTTATCACTGTGGGATGAGAACAAGTGTTTTGGGTTGTGATCCGAAATTCAAGATGGCCACCAGCAGCCATTTTGTACCAAAATTAGTGCAATCAGTTTTTTGTACAGAACTTTTGTATGAAAGTTCTGATTTGAATAAATTTTTGTATGAATGTTCAGTAACATGGAATACATCACATATAATACAGGTTTTTTTCTCGTGCAGAAATTATGCAAATTAGATGAATTTCGATTTATTCAGTGCTACTCATACACAGTAAGTGCAATATGGCTCAGGCTAGAGGCTGTATTTATGAACTGATCTTCACAAAACTTCTTTGGTACCTTTGTTATCACCTTGGGATGAGAACAAGTGTTTCTGTGTGCGGTCCAAAATTCAAGATGACTGCCAGTGGCCATTTTGTACCGAAATTAGGTCCAATCAGTTTTTTGTCAACTTCTATACGGCTCGTATTTATGATCTGATCTTCATGAAACTTCTGGGGTACTTTTGTTATTTCCTTGGGTCAGGAACAAGTGTTTTTGGGTGCCTTTGTTATCACTGTGCTATGAGAACAAAAATTTTGGGGTTCAGTCAGACCCACTCTGGGACTCAAAGATTTCTTTTCTAATTTAGCATCTGACTGTCACCCACCTTTACAATACTTTACCTATACATTTGTTACAGGCTACGGTCAGTATTTATGTACAGACCATTACAATACTTTATATGTACCTTTGTTATCAGGTCGTTACCTAGATGTTTGTCATTGCTGTGTCACATACTATACATGTACATGTCTTAACAAGTTGAGCTACAGTGTCATTGACACTTTCATTTGGTTGATAAATTTATGTTATCCTTTTGGATATTATTATTATTATTATTGTGGTTAGGTGTCAGTGGGGGGCTTTATGGACAGGATTTCTCCTCTCTGTTGAGGGCAGACTTTCTGTTTTTTGGGTCCCCGTCGGCCGTCTGGGTTCAGTTGTGTTCCCGCCAGTCCTTTAATTTCTGCCATCTTGCTCTCGTAGTTGGGGGGAAAGGGGAATGCTGTCGTTCGGGGTCTCCCGACACGACCACGTCTGGTGAGAGTTATACCCCCTCCATGGGCGATGTGCAATCTTTTCCTGTGGTGGATACTGAGGTAGCTATTGAGTTGTCCGGTGAAGAGATGCCTGGTTCTGGGAGTGTGATTCCTCTCCAGTTCCTCTCCAGTCGACACCTGAGGCTGTCACTAGGGTTGTGACTCATCCTTTGGAGCCGAGCTCGGTTGTTCGCTTCACTTTTTCACAGGTTTCAACAGCTCCCGACGTATCTCTGTTGCTACTGCTGTTCCCTCTACAACATCATCGGTCTCCGTTTCAGCCGGCCTCGGCTTATCCCTGCAGGGGTCTGCAGAGATGTCTGGTAGTGTGGACATGGGATATCAGCCTCAGCCTTTCCTGACTTCAGCTCGGCGAAGTCGGAAGGGGCTGCTGGCCGAACCTTCTGCTGTGGTCTCTCAGTCGTCGAGCCCAGCAGCTTTTTCATTGGCTTCGGATGTTCATGGTGGGGTCACCATGGACTCTGTTGCGTTTTCCGTTCACACACTCTGGTCCTACGGCCAGTTTTGTGGGACCAACACTTTTTGTGCAGCCTGGATCTGAATGGTCCGCGGCGACACATCCGAGTTCCTGCACTTTGGATCCTCGGGGTATTTCATACCCCTATCAGCATCTGCAACTGCCCTGCGTCGGGTGTACTAGAGGATCTTGACTCTTTGCTGGTTAAAAGGGTCAGGAGTGAAGCCACTTTGCCTGTTCGTTCCCACCTCCAACCGGCTGACACGGGCTGTAAGCTTAGGGAGGCCCTCTCCTTGCTTAGACAGGTTCTTTCCAAGAGCCTTCAAGTTATGGCTGCCACCTGTCACCCTGCATCGGGTGTACTAGAGGATCATGACTCTTTGCTGGTTAAAAGGGTCAGGAGTGAAGCCACTTTGCCTGTTCGTTCCCACCTCGAACCGGCTGACATGGGCTGTAAGCTTAGGGAGGCCCTCTCCTTGCTTAGACAGGTTCTTTCCAAGAGCCTTCATGTTGCCTCCAGCGAGGCAACTAGTGGTTTTCAGGCAACCCCGCCCTCCCCTCCTCTGCAGCGCCGCCTCCCGGGATTGGAAACAGGCCTCTTTCTGATCCCCCTGGTGTGCCTACAAAATGGGAGGCATCGGCTGGTTTGCCCGTGATGGGCTGTGTGTCTTCCGACTCATAGGATGGGTCAGACATACCTGACGTCGAGAGCCAACAGTCTTTGACTTGGGGGGGGGGGGGGGGGGAGCACTTGACTTTGTGTTGAGTTCCTTCTGGATCTCAAACCGTCAGACCAGCCGACGGTGTCAGCCAGGCCGCGACCATCAGTCGCGCACATACAGCCTGTGGAGCAACCCGCTTCTGAGCACCTTCGGCCATGCCAGTCGGTACAGGTGGTTGAAGTGTTTGCAGCTTTGGACTCGATACTTTCTTGCCTCCCTTGCATTATCATTCTTACGATTCCGCCAATCCATCAGTCTGCCAGACTTTGGCAGTCTTGGATCAGGACTCCTCCTCCCTCAGGCTTTCCAAGCCCAAGTTAGCCGTTATTCCTATGGCGACTCTTGGAGTCCCTGTTGTGCTTATCGCGAGAGATGCTGGGCATGCTTTCTCTCTCGGATCATGTCGTTTCTGCTTTGGCAGGTTATCTTCCTCCAGATAAGTTTGACGACGTACAGGCTCAGTTGCGTATGATTTCCAAGGCTCTCATGCACCTTCCTTACTCACACGCATGCCTGTAACACGGCTAACTTGGAATTAGTTCGCCGGGATGCTGTGTTGGACACAAGTCATTCCCTTCCTGAGGGGCAGCGCACTGCTCTTCGATCCACTTCTTTGGCGGGTCCATGACTATTCCATGGTTCCATGGTGACGGTCCGGGATGACGTCCTGCATCATTCCAAAGGTCAGCTGCTGCTTCACCAGCTTGATCAGCCTTCTGTTGGAGGCAGGGGCCATTCTAAACCTAACAATATCCCTTCTGCTTCCTCTGCTAATCCAAGGGCTGATCCTCCTGCCGCTGCTTCTACTTCTTACTCACATGGTAAGTGTAAGTGTCGGCAGATCAGAGGGAGGACGCTAGATCCTTCATCTAGTAGAGAAGGTGGTTTCTCCTCTTGTGGGCCTCGCCGGGGCTCGAAATGAAGGTCCTCACCTCGATTCGTTCCAGGTTGGAGGAAGGATATCAGAGTTTGCAGACCATTGGGCCACAATCACATCCAATGCTTGGGTGTTAGATGTTGTTCAGTCCAGGTTGCTAATATCATACCGGAGGAACCCCACTTTGTCGACAGTGTCTCTTCCAACACAAGTTCCTTCAGACGTTTCACGTTGAGAACTTTTGATCATGGAGATCGAGAATCTCCTGTCAAAGGGATCGATCGAGGTCGTCAAGAACATTCATTCAGTGGGATTTTATTCCCACCTGTTCTTGGTGCCGAAGAAGGACGACCAACTCCGACCAGTTATCGATCTGAATATCCTGAACCAGTCTATCATTGCTCCCAAGTTCAGCATAGAGACTTTCAGGTCGATTCGCTGCTCCATTCACCAGGGAGATTTCGCTTCCAGCATTGACCTGCAAGACGCTTACTTTCACGTTCCGATTCATCAGACATCGCGACAGTGTCTCAGGTTTGCTTTTCTGAGGAGAGTTTACCAGTTCAAGGCCATGCCTTTTGGCCTCAACCTGGCTCCTTAGGCTCCGTTCGAACCTTTATCCCAGGTGGATATGCATTTTCTCACATACAAGACAGGTTTCCAGGTGGCTTTTGCTCAGCCAGACGGGTTAGTGAGCTTCACGCCCTCTCGGTTGATCTGGCCTTTTTCAGGGGCTCCGCCAACAGTGTTACTTTTACCACTGATTGCTGCTTTCTGGCCAAGATTCAGATACCAGAAACAGCTCCACCTCCTGTCTGTATCAGGCTTTTCTTTCTGCTGAGGGCACTCACCCTCTGCTCTGTCCGTTTTGTGCACTTTGCATTTATCTCAACCGGATGCAGTTCATTAGGAAAGGCAGGAAACGATTCTTTCTGTCTCTTATTCCTGGTCGACAGAAGATCTCTCTTCAATCCATTTCTCGATGGATTTGTCTTGCTATTCGTGCAGCATTCGCTCGTCTAGCGACTATCGATTGTATTAGCAATCGTATTTCTGTTCAGGAGGTGTGTGCCTTGTCTACCTCCTGGGCTTATGCTAACTTTGTCAAGTTTTCGGATGTTATACAGCCAGCTTACTGGAGAAATGCTTCCTTTTCTCCACCTTCTATCAGCATCAGTTTCAGGAACAGTCTGAGGACCTTTTTTCTTTGGGCCCTCTTTCTTCTGCCCAGGCTGTTGTCTACCCTAGCCATTAGGCTTCTTCAAGGTCAGTTCCAGCCCTGTGCTGTTTTACTGTCCTTTCTGTCTGTGTGTCACGCAGAGCCATATGCCTCATCTCTCATTATCTTTTACTAATGTTTGTGCTGCTATGGTTTGATAGGCCTAGGGAACTCTTCTTCTGTCCATGGTTTCATTGCAGTCGGGTTATGTGGGGTTGGTTATGTGATTCCCTCCTCCTATTGTCTATTCAGCATGTAGTAAACAGTTGTAGGGTAGATTGATAAGAAATTTAAATTTTATAGTAAATTTCCTTTCTTATTATACCTACCACAGTTGTTTACATGGAGGCCCTCCCGTCTTCTTATTCGGGTAAGAATCCTCCCTCCCCACTGATCACATAACTCCAATGTTGGTGGATTCAAAAGAATGATTCATTAGTTACATGACTGCGCACTGGTACTGGAAGCCGTGGATCAGTACTAGTAGAAGAGCGTCCCCTACTGTCTGTGCACCAGTAGAACTCGACCCAGTTTTGGCTTATTTTTTCTTGGTGCTTTTGCACAACTTTTCTTTCCCAAATCCCTTCCAAGTTAGGGACTTCCACTGTAGTGCAAGCCTGTAGTAAACAATTGTTAATTTTTGAGACGAGGCGGTTGTATTTTATTTCTAAAAGCAATACGGTGGACACACATCTAATATTGATTTCATATTGAGTCACTGATGATGTCATCATCAACCTGATATGGCTTTAAAGGCCACCACCACTTATCCACTCTGATTGGTTGATCCCAAGAGCTGACATAAGAGCATTTAGCTAGTCTATTATATCTGGATACTCCTCTATTAATTTAATAGGCCTCTTTGGCTTCAGTTCATCCAATATTGGCATCCAATCTGTAATACGTATCTAAAGTACCTGCATATGGAAAACTACCTGCACTTTGCAGGTGTACACTTGTTATTTCACCCAGTTAAGGGGTTTTCTTGATCGATTAATCACGTGGATTAACCTTGGTTAACCGATTAATCACTTGTCCAAATAGATATCTGAATAATTACCATACTGTTGATGATTTACAGCACGAACCCTTTACCCAAAATAACAAACAAAACTGACCAGGCCTATATACAAAAATCTTCATTTAAATTTATTATGTTTTCAATTTTTGTTTCAAAAAGTTAGCTTATGACCCCTCATTGGAACGAGCTCGTTGAGCTCGTTCCAATGATGGGTCATAAGCTATGTTTTTTGAGACAAAAATTGAAAATTTTTAGTAGTTCATGAATTTATTTCGCAAGTATCGTCTGCTACCCGCAATGGGTCAAAGGCTAAGAATGACCATTTCCAGGTACTGATACAGTGTGATGATCATGCAAGTAAACAAGTATGTCAGCAAGTAACTTGCATGTTTTACTCTATCTCATATAATTGGTGTGAGTTTGTTCCTTTGTTAACCTATATGATACACTAGTTCAAAAGTAACGGTTAATCGATCTATTACTTTTTGGATCGACCAAGATGTTGATCGTTGATTAATCGGTTAACCGTTTCAGCTCTTCTTCCCTCCCAACAACACTACAGAATCTCAACAGTTCGAAAGTAAATGCAAGAACATTAAATCTGAGATGCTCTCATCATTTGATTTTCTTGATTTTGGACTTGATTCCACTATATTTGATTTTTGAAAACTTAATCCATGATGTGTACATGTAAATATTTACAATCCATTCAGCATCTTATTGAAAAAAATACCACTTTTGTGATCACAGTACTAGTACTGTAGCCCTATTAATAGGCTATTATACAATTTAATTCACCCAATGCCTAGAGAAAATTTTGTTGGTAAGTGAGATGTGTCTTTGGTACAGTACAGTCGCTGTGGTCTTGTCGTAGTCCACACACAGGCCTGGTATTCTTAAAAATGCAGGAGGGCTAAAAATCACTCCCCTTGCATAGCCTAGGGGGCGATTAGCTCTCCTTAAGCTTACAAAAGCTAAAAGTGGCAAAATGAAGTTTTACTATTAATGAATTCTGCCTTGTGGGCTTTGTACATTTTATTTAGTGTTGCTAACAAGGTAGTCTCTGTAGACGGCTACACTGTCCCTCCCACACCTCTGGGCCTTATCAAGGCCCGGAGGTGTGGGAGGGGCAGTGTGGCTGTCTTACAGAGAGCACAAAACATAGCAGAAATCTGAAAAGATGTGAGTTTTTATTTTCTAAGGCCAGGCGGGCTAGTTTTCACCCTCCTTAATTTTTTTAAGGAGAGCAGTAGGCAAGCAAATAAATCGCTCTCCTGAAAATGCCAGGTCTGCACATGTGGGCAGTGATGTCCACACATGCATTTGCCAGGTAATAAAAACATTATCAGCAAAATTTTAATTAATGAAGCACTGGGTTGTACCCAGTGATTCATTAATTAAATTTTTGATGATTATTCCTATAATTAGTGTTTGGAATCCAATAATATTATATCTTGGAAATATTGCCTACCCGTGGAAAGTGACCAATCCATGGCAGCCATACTGTATTCCCATATCTGCAATTAAAATAGCTCTGAATCAATCATTTAAGAAACAATTCTCTGATTTGGCAATGATTTGGATTTCACTGTCCGAACTATTCTCCAAAAATAATATGAGTCATTTCGACAAATTTCTTTCTTCTTTTCTTATTTCTTCACCGAACTGCAGTTTTTTCTTTCATTACCAACACTAATTTTTAGTTTGAAATGATATTGACAAATGTCTTGAGTCCAGTAACAAAACTTTTTTTTTTCCAAGTAAAGGCCTGGTATTTTCAGGAGAGCGATTTATTCACTCACCTGCTGCTCACCTTAAAAAAATTAAGGAGGGCGAAAAACTAACCCTCCTGCCCCAAGAATATGATTACCATAACCCACATCTTTTAAGATCTCAACTATATGTTAGTGGTCTATGTAAGATGGTCACACTGCCCCTCCCCACCTCTGGGCCTTGCAGTGTAGCCACCTCAAAGAGACTACTTTATTAACTGCGCGAAATAAAATGCACAAAGCCCACTAGGCAGAATTCATTCATAATAAATCTTCATTTTGCCACTTTTAGCTTTTGTAAGCTTGACGAGGGCAAACTTCTCCCCAAGATAATATGAGGAGAGTGATTTTTAGCCCTCCTGCATTTTTAAGAATGCCAGGCCTGCAAGTAATATGCATCAGCGCTCAAAGAGATTTACCTCGTTAATAGCACACTACATTCGGCTTGACTTTGTGCAGGAGTTGCCACATGTTTAACAAACTTTAACTTTGTTTACTTGATAATTCTGCACTAGTTACCACATTAACTAATGATTGTTTTCTGTGCTAGTTGTGACTGCACTTCCAGTTTTAACTGAATAAATTAACATTCTATGTAGATAATGATTATTGTGAACATATTGTGTGAAGGTTGTATTGGCATCTTTTAGCATTTATCACAAGTAATTTTGGAATTGGTAGTTTTTTCATTTGTTTTTTCTGAAAGGGACAAAGCAAAAGTTAACTCATTACGCAACATGAATAGAATACTTCACTTACAGGGCCTAAGTTACCATACCATCCTGTCAGTTGGCCCACTTCCGTGGATAAGCCTAGTCCACAACTTTCAGAAAAAAGTATTTTATTGGAAGACACCCCAAAATACATGTAAGCCCACCAAAGAGTTTCCAACATTATTTTTCAGGTATATGTAATACATCATCTAAATGGAGAGAAATCTATTTGGATTCCTGCAAAAATGGTTGTGAGAATCCGTACCCGCTATGAGTATCCCAGGATCCCATGAGGCCTCCATGGATGAACCCCTGTTCTATACTTATAACACAGGTTAACGCTTTACCCAACACAGCTTCTTAATTTTTAAAATATAAACTGAATTTGATAATTTAAAAAAAAATAAACACTACATGTATTTATCAATAAAACCTTTTCAAATATGGATGTCATAGGAACCGGCTCATCGAGCCGGTTCCAATGACAGCTATATGTGTACAATTTTATTGACAAAGTGTCAGGATATTTCAGGTCATCTTAGCCATGTGTTGGTTAATTGGCTGCTGCCCTGTTAGGTAAAGGGTTAAATGACTGAATTTTATCCGCACAAATCCTAGCAGAGGTGCAGGGAGAATCTACATGCATTCTCGCTGATTTTGTTGCATGAATCTTTGTGTGAATCGATTCTTGTTGAAATATAAGCCCTGACTTACAAAAATATTTCTTAGAATAACAAAAAAAAATTCATTTTTTGCCTGAAAAACTACTTACAGCTATGATCACTCACTGGAACGAGCTTATAGAGCTTGTTCTAATGAAAGGTCATAAGCTATGCTTTGGAGGTAATTTTCTAAATTTCATGTCTTTTTATATATAACCTCAATAATAATATCAAGCTTTGGATATCTGTTTTTCAGGTGTCCATATGAGAACTGTGTGATTGGTTTAATATCCCCTTCAAATTTAAGGAGACACATCAGACGAAAGCATGAAGAAAATCCATACAAGGTTTGTGTCTTAACCATTCTCTTATCCTTCACCGGACTCAAAATTTAGAATTAAATTGTCAGGATAAAAAAAAAATTAAGTGTGTTTCCAATTACTTGTTGATCTGAACGTTTTATTTGTTTAATTTAGAAAAAAAAAATAAAACCACTCGACTGACTATGGCTTGGCATGGTGTGAGAAAAATTTGACCACCCGGAAGGCCATTTCTTGGCTTCTTCCTTGGTCACGTCCATACAGTCATCATGGACTGGTCACTTCCATAGGGGAGGGGGTGGTGGTTGGGGGGGGGGGGGGGGTCAATATTTCCATAGATACAGTAATATTAGATACTAATCACTAATGCTGGGAATAATCATCAAAAATTTAAATTAAAATTTCACTGATGAGTAATGATGATTCGTATTACTTTGTAAATCACTTAACTTTGAACGGTCCCTGCCTCCCCTAGAAGGCAGATCAAGCTGACGAAGCAGCAGCTGATCTTTGGAATGACATAGAATGTCATCCCGGACTGTCGACACAGAACCCATGGAACAGTAGCGGACCGTCCAAAGAAGCAGATCGAAGAGCAGCGTGCTGCCCCCAGGAAGGGATCGGCCTGTGTCCAGCACAGAGTCCCTTCGAACTAGTTCCAAAATAGCCGTGTCACAGACATGCAAGTGAGAAGATGCATGAGCGCCTTGGACAGCACACGCAAAGGAGCCTGTTCATCATCAAACCTATCTGGAGGCTGATACGATGTGATCGGAGAGAGAAAGCATACCCAGCATTTCTCTCGATAAGCCCAACATGGACTCCAGAGTCGTCATAGGAATGACGGCCGACTTGGGCTAGGAAAGCCCGAGGGAATTTGAGTCCTGATCCAAAACCGTCAAAGTCTGGCAGACTGACGGATTGGTGAAATCATAGTAACGATAACGCACCGGAGGCAAAAAGGTGTCAACCCTGGTGAAGAACGGAGCCTTCATAGCCTTGGAACTCAGCTTAGAGTCCAATGCTGAAAATGCTTCAACCACCTGTACTGACTGGCATGGTCGAAGACACCCAGAAGCAGGTTGCTCCACAGGCTGTAGGCGCGCGATTGATGATCACGGCCTGGCTGACACTGTCGGCTGGTTTGATGGTTTGAGATCCGGAAGGAACCCAAACACAAAGTCAAGAGCTGCCCCCAAGTCAGAAGACTGCTGGCTCTCGACATCAAGGATGTCTCACTCCTCCCCGGAGTCGGAAGACACATAGCCCATCGTGGGCAAACCAGCCGACGCCTCCCATGGTGTAGGCACCAGGGGGATCAGAAAGTGGCCTGTTTCCAATCCCGGGAGGCGGCGCCATAGGGGGCGCCTGGAAACCACTCGCTGCCTCGCTGGAAGCAACAGGAAGGCTCTTGGACAGAACATGAGTGAGTAAGGAAAGGGCCTCCCTAAGCTCACTGCCTGTACCAGCTGGTTCGACATGGGAACGAACCAGCAAAGTGGCTTCACACCTGACCCTCTTAATCAACGAAGGGTCACAATCCACCAATACAACCGAAGTGGGGCTACGGGCGGCAGCTGAAACATCTGAGGGGAGACGTGTATAGGGGTACGACACACCCCGAGGATCAACATAGCGGGAACTTGGGAGAGTTGCCGCGGACCTCTGCGGGACAGAAGGTCCAGGCTGCACAGAAGGCATTGGTCCCGCAAAACTGGCCGTGTGACCAGAATGAGTGGACGGAAAACGGCAATGACAAAACTGTGGTACTCGACGGCGCAGAGACCACAGTAGAGGATCCGGCCGGCAGCCACTTCCAACTTCGCCGAGTTGAAGTCAGGGAAGGCTGAGGCCGATACCCCCACGTCTACACTCCCAGACACCGCTGCAGACCACTGCAGGTATAAAATTACTGTGCTCAACGGCTGAGAGAACACAGTAGGGGGTTCAGTCAGCAGCCACTTCCGACTTCGCCGAGTTGAAGTCGGGGAAGGCTGAGGCCGATACCCAACAACCACACTACAGACATTCCTGCAGACCCTTGCAGGGATAAGCCGGGGCCGGCTAAAAACGGTGCCCGATGACATTGTAGACGGAACAGCAGTAGCAGCAGATACGACGGGAGCTGTTGGAACTGGCAGAAAAGGAGAGAGAGCCACCTAGCTCGGCCTCCAAAGGAGGAGTCACAACCCTAGTGACAGCCTCAGATGTCGACTGGAGAGGGCGCATAGTCCCGGAACCAGGCATCTCTTCACCAGAAATCCAACAGCTCCCGCAGTATCCACCACGGTAAAAAAAACTGCACATCCCCCCATGGAAGGGGAATAACTCTTACCAGACATGGTCGAGTTGGGAGGCCCAGAAACGACAGCGTTCCCCACCCCCTGCTGGTGCGTGAGGAGCTGCACACCCCCCATGGAGAGGGAGTAATTCTCACCAGACGTGGTCGAGTCGGGAGGCCCCAAAACGACAGCGTTCCCCACCCCCGTGGGTGTGGGAGGAGCTGCACATCCCCCATTATGGGGGTATAACTCACACCAGATGTGGCCCAGTCGGGAGGCCCCGAAACGACAGCGTTCCACACCACCCGCGGGTGCAGAAGAAATAGCCACGAGAACACACCAAGGCGAGGGCGAAAGGAATTGCCCTAAAGGAACCGAACCGGAAAAAACAGAGGTGAGAGCAGTAGAAGAAAAAGGTGAACTCAACAGATTCAGAAAGTAGAATAACACCCTCAACTATGAGAGAAGGTGGCAGAAAAAAAAATGGTGGGTGCACGACAGAACCCAGACAGCCGGCAGGGACCGAAAAAAACAGAAATTCAGCCCTCAACAGAGTGAAGAAATCATGTCCAGACAGTCCCTCATTGACACCTAACTCCAATAACAATTAAATTTATCAACTGAAAAATTCATTGTCGAGCCACGTTGACAAAGTGTCGAAAAAAACATTCGTGAAAACGGATTAGTAAATAATATACAATGAGAATGTGGTTGAAAATATTAACGAGAATATATAAAACACAGTCCTGTTATTATACGATCTTCAGATCCATAATTCCAGTCACAGGAAAACCATTATCGACGAGTTGAATTATCACTGTTTCATAATGCATATGGCGGAGACACATCCTTCACGTGTCTCGGATAAAAAAAGAATGAGTCATTAGCGACGCATATGCGCACTGGTAACGGAAGTCGTGGAGTTGTACTTGGAAGAGAGAGTCCCGTACTGGGTCTGCGCCGGTTGCACTCGACCCAGTTTTGGCTTATTTTTTCTTGGTGCTTTTGCACCACTTTTCTTTCCCAAATTGCTTGGGAAAGACAAAAATAGAGAGTATATTATCCGAGTTAGGGACTTCCACTGTAGTGCAAGCCTGTAGTAAACAATTGTGGCAGGTATAATAAGAAAGGAAATTTACTATAAAATTTAATTTTTTTATTACCTGGTAAACGTATCCGTGAACATCACTGCCCATGTATGGATTATGCTCACTCTGCAGTGGACAGACTTTCGACCGAACTGTAACCCAGTTGCGTTGCGGTCAAAATTCTGTACCTGCTTTTGTGATCACAATACTGTATTCAGTGTTCGTATGGGTCATGGAATCCTGGAATTTCATGGAAAACAAAAATATTGTTTCCAGGCCTGGAATTTCTAGAAAATTGGGAATTTCTTTTTGACTGTAGACTGGAAAAGCCATGGAAATTCATCATGATAACGATGCAGTACGCAATTTTTATGAAAAATCATGCCTAAAAATCCCTTCAAAAAGAGAGCATGGTGGTCATACTAATAAGGAAAAGGTTATGGAAATTAGGTACACAGTTTTGGAAAAGTCATGGAATTTGATTCCCAAAAATGTTTTTGAACCCTGTACAGTATTACATGTGGGAAAGAGTTAAAAGAAAGTATCTCCATTTCTCATGAATATGAACAAAGGAGTTCACAGAGGAACACAGAGAAATAGTCCCATTCTCCAGGTAAGATATTGGTTTTAGTGGTGTTTTTACCCCTTGACTCCTTTGCAAACGTGTATTTTGCACCATGAAAACACTTGATAGGGAAAATAAAATAAACAAAATTTCCAAGATTGATTGACCAACTGAGTATGGTAACATGTCAGATCAGCAGGCCTTTAAATTACTCAAAAACACTCACATGGATAACCAATTTTGGAAATGGGGTATTTTTTCCAGGAAACAGGAGCATTTTTACACATTTAAAAGAATATTAACAGATTTTTAGAAGATTTGAGGCATAGTTATATTATTGATTTCCAATGTTTTTTTATTTTTTTTTTTTTACTGAAAATCAATACACTTTCATGCCTAAGAGAATCTTATTTCGCATTCTCAATATTCTTGATACTATCACATCTGTGAGTTTGTTTACTATCAAGTGAAATGTAACAATTATTCTAATTTTGATTAAGTATATAAACTAGAGTTTTTCACAGAAAAAGAAAAGAAAAAGGCCCAGAAAAGTTAAAAATCTGTTTCTCAGGCCCTCCCACATGGTCTTTTTATCTGCTGCATGCTCTCTTTTTATAACCAATGCAAATGTGAAAAAGTAAAAATTAAATTGCTTATGTCTGATATTTTACCCAAGCTTTTAAAACTGATATATTTGTCCCTTGAGTGCAACAAAGTTTTGCAATGCTTTAGCATTTCAAAGCCTTCTTGCACTCAAGAAATGCAATACATCACCACCCATGATATTCTCTAGATTATGAGGTGTAAAACAAAAGAAACCCAGAACATGAACTTTTGATGGCACAGAAATAATTACAAAAAAAAAAATAAAATTTAAACACCATTAATTAAATAAATAAATAAAAAATGAAATAAAAAGTGCCCACCCACATGCAATTTACAAAAAAATGGCCTGAGAAACAGAGGATCTACTTTGTGGGGTCCTAAGAAGTGTATACCTCCCTTCCTTATTGAAAATTCTTGATGTATTCGACTGGGAATTAAGATTTTGGAATTGCCTTCTTACCCTAGTACATGTACATGCATGTAATATTGTGTGGAAGACAAAAAAGGAATAAACATTTTCTCACTCCCATGCTAGAAAGTAAGCAGACTGTCATCTGCAAAATGAGGTCCCCAGAGGGTGAACTAAATTTACCCTCTTTGAACCTCAGTCAGAATCAGGGTCTCAAAACTAAACAGAAAGAGGTACCCAGAGGATAAATTGGACCACTGTAATGGATAGCATCATCAAACTCACCCTCTGGGGACCTCATTCTGCAAATGTCAGACTGCTTATTTTCAGGCCTACTCACTCCACTATGTTACTTGAGATAAAACCAAGGGAACCAAAGCCTTTTTAGTGGTCTTAGTATACCAGTGACTGTGTCATAAAATAAAACTAAGTTCATTGTGTTATTTTGTGCTAATTGCTTTGATAATGTTGTATTTTCCAGTGTACATTTGAGGGTTGTAAAGAGACATTTAAAAAACATCAGCAGCTGACTCTCCACACTAATCTACATTTTTCAAAATTCCCTTTCAAGTAAGTTTAAAAAATCAAGCTGTTTGCCTAGTTTTAATGTCATTAGGGATCAGTGATGGGCACCATTTGTGTTGAACTTTGGAAGATGACTTTAAATCTTCAAGCCTAAAGTTAACTCTTACAAATTTTGTGGTCTTAAATTCTACCAGTGCAACCAACCATGAGGCAGTCCTTGAGACATTACCAAATTCTACTCTTTGTTTGTTGAACTTTAGTATTGCAATGAGGAGTTTTATGCCTGTGTGGTGGAAGCCACAGTGCAGAGAGAAAACACCTGAGTAGTGGTGAGTAACTATCAGACACTCCCAACTTATTGTCCCCAGAATTTTTTTTTCGGGGAACTATTAAAATAGCTGGTGTCCTTGCATCCGCCTGTGCATCCGTCCCACTTTTGTTTCCCGGTGATAACTTTAGCTATATTTGGCCAAATCAAATGAAATTTGACACAACATAAAATACAGGTCAAGTTCGAATCGGGGTACGGGCCGACAATTTTTGCCAGAGTTATGCCCCTTTTTTCAACTTCAAATTTCTTTTGGAGGGTTTCCTGATGATAACTTTAGTAATAGGTGGCCAAATCAAATGAAATTTGGTATGTAGGTATATCAACATAAAATACAGATCAAGCTCGAATCGGGGTGCAGTCTGACAATGTTTGCCAGAGTCATGCCACTTTTTCGACTTCAAAAATTCATTTTTAGCTCAACTTGATCTGTCCTCCATCCATATGTACGTCCATACGTCTGTATGTCTGTCCATCCACATTCCTTTAGCACACCCTACAGCCCACAGCTCTCACCCGATCAGTTCCAAATTTCATACGTGGCTTTAGGTCAATGTTTAGATGGGAGCTGTCAAAAATGTTTCGAATTTCATTGAAAAGCATGGCCGCCAGTGGCCATTTTTGTATTTGGATAAAAATCTCCAACAATTCCTTTAGCACACCCTACAGGTCTCAGCTCTCACCCGATCAGTCCTGAATTTCATATGCAGCTCTGGGGCAATGTCTAGATGGAGCTATCAGTTTTTTCCGAATTTCATTGTAAAACATGGCCGCCAGTGACCATCGTAGATTTGGCATATAAATTGCCAACAATTCCATTAACACACCCTACAGGCCAAATCACTCACTCGATCTTTTTCAAATTTCTTATGTAGCTTTAGTGTGATGGTGAGATGGGGGCTATCAAATTTTTCTGAAATTTTTTTTTAAAAATATGGTCCCCAGCACAGGGACCAGCCGTGAGGGCGACTAGGGTGATTAAGTCGCCCTTCTAAGCCCAAAGTCGCCTAGAAAAATAGTCGGGGCGATTACAAGTCGCCCTCTAAAAATTGGCCAAAAATGAGAAAAGGCTGAACTGAGTGATGCGAGGTTTACATGAAAACGAGTATTTTCAAAAATCGAATGTGCTCGAGTGTGATAAATGGGCATTTTAATTCGTCAAATAAACGTCCATTTATTTGAAATCACACGACAAGCAATTGTCCATTGTCGCTTTTGGCGGATTTTTTTATTTCTATTTTGTTGCGTTCCAGTCGGAGCTTCAAGTGTCGAAACGAAAATAGGTGACTTACGCGACTCAACAAACAACCCAGTTTGAAAATAGGTTACGTCGCTTAGGATGCCGAAAATGTATACACAACGGACGTATTTTATAACACATTATTTTCATTTCGATTTGCTGACGACTGTTAACTGTTGGGCTGTCTATTCCCAGAAAAACACGAATGGAATTGAAACACATGAAAAAAAGCTTTAGTGATGTCAAGAAACGCTTTGTACAGGACACAAGTGTGCATGTGGACGATCTTGAAAGAGGGTCCTCCTAAACATCGGAATGACATGAAATGTCGCGGAATGACACCGGAATGCCATAAAAATGATGCGGAATGACATTTCTTTTACAAAATACTCGACCCCAGAATGTATTTTGTTTATTAACTAACAAAGTACCTCCCAAGCAACCTTCTTACATCTGGTCCTGTTCACACTTTCAGACTTAGGAAATTATTAGCTTAGTAGACTTTGTTGAAAGGCAACCACAGGAGGGTGATGGGGAATTGGCACGAAGAAGAGGTGAGGGGTCATGAAGGAGAAGGTAGCAGTGGGGGATTTTCAGTCAATAATTACATTGTGATTTTTTAACCTTGCACAGATGCATCATAGACAACTGGACCTGGATTATTTGTACGTTAATGGAGGACCATAAATTGAAAATATGAAGGGGCGGCGGGGGTGGTACATGAATATTCTTAATTTTCTCCACTTGCCTATGAAGTCTCCCTACATGACTCTGCAGTCTCCCTATTTTTTCTGGAGGGAGACTTGAAGTCTCCCTAAAATTCCCCCCTAGGCTGGTCCCTGCCCCAGCAGCCATCTTGGATTTGGATATAAATTGCCCAACAGTTCCTGAACATCACATGACCTAGATTCCTTTAGCAAAGTCTACAAGTTATTATTAGCTCAACTTGACAATGTCAAGTATGAGCTATTGGTATGGGTTGTGATCCGTCCATACATATGTCCATACGTCTACGTCTGTCAATCCTCAATTCCTTTAGTACATCCTACAGGCCGCAGCTCTCACCCGATCAGGTCCAGATTTCATACGTGGTTTTAGAGCAATGTCTAGATGGGATCTATCAAAATTTGTTGAATATTGTTGAAAAACATGGCCGCCAGTGGCCATCTTGGATTGGATATAAACTGTCCAACAATTCTTTTAGCACTCCCTACAGGCCACAGCTCTAACCTGATCAGTCCCAAATTTCATATGTAGCTTTGGTGTGATGTCTGTATGGAAGCTATTAAGTATTTCTGAATTTTGTTGAAAAACATGGCTGCCAGCAGCCATCTTTGATTTGGATATAAATTGACAACAATTCCATTAGCACACCCTACAGACGCATCTCTCACCTGATCTGTTTTAAATTTCATGTATAGATTTGGTGTCATGTCTGAATGGGAGCTAACAAATTTTTCTGGACTTTGTTAAAAAATATGATCGCCAGCAGCCATCTTGGATTTGGCATATGAATTGTCAACAATTCCACTAGTACACCCTGCAGGCCACAGAACTCACCCAATCTTTTTCAAATTTCATGTGTAGTTTTGGTGTGATGTCTAGACGGGAGCTATCAAATTTTTTTGGAATTTTGTTGAAAGACATCGATGCCAGCAGCCATCTTGGATTTGGCATATAAATCGTCAACAATTGCATTAGCACACCTTACAGTCCACATCCCTCTCTCCACCATCTTTTTTGAACGTTCTTATGTACCTTTGGTGTGATTTCTAGTTGGGAGCTATCAAATTTTTCTGAATTTTGTTGAAAAACATGACTCAGTGACCTTCTTGGATTTGGCATATAAATTGTCAGAAATTCCATTAGCATACCCTACAGGGTGCACCTCTCACCCAATCTTTTTCAAATTTCCTATGTAGCTTTGGTGTGATGTCATTTCTGAAGAAACTTGAGAGAATGACTTAGCATTACTGGATCTTTCTATTTAGTTTAGTCCCTTCTTGGACAAGTTGAGCTGCAGTGTCATTGACACTTTCATTTTTGGTTTTCCGGCAACTTTAGCTGTTGTGGACCGAATCAAATAAAAATTGGTATGTCAGTATATCAACATAAAATACAGGTCAAGTTAAATTGGGGTGTGACATATTTTGCCAAAGTTATGTCCCTTTTTTGACTTAGAAAAATTCAGTTTTTTTCAAATACCTTGAATTGCACACTTTTTTTTTGGGGGGGGGGGGGGGGGGGAGGGGGTGGGGGGATGTGTGACTGAGCAGCCTTTTATTAACCTGGCAAAAGCTTGATTAACCATTTACCCAGTGCACACGATATCAAACTTTATCTACCATTTACCAAAGAAACGCAATTGCAAACAACAATATCAGTAGCGATCGAAATTTGGCGATAAAATATCTTGTATGCTATTGCAGTAGCTAAAAAATCACATGACATCATGAGAAAAGAACACATGCGGGAGTGACAGACTATTTCAGTACCTGACAGACTATTTCAGTGTACTGGCAATCACAAGTCATTTCTTTCAAAAATTTATAATGCTGCAATAAATGATGCATAAAGTTTTCCTCAACATACATTCCGCGTTGCAGGAAACTGCATAATCCATTACATGAACAATCCACCATGCAAAACACCAAAACAAAAAAGGTGAAGGTGAAGCACAAAAATGAAAAGTTATAGCGATAAAATTCTGAAACATAACATCAGTCTCATTGTGATATGATTGCTTCTAAAAATTATGAATGAAGTGATGTCATTTATTTAAAGTGATTCTTGCACACTACAAAAAAATAATTCCCTAGTTCTTTTTGCAAACCAGCCATCTGTGCCTTGGGTGACCTCATGAAATAAATTGAATTGCTTTGAAATATCATTGCTAGATGGAAAAAGCATACTTGGGCTGAGTTTGATTTTTTTTTCACAATGTACAATTTCATTCATGCTGAAGGAATTTCTTCACATGTCGTTGTGTTGAGAGAATTGAAAATGGAGATCTATACTACTCAAAGTTTGCTAACCACCAAGTACATCCAACTACCTGTTTTACGTTTTAGTTGAAATATTGTAATGAAAAGTGTATATATATTTTATTTAATTATATCTTTAATGATTTAAGTACAGAAATTAAGATTTTATTTGTGTTTGACATTATTTCTTAGCTTTTGAATACGATAACCATGGAAAATGGATATTATTGGTAAAAGAGGAAATTTTTCAATATGCCAAAATGTTGACGGAGCGAACTGGTATGGCTTCCATATCGAGTATGAGACCCATTACTGTTAATTACAGCTTGAATGCCTTTTCATGCTCCCAATCAGGTTCCTGGTGGTCCTTTGTAGGATGTTGTTCCATTCTTGGTCCAGCATGGCACCAAGCTCCTGAACACTTGTGACTGGACTAGACGGCCTGAAATTGCAAGCTGCAACTCATTCCAGACATGTTCAATTGGATTGAGGCCAGGGGATCCATACGCTCAATCCACCCCCCCCCCCCCCCCCCACACCCCCTGTCTGTTGGTACTCCTCGACAGCATGGGCACAATGAGTATGGGCATTATCGTCCATCAGAATGAATCTATCACCCACTGCACCTGCATACAATCTGACATGGACATCCAGGATCTCATCACTATACCATTGAGCAGTCAATGTACCACGTTCAAGGACACAGAGCTCTGTATGTCGTATGTCCATCCCTGGCCAGCTGATGCCGCCCCAGACCATGATTGACCTCCACCATAGTGGTCATGCTCAGAAATGTTGGCTGCATGGAGTCGCTCTCCTGGTCTTCTCCATACCCTAGAACGCCTAACTGTGTGGTCTAGGCAGTACCTTGACTCATCTGTAAAAGGACAGGTCGCCAATCTTCTCTGGTCCATCCAATGTGGTCCATGGCCCATTTATATCGTGCCTGGCAGTGGTTCTGGGACAACAGAACATGAATACATGGTCTTCTCAATTGTAGACCACCTTCGTGCAACCTAGCCCGGATAGTCTGCGTCGAAACATTTACCCCAGGTGCATTCTGAAGGTCACTGCAAAGCTGGGTTGCTGTGTCAAAGCGGTTCCTATGGGCCTGAATGATCAAAAACCACTCTTCAGCTGCAGATGTTGCAATGTCTCTGCCACCACCATGCCGTCTTACTGGTGTGCCATATTGCTGAAATCTTGCCTAGGCTCTAATGATCACCGTATGCTGCACACCAAGGGCTTCACCAACCTGATGATGGGTAGCCCGCCACATTTCTGCTTCAGAAAATGTCTTCTTACATTTACATTTGCCATATTCAATCATTAAATCACAAGGGTTTGTGTTGAAATAAAGATTGAATACCCTACACATGTCATGTACATGTAGACAGTACACGAAAACATCAGGAAAATCAAGGGGTACATGCTTTCCATGACTGTCACGAAAAGTCTGCCTGTCAAGAGAGCTAATGTAAACACTGGGGACCATCTCAATACATTCCGCAATCATATCCACCAAAAATATCGCAAATATGTCACAAGCAAATTTCACAATGATGTGTCAAATATTTGGTGCTTAGCAAACTTTGAGTAGTATATTATTTTGATCAGTTGAGTATGGCTTTTTGTTTATTAACAGTTATTTTTGAGAAGTTGTGGTTATCAGTGGTGGGGTGACTAAAGGGTAGATAAATATGTTATGTGCTCATTGTGGTTGCATACGATCTTTTATCGCAACTCAACTCATTTTTGAGAGGTAGAGCTTACTTGTCGTGCAAGCATGACTCATAGCTATACGTCCCCAAAAACGAGTCTCATCGCGATAAAAGGTTCTGTACAAGCACAATGTGCACATAACACATATTTCTTATTTTAATTATTTTATTTTTCAAAGTTTTCACCAAATTGCAACAAAACCAGATCATATGACCCCTCTGTGGATCAAGCTATTTCTCCAACTGGTGGGCCTAGCCCTCCACAGAATCACCTACCCTGTAGATGATTTGATCCAGGTGAGCTGTATAGGCTCACTTGACTTAAACCTCTGAACCCTTCAGGCCACATAATTGATTGAATATTTATTTATTTATTGGGGTTTAACAATGCTTTTGATACCAGGATCACCTCATGTTGGAAGATTTAGGTGGAGAAAGCCAGAGTACCTGGAGAAAACCACCAAGTAGCAGCGAACAAGTTGGAGCAACTGTCATACTCCCTGCCATACTAACTCGGCATGTGCAGGATTAGCATTGGTTGAAGGTAAGTGCACCATTGATGTACAGTACGCCTTAGTACACAGAGCACCCATGAGGGCAATCAAGATTAGGTGCACTTACCCAAGCCAGAAAATAAGCAGACAGTCATCTGCAAAATGAGATCCCCAGAGGGTGAATTTAGTGATGCTACCCTGCACAGCAGGGTAGCATCACTAAATTTACCCTCTGTGAACCTCTGTCTCAATCAGGGTCTCGAAACTAAACAGAAAGAGGTACCCAAGAATAAATTAGCCCACTGTACGGGATAGCATCATCAAACTCATCTTCTGGGGACCTCATTCTGCAAATGTCAGACTGCTTATTTTCAGACCTGCACTTACCACTGGTCAGGATCGAACTATGGACTCCTCAGTTTGAAGTCTGATAATCTAACCACTGAGCCACCATGCTCCCCATCTATTGAAAAGGATGTAGCATAATCTATTGATTTGAAAATAGCCATAACAGGATGTATTGTATCCATTAATTTTATTTATAGGAATTTATGTGACATGAACCAAATTACGGCTAGCTAGAAGCCTGTATTTGTGTTTGAGTGAGAAGTAGAGGTACTAGGCTTTACTCCTAACTTGCTGCTGCCAGATATTCCTGCCCAGGACAGGAAATCTCTTGTCAATAAAATAAGTAAAATTTGTGGATATTTAACTAAATTTTCCCCTGTAAATTGTATCGAGTTTTTAACCAACGATTTCTCGAGTCAAATTTTCATGAATTTTTCACCAAATCTGGTCATGGCTGCTGAGAAGCATGAATGAAAAATATTTAAATATTATTCTGCAGGTTAAGAGTTAACCCTTTACCTAACGTAACAGCAAAAACCGCCCAGCGCTATTCTCAAAAATCGCCAATTAATTTTAATTTTTTGTCTCTAAAACATACTGGTAGGTTATGACCCCTCATTGGAACGACCTATGTTTTTGAGACAGAAAATGAAAATAATAGTTATTCAGGAATTTTTTTTGCAAGTGTGTTCTGCATGTTAGGTAAAGGGTTAAAAGGGCTGGTGGTCTGTGTATGAGTGTTAGATAGTTCGAAGCAAAAATATGTTGTCTTATGAATTTTTTTGTTACAGTTTATTGGAGAGTGAAGATAGGCACTCTCCAGTAAACTATGTCAACAAACCAATCAATGTAAAAAGATATGAGTACAAATATTATGTGAGACTTCTAGCAGCAAACAATTTTGAAAAGGCCTAAAAAAATAAAAAATCTGTTTCTCAGGCCCTCCCGCATGGTCCTTTTGGCTGCCGCATGCTCTCTTTTTATAACCAATTTAAACTTAAAAAAAAATAAAAATTAAATGGTTTATGTCTGATATTTTACCCAAGTTAAAAAAATTGATGAATTTGTCCCTTTAGTGCAAGAAGGCTAAAGCATTGCAAAGTCTTCTTGCACTCAAGGGATGAAATACACCACCACCCATGCTATTCTGTAGATTATGAGGCCTAAAACTTGAACCAAGAACATGAACTTTTGATGGCAAAAAAGTAATTACTGAAATAAAAAATAAAATAAAAAACTGCTCGCCCGCATGCAATTTCACAAATAATGGCCTGAGAAACAGAAGATCTACTTTGTGTGGCCAAAACTGCTGTTCTTTTTTGTGGAGGACAAAATATGAAAAACTTAATTATTCCAGCAAATAAAAGGTGACACAACAACCTGTGTCACTATTTTTGGAGTTACACTAAAATTAAAATTTCTAATGGACTGATAATTGTGGAGTTTTGTAGAAATTGTAAGCAAAAGTTGTGTTGACAGTTCACTTCCAAACCTCACTTCCCCCTCCCTCCCCCTCCTCACACACACATGTATACATGTGTTGCTTTTATTATTTTTGTTCCATCTTGAGGTGACTCTGGCTGTCGAAACTGTCGTTAAATTCCAATAAATAAATTGTATTTATGAACTATCTGTACCATATTTGCAATTTCAAAGACATGGCAACCTAATTTATTTTATAACTCAATCATCTTTTTAGAGGTAACCTTTTTCACTCTTTGTTTTTCAATATTTTTTTTCTGAACATTATTATCGGTTACAAATCAGGAAGTACATAGAGAGTAATCGCTTGACTGGACTGGTTACGTGAAATAATTCATGAGAGGTGAGGGCCGTTGTACAAACACGAGTGCGCAAATGCGCACAAGTGTTTTACAATATAGTCCCTCGCCTCAAATGAATTATTTCACGTAACCAGTCCAGTCAAGCGATTACTCTGTTTATTATATTTTTATACTGTACCAATGACCCAGACATAGCTGGTGCTAATTCTCAAAATCTAGGGCCAAACACAAATTTTGCCCCCCAATCCCCAAAATTTGCATCTAAAACCGAAAATAATGTGTCCTAAATGGTCCTCCATACATTTCCTCCACTGCACATGCGCAGTGTCAAGGAGGTCTCGAAATTGGCGCCAATTGTCATTCTTTGTTTGGCCCTTCATCAGTTCACATCTGACTGATATTTGTGCTTGTAAATCTCAGTTTAAATGATGCCAGACACGTAAATATTAGAGAAATGGTGGATCTAAAGAGGAAAGAGAAGGAGGAGAGGAAAAATTAGTGACAGGAAATAATCAGGGCTGTAACTTAAAATTTTTTTATGAAATTATGTTATGTTACCTAATTTCAAGGCGTGGGCCTGTTGTTGTCATTCTTGCTATAAAGTTACACTGCTTGTTCAGTGTTTCCTCTCTCCCTTTCCTTTAGTCCCCCCTTGCTATTCTCCCATGCTTTTGGCATATTTTCTGTAATATTATTACTAAAATTTTCTTGGGAGTTTTAGCTTGGTAACAGAATGAATTCTGTTTTTTCCCCATGTTTACGTCCTCACCCATGGGTGTTTAGGCGTTGTGTTCTGCATCTACCATCTGATGTTCTGCAGTTTCTTCCTCGGAAGTCTCTGTTTTGCATCAGATAGTGTTGTAATTGGTAACTGATTTCGGGCCATGTTTATCAGTGCCTGGAGTCATGTTTCCGGTTTTTATACACTTCTTGTTTACATTGACAATGGTTTCTGTTGAGAGTGATTTCTTGTCTTTGTATTAGTTTAATCATAACAAGATACATTATTATTATACATAAGTGTTGCATTAATTTTTTGAAATATTTTAAAAAATTTTGTCCACACTCAGGCTTTTTGGGATCCATTGGGGCTCAACGTTACTTTCGGAAACTTGGGCTTTTCTGAAAAAATATTTTTTCAAAAAATTTTTTTGATTTCAATTATTTTTTCTATATGTTAATGGATCATGTTATTATGTATCTTTGTTTTCAGGGGTTGGTGCGAGTACTAGGACTGTTTGTGTTCTTTTCACAATGAAAGGATATTGTTCAAATTGTAATAAGAGGAAATCTTCCTCTGACTTTCATAATCATTGTATTAATTGTAGTCGGTGTACTCGCACTAACTCCTGCTCAGTGTGTGTCAATTGGGATGACAAACATTGGAAACGTGTGTCACGGTATGTTGTTAGTGGGGAAAAGGCCATGCCGGTCCTTTCTCCGCAGGGTCACTCTAGTTTATCAATCTCTTTTTCAGAGGAACAAGAACAGGGTGATGTTCCACAGGCCTCAGTGACGGACATGCTATCACAAATAGCACAACTTATCGCAGCATCCCAGCAGACGACAGAATCTCTGTCGGATCAGGAATTATCCGATGACGCTGGGTCGGTACGCTCCGCTGAAGCATCAGGTACGGACGACCGAGAACTTCATAGGGTCCGACAGGATGGCGAAAGGGATTCAGAGGATCTGAAGCTTTCCCTTTCGGAACAACATAAAGCTGCCGTAGATTTTATCTGGCATTATCTTCCAGAGGTTGTTCCGTCGGACCAGAATGCTGCGATGCTGGATAAGAGACTGATAGCGTCATTGGACACAGAATTTTTTGATCGGTTTAGGGACATCGTCCCTGAGTTTCCGACACAGTCCAATAATGTCACAAGAACATTTGAATTATTGAATGACGCTATATATAAGCTTGCTACCAAAACGAGCAAGTATGGTTTCTTGTCCGCAAATGCTCTACATCTGCCTTTCATCAATTCAAGGAATAAATTCGAAACGGCAGGACAGGGCATACCGAGAGTTCCTCTGCGTCTAGACGACCAGGCTGAAGACCTAGAATTGTCTATACCATCGTCTATGTCAATTCCAACCACGACGTTGGAAACGACAATTATGTCTAATAGAGTTAACTTAGACGCTTTATCATACGCAGATCACCTTACTAAAGCGTTATCATTACGTCTTCAAGGGAAAGAATTCCAGGATATACAATCCTCATTAAGAGTTCTTTCAAGGGCAATAGCTTATTCCACGTATAACTCCGCCCTTTCATTGGCAAACCTGGAGTTGGTTAGATGTGACGCAGCCCTAGCTACATCCACGCGCGTGGATAGTAAGGTGAAAAACTCTCTCAGAGTCGCTTCGGTCTCCGGAGAGCTTCTCTTCGACGGCAAGCTTTCAGCAATCTATGATCAGATAACTAAGAAAGCTTCGGATTCTCTTCTATTCAAATCCGCTTCTAAAAAGTCGGATACAGCAGAAAAGAGTAAGACAGGCACTTCTGGGACAAGTGCGCCCAAGAGAAGTTCCTATAGAGGTTTCTATGCGTCCTCTAGGTCTTATTCTAGAGACTGTCAAGGCAGCGACTCACGTGGGGGACGTTATTCTGGCCGAGATAACTGGTCAGACGTCCCTAGGTTGACGGGGCGAGGTGCGGGTCGTGGAGGACATAGTTTCTCCTTCCGCAAGCCTCGCAGGTCCAGGAGGTGATGGTATGAACCTCTATCGTGTTCCGGTAGGCGGAAGATTGTCGAGTTTTATAAACAATTGGGCGTCAATTACGAACGACCCCTGGGTTCGAGGGGTAATTTCGGAAGGACTAAGAATATCCTTCAAACGAAAGCCTCCATTAACTCGAAGTCCAAAATGGACTCAGCTTCCATCAAATCCGCAGAAAAGAGACGCTCTTCTATCAGAAGTACAGTCTCTTCTGGAGAAGAACGCGGTAGAGGTTGTAGAAGACCAGGAATCACCGGGTTTCTACAGCCATCTGTTTCTGGTTCCGAAACCAGACGGCTCGTTCCGTCCAGTCATAGATCTGAGCTGGATAAACAAGCTGATCGTCGCTCCAAAGTTCTATATGGAGACAATTCGATCAGTCAGAGCGAGTATTCGGGTGAACAACTATGCTACAAGCATAGATCTCAAGGATGCGTACTTTCACGTCATGGTACATCCGACATTCAGAAAGTATCTACGCTTCGCAGTCCTAGGAGTTGTATATCAGTTCCAAGCGATGTGCTTCGGTTTGAACCTAGCGCCCTGGGCTTTCACTCGAATAATGATACATTTCCAAGCTCATTCGTCTGCGGTAACGTCAGCCTACCTGGACGACATTCTTCAGAGGTACGGCAACGAGTTAATGCTTCAGAACGATGTGCAGAATCTGCTTCTATTACTCCGACGTCTCGGTTTTATAATAAACGAGGAGAAGTCGGATCTGGTGCCGTCCAAGTCATTCACCCACTTGGGAATGAGCTTCGAGACACACAACAATCTCGTTCGTCTGCCGTTAACCAGAGCGAAATTAATCAGTTGTTACGCTCGCTATTGTCTTCACTCAGAAAAAGTCACAGCGAGAGAGTTCATGAGACTGATAGGTCTGTGCGGAGCCGCTGCGAATCTCATTCCGATGGGGCAGTTACGCACTCGTCCTCGCCAAATTTTCTTGACTCAGAATTGGAGTGTAAAGATTCATTAGCTCGATATAGACGTTCTCTTGTCAGATCAAGTGAAACAAGAGATTCAGACTTGGGCAAACATTCAGTGGTTGACTCAGGGAGTTCCACTGCAGTTGCCGGATCCGATTTTTACTATTATGACGGTTGCCAGTCAAACAGGTTGGGGTGCAACATTGATCCCAACGGATTCGAAGTGCCAGGGTCTTTGGGATCCGCAGTTTCTAGGCAAGCACATAAACATCAAGGAAATGATGTCAATTTGGCTTGCACTACGTCATTGGATGAACATTATTCAGAAAGCACATGTCCAAATCCTGTCCGACAATACGACAGTAGTAGCGTATATTCGGAACCAGGGAGGCACTCATTCCGTTCCGTTATTCAATTTAACGGAAAGAATCCTTCTGTTTGTACTAGAACACGAAGTTCTACTTTCGGTCCGTCATATTCCGGGTCGTCTGAATGTATTAGCAGACTCCCTTTCACAGAAGGGTCGCTCGCTTGTTGCCGTCATGATGGACTCTCAACAAACAGGTATTCAATCAGATTTGCTACCAATGGGAGCGGCCAATGATAGACTTATTTGCGACACAGCTCAACAATCAGTTGCAGACGTATGTGTCACCACGTCCGGATCCCCGAGCATATGCAGTAGACGCTCTATCGATCTCGTGGGACGGAATGATAGGATATGCGTATCCTCCAGCGCCGTTGATTCAGCAGATATTTCTAAAGATAAAACAATCTCAATGCAAAATTCTGTTGGTAGCATCTCTGTCTCCACAGAGACCGTGTATAAATCTACTCAGGTGTCTGCTGTGGGACATACCGTGGAAGCTTCCTCCACGAGAGGATCTTCTTTCGCAGGGGAAATCGCGTCAACTACATCACAACCCACAAGGTCTCAACCTTCACGTATTTCCGTTGTACGGTCCTTCTTGCACGGCAAGCATTTTACAGGACAAGCAGTGGAAGCAATTTCTAACTGTAGGAGGACCTCCTCTTCGCTAAACTATGCGGCTAAGTGGAAGGTCTTTTGTCATTGGTGTAGGGATCATTCTGTTGACATTTTTGATCCCTCCATTCCAGACATTGCAAACTTTCTAGTATACTTGTTTGATGAGATCAAACTGCAGCCTGTTACTATTAAAGGTTATAGGTCTATGTTATCTGATACCTATGCACCCCATGATAGTTTACAAATTGGATCTAATGTCCCTTTATCTAAATTAGTTAGAAACTTCTCGATAAATAGACCTAGAACCCTTAGATTAATTCCTAAATGGAATTTAGCTTGGGTTCTTCTTAAACTAAAAGAAAAGCCATTTGAGCCTCTTGAGACAGTGGACTTCAAATTCTTATCTTATAAGACAGCATTTCTCTTAGCTTTCTCTTCTGCTAGAAGAGTCAGTGAGCTTTATGCACTATCTGTGGACGATTCTCACTATCGTAGTGTCGGGAACACTATTACCTCCGGAACCTGTTGTTATTAAGGCCCTTCCATCTTCAGATGGCCATAGGCCTTTACTCTGTCCGGTTAGAGCTTTACGTATTTATAAACGAAGATCTCAGTTTTTCAGAAAGGGACGAAAACGCTTCTTTCTGTCTCTGATACCTAATAGAAAGGACATTACGGTCCATTCTATTGCTAGATGGATTCAATTAACTATCCGTACTGCTTATGATAATCTATCTTCAACTCAGCAGTCTGTGCTTAAGATTTCGGCTCATGAAGTAAGAGCTCTTTCTACATCTTGGGATTACGCAAATAGTGTTGCTATTACAGATTTAATGAAGGCTGCATATTGGTCTCAGCCATCCACATTCACGAATTTTTATCTCAGAAATATTGAGTCCATTTCTGGTGACCTGCATTGTTTAGGTCCGTGATCTGTTGCTCAGAATGTCGTCCACTAAACAGTTGCAACTATAGTTATGCAGGCTTTCTGTTCCGGCAGTGACTTTGTCCTGCTGCCCTCTTCGCTCTGGGCTATTTGACCCAGGGCAAGGGGAAGGGGGGGGGGGGAGTGTGTTCCCTCAGGTCACCTGCTTTATAGTGAAAAGCAAGGGGATACCTCCTCCGGAGTCAGTAATTCTGAGTCGGTACTGGGATGGTTTTAAAGTGTAAAGCTAATGTTTAAATTCATTCATGTCATATTTTTAAAGTGTAGCTCGGTGTGAAGCATTTGTATATGTCACGTGTCAAACGGGCGTTAATATACAATCCTCGGACACTTTTAATGAATATAAAGAGTCTCAATTCTCTGGACTTACTTTTTTTATTGGCTTACTTTAAAAATAATTAGTATAAAGGGTTATACTGGATGTTAATAGAGAACATGGATGTTATTATGCTCAATTATGAAGGGTGTTGTGTCTTTCTAATTTAACATAAAATAAGAAAGATACATGTAAAGCCTAATACTCCTTTTCTCCTCGAGGGGATAACTCTATTATATATAGTTGAGCTTATTGGATTTTCCTCTATGTCCTAGGCCCTCCAGCCTTTTTTCTATTCAGCTATGTCTGGGTCATTGGTACAGTATAAAAATGTTAAAAAATTTATAGTAATTTATATATTTTTTATACTTACCAATGACCCAGACAGGGATGGCCCTCCCAGGAGTTGGGAACTCGTACCTCCCCGCTGAGTACATAGTACTGACCAGGCACTGCGTGTAAGAATGATAATTGGCGCCAATTTCGAGACCTCCTTGACACTGCGCATGCGCAGTGGAGGAAAAGTATGGAGGACCATTTAGGACATATTATTTTCGGTTTTAGATGCAAATTTTGGGGATTGGGGGGCAAAATTTGTGTTTGGCCCTAGATTTTGAGAATTAGCACCAGCTGTGTCTGGGTCATTGGTAAGTATAAAAAATATATTAATTACTATAAATTTTTTAACTTTCCATTATTAACGATAATTATATTATTTAACCCTTTACCTAATGTAACAAGCAAAACCAGCCAGCGCTATTCTCAAAAATCGGCAATTAATTTTAATTATTTTTTCATTTTTTGTCTCTAAAACATAGATTATGGCCTCTCATTGAAACATCGAGCTCATTCCAAGGGGTCATTACCTATGTTTTGAGACAAGAAATGAAAATAATAGTTATTAAAAAATTTTTTTTGCAAGTGTCGTCTGCTCTTCATGTTAGGTAATGGGTTAAAAAAAACAAAAAAAACAATGAAGTCCCCATTACACCCATGGCAAAGGGTCTTCGGTTTGCATGCACAGATACATGACCCAATTATTGACTGCATAATTCACTTGTGAAGTTATCGTTTATAATCAAACCCAGAAATCCCAGTAAATCAGTCTTTGGAAAGTAATAAATTTTTATATTGGTATCCATGAATAGTATTGAATCAATCAGCTGTATAGGTCTGTTGGTTTACAATGAAAGCTGTTGCTAATTCTTCTCAACAGTTTGTTTTCATTGTGTTACTTGGCTCGCTGATTGCATCAACATGATTCAACCCAGAGGTATATTGGCTGAAACTGTGCTGGTACTTATTAGGCTTTTCAACTTGATATAAGTTTTTGGCTGGGTTGAATCTCCACTCTTCATATGTTTATGAAATAATCTACTTCTAGAGTTCATTGGGGGTCCGTGAATGAAAACTTCATCAGTCGTTCTATTAGGCTCCCCAAAGTAGATCTTCTGTTTCTCAGGCAATTTTTTGTAAAATTGCATGTGGGCGGGTGGTTTTTATACGCCCGTTTATAAAAACGGACGTTTTATGTTATCAGTCCGTCTGTCTGTCCATGAACAATTTGGTTTGCATTTATTTAAAGTCAAACGCCTTGACGGATTGACATCAGACTTTCAAAAGCTGTTTTTAGCAATAAAATACAGGTCAAGTTCGATATTGGTGTTTCTCAGTCCATCTGCTGCAGAGATATGGCCCTTTGAAAACACAATATTTTTATACTGTACCAATGACCCAGACTTAGCTGGTGCTAACTCCAACAAAACCAGGGCCAAACACAAATTTTGCCCCCCAATCCCCAAAATTTGCATTCAAAACAAAAAGAAATCATGTCCAAAAGGACCTCCATACTACGCCTCTACTGCGCATGCGCAGTGACGCAGACGTCCCGAAATTGGCGCCAATTATCATTCTCTGTTTGGCCCTTCATCAGTCAACATCTCACTGATCTTTGTGCTTGTAAATCTCAGTTTAAAGGATGCCAGACACGTAATTTTTGGAGAAAATGTGATTCTAAGGAGGATAGAAGGAGGAGAGGAAAAAGAAGTGACAAAAAATAATCAGGGCTGTACTTAAAATTTTTTGATGAAATTATGTTAAGTTGCCTATTTTCGAGGCATGGGCCTCTTGTTGTCATTCTTGCTAATTGTTGCACTGCTTATTCAGTGTTTCCTCTCCCCTAGCCTTCTAAAGTCCCCCCTTGCAATTCTCCCATGCTTTTGGCATATTTTTGAGAAATTTCATTTCTAAAATTTCCTGGGAGAGTTGCTTGGTTACAGAATGTTTTCTGTTATTTTCCCCATAGTTACGTTTTCACCCATGGGTGTATAACGTTTGTGTTCTGCATCTTCCATCTGATGTTCTGCAGATTCTCCCCTGGGAGTCTCTGTTTTGCATCAGATAGAGTGTAATTGATGACTGATTCCGGGCCAGTTTTTTCAGTGCCTGGAGTCATGTTTTCTGGTGTTTTTACACTGTTTGTTTTCATTGGCAACAGCCTTTTTTGAGGGGGGCTGTTTGCCTTTGCTGTAGTTTATCTCACTATAAGATACATTTATATTATCCGAAAGTGTCTCATTAATTATTTAATATAAATTTAAATTTTTTGACCACACTTTGCCATCGGATCCATCGGGGCTCAACGTTACTTTTCAGCAACTTGGGCTTCGCTGAAAAAATATTTTTTCAAAATTATTTTGTTTTGCAATTGTTTTTTCATTTATTAATGGATCATGTTATTATGTATCTTTGTGTCAGAGGTTTTTGCGAGAAACTAGGACTTATTGTTGTTCTTTCACAATGAAGGGACGTTGTTCAAATTGTAATAGGAAGAAATCTTCCTCTGACTTTCATGATCATTGTATTAATTGTAGTCAGTGTTCTCGCATTAATCCCTGTCCTATATGTGAACATTGGGATGAGAAACATTGGAAACGTGTGTCACGATATGTTGTTTCTGGAGAAAGAGCGATGCCGGCTCTTTCTCCGCAAGGTCACTCTACTCTCTCAGTTTCTATTTCAGAGGAACCAGAACAGGGTGATGTTTCCATGTTATCTTCTTCAAGTGTGCGTCCGTCGTCACAAATGAATTCAGAGCTAGCGGCAAAAGTGCTCATGGAGATTAGACAAATGTCGTCCGCTAGCTCGCCCGGTGTAGCATCCATTCACCGAATGGTTCGGCAGCCGGGTTCGTCCGATGCAGTCCAAGAGGAAATTTTGGGTGATGCGAGCACTATAAACATAATAGATGCACACCCAGTGACGGCGGATAGTAAGCGAGAACAGAGGAAGCCTTTGAGTCCGGTTCCTAGCTCGTCCAGGTCCAGCCGGGCCGTGAGCGAGAGAGGCCCCTCTCTCGTACAACAACATCTGGGACCAGATGTTGTGGTATAAAATGTGTCTTTAGCGGAGCATACGTCCGTCGCTCGGGACGCTCCGTTGTATAAGCAGTCCGCAGAGACTGTTAAGGCTTCCTCTTCTCGTCAGCGCACACGACCGCACCTTGGCTGCGTGACCGCCGATATATTACCAGCTTCGCCGATCAAGGATTCTTCGGCGACCAGGTCACACCATCCGGCAGCCAGGGATTCGAGACCGATGGACTCCGGACGTTCGCATAGGAAAAGTATGCGGGAGCCATCTGATGCGGAGCTGCCCTCGGCGAAGCAGCGAAAGACTACGCCTCCGCAGGTCTCGACGCCGGACATTCTTGTGCAGATAGCACAGCTTATCGCAGCATCCCAGCAGCCGACAGAAACGGTGTCGAATCGAGAATTATCCGACGGCGCTGGGTCGGTACGCTCCGCCGAAGCATCGGGGGCGGACGACCGGGAACATCATGAGGTCCGACCGGATGGTGAAAGGGATACGGATGACTTGGAGCTATCCCTTTCGGAACAACATAAAGCTGCCGTGGACTTCATCCGGCACTTTCTCCCTCAAGTTGTTCCGTCGGGCCAGTCTGCTGCGCTTCCGGACAAGAGAATTATAGCGTCATTGGACTCTGAATTTTTTGAGCGGTTCAGGGACATCGCTCCCGAGTTTCCGTCGCAGTCCAATAATGTTGCAAGAACATTTGAATTATTGAACAACGCTATATTTAAACTTGCTTCCAGGACGGGGAAAGCAGGTTTCTTGTCCGCTAATACTCTCAACCTGCCTTTCATTAATGCAAGGAATAAATTCGATACGGCAGGACAGGGTATACTGAGAGTTCCTCTGCGTATGGACGACGAGGCGGAAGACTTAGAGCTATCATTACCGTCGTCAGCTTCTATTCCAACCGCGGTGTTGGAAACAACTATTGCGTCTAACAGAGCCAATTTAGATGCCTTATCTTACGCAGATCACCTTACTAAGGCGTTATCACTGCGCCTTCAGGGGAAAGAGTTTCAGGATATACAATCCTCTTTAAGACTTCTTTCAAGGGCAGTAGCTTATTCCACGTGTAACTCCGCCCTTTCAGTGGCAAATCTGGAGTTGGTTAGACGTGACGCAGCCCTAGCTACATCCACACTAGTGGATTCTAAGGTGAAGAACTCTCTTAGAGTCGCTTCGGTCTCAGGAGAACTTCTCTTTGACGGCAAGATTTCCGCTATTTATGATAAAATTACAAAGAAAGCTAAGGATTCTCTGTTGTTCAAATCTGCTCCTAAGAAGTCGGATACAGCAGACATGAATAAGACAGGCACTTCTGGGTCTAATGCGCCCAAGAGAGGTTCCTATAGAGGTTCCGGTGCGTCCTCTTGGTCTTATTCGAGAGACCGTCAGGATAGCGACTCTCGTTCAGGACGTCCTTCGGGTCGTGGAAGACGTGGTTTCTCCTACCGCAGGCCTCGCAGGTCCAGGAGGTGATGGCTTAAACCTCTATCGCGTTCCGGTTGGCGGAAGGTTGTCGAGCTTTTCACAAGAATGGGCGTCGATTACGGATGACCCTTGGGTGAGAGGAGTGACTTCGGAAGGTCTAAAGATATCCTTCAAACGAAAGCCTCCATTAACTCGAAGTCCAAAGTGGACTCATCTTCCGTCAAATCCGCAGAAAAGAGACGCTCTGTTATCAGAGGTGCAGTCTCTTTTAATGAAGAACGTGGTAGAGGTCGTAGAAAACCAGGAATCTCCGGGATTCTACAGCCATCTGTTTCTGGTTCCGAAACCAGACGGCTCGTTCCGTCCAGTCATAGATTTGAGCTGGATAAACAAGCTGATAGTCGCTCCAAAGTTTTATATGGAGACGATTCGATCGGTCAGAGCGAGTATTCGGGTGAACGATTATGCAACGAGTATAGATCTCAAAGATGCGTACTTTCACGTCATGGTACATCCGACATTCCGAAAGTATCTACGCTTCGCAGTCCTAGGAGTGGTGTATCAATTCCGGGCGATGTGCTTCGGATTGAATCTAGCACCCTGGGCTTTCACTCGGGTAATGAACTCGGTAATGATCTACTTCCGAGCTCATTCGTCTGCGGTAACGTCGGCCTACTTGGACGACATTCTTCAGAGGTACGGCAACGAGTTAACGCTTCAGAACGATGTTCAGAATCTTCTTCTATTGCTCCGATGTCTCGGTTTTATAGTAAACGAGGAGAAGTCGGATCTGGTGCCGTCGAAGTCATTCACTCATCTGGGAATGAGCTTCGAGACGCACAACAATCTCGTTCGTCTGCCGTTAACCAGAGCGAAATTAGTCAGTTGTTACGCTCGCTATTGTCTGCACGCAGACAAAGTCATGGCGAGAGAATTTATGAGACTGATAGGTCTGTGCGGAGCCGCCGCGGATCTCATTCCGATGGGGCGGTTACGCACACGTCCTCTTCAAATTTTCCTGACTCAGAATTGGAGTGTGAAAATTCATTCGCTCGATGTAGACGTTCTCTTGTCAGATCAAGTGAAACAAGAGATTCAGACTTGGGCAAACATACAGTGGTTAACTCAAGGAGTTCCGCTGCAGTTGCCGGATCCGAGTTTTACCGTTATGACGGATGCCAGTCAAACAGGTTGGGGTGCATCATTAATCCCAACGGATTCGAGATGCCAGGGTCTTTGGGATCCGCAATTCCTGTGCAAGCACATAAACATCAAGGAAATGATGTCAATTTGGCTTGCGTTACGTCACTGGATGGACATTATTCACGATGCTCATGTCCAAATCCTATCCGACAATACGACAGTAGTGGCGTATATACGGAATCAGGGAGGCACTCATTCAGTTCCGTTGTTCAATCTAACGGAAAGAATCCTTCTGTTTGCGTTAGAACATCACGTTCTTCTTTCGGTCCGTCACATACCGGGTCGTCTGAATGTGCTAGCAGACTCCCTTTCACGAAAGGGTCGCTTGTTGCCGTCGGAGTGGACTCTCAACAAACAAGTATTCAATCAGATTTGCTACCAATGGGAACGGCCAATGATAGACTTATTTGCGACACATCTCAACAATCAGTTGCAAACGTATGTGTCTCCGTGTCCGGATCCAAGAGAATTTGCAGTAGATGCTCTGTCGATCCCTTGGGACGGAATGATAGGATATGCGTATCCTCCAGCGCCGTTAATTCAACAAGTATTGCTAAAGATAAAACAATCTCAATGCAAGATTCTGTTGGTAGCATCTCTGTTGCCACAGAGACCGTGGATAAATCTACTCAGGTGTCTGTTGTGGGACCTACCGCGGAAGCTTCCTCCACGGGAGGATCTTCTTTCGCAGGGGAAATCGCGCCAACTCCATCACAACCCGCAAGGTCTCAACCTTCACGTTTTTCCGTTGTGCGGTCCTTCTTGCATGGCAAGCACTTTACAGGACGAGCAGTGGACGCGATTTCTAACTGTAGGAGGACCTCCTCTTCGCTAAACTATGCGGCTGAGTGGAAGGTTTTTCGTCGTTGGTGTAGGGATCATTCTGTAGATATATTCGATCCCTCTATACCAGACATTGCAAACTTTCTAGTATACTTGTTTGACGAAATCAAACTGCAGCCTGTTACTATAAAGGGTTATAGATCTATGTTATCTGATACCTATGCACATCATGATAGTTTACAAATTGGATCTAATGTCTCTTTATCGAAGTTGGTTAGAAACTTTTCGATAAATAGACCCAGAACTCTTAGATTAATTCCTAAGTGGAATTTAGCTTGGGTTCTTTTTAAATTGAAGGAAATGCCATTTGAACCTCTTGGGACAGTAGATTTCAAATTCTTATCTTATAAGACAGCTTTTCTCTTAGCTTTCTCTTCTGCTAGAAGAGTCAGTGAGCTTCATGACTATCGGTGGATGATTCTCATTATCGTAGTGTTGGGAACACTATCACCTTCACTACTAATGTGGGTTTTTTTAGCTAAGAATCAGGCTCCTAATAAATATCCGGAACCTATTGTTATTAAGGCTCTTCCGTCTTCAGACGGGCGTAGGCCTTTACTCTGTCCTGTTAAAGCATTATGTATCTATAAACAGAGATCTCAGTTTATCAGAAAGGGATGGAAACGTTTCTTTCTGTCTTTGATGCCTAATAGAAAGGACATTTCAGTCCATTCTATTGCTAGATGGATTCAGTTAACTATCCGTACTGCTTATGAAGATTTATCTTCTTCTCAGCAGTCTGTGCTTAAGATTTCTGCTCATGAAGTAAGAGCTCTTTCTACTTCCTGGGCTTATGCTAATAGTGTTGCTATTACAGATTTAATGAAGGCTGCTTATTGGTCTCAGCCATCCACATTTACGAATTTTTATCTCAGAAATATTGAGTCCATTTCTGGAGACCTGCATTGTTTAGGTCCGTTATCTGTTGCTCAAAATGTCGTCCACTAAACAGTTGCAACTATAGTTATGCAGGCTTTCTGTTCCGGCAGTGACTCCGTCCGGCTGCCCTCTTTGCTCTGGGCTATTTGACCCAGGGCAAGGGGAAGGGGGGGGGGGGGGGGTGGGTGTTCCCTTAGGTCACCTGCTTTATAGTGAAAAGCAAGGGAATGCCTCCTCCAAGTCAGTATTTCTGAGTCGCTTCCGGGATGGTTTTAAAGTGTAATATTAATGTTTAAATTCATTCATGTCTTATTTTTAAAGTGTAGCTCGGTGTGAAGCATTTGTATATGTCAAGTGTCAAACGGGCTTTAATATACAATACTCGGACACTTTTAAATGACTATAAAGAGTCTCAATTCTCTGGACTACTTTATTTATTGGCTTGCTTTAAAAATAATTAGTATAAGGGTTATAGCGGGGGAGGAATTCGCTAGAATTGTGCACTTGGTGATACCTTCCTGAAATTTGGCATGATGTAAGGGTAGGCATCAGAGATTTCAAAATCGATCGGCTACAAGTTGGCACCATCCTCTAGCCACCACTAGCAGCGAAATCCAAAATGGCCGCCAAGCGGATCGAAAAAAAGCTATTTTCGCCGATCGCACAACTGAAGCTCCAAACCTAACACCATACATGTGCTGTAATTGATGTGAATGATGGAGTGAAGCCCTTGGAACAAGTTGGGGGGAAGATTAATGGATAATGGGATCAGAATTTCCGTCGATGTGTGCGTCTGTGTGTCTGACTGTCAGTATGATCGTCCGTCCGTAGATAAATTAGTGTTGAATGTTTCTCGGGAATGCAATGGTCAAATGAACATGGTATGAGAGATTCCTGTCAACACATGAACAAGGGTACTCGATAGTATGCAGCAGTGGGGATACTTGGACATTTGATAATCCAATTAAAGTGACAGTCTATTCTCAACTTCCGGCATTTTCGATAGATTTATTTTCTAAGAAAATAAAACTATCAAATTTCTAGAGGAGTTCTGGTTCAATCTCAACACCATAGCGACACGTCTGCCAGCAAGGGCAGTGCTGGAATGAACTCGGGATGCATTAGTTCCCGTTGTTAATTATACAATGTTATCTTGCCAGTATAGAACATTGGCAAAATGGGACTAGAAGGGGTGAGTGTATGTTTGCAGTCATTCGAGGTACAGGAATATTTTTTGACTACAAGTAGTATTCTTCATTTTCGGCCAGTTAAGATGTGGTGTGTTCCAAGTCAGGATTAATGTTGCCGACACTTAATGCCCATCCCTCATGGTATGCTACTTTACCAGGGATATAGAGATATAGCCACCACTGGGAGCCAAAACATGACCTTTGATGTCGATGAGTGGTCGAAATGTTTTAGCGAATAACTTATCGAAATATGATCCGGTATGGCAATTTGATACCTTACGTTAGATTTATTAGATCAACTCAGGTATGGATTCATTGAGACATGAGTGCGCTACAAGATGAAGGATTTCCAAGTTGATTTGCTATGGAGTAGGAACTGACTAGTCACATGTGGCCTATGGCCAGAGAAAGACAAGGATACCATAGATGAACACACGGGTGAACGAAGGTATCAACTGTTGTACAGAGGCAAAATAGTTGGGGATATTGTATCATGCTATGCATGAATTAACACCGTCTTGTGCAGTAAATAACAGACTATTTTCCGAAATCTAAAACTGTATTCCTATACCCCGGACAATGTAGCAAGCCACATGGGATGAACATTTGTTAGCAAAATCAACTCAACTAGAAACATGACATGTGTTAACTGGCCGAAAATGGAAAAAAAAATACCAGAATAGGAGATGACTGGTCCTAACATGACAGTATACTACTCAATATTGTTACAACAGCCACCTTCACACTTACACAAAGGTGTGCACCTTAATCCAGCTTTCAAGCATTTGCAATTGCCCTTGCAGGCCTTGGCACAACTACAGTGGAGCATCAGTGCACATGCAGCACTTGCGTCTCCTAGGTGAGTCCAAAATGGGACCAGAATATTGAGACGTGGATTCCACTCCCATCCGTACTGTGATGGGTCTGGCACACATAAGTGTTTCTGCAGAGCACGATGCCAAATGAAAGATGACACAAGAATTACCCTTTTTACATGTTGATACAGAGCTGCTTTGGTGGGCGGGATGTTTTCCATAGACTTAAGGCCATGTGTGAACATATGCCGTCTCGCATCATTGACACGTGTACTGACACAACTGTTACTGTACATCTGTATGGTGAGTTTTTCGATATGCTGCATATGAGGGGAATCCTCTGAAAAGACTTGCGGATTCTCAGTCAATTCTATCATCATTTCAGTTGATGCGGGAAAATTCATCCATGCATTCCATCCTGTCTTCTTCCCAATGCCGAGCATGCTGGATGTTACATCACAACCTGTGAAGGCGTGGAAGAAAGTCAGGGCCTTACAGTAATCAGGTCCAAGTTGTGAAGCTATCTCATGAATTGGCATATCTTTATATGCCTTTCCAATTCCAAACCCAATCCACAGCTCACTGAGTCCAAGGTCACGGAATGTTGCGAAATGGTGCAAAGACAGAATGACGACATCAGAATCAACCGTGCGAAGAAAAGCTATTTTGTGACCTTGTGAGACTGCATGGTTGAGATGAAGCATCATGCGCGTGTCTGCTTCCTCGTGGTTCGATGGAGATATGTCACATAAGCTAACATCCTTATTGCATAGTACATATTCTCCTGATGTCGTTAACAACTGGTACTCGGATGTTGATGTTAATTTCAGCAGTTCAGCAGACAGGAACTTGAAAAATTCGTCTTTATTCTCACTAACTTTCAAGAATGCCTGCCAATTCTTCCCTTTAGGTAAAGGGACGTTCTCGGACACCCGTATCAACCTAACTGCTGTCTCACCGAGGCGTTTTGCTCGCGTCTGATTCTTCAAACTGCCTTCGGGGTAACAGTCATAGATCGCATCAACCCTTGTGGTGTTCGTGTTAATCAGAGATTCGATGTATGGCAATAATTGCAATCGAGCATATTCTCCAAACAGATCCGCTTTCTGTGGTTTGATTACATGGACTACAGCAGGCATATCCAAGATGACAACTGAAGCTTGTCTAGCTGCTGAATTCTTCCCTTGTGCAGGAATAGCTGGTAAACAATTGAGAATTTGAGATTTTGTCCCACTCCGTAGCTTACCTCTATCGGATAATGCTGGCGGATCACGTGCATTCTCGTGCATGAAAAACTCATCCATGTTTGAATCAGGCCGGGCTTGCAGTGAAACGAACATCTGGGTAACTATTGCGGCAGTTGCTTTACTTGACATGAGTTTGTCTCGGCCTTTGTCCAGGTTGGCTGGGGGTGGGTTAAGGAAGGTATATATATTTGCCTTGGGAATAACATCATTCAGGGGTACGGTGCATTCCACAAGCCTTTCCTTCAAGAAAGTGGAATATAAATGCTTGCCCCTTTCGGGTAATGACCGTAAACTCTTACTAACTTCGGGGTCCATATATTCACCAGTATCTAATGTCACCAGCTGACCACTAGTTTCATCATAAGGGTTGATAATGAGTCCCTGATTCACCAGATCGAGGAGAGATTTCAATTGATTCAGAAATTTTTTCTGCTCTGATACCGAACTTTCCGGGTGTTCCGTGTTATCTGATGATGTTGTGTGGAAACTTGCATATTCATACTCATCTATAACACGCAGAACTTCTGACCTTGAAAGCTCAATAACGACTTTCTCTTCAGCCTGGCCATAGAGACCTTTTGGACCACTGTCTTCTTTGAGTAGTTGGATACTATGTTCTTGGCTCTGATCTAAACCCATCATACTGAACTTCCTCTCACTACGCTGGACCACAAAATGGCCTTCCATGAATTTGTTGTGGATTGAAGGATGCCGCCTGGGTAGCTGAGACATGTCTCTCAGAAATACGGGGACCCACCGACAATAATTTGTATGTCCTAGGGCAAAAAAGTAACTGCACAACTCATCGATAGAACACAGTGTACCAGGCCAGTTACCGATTCGTTGGTTCCGAACGAATTGACAGCTTGTCAAGAGAAAGTTCCGAACGATTTCACCCCAATAGCGCGCAGTTGGAGATTGTGAAAGAATCCTCTGTTCCCACATTTCAAATGACTCATGGGGCCCAGTCTGCTGACAGTAAATCTCATAAGCATTCTTTCTGAGGATCTCAAGCCAAGCTAGAGTGAGAAGATATGCCTGTCGCGTCCTCTTGACATGTTTCCCACCAAGTAGGGATGATGCTACACCGGGTGTGAATATCTTTGCGAGGTGAAACATTCGCTCCCAACCAGAACCACCCATAAGCTTACCACCAGCTTCTTGGGTGCACATTTCAAGATGCAGGAATCCAATCATACACACCATTCGATCCTCACCTATCTCCTCTGGGAACAGCCATTGACATTTTTTCTGCCTGGCATACAACGGACAGTCACCTTCAATGACAGGTATCTGGCCGGGGTTTACGAAAGCAGTAGCTTCCCTGACCACATACATAGCATGCTTCTGCATACTGAGTGAGTCCGCTTTCTGCTCACTGAAAACAGGGAATACCCCAATAACTGCACGAGGTTTGACATTGTCTTGATCTTCATGTTTTGAAAAGAAGCCTGAAAAGGTCACAGGGACTTCATCAAGCTGCCAGCTGCCATCAACCTTCCCTTTATTGCTGATCTGTGACACATGAGACAACCAGTCATTCTCTCCCACGTTCAAATCTGCATATTCATTGGGCCGTACATTACATTCATCTGGAGATTCAAGCCTGATGTCCCCACCAAAGTCTTCAACGAAAGGAACAAATGCATAGTCGTCTGGGAGTTCAATTTGTGTGTCTTCTGGAACATCTAAACTCAGTGGTGGGGGATCAGTACCCACATTGTCCCTGCTCAGTTGACCAATGAGTGTGATGGACGTACCATGCATATCAGATCTACCAGATACATCAATGTTATCAGTGGTTCCTATCGAGAAAACATTACGTTTGCAGTTAGCTGGGACTACAACACCTTCGTTCTTGAACCGCAGTGAAACAGCTCTCGCGAAACTCCTGCGAACATCCATTACGCGATCATAAGAGACAGAGAGTCCCATTTGATGAAAATCTCTGATAAGATTTTTCATACGATCATGGGCATGCAACTTCAAACCCACATAAAGAGGCATTGGAGTTTCTCTGTCACGTCTCTGGTGAACATTTTGTGCATGTTCGGAGCGTTTCGCTGAATTGCTGATCAACATCTGTGAAATAGTACAAGCCACTCGAGTCTTGGCATTAACAGTCTCATCATCGCCTAAGTTCTGTATACTACATGTGCCCTCAAGTAGAACTCTAAGAAGAGTCAGGAGTGAGTTGGGTACAGGCTCGCTCAAGCAATAAGATGAAAATGATCCCGTGAAAGGAGCTTGAGATATGAGTATGTGTTTACGCAGAAGAAGACCCACATCAACTATCTTTTTTGCCTCTTCCTCAGACACTATACGAGTTAAAGATTCGGACAACAAGGAGCCAACTCGAAACCTACTTGAAATAAACACATCTCTACCCTGTGTGAAGGCGTCCCAGCCATCGCCCAATTTCTGCAACAAATGTTCTTTGAATCGAGTGGAATGTATTTCTTCACTAAGCCAATCAGAACCGACTTGCTTCAACCTCCGACTGTACAGATTCTTGAGATCGACAAGCTTCATCGCGGAATCGTTGTGTTCAACAAATGTTATGAGCTCTGCCATAACGAGAGGGTCATAGGGCAGGCCTGACGCGGAATGTTCGGCGTTCTTCGACTTTTTAGATTTAGCCGCTCGTGCTTCATTGGCAAGCTTACAATAACAGGTTTTGTGATAGTAAAGATCACTAGCAGCGGAATCAAATGCTGCATTGACCCGAGAAAAAACAACCCAGTTCTCGGCTTCCTTTGCCATAATTTTGAGTTTATTGTTATCAGACATTGATCTGCAAATAGGCTCACTGCTGTCACCTTCGCGTTTGTGACAATAAACACACTGGGGCAGTTTCCTGTCACAGCCAGATTCAAAACTTGTCCGTGTTCTTTTAGGACTCAGCGTGGAGCAGGATGCCACTGCCTCATTTCGCTCTCGCTTGTGTAGCACGCGCTGTACGATGTGAGTCCGAATACTGTCACGGCATGTCTTATGATATATTGCCTTATTCGTCAACAGTGACATCGACATACACTCATCACTCTCTCTCATCAAACAATCAATGGTCAAATTATATGGAAGCTCAACGCCATTATCTAGGAAGCGCGTTATGTCTTCCTCAATAGCTTTATAGGCGTCATGAAAACGAGATTCTCTATACGGACGCATCAATTTCTTGGAACTGTCTTGCTGGCAAAAGCAACAACGTTCCCAGTCAGTACTAGTCCGTACACGAAGAGGATTCTCACTCATTCTGTGAATGATTTTTGTGAACAATCGCGTTCTCGAATTAATTTCGACAGACAAATCAGAATTGCTTGCGGAATTACGCCAAACAAGAGATTGTATGGCAAAGAGACTGCTTCATAAAGAGCGTTGTTTCTCCGGGATCAGCGTCATTCAGGTTTGCCTGAATGACGCTGATCCCGGAGAAACAACGCTCTTTTCAAGTTCCAAGAAATTGATGCGTCCGTATAGAGAATCTCGTTTTATTCTACATCATCTCCCACGTCTGTTTCCAACACGTGCGTGGATCAGAGTTCACTTTCGCGCCCTTACAATCGGATGTATAGTCGGTAGACCGTCGAAAAGGAGGTTCCCTTCAGCCGCTGGCGGCCATTTTGGATTGTGCCGCTACTGGTCGCCACCGGTCGGTGTCAACTTGTAGCCGATCGTTTTTGAGAACCTCATAGCCTACACTAACAGTGTGCCAAATTTCAAGAAGGTATCACCAAGTGCACAATTCACCTGTATGTGACGAATTCCTCCCCCGCTATTATACTGGATGTTAATATAGAACATGAATGTTATTGTGCTCAATTATTAAGGGTAGTGTATCTTTCTAATTTAATATTAAATAAGAAAGATACATGTAAAGCCTAATACTCCTTTTCTCCTTAAGGGGTTACCTCTTTACTATATAGTTGAGCTTATTGGATTTTCCTCTATGTCCTAGGCCCTCCAGCCTGTTTACTATTCAGCTAAGTCTGGGTCATTGGTACAGTATAAAAATGTTAAAAAATTTATAGTAATTTATATATTTTTTATACTTACCAATGACCCAGATGGGGATGGCCCTCCCTGGAGTTGGGAACTCTTGCCTCCCCGCTGAGTACATAGCGCTGACCAGGCACTGCCAGTAAGAATGATAATTGGCGCCAATTTCGGGACGTCTGTGTCACTGCGCATGCGCAGTAGAGGCGTAGTATGGAGGTCCTTTTGGACATGATTTCTTTTTGTTTTGGATGCAAATTTTGGGGATTGGGGGGCAAAATTTGTGTTTGGCCCTGGTTTTGTTAGAGTTAGCACCAGCTAAGTCTGGGTCATTGGTAAGTATAAAAAATATATAAATTACTATAAATTTTTTAACTTTTCTAATAAAAATTGGCTTCCGTTCATTTGAAGCTGAACGCCTTGACGGATTGACACCAAATTTTTCAGATGTTGTTTTTAGCAATGAAATGCAGGTCAAGTTCGATATTGGTGATTCTCAGTCCATTTGCTGGAGAGTTATGGCCCTTTGAAAACACAATCTTTCGGAAAAAATTGGTTTCCCTTCATTTAAAGTCGAACGCCTTAACGGATCAACATCAAACTTTCAGATGTTATTTGTAGCAATAAAATACAGGTCAAGTTCGATATTGGTGTTTCTCAGTCCATCCGCTGCAGAGTTATGGCCCTTTGAAAACACAATTTTTGAAAAAAAATTGGTTTCCGTTCATTTAAAGCCGAACGCCTTGACGGATTGACACCAAATTTTTCAGATGTTGTTTATATATGCCCGTTTGAAAAATGGGACATATGTGAATGGTCTCTCCACCCATCTGTCCATCCATGGACACATTTCGTTTCCGGACGATAACTTTAGTTGTAATGGTTTGAGCTGAGTTAAATTTGGCATGTGGATTTAGTATGACAAAATACAGGATGGGTTCGATTTCCGTTTCTAGCGGCCCATTTGCAGTAGAGTTATGGTCCTTTATTTATGGGAATTTAGCCCAACTTCTTGTTTCTGGACAATAACTTTAGTTTGCCTTGACCGATTTTTTTCAAATTCTCAGATTTTGTTTTTGACCACAAAGCACAGCTCAAGTTCACCTTTGGCCATAATCGCATGTACCGTTCCATAGTTATTTCCCTTGAATGATTGCAAATTTGTGAATTATGTGGTTTCCGGATGATAACTTTAGTTTGTCTTGACTAATTTGTTTCAAATTCTCAGATTTTGTTTATGACCACAAAGCACAGCTCAAGTTCACTTTCGGCCAAAATCGCATGTACCTTTCCAGAGTTATTCCTCTTGAATTTGGGCATTTTGTGTTTTCCGGATTATAACTTTAGTATGGCCTGACTGATTTTTTATATGCCTGTTGAAAAACCATCGAATTATGGAATCAGTCTGTCTGTCTGTCCATTTGTCCAACCGTCGGTCTGTCCATTTGTCAACATTTGGTTTCTAGATGATAACTTTAGTATTTTTTTTCGATTGACTCCTAAACTTGGTATGTGGTTTAATCAAAACAAAAGACAGGTCAAGTTCGAATATGGGGTCAGTTCGAACTTCGAAGTTCCCCTGAATTATGGCCCTTGTTGGAAATAGAATGCATCAAATATTTGGTTTCCGGATGATAACTTTTAATATTTGTTTTCCGATTGGTTCCGAACTTGGTATGTTGTTTAATCACAACAAAATACAGGTCAAGTTCGAATATGGGATTGGTCCGAACAATTTTCACCCTCACCCCCCCATCCTTACCCCAACCCTTCAAAAATACAAAACAGGCGTATAATGTCCCGCTAGGTGGTGCTCTTGTTTATTTTTGTAGTTATTTCTTTGCCAGAGAAAGTTAATATTCTTGGTTTGTTTTATGTTTTTAGCCTGATAATCTACAGAATAGCATGGGTAGTGATGTATTTCATCCCTCGAGTGCAAGAAGGCTTTGCAGTGCTAAAGCATTGCAAAGGTTTGATACACTCATGGGACAAATTTATCAAATTTGTTAACTCATGTAAAATATCTGACATAAACCATTTAATTTTTATTTTTTTTAAGTTTGCATTGGTTATAAAAAGAGAGCATGTGGCAGCAAAAATGACCAGGTGGGAGGTCCTGAGAAACAGATTTTTAACTTTTGAGGCCTAAATAGAAATTAGTTTTCAATGCTTTGAAAGTATTTGAAATTTGTGCATTAGTCTTAGAAGTCCTTGATTATCAACCTTTTACCTAACCAATCAGCCACATCCGTAATTTACAAAATGAGCATTTGGAAAACCTTTATTTTTCAAAACATTTCATCAAAACCATATCATATGACGCCCCCCCTTCTTTGGAACGAGCATGTGAAGCTCATTCCAATGAGGGGTGTCACATGATATGGTTTTGTTGAAGTTTTTTGAAAAATTTGGAAAAATAATATTTAAAATAATAAGTATTGGTAGTATCTGTTTTGGGTGAAGGGTTAAGGATGCTTCAGAGTTTTAACTCATACAAGGGTCGCGATGGCATTGTGGTAACCGGTTCTTGTTAGACCACCGAAGTTAAGCAACGTTGGGCCCGGTTAGTCCTTGGATGGGTGACCGTCTGAGTGATCGATTCGGACTCCCACGTTGTGTCCTTGGGCAAGGCACTTAACCCTGTTAGTCCACATGGGGGCACGATTACGCCGTGTACTAAGGCGTACTGCACGTCAATGGTTCGCATGTCTTCAACCAATCTAACCCTGCCTGTGCTGCAGTGCGGAGTTACGATGTTGGGGAGCTGACAGCTGCTCGTCATTGCTAGTAGGTTCTCTCCGAGGTACTCCGGCTTCCTCCACCCGTAAAACTGTCATGGTCATGATTAGCCATTGTGCACAAGGATGTGACCTTAAACACTAATAAATAAATAATTTAACTCGTACAAGCCTGGGAAATAAAAAAGAATTTATTGAGCCTTAAAAAGTTTGAAGACTTATGGCCTAGCAGTTGTTTCTAGTCAAAGATCTTCTGCTTGAGTAGGCAGACTGCATGTGACTAAAATCAACTGCTCCTGTTGTATGACTTTTTCTTGTTTACTGTAAGAATATCTGCTGTACATAACAGAAAGTGAGCAGATTTGACATTGAGCAGATGTGACTTTAGGCTTTGGAGCTAGAAGTTAACCAATATCTGTGTTCTTAACCCTTTACCCAACGAATAGGCCGCATCCGCCCGCGTAATAAGCAAATTCAGCAGTTGAAAAAATATTATTTTTCAAAATATTTCAACGAAACCAAATCATGTGACCCCTCGTTGGAACGAGCTCATCGAGCTCGTTCCAACAAGGGGTCGCATGATATGGTTTTGTTGAAATGTTTTGAAAAATTTGAAAAAAATGATATTTAAAATAATCGTCTGCGTTGGGCAAAGGGTTAACCCTTTACCTACCAGGAAAGGCAGACAACACTTGCAAACAAAATTCTTGAATATCTTTTTTTTTCATTCATTTTGTGCATAAAAAAAACACAGCTTATGATCCCTCATTGAAATCGACTCGTTGAGCTTGTTCCGATGTGGAGTCATAAGCTGTGTTTTTCTGACAAAAAATGAAAAAAATAATGCAAATTGAATGCCGATTTTTGTGGCCATTTTGCAATTGGCCATTAAGTTTGGCAAAGTGTTAATTAGAAGTCTTACTCAAAGCTGTATGCATGTAGGTTGGAAATAGTATCAAAAACTGTCTAAAAGATCCTTGGAAGGGTCTCTGAAAGTCCTTGAATTAGCTTTATACTTAACCCTTAAGGGACTAATTCCTTTTACTACAGCTGAACAGATGCACCAACCTGCAATCTCAGGCTTAAATCACAGGTTACATTCTAAGTACCTTGGCAGTTGTTTTTGGCTCACCAATGATAGTTGTGTGAGCCTATGGCATAGCCCTCATGTCGGCGTCCAGATTCATACATTTTGAACTTTTGTGTGCAGGTTTTGATTTTTGTTTTTTTTTTATGTCATCATGCTTTTCAGGGAGAGTAATATTTTATTCAACCCTTTCCATGCTCAGTTACTTGAATTTTGGACTTTTGTGTACAGGTTTTTGACTTTTCTATGCAGGTTTTTGACTTTTGTGTACAGGTTTTGAAATTTTGTCTTCAAGTGGAGTTTTACCTTACTGGCATATTGCCATGGTGGTTACCTTAACATTTCAAGATATTTTTCTCAATTGTAACCCTTTGAAACAAATGCGATACTTTTTTGTCTTTTATGTGCAGGTTTTGAGGTTTGTCTTTCTTTTCTTCCAAGTGGATATTTTTGAAGTAGAGTTTCACCTTACTGGCATATTGCCATTGTGGTTACTATGACATTTGCAGGGTAATTTTCTCAACTTTAACCCTTTGAAACAAATATGATACTTTTTTTGACTTTTATGTGCAGGTTTTGAGGTTTGTCTTTCTTTTCTTCCAAGTGGCGACTTACCTTGTAGCATTTTGCCATGGTTCCTACTTTATGTTAGGATGCTTCTTGGGGCTATTATTATATTATTTAACCCTTTAGCTGCTTATTTACTTTAATTTTGGACTTTTGTGTACAGGTTTTCGACCTTTTTTTTTTTTTTTACTCCAGCCACCCCTTTACATTGGCCACCTGCTGGTAGCTGATACCCCCTCTAGTTAGTCAAGTCTTGGCTGTCTATGTGGGCAGCCATGTCTTGCCTAAAACAACTGCAATGCCACAGTTGAGGACTGTCGAAGTGTGCCAAAAGTATATAAAAATCTCCAGGCCCTTGAGGGTTAAGACAATACACCAGCCTCCCCACATAATGGCTCTTTTGAACTTTGAACTTAAAACAGGATAAGAATACGCAGTGCAGACATAGACATGTTCCTTAGATTTATTTTGGCTCTGAAGTGTGATTATGCTTCTTGTTTTAGATGCACTCATGAAGGCTGTGACAAAAGCTTTCCTCAGGAACTCAAATTGAGAAGACACCAGAAGCAGCATGAAGGTAAGTAAGACATTTGCAGTGTGAAGTTACTTGACTTTACCGGGCATATACATGTTGCTGTCATGATTAGCCATTGTGTAGAAATATGTGACCTTAAACACCAATAAATAAATAAGTGTGAAATTACTGCACAGGGCCTTAAAATTTTGACTTGGACTCCATAAATTTGTAAAGCCAGTGGAAGCCACTTGTCAAGAATTAAATATTTTCAGAATTTGTTCTGTATTATTTTTTTTTTTTATAAACAGGTCATTGCTTGAGATTTTCATCAGTAATAATGAATACAGTACAAACTAGGTCCTCTATCACATACAACATATTTTGCAGACACTAAAATGTAATTAGGCCCCATAAAGTAGGTCTTCTGTTTCTCCGGCCATTTTTTGTAAAATTGTAAAATTGCATGTGGGCAGGTGATTTTTTATTTTGTTTTTAGCTCACCTGCTAAACAGCAAGTCAGTGTGAGCTATTGCCATCACTTGGCGTCTGTCGCCTGTCTTCCATCGTCTGTCATCCATTAACTTTTGGAACCTTTTCTTCTTCACAACCATTAAGCCAAATTCAAACATATATTGTACAGACCATCTGTGGAGTATACCCTTTCTATTTTGTTCAAATGAAGTAGTTACCATCTTCAGGCTCTGGTTAATGCCCCAAAAGCCTAAAAATCTTTAAAAATCTTCTTCTCATGAACCACCAGAGAGAATGCTTTGATATTTGGTATGGAACATCCTTTGGTGTTGGAAGATTAAAGTTTGTTCAAGAGAATTTGGTTGGTCAATATTTGGGCTCTCTGTGGAGCATATCCATTTTGGGCTTTGCCCAAAATTTGTAATTCAAGAACGGGTGGGCCGATTTGAACCAAATTTGGCATGTAGTATAAGTGGGAACCCCAGGGGCTAAAAATAGAAAAAAATTAAAACGCGCATATTTCCCAAACCACACACGGAACTGAGAACTGTTATTTGGTATGAAGCATCCTTAGGACCAGTAGAATGGAAGCGTAAAAGAAAATTGCCATCGGTTGTGTTGGGGTGTTCTGTACGGTGGGGCATCGAAAAAAATGCTGAGTCAGCATATTTGCAAAAATTGAAAAAAACATTTTCTTCAGAACCACTGATCAGAATCTTTAGGGGGCTCAGATACAAGTGTGTTCAAATTAAGCCCCTTGGTTAATATTTGGGCTTAATACATGAGCCTGAATAATTAACTTAGGGCAATATGGGGAATAAGCTTTAAAAACCTTCTTCTTCAGATTCAACAGTCTGATTCTTTTGATATTTGGTATACAACATCTCTAGGGGGGTCAGATTGAAGTTTGTTCAAATAGAGTCCCTGGGTTAATATTTGGGCTCCCTATGGGAGGCCAAATATTAACTTAGTGCAATATGGGGAATAATATTTAAATATCTTCTTCTTCAGATCCACAAGTCAGATTCTTTTGACATTTGGTATACAACATCTCTAGGGGTGGCGGAGGGGGGTGGGGATTCAAGTTTGTTCAAATCTGATCCCTGGGTTGATATTTGGGCACTTTATTGGAGCCCAAAGTTTAACTTAGTACAATAAGAGAAAATTTCTTTTAAAATCTTCTTCAGATCCACCAGCCAGAATCCTTTCAAATTTGGTATACAACATCTCTACGGGGGTCAGATTCAAGTTTGTTCAAATCAGATCCCTGGGTTCATATTTGGGCTCTTTATTGGAGCCCAAAGTTGAACTTATTGCAATATGAAAAAATTTCTTTTCAAATCTTCTTCTTCAGATCCACCAGTCAGAATCCATTCATATTTGGTATACAACATCTCTAGGGTGGTCAGATTCAAGTTTGTTCAAATTGAGTCCTTGGGTCAATATTGGGGCTCACCATGGGAGTCTGATTTTAACTTAGTGCAATATGGGGAATAATATTTAATAATCTTCTTCTTCAGATCCACCAGTCAGATTCTTTTGATATTTGGTATACAACATCTCTAGGGGGTCAGATTCAAGTTTGTCAAATCGGATCCATGGGTTGATATTTGGGCTCCAAATTTGCACCCAAAGTTTAACTTAGTGCAATATGAGAAAATTTCTTGAAAAATCTTCTTCAGATCCAGCAGTCAGAATCCTTTCATATTTGGTATACAACATCTCTAGGGGAGTCAGATTCAAATTGTTCAAATCGAGTCTCTGGGTCAATATTTGGGCTCCCCATGGGAGTCTGAATTTTATCTTAGTGCAATATGGGAAATAATATTTAAAAATTTTCTTCTTCAGATCCACCAGTCAGATTCTTTTGATATTTGGTATACAACATCTCTAGGGGGGTCAGATTCAAGTTTGTTCAAATTGGATCTCTTTATTCGAGCCCAAAGTTGAACTTAGTGCAATATGAGAAAATTAAAAAAACAAAATATTCTTTTTTAGATCCTCCAGTCAGAATCCTTTCATATTTGGTATACAGCATCTCTAGGGGTTTCAGATTCAAATTTGTTCAAATTGAGTCCCTGAGTCAATATTTGGGCTCCCCATGGGAGTCCGAATTTTAACTTAGTGCAATATGGGGAATAATCTTCAAAAATCTTCTTCTTCAGATCCACCAGTCAGATTTTTTTGATAAGTGGTATACAACATCTCTTTGGGGGTTAGATTCAAGTTTGTTCCAATCAAGCCCCCTGGGTTAATATTTATGTTCCCTATGGGAGCCTGAATTGTAACATAGTACCATATGGAGGAATTTCTTTAAAAATCTTCTTTTTCCACATCCACCAGTTAGAATATTTTCATATTTGGTATACAACATCTCGGGAGGGGGGGGGGGGGCAAGGAGTGGGGGGGGGCATGTCAGATTCAAGTTTGTTCAAATTGGGCCATTAGGTTAATATTTGGGCTCTTTGGGCTCTGTATGCCGTTCACTTACTGACACACTTATCTCTTTTGACAACTTGAGCCAGGTGAGCATTTTAGGCTCACTTGAGCCCCTGGTTTATTTTTGTAATTATTTATTTGGCATCAGAATTTCATGTTCTTGGTTTGTTTTATGTTTTAGGTCTCATAATCAACAGTATAGCATGGGTGGTGGTGTATTTCGTCCCTTGAGTGCAAGAAGGCTTTGCAATGCTAAAGCATTGCAAAGCCTTGTTGCACTGAAGGGACAAATTGGACAAATTGATCAATTTTATTAACTTGGGTAAAATATCAGACATAAACCATTTAATTTTTATTTTTTTATGTTTGCATTGGTTATAAAAAGAGAGCATGTGTCAGCCAAAAAGGCCACGCAGGAGGGCCTGAGAAACAGATTTTTAACTTTTTTAGGCCTTACTTAGACATTATATTGAAATCCTTCTTTCTGTTTGAATTGGAGCAGTACTTGTTTACTGTGGTAAACAAGTAATTCGTTACTGGTAAAATAGCACCTGGTAACCAACGCCCGCTAAAGTGGGCAGCATAGATATAAACAATCGGCTAAACTTGACTTTTGTGTCACGATTTTGCCATAGATGCAGAAATTGATTGTAAAACACCAATAGAAGTTAAAAATGATTGAAATTAGAGACAAAATTTTTTTTTAGCAAACTCAAGCTGTGACTGAGTGAACTGAAATATTAACTCTAAAGTCCACAGAGTAATTTTATGTATATAATCATATACATGTACACAGCTGCAGATGACTTAACAGTGCTTCTACATTATTGTTGGCTGCCTGTACAGGCAGCCAACAATGATGTAAAAACACTCTCAGGTTAAATGCATCCTACCAGTAGTGATTCTCAAGAAAGAATACACTTGGGACAGTGTTTTCAAAGCAATATAAAATGGACAGCCTGTGGTTGTAGGGGGACTGAAGTGTTAATTTTCATTTCTTTATTTCCCTTTCTGCGAAACCTATAGGGCTGAACTTAACTTTTTAAATTAAACCAGAATCCACCCCACTCTTTTTTCATGTGCACAGCTACAGATGACATAACAGTGTCAAGGAAGAATACTCATGGAACAACTTTTTCAGAGGAATATAAAATGGGCACTTTGTGGCCCTATGGGGACTAAAAGGTTAAAGTGTTTGGGCTCTATTTGATACCAGCTGCCTTGTATGTATTTTACAGGTTACACTTGTGATATAGGAGGCTGTGGAGAAAAATTTAACAAATGGACACTTCTCAGAAAACACAAGACATCCAACCACAAAAAAGGTCTGTACTTTTCACAACAACAGTGATGGGCATATTTGTTTTATTGATTGATTGATTGATTTTATTTTGCAGCATATAAATATACAAGATAACAATAAAACAGGTTACAGATGATGCGCTGCAAGGAAATGACATAGCCTAAAAGGCTGTCTTCCTGCCATTCCCTTTTGACAAAAAGAATATTCATGGCAGCAAGGTTTGTGTTGTTTGCTCATCAGGTTTAGTGATGGAACCTCTTTTTGGAAAGATACCATGGTGGATAGTAAACAGTTTGTGAAAAACACGCTACCAATGCACGAGTCGACAAATCAACCCCCCGAACATAAAATATAAAAAGCGCCGATGAGCCACCAGTCTGCAAACTGTTGGATAAGACCAACCCCCACGGGCCAAAAACCCATCGCCAGTTCCTGTGGCCCATATTCGTGAGTTATAGAAACCTGTTGGGTGGAGAATTCACCACTGATACCTCTGTAGCATCCCCACCACTGTACAACGAGGTAGACAAGGGAAACGACTTGTTAATTAGTACAATAATTAATGCAATAAGTAGTACACTAAGCATCAATTCAGTGAGGGCTATAGTTTCTATAATTGACACGTTAGGTTTAGTGATAGAACCTCTTTTGGAAAGATACTATGGTGGATAGTAAACAGTTTGTGAGAGAATTATTATTGATGATATTATAGTTCACTATTTTTATCAGGAAATCCAGTAGAATTATCATAGAATATCCCAAAGTGTCCATTGAGTTTATTCGAGGAAGCCTGAAATATTTATTTGTTACATATGCAGAGAGCAGTTTTCAACAGTATATCCCTAAATCGTCATCTAATTAGTTTGGCTAAGAAACACAAAGATGGTATTCCCATCCTAAAATAGATTATTTCTCTAAAATCATCTAATATGCATAAAAATCACCCATTTTGACTGAGTTTGGATGCACAATAATGGAAGTGAAGTTGTGTATTCATGTTACCTTACAAAAACTGTTCCCAGTACAATGTGTTACACTGGCATTAGTACAGTGAGAACATGTTGTTTATTCCAAACAACAAAACTATTGTAACATACTGTTTATGTATTCCAGGACTTTGTCAGATTAGGTTGGTATCTTCAAATATCTCTTTGAAGCTGTCAAGTGGCAGACAACACTTGCCAAATCATTCTCTATGAAACTACAGCCTTTTCATTCTTTGACTTCGAAACAGTAATAGTTATCCTTGTGTTTTCTGCTCTGTATGGGAGTTTACACTGCTCTGGGGACTCGTACACCCTGAGGTGCAGTCGAAGGGTGCATGAGCTCCCAGACCATTGTAAATTTCCATAATCCCTGAAAGACAAAAGGATAACAGATTTATTTCCAAATCCTTTTGTTCTGTTAACCCTACAGCTAATATAGCTTTCAAAATTAACATTTTCTCCTTTATCCAATATATATGTTCTTAGTAAATTGGCAGCCTTTTTTGTTGCACTTGGCTCTATTTTCTGCTATTACTTTTGTTCTCTTTTCTAAAATTTAGTTTCAGTATGACTTGCAAAGCGTTTCTTAAAATTAATTTGAGCCATTTTTAGCTTAACTTGATAATGTCAAATATGAGCTATTGGGATGGGTTGAGAACCATCATCCGTCAATCCATCTGTCCGTCCAGGCTTAGCAGAGGTACATCGTGGGGTTTACAATTTAGGGTCAGTGGTAGTTGTGGGGTTGGGTTAGTACAGTGACCACTTGTGGGGTTATTTTTTGCACTGTGGGGTTAATTTTTTGACCTTGTGGGGTTAGGGTTTAACATGGGAAAAAACCCACAAATAAAAACTTGTAAGAACATCCATCCATCTGCCTGTACATTCCTCTGTCTGTCATTTAGCACTCCCTACAGGCCACAGCTCTCACCTGATCGATACCAAATTTCATGTGTGGCTTTGGAGCTATGCCTAGATGGGAGCTATTGAATTTTTCTGAATTTTGTTGAAAAACATGGTCACGCGCAGCCATCTTGGATTTGGCACATAAATTGTCAACAATTCCATTAGTAAACCTTACAGGCCACATATCTCACCTTATCTTTTTATCCCCTGCCAAAACTAAGTTTGCGGTTAATATAGAAATTTGGTCCATTCGTCTGTCCATCTGTCCATTCGTCCGCCCATCCATCCAAAACAACTTTGGACCTTCACATCTCAGTCAGTGGATGGTGGATTTAAGTATACTGATAGACCACATGGGGTAAAGGATATTCACAAGTAACAAGTTTTGTCCATTTTTAGTCGAGTTGTGACGTAGTCAAACTTGACTTATAGTTTGGTTCAACCCATGTTCATGAAACTTTATAGGTAGGTTGGTATCGGTGAGAGGAAGAACCCTATTAATTTTGGACTTGCTTGGTCAAAGGTCAAGGTCACAGTGACCTTGAACATAGTAAATTGTAAACAATTGGTTTCCGGATGATAACTTGAGTACGGTTCAACCCACATTCATGAAACTTCATATATAGGTTGGCCTTCGTGAGAGAAGAACCCTATTGATATTGGACTCACTAGGTCAAAGGTCAAGGTCACAGTGCCCCTGAACATAGTAAATCAAAACAATTGGTTTCCGGATGATAACTTGATAATGGTTCGACCCATGTTCATGAAACTTCATAGTTAGGTTGGCATCAGTGAGAGGAAGAACCCTCTTTATTTTGGACTCGCTAGGTGAAAGGTCAAGGTCACAGTTGCCTTCAACATAGTAAATTGTAAACAATTGGTTTCCGGATCATAACTTGATAATGTTTCAACCCACCTTCATGAAACTTCATAGGTAGGTTGGCATCAGTGAGAGGAAGAACCCTATTTATTTTTGACTTGTTAGGTGAAAGGTCAAGGCCACAATGTTCTTCAACATAGTAAATCATAAACAATTTGTTTCCGGACAATAACTTGATAATGGTTTGACCCACATTCATGAAACTTCATAGGTAATTTGGCCTAGGTAAGTGGAAGACCCCTTCTTATTTTGGACTCACTAGGTCAAAGGCTAAGGTCACAGTGACCTTGAACATAATAAATCGTAAACAATTGGTTTCCAGATGATAATTTGACAATGGTTCCACCTATGTTCATGAACCTTGATAGGTAGGTTGGCATTGGTGCAAGAAAGAGCCCTATTTATTTTAGAAGCACTAGGTCAAAGGTCAAGGTCACAGTGACCCTTCACATAGTAAATTGTAAAAATTGGTTTCCGGACGATAAGTTGATACTGATTAAACCCACTTTTGTGCTGTCACAACTCGACATTGGATCGGTGATCCAATCGGCATTTTTTTCTCTAGAGTTATGGGCTTTTTTCCACTTTTTTTTTTACTTTGAAACCATTCAACTCAGAAACCCTTGGCGTGGGATACCAATGGCGTTGCACCTAGTTCAAATATCATATGGATCTTTGGTGTCATATCTAGATGGGAGCGATCAAATTTTTTAGAATTTCATTGAAAAACATGTCTGCCAGCAGCCATCTTAGATTTGGCATATAAATTGTCAACAATTCCATTGGTTCACCCTACAGGCCGCATCTCTCACCTGATCTTTTTCAAATTTTATTTGTAGCTTTGGTGTGATGTTTGGATGGGAGCTATCTAATTTTTCTGAATTTTGTTGAAAAACATAGCTGCCAGCAGCTATCTTGGATTTTGCACATAAATTGTCAACAATTCCATTAGCACACCCAACAGACCACATTTCTCACCGGATCTTTTTCAAATTTCATCTGTAGCTTTGCTTTGATGTCTAGATGGGAGCTGTCAAATTTTTCTGAATTTCATTAAAAAACATGACCACCAGCGGCCATCTTGGATTTGGCACATAAATTGCCAACAATTCCATTGGCACTCATTGCAGGCCGCCTCTCTCACCTGATCTTTTTCAAATTTCATATGTAGTTTTGGTGTCATATCTAGATGGGAGCTATCAAATTTTTCTGAATTTTGTTGAAAAACATGGCCACCTGCAGCCATCTTGGATTTGGCATATAAATATTGTCAACAATTCCATTAGCACACCCTACAGGCCACATCTTTCACCAGATTTTTTTCAAATTTCATATGCAGCTGTGGGGTGATGTCTTTTCTGTAGAAACTTGATTGAATAACTTGGCATTACTGGAGCTTTCTATTTAGTTTAGTCCCTTCTAGGAAAAGTTGAGCTGCAGTGTCATTGACGCTTTCATTAATTAAGCAGACACCAAACCAAAATGTATCACACCCCTTCCAAAAAATAGCACCATAAATAAATAATCCCTACATGATGCATATGTGTTTTTATTTTCATTAAAATTTTTGTGTAATAATTTACTTCAAAATATTCAATTAACCACATTTTTATTTTTTTAGCAGCGATGAGCAGCTCTATATGTGGCAATGTTGGTCTGTCTGTCTGTCACCAACGAGTTTGTCACCAACGAGTTTTTTTTGTCACCAACGAGTTTTTTTGTCACCAACGGCGTTGGACGAATCGTCGCAGCTTCGGCTCTGTGACAGTGCGTCCTAGATAAGCATATAAATGAGCTAGTAAATAAATATTTATAATATAGAGAGTAATCGCTTGACTGGGCTTGTTACATGAAATAATTCATGAGAGGTGAGGGGCGTTGTACAAACACGAGTGCGCGAATGCACATGAGTGTTTTACAATATAGTCCCTCGCCTTGAATGAATTATTTCACGTAACCAGTCCAGTCAATCGATTACTCTGTTTATTACTTTTCATTATTAACGACAATGATATTATTTAACCCTTTACCTAACGTAACAGCCAAAACCGGCCAGTGCTATTCTAAAAAAATCACCAATTTTTTTGTCTCTAAAACATAGGTTATGACCCCTCATTGGAACGAGCTCACCGAGAATTTACACAATGGAAGAACTCCATATGAAGATGTGCCTGAAGCAATATAATTCCGTTCTGACATTTCCAAGGGGAGATAATCTAACTTATACATTTCAGGTGGGGAGGGGGGGGGGGGTATCACTTTGTGAGTTTGCTCACAGTACCTCTAGTTTATTTTTATAGTTTTTATAACAGTCCATTTCAATTTGTTACAAAAAGATTTTCAACACAAATTTATTTTTATTCCTATCTGTCACATTTCAGGTATGTATGAAATTGTTTATTCAGCAAAAATCCTAATCTTTTCACAGAGGTCTTATAAAAACATCTCAATCTTTAATGAGTCAGCAATTGAAGCCCAATTAAGAGCTTTTAATACTTTTAATTGTGTTAGTATAACCACAATGGATTTTCCAATTCCAGAACAGGTAAAAATTTTTTGTCATGGTTTCAGTCTTCGAAGGGGCGGTCTCTCAAGACAGGTCCATTATAGCATAAAAATACAAGTTGGTACCAGGTCACAGTGGTCTCTCAAGACAGGTGGTCTCTCAAGACAGGTGGTCTCCCATAGCAGGTCCATTATAGAGTAAAACCAATCGGTGCCTGGTAGAAGTGGTCTCTCAAGACAGGTGGTCTCTCAAGACAGTGGTCTCTCAAGACAGGTTTTACTGTATCATGTGACCCCTAATTGGAATGAGCTCACTGAGCTCGTTCCAATGAGGGGTCACATGATATTGTTTTGTAAACGTTTTTGGAAAAATCTGATAAACTATTATTTAAAATAATAAATTTTGATATCGTCTGCATTGGGTAAAGGTGTTTCGAACTGCATAAAGGCATGCTGATTCGTTCTGACTGTGATGCCTCATGTCTCGATTGTGGTATGTATGTTCAGATATCTGAACAGTTTTCGATATACCGGTATACCGCAGTATTTTTTTGAATACCGATACCGGTATTAAGTTTTGAATATCGTGCAGCCCTAGGTCACTAATGTGTCATGATTTCATATTATATTTCTGTTCTAAGATAACTAAAATCAATCTGAGCCAAGATTGACTGAGGCTCATAATGATTTTAATAAATGAGTTTCATACAATACCTAGCCTTCCCATCGTTGATAGATTGATAAATTTTTATACTGTACCAATGACCCAGACTTAGCTGGTGCTAAACTCCTTAATTCAGGGCCAAACACAAATTTTGCCCCCCCCCCCCCCCCAATCCCCAAAATTTGCATCAAAAACTGAAAAATACATGTCCTATATGGTCCTCCATACATTTACTCCTCTGCGCATGCGCAGTGTCAAGGAGGTCCCGAAATTGGCGCCAATTATCATCCTTTGTTTGGCCCTCAAAACAGTAACACTTCACTGTTATTTGTGCTTCCAAATCTCAGTTTTCATGATGCCAGACACATATTTTTATACTGTACCAATGACCCAGACATAGCTGGTGCTAACTCTTAAAATATAGGGCCAAACACAAATTTTGCCCCCCAATCCCCAAAATTTGCTTCTAAAACTAAAGAAAACATGTCCTGAAAGGCCCTCCACACTTCGCCCCTACTGCGCATGCGCAGTGTCAAGGACGTTCCGAAATTGGCGCCATTTATCATTCTAAGTTTGGCCCTTCATCAGTTAACATCTGACTGATCTTTGTGCTTTTAAATCTCAGTTTAAATGATGCCAGACACATAAATATTAGTGAAATGGTGATTCTAAGGAGGATAGAAAAGGAGGAGAGGAAAAGAATGTGTGACAGAATATTATCAGGGCTGTAACTTAAAATTTTTTAATGAAATTATGTTAAGTTACCTATTTTCAAGGCAGCAGCCATTTTGTTGTCATTCTGATTATTTAGTTACACTGTTTTTTCAAGTGTTTTTCCTCTCTCCCTGTCCTTTAAGTTCCCCCTTGCTATTCTCCCATGCTTTTGGCATAATTTCTGTAATTATTATTACTAAAATTTCTTGGGAGTTTTAGCTGAATAACAGAATGAATTCTGTTCTTTCCCCATGTTTACGTCTTCACCTACGGGTGGTTAGGCGTTGTGTTCTGCATCTACCATCTGATGTTCTGCAGTTTCTTCCCTGGAAGTCTCTGTTTTGCATCAGATGGTGTATTTTTGGTAACTGATTTCGGGCCTGGGTGCCTGGAGTCTTATTTTAGTGTTTTTACACTCATTGTTTACATTTACAACAGCCCTCTGTGTGAGGGGGGGATTTCTAAATAATAATATCTTTATGTTATTTTAATCATAACTAGATACATTATTATTGTTCGTAAGTGTTGAATAAATTGTTTAAAATATTTTTAAAATTTTTGTCCACACTTAGGCTTGGGATCCATTGAGGCTCAGCGTTACTTTTCAGAAACTTGGGCTGTTCTGAAAAAATATTTTTTCAAAATATTTTGATTTCAATTATTTTTTCTATATTAATGGATCATATTATTATTATGTATTTTGATTGCCAGGGGTTAGTGCGAGTACCAGGACTTGTTTTCTTTTCACATTGAAAGGATATTGATCAATTGTTTTAAGAGGAAGTCTTCCTCTGACCTTATTATCATTCTATATGTGGTCAGTGTACTCGCATTAACTCCTGTTCTGTATCGTATGATTTCGATGACAATATGGGAAGCGTATGTCACGGTATGTTGTTGGGGAATTGGACACTCCGGTCCTTTCCCCGCAGGGTCACTCTACTTTATCAATTTCTATTTCAGACGATCAAGATTAGGGTGATGTATCTGTGATGTCTTCCAACAGTGTGCCTCCGTCGTCACTATTAATGAAGGGCTAGCGGAAAAGTGCTCATGTAATACGCCAATTGCCTAAGAGGACCCTAGTAGGTTTGACGGCCTTTGACGTCCGCTAGCTCGCCCGGTGTAGCGTCCATTCACCGAATGGTTCGGCAGCCGGGTTCGTCCGTTGCGGTCTAGAAGGAATTTTGGGGTGATGCGAGCACTATAAAATTAACTTAATGCACACCCAGTGACGGCGGATCGGAGGGAGAACGGAGGAAGCCTTTTAGTCCGGTTCATAGCTCGTTCCGGTCCATCCGGACGGCAAGCGAGAGAGGCCCCTCTCTCGTTCAACAACATCTGGCCCCAGATGTTGTGGTACAAATGTGTCGTTAGCGGAGCATACGTCCGTCGCTCGGGACGCTCCGTTGTATAGGCAGTCCGCTGAGACTGCTAAGGCTTCCTCTTCTCGTCAGCGCACACGACCGCACCTTGGCTGCGTGACCGCCGATATATTACCAGCTTCGCCGATCAAGGATTCTTCGGCGACCAGGTCACACCATCCGGCAGCCAGGGATTCGAGACCGATGGACTCCGGACGTTCGCATAGGAAAAGTATGCGGGAGCCATCTGATGCGGAGCTGCCCTCGGCGAAGCAGCGATAGACTGCGCCTCCGCAGGTCTCGACGCCGGACATTCTTGTGCACATAGCACAGCTTATCGCAGCATCCCAGCAGCCGACAGAAACGGTGTCGGATCGAGAATTATCCGACAGCGCTGGGTCGGTAGCCGGGGACTCGAGGCCTGCAGACTCCGGACGTTCGCATAGGAAGTGTGCGGGAGTCAACGTACACGGAGCTTCCAGCGGCAATGCATCGTAAGTCCGCTACTGCACAGGCCTCGGGAACGGACGTGCTTTCCTTAATAGCACAGTTTATCGCAGCATCCCAGCATCAACTGAATCTGTCGCATATATTTTATCCGACGATGCTGGGTCGGGACGCTCTGCGGAAGCGGGTACGGACGTCCGAAAGTTTCATCCGGTCCGACGGGATACCGAAAGGGATTCGGTGGATTTCAAGCTTTCCCTTTTGGAACAACATATGCTGCGATGCCGGATAAGAAACTGATAGCGTCGGTGGACTTAGAAATTTTTGGTTCGGTTCAGGGACATCGTCCCTCAGTTCCGACATAGTCCAATAATATCACACAACTTTCGAATTATTGAACGACGCTATATATATTATTATTTTATGCTTGCTATCCAAGCATTTCTGGTTTCTTGTTCGAAGAGTTATGGAGATGTCTTTCAAAAGTGTGCCTATGTCGTCATAGTTAATGAAGAGTTAGCGGCAATAAGTGCTCATGGAATATGTCTATCGCTTACGGAGTGACATTCGCTAGCTCACCCGGTGTAGCGTACATTCATCGAATGGTTCGGCTGCCGGGTTCGTCCGTTGCGGTCTAGGAAGGAGATTTGGGTGATGCGAGCACTTTAATTACTTTAGTACTCACCCAGTGACGGCAGATTGAGGACAGATCGGAGGAAGCCAACAACATAGGGGACCGCATGTTGTGGTTCAGATATTTTACATTCGGAGCATATGTCCGTTGCTCGGGACGCTCCGTTATATTGACAGTCCGAGAGACTGTCTTTAATGCTTCCTCATCCTCACAGCAGGGCACACGACCGCACATTGGCTACGTGACCTCGAGTATCCGATCAGTTTCGGCATTCAGTGATTCCACAGCGAATAGGTCGCGCCATCCGGTAGCCAAGGGACACGAGGCCTATACACTCCGTTCGCTCGCATATTGGAAGTATGCACGGGGTAACGATCTCGGAGCTTCCTGCGGCAATGCATCATAAGACCGCTGCTCCTCAGGCCTCAGTGACGGACGTGCTATCCGAGTTAGCACAGTTGTTTCGCAGCATCCCAGCAATTGACGGTTTCTCGGTCGAATCAGGAATTATCCGACGGCGCTGGGTCGGTGCGGTCCGCGGTTGCATCAAGCTACGGACGACCGAACGCTTTATAGGGTCCGACAGGATGGCGAAAGGGATTCGAAAGATTTCGAGTTTTCCCTTTAGTAGTATCAGAAGATGCCTTTCATATCTTCTGGCATTTCTTCCAGTGATTATTTTTCGGACTTCATTGCTGCGATCTTGGATAAGAGACTTATAGCGTCATTGGACTCGGATTTTTCGATCGGTACAGGGACTTTGTCCCTGACTTACCGACGCAGTCCAATATTGTCATTACAACATGTGTTTTATTTTTCGACGCTATATATTTATATATATACAAGCCTGCTACTAAGCATGATAGTTTAGTTTCTTGTCCGCGTGGCTCATTTCTGCCATTTTATCTTTTTTACATATAGTTTATTTTGGCAGAGCAGGGCATACCGAGAGTTCATATGCGTCTAGACGGTGTGATTAAAGACTGCATATATTCTTTTTCGCCGTTTATGTCTTTTCCAATTTCAATGTTGGGAACGACATTATGTATAGTAGACTTAACTTAGACGCTTTATTATACGTAATCCGCCTTACTGAGGCGTTATCATTACGTCTTCAAGAAAAGATTTACGGGATATTATTCTCAATGTAATTTCTTTTGAGGGCAGTAGTTTGTTCACGTATAACTCCGCCCTTCAGTGGCTGATTGGAGTTGGTTAGACGTGATGCAGCCCTAGCTACATCCACGCGTGGATAGTAGGTTAAGAACTCTCTCAGAGTCGCTTCGTTCTCGGAGGAGCTTCTCTTCGACGGCAACTTTCTGGCAATCCATGAATTGCTTGATTTATACATTCTCTTGTCTATCTAGTGTTACAAGAGATTCAGACTGGGGCAAACATTCGGTGGTTGACTCAGAGAGTGCCGCCGCAGTTGCCGGACCCGAGTGTGGCTGTTATGACGGTTGCCAGTCAAACAGATTGGAATATATACTGATCCCTACGGATTCGAAGTGCCAGGGTCTTTGGGTTCCGCAGTCTTTTAGCTATCAGTTTAACTTCCGCGGAATAATGTTTTTTAGGCTTCCTTTATGTCATTGCATGAACATTATTCAGAAACGCATGCCCAAATTCCTGTCCTTTAATTCGACAGTAGTGGCGTATCTCCGGAACCAGGGAGGCACTCTTTCGTTTCCGTTATTCAATTTAATGGAAAGAATCCGTCTGTTGGTTATAGTACACCAAGTTCAGTTTTGGTCCGTCATATTCTGGGTCGTCTGATTGTTTTATCGCACTCCCGTTCTCTTACGGGTCGCTTGTTGCTGTCAGAATGGACTCTCAACAAACAAGTATTCAATCAGATTTGCTATCTATGGGAGCGCCCAATGATGTTTTATTTATGACACAGCTTGCTAATCAATTGCAAACGTATGTGTTGGCTTGTCCAGATCTCTGAGCTAATACTGTTAACGCTCTATTGATCTATAGGACGGAATGATAGGATATGCGTATCCTCCGGCGCTGTTGTTTTAGCAGGTATTGCTAAGATAAACAACCACAATACATTTCTGTTGATAGCATCTCTATCTTCACAGAGATCATGAGTAATTTACTCTCTTGTCTACTGTGGATCTTAACGTGAAATCTTCCTCTATGTGAGGATCTTTTTTCACTGGGTAAATCGTGTCATCTTTATCACAACCAGCAAGGTCGCAACCTTCATGTATTCCGTTGTGTGGTCCGTATTGCATTGTAAGCACTGTACTGGACGAGCTTTGGACGCGATTTCTTACTATAGGAGATCCTCTTCTTCGCTATTCTATGCGACTAAAGTGGAGGCTCTTCCGTCGTGGTTTAGGGATCATTATGTTCATATGGTTGATCCCTCCATACTACTCATTGCTATTTTTTAGTATACTTCTTTTCACAAGATCTACTGCAGCCTGTTGTTATTTAGGTTATAGGTTTATGTTACCTCATACCTATGCACTCTACGATAGTTTACAATTGAGTCTTTTGTCTCTTTATCTAAGTCAGTTAGTAACTTTTTGATAAATAGACTTAGAATCTTTAGATTAAATTCCTATACGGATTTTAACTTCAGGTTCTTATTTAGCTAAGTAATCATTTGAGCCTCTGGAAACAGTAGTTTTCAAATTCTGACCTTTTAGACAGTAATTCTGTTGGTCTCTCTTTTACTGTAGAGTCAGTGAGTTTCATGCACTATCGATGGATGATTTTCACTTTCATAGTTTCGGAATCAATACTTCCGTTACTATTTAGGTTGGATTGTTGCATAAGAGTTAGGCTCCTATTATCCGGAACCTATTATTTTAAGGTCCTTCCGTCTTCGTATGGGCATAGGCCTTTTCTCTTTCCGGGTACAGTTTATGTATTTATAAACAGATATCTGTTTATTACAAGGGCGTAAGCTTCTTCTGTCTTTGATGTCTAGTAGAAGGACGTTACGCTCCATTTTATTGTTTATGGATTCTATTAACTAGCGTACTGCTTATGGTATATCATTGGCTTAGCAGTTGTGCTTAAGATTTCGGCTCATGAAGTAAGAGTTCTTCTACTTCTTGGGCTTACATTAATAGTGTTGCTATTATAGATTTTTGAAGGCTGCTCATTGCGCTCAGCCATCCATTCATGAATTTTATCTCAGAAATATCGAGTCCATTTCTGGAGGCCTCTATTGTTAGGTCTATTATCTACTGCTCAGAATGTCATTCACTTAACAGTTGCTACTATAGCTAGGTAGGCTGTCTGTTTCGGCAGTGTCTCCGTTCGGCTGCCCTCTTCGCTCTGGGCTATTTGACCCAGGGCAAGAAAAAGGGGGGGGGGGGAGGGTGTTCCCTTGGGTCACCTGTTTTTATTATGAAAACAAGGGGATACCTCCTCCGGAGTTAGTAATTCTGAGCTGTTATTGGGATGGTTGTTTAGTGAGAAGTTTAAGTTTATAAAATTCATTCAAGTCTTAGTTTTTAAAGTATAGCTTTTGAATATTGCATATGTCAACGGACATGATTATGCAATTCTCACACACTTTTAGGAGTATAAGAGTCTCGATTCTCTAGACTTACTTTATTATTGGCTTACTTTAAAAATTATTAGTATAAGGATTATTGGATATTAATAGAGTACATGGATGTATGAAGCTCAATTTTTGGAAGGTGTTGTATCTTTCTAATTTATCATAAATAAGAAAGATACATGTAAGGCCTATTACTTCTTTTCCCTACAGGGGATGACTCTATTTTATTTTATTGAGCGTATTCCATTTTGCTCTATGTCCTTGGCCCTCCAGCCTTTTTACTATTCAGCTATGTCTGGGTCATTGGTACAGTATAAAAATGTTAAAAAATTTATAGTAATTTATATATTTTTTATACTTACCAATGACCCAGACGGGGATGGCCCTCCCAGGAGTTGGGAACTCTTGCCTCCCCGCTGAGTACATAGCGCTTACCAGGCACTGGTTATTAGAATGATAAATGGTGCCAATTTCGGAACGTCCTTGACACTGCGCATGCGCAGTAGGGGCGAAGTGTGGAGGGCCTTTCAGGACATGTTTTCTTTAGTTTTAGATGCAAATTTTGGGGATTGGGGGGCAAAATTTGTGTTTGGCCCTATATTTTAAGAGTTAGCACCAGCTATGTCTGGGTCATTGGTAAGTATAAAAAATATATAAATTACTATAAATTTTTTAACATTCATGAGAGAAATGGTGGAAATAAAGAGGAAATATAAGGATGAGAGGAAAAAATAGTGCAAGAAAATGTTCAGGGCTGTAACTTATAATATTTTATGAAATTATTTCAAGTTGCCTTTTTTCAAAGCATAGCCCTGATGTTGTCATTCTTGCTATGAAGTACCATTGTTTGATCAGTGTTTCCTCTCTACCTTCCTTATTCCCCCCTAGCTATTCTCCCATGTTTTGGCTTATTTTTTGTAATGTTTATTACTAAAATTTCTTGGGAGTTTTGGCTTGGTAACAGAATTATTTCTGTTTTTTCCCCATGTTTACGTCCTCACCCTAGGGGTGTTTAGGCATTTTGGTCTGCATCTACCATCTGATGTTCTACAGTTTCTTCTCTGGAAGCCTGTGTTTTGCATCAGATAGTGTTTTAATTGATAACTGATTTCGGGCCATGTCTGTTCAGTGCTTGGAGTCATGTTTCCGGTTTGTTGACACTTTTGCTTAGGTTGACGACAGTTACTGCGGATAGTGATTATTTGTCTTCTGCATCTCTTATTCATAGTAAGATACATTATTATTGTCCGTAAGTGTCTCATTAATTTTTTCAAAATGAATTTAAATTTTTGTCCACACTTAGGTTTTTTTAGGATCCATTGGGCTCAGGGTTCCCTTTGGGAACTTGGGCTCTTCTGAAAAAAATTTTTTTTTTGAAAAAATTTTTTCTTTTCGAATCATTATTTCTTAATGAATATAATGGATTGTTGTATTATGTATCTTTATTTTCAAGGATTAGTGCGAGTACTATGATTGTTTACCTTTCACAATGAATGATTATTGTTCAAATTGTAATAGGAGGAAATCTTCCTATGATTCTCATGATCTCTGTATTAATTGTACTCTCTGTACTCGCACTGATCTTTGTTCTGTGTGTTTCAAATGGGATGACAAACGTTGGAAATGTGTGTCACGGTATGTTGTTACTGGAGAAAGGTCCATGCCGGTTCTCTCTCCGCAGAGTCATCCTAGTATTTCACTCTCTTTTTCAGAGGAACAAGAACAGGGTGATATTTCCGTGATGTCGTCCAGAAGTGTGCCTCCGTCGTCACATACAAGCGATGAGCTAGCGGCAAAAGTGCTCATGGAGATTTGTCAATTACCTGAAAGGAACCTGAAGGAGTTGACGTCCGCTAACTGCGTCCCATTCATCGAATGGGGCAGCACCCGGGTTCATCCGTTGCGGTCCAGCAGAGAGAGTCGGGTGTTGCAAGCACTATAAAACATCCACGTGCACACCCAGTGACGACGGAAAAGAGGATGGATCGGAGGAAGCCTGATAGTCCGGTGTTTAGCTTGTCCAGCTTGGCACGAGCTGCAAGCGAGAGAGGTCCCTCTCTCATACAGCAGCATCTGGGACCAGATGTTGTAGTCTGTAGCGTTACGCAGTCAGAGCATACGTCCACCACTCGGGATGCTCCGGTATATAGGCAGTCTGGTGAGGCTACCTATAAGGCTTCTGTATCCTCACAGCAGCACACTCGACCGCACCTTGGCTTGTGATTCCAAGGCGACCAGGTCACGCCATCCGGTAGCCAGGGATACGAGGCCTTCTACATCTGGACGTTTGCATAAAAGATGTATGCAGGATGCAGCGTCCAGGGAGCTTCCGGCGCCCAAATCCAGTAAGACCCAGGCTCCCCAGGCCTCCATAATGGATGTGCTATCACAGATAGCAAAGATAATCGCAGCATCCCAGCAACTGGCAGAGCCTCTGTCGGGACATGAAATATCAGACGATGCAGGGTCGGTAGGTTCCGCCGCTGGATCGGGTGCGGACGACCGAGATTTCCATGAGGTCCGGCAGGATGGCGAAAGGGATTCAGATGAATTAGATATTTCCCTTTCGGAACAACATAAAATAGCCGTAGAATTCATCTGGCATTACTTTCCAGAAGTTGTTCCGCCGGACCAGAATGCTGTGCAGCCGGATAGGAGGGTGATAGCGCCACTGGACACCAATTTTTTAATCGGTTTAGGGACATTGACCTGGAATTTCCATCACAATCCAAGAATGTCTCTCAGATTTTTTAATTATTGAATGATGCTATTGATAAACTTGCCAACAAGACGGGCAGGTCAGCCTTCCTACCGGCATCTGCTCTACAGCTGCCGTTTATTAATCAAAGGAACAAGTTTGATATGGCAGGTCAGGGCATCCAGAGAGTTCCTCTGCATTTAGACGACCCGGCTGAAGACCTTTATATATCCATGCCGTCATCTATGTCACTTCCGTTGTCAACGATGGAAACAACGATATTGTCTAACAGAGCTAGTTTAGATGCTCTTTCCTACGCAGATCACCTTACTAGAGCGTTGTCATTACGCTTTGAAGGACCAGAATTTCAAGATGTACAAACGTCATTAAGAGTTCTGTCCAGGGCCATAGCTTTTTCCACGTATAACTCCACCCTTTCAGTGGCAAATCTGGAGTTAGCTAGACGTGACGCGGCCCTGGCTACTTCCACACGCATGGACAGTAAGGTGAAAAACTCTCTTAGAGTCGCTCCAGTCTCTGGAAAGTTTCTCTTCAGTGGCAAGCTTTCTGATATATACGATAAATTAACAAAGAAAGCTTCAGACTCTCTGCTGTTTAAGTCTGCTTCCAAGAAATCGGAACCAGCAGACAGGAGTAGGCCAGGCACTTCCGGGACGAGTTCATCCAGGGGAAGTTCCTATAGAGGTTTCTATGCGTCCTCTAGGTCTTACTCTAGAGACCGGCAGAGTAGCGACTTGAGTAGGGGCCGTTAAGCTGGCTGAAATAACTGGTCAGACGCCCCTAGGCCGACGGGGCGAGGTGCGGGTTGCAGAGGACGTAGTTTCTCCTTCCGCAAGCCTCGTGGATCCAGGAGGTGATGGTTTAGACCTCTGTCGCATTCCGGTGGGCGGAAGACTGTCGAGTTTCTCAAGCAATTGGGAATCAATTATGGAGGACCCTTGGTTTCGAGGGGTTATTTCGGAAGGACTAAAACTGTACTTCAAAGGCAAACCTCCATTAACTCGAAGTCCAAGATGGACTCAGCTTCCGTCAAATTGTCAGAAAAGAACGGCACTTCTATCAGAAGTCCAGACTCTTTTAATGAAGAATGCGATAGAGGTTGTAGAAAACCAGGAATCTCCAGGTTTCTACAGCCATCTATTTCTGGTTCCGATGCCAGACGGCTCGTTCCGTCCAGTGATCGACTTAAGCTGGATAAACAAGCTGATCGTGGTTCCAAAGTTTTATGTGGAGACCATCGGTCAGAGCGAGCATTTGAGTGAACGACTATGCTGCGAGCATAGACCTCAAGGATGTGTACTTTCACGTCATGGTACATCCGGCGTTCAGAAAGTATCTTCGCTTCGCTGTCCTAGGTGTTGTTTATCAGTTCCGAGCTATGTGCTTTGGTCTGACTCTAGCGCCCTGGGCTTTCACTCGAGTAATGAACTCGGTAATGACGCATTTCCAAGCTCATTCGTCTGCGGTAACGTCGGCTTACCTGAACGATATTCTTCAGAGATACGGCAATGAGTTAATGCTTCAGAACGACATGCAGAATCTGCTTCTATGCTCCGACGTCTCGGTTTCATAGTAAACAAAGAGAAGTCGGATCTGGTGCCATCCAAGTCATTCACCCACCTGGGGATGAGCTTCGAGATGCACAACAATCTCGTTCGTCTGCCGTTAACCAGAGCGAAATTAGTCAGTTGTTACGCTCGCTATTGTCTTCACTCAGACAAAGTTTCAGCGAGGGAATTCATGAGACTAATAGGTCTGTGCAGAGCTGCCGCGGATCTCATTCCGATGGGGCGGCTACGCACTCTTTCTCTCCAGTTCTATCTGACTCAGAATTGGAGAGTGAAGATTCATTCGCTCGAGACGGACATCCTCTTGTCAAGTCAAGTGAAACAAGAGATTCAGACTTGGGCAGACATACAGTGGTTAACTCAGGGAGTTCCAATGCGGTTGCCAGATCCGAGTTTTACGATTATGACGGACGCCAGTCAAACAGGCTGGGGCGCGACACTGAGCCCATCGGATTTGAAGTGCCAGGGTCTTTGGGATCCGCAGTTTCTAAGCAAGCACATCAACATCAAAGAGATATACGTTATTCAGAATGCACAAGTGCAAATTATGTCCGACAATACGACAGTAGTTGCGTATATTCGGAACCAAGGTGGCACTCATTCCATTCCGTTGCTCAATCTAACGGAAAGAATTCTTCTGTTTGTACTAGAACATCAGATTCTTCTCTCCGTCCGTCATATTCCGGGTCGTCTGAACGTCTTAGCAGACTCCCTTTCACGGAGGGGTTGCCTGTTGCCGTCAGAATGGACTCTCAACAAGCAAGTATTCAATCAGATTTGCTACCAATGGGAACAGCCAATGATAGATACAATCAGTTGCAGACTTATGTGTCACCTTGTCTGGATCCTCGAGCGTTTGCAGTAGACGCTCTCTCAATCTCTTGGGACGGAATGATAAGATATGCGTATCTTCCAACGCCGTTGATTCAGCAGATATTGCTCAAGATAAAACAATCGCAATGCAAGATTCTGTTGGTAGCATCTCTGTCTCCACAGAGACCGTGGATAAATCTACTCAGGTGTCTGTTGTGGGACATGCCGAGGAAGCCTTCTCAATGGGAAGATCTTCTTTCGCAAGGGAAATCGCGCATCCTCCATCAAAATCCGCAAGGTCTAAACCTTCACGTATTTCCGTTGTGCGGTCCTTCTTGCACGGAAAACATTTTACAGGACGAGAAGTGGATGTGATTTCTAACTGTAGGAGGACCTCCTCTTCGCTAAACTATGCTGCTAAGTGGAGGGTCTTTTGTCAGTGGTGTGGGGATCATTCCGAAGATATTTATGATCCTTCCATTCCAGACATTGCAAACTTTCTAGTATACTTGTTTGATGAGATTAATCTGCAGCCTATCACCATTAAGGGTTATAGGTCTATGCTATCCGATACCTATGCACATCATGATAGCTTGATGATTGGAACTAATGTCTCTTTATCTAAGTTAGTTAGAAATTTTTCGATAAATAGACCTAGAACCCTTAGATTAATTCCGAAGTGGAATTTGGCCTGGGTTCTTCTTAAGCTAAAAGAAGCGCCTTTTGAGCCTCTAGACACAGTGGACTTCAAATTCTTAACATATAAGACAGCTTTTCTCTTAGCTTTCTCTTCTGCTAGAAGAGTTAGTGAGCTTCATGCACTATCTGTGGAGGATTCTCACTACCGTAGTATTGGTAATACTATTACCTTTACCACCAATGTTGGATTTTTGGCTAAGAATCAGGCTCCTAATAAGTATCCTGAACCTATTGTTATTAAGGCCCTTCCATTATCTGATGGGCGTAGGCCTTTACTGTGTCCTGTTAGAGCAATACGTATTTACAAACGTAGATCTGAGTTCATCAGAAAGGGACATAAGCGTTTCTTTCTGTCTTTGATGCCTAATAGAAAGGATATTATGGTTCATTCTATTGCTAGATGGATTCAGTTAACTATTCGTACTGCTTATGAAAAATTATCTTCTTCTCAGCTGTCGGCACTCAAGATCTCAGCTCATGAAGTAAGAGCTCTTTCTACTTCTTGGGCCTATGCTAATTGTATTGCTATTACTGATCTAATGAAGGCTGCATATTGGTCTCAACCTTCCACATTCACTAATTTTTATCTCAGAAATATTGAGTCTATTTCTGGAGACCTCCATTGTTTAGGTCCGTTACCAGTTGCTCAGAATATCGTCCACTAAACAGTTGGAACTATAGTAATGTAGGCTTTCTGTTCCGGCAGTGACTCTGTCCTGCTGCCCTCTTCACTCTGGGGTATTTGACCCAAGGCAAGGGGAAGGGGGGGGGATGGGTATTCCCTTAGTTCACCTGCTTTATAGTGAAAAGTAAGGGAATACCTCCCCTAGAGTCAGTATTTCCGAGTCGGTACCGGGATGGTTTTAAAGTGTAAAGCTAATGTTTACTCATCCATGTAATATTTTTAAAGTGTAGCTCAGTGTGAAGCATTTGTATATGTCATGTGTCAAACGAGCGTTAATATACAATCCTCGGACACTTTTAATGAATATAAAGAGTCTCATTTCTCTGAACTTCCTTTATTTATTGGCTTACCTTTAAAAATATTAGTATAAAGGGTTATACTGGATGTAAATAGAGATCATTGATTATTATTATGCACAATTACTGATTGGTATTGTGTCTTTCTTCTTTATTATAAATAAGAAAGATACATGTAAAGCCTATCTCTTCTTTTCTCCTGGAGAGGATATTCTATTATATATAATTGAGCTTATCGGATTTTCCTTTATGTCCTAGAACCTCCAGCCTATTTACTATTCAGCTAAGTCTGGGTCATTGGTACAGTATAAAAATGTTAAAAAATTTATAGTAATTTATATATTTTTTATACTTACCCAGACGGGGATGGCCCTCCCAGGAGTTGGGAACTCATACCTCCCCGCTGAGTACATAACGCTTACCAGGCACTGGTTGTAAGAATGATAATTGGCGCCAATTTCGGGACCTCCTTGACACTGCGCATGCGCAGAGGAGTAAATGTATGGAGGACCATATAGGACATGTATTTTTCGGTTTTTGATGCAAATTTTGGGGATGGGGGGGGGGGGGGGAGGCAAAGTTTGTGTTTGGCCCTGAATTAAGGAGTTTAGCACCAGCTAAGTCTGAGTTATTGGTAAGTATAAAAAATATATAAATTAGAGTGTGAATTTGTTGTACTTTTCGAGCTGGTTTAAATGAATGAAATATCTCAAATATATCTTTTTTTCTTGGAAAATAAAATTCCACTTAAAAATACCCATCGCATATTCATTTCTGCCCATTACCATAAAATAAATGGGTTATATAGTTATTTTAATTATCCCCCACCAAAACTAAATTTTCCAGGGGATATAGAAATGGGTTCTGTCCATCTGTGTGTCCATGCATTCATCCATCCATCTGTCCATCCACTTTTTTATGAACGCGATAACTCAAACAAATATCGAATTTTGATTAAACATGGTTTGGTCACTCACATAATATCTCGAATGAGTTCAATATTTAGTGAATTGCATCATTTTTTTAAGAGAGTTATGCCCCTTTTTGTTTAATTCTTGGTGTTTGGAAATTAATGATCCTGTGAATGCTATAACTCGGAACAAATATTATTAGTCCCCTACGGGAACTCTAAGGGGACTATAGGATTGCACTCCGTCCATTTGTCTGTCCATCCATCTGTCCGTCCATCCGTCTGTCTGTCTGTCTGTCTGTTTTTTATGTTACCACCTCTCCCTCCAACATGCTTTAAGCTACACCTTTCATATTTGGTACATGGATAAATGGTTCTGAGGGGATGATGCACGCTCAAATTTTTTTTTTCTAAATCCAAGATGGCAGAATGGCGGCCATTTTTGTTGTGTTTTTTAAGCTTTTTTTCTCTATTTTCATGTTACCACCCCTCCCACCAACATGGTTCAAGCTACACTTTGCATATTTGGCACATGGATAGAGGGTTGGGAAGGGATGATGCACGCTCAATATTTTTTTTTCAAAATCCAAGATGGCGGCCATTTTTGTTGTGTTTTTTAAGCTTTTTTCTCTATTTTATGTTACCACCCCTCACTCCAACATGGTTCAAGCTACACTTTTTATATCTGGCACATGGATAGAGGGTTGTAATGGGATGTTGCACGTTCAATATTTGTTTTCCAAAATTCAAGATGGCGCCATGGCAACCATTTCTGTTGTGTTTTTGTAAGCCTTTTTCTCTATTTTATGTTACCACTGCTCCCTCCAACATGGTTCAAGCTGCACTTTTCATATATGGTACATGGATAAAGGGGTTGTGAGGGGATTATGCACGCTCAATATTTTTTTTCAAAATCTAACATCTGTCTGTCTGTCCGTCTTTCTGTCTGTCTGTCTGTTTTTATGTTACCACCTCTCCCTCTAATATGCTTCAAGCTACACCTTTCATATTTGGTACATGGATAAATGGTTCTGAGGAGATGATGCACAGTCAGTATTTATTTTTCAAAATCCAAGATGGCAGAATGGCGGCCATTTTTGTTGTGTTTTTTAAGCTTTTTTCTCTATTTTATGTTACCACCCCTCCCTCCAACATGGTTCAAGCTACGCCTTTCATATATGGTACATAGATAAAGGGTTGTGAGGGGATTATGCACGCTCAATATTTTTTTTCAAAATCCAAGATGCTTATATACTCTAGTGTCTTCTGTGACAAAAACATCTTATGTCACAAAAGTGCCGTAGGGGACTAATACCACCTCAGTGGTCAAACACTTGTTGGATTTTGATGAATCTTGGTGTGGGCACTCACTATGAGAATATTTCGAATGAGTTTGATATTCAGTGAATTTCATTCATTTTTGTGTGAGTTATGCCTCTTTTCCCATAATTATCAGTGTTCATAAATTGATACTATTGTGAACATGATCATCTGGTTCCAGCAATTTTCTTCAGTATGGCATTTTTTTATTGTTCTGAATTTTATTTTGTTGATATTTGTTTTATACAAACAGCTTGTTAACTCTGTTTTTCACAGTATATCTGCACAGAACATTTATTGTCCTTTCCATCATATTATGTTTCATCATCGATAGACACAATTTTCTTGACTGAGAATTAGATGTAAATACATAAAACCAAAAGTATGGTTTTTTGACATGCACAGTTGTGACTTTCAGTTTTTTTTCCCATGACTGATACTGAATACCGTATTTACTCTACATATTGGGACACTCTATAATTTGGGACACACATTTTTTCCAGAAAAATATTCTTTTTTTATGCTCCAATGTTTGGGATACTCGGGAAAACGGTGCAAAATGCCCAATATTAAAGCTAAGTTTGTGTTTAATTTTCCTTTTTAAACAATAAATAATTGATAATACATACTGATTTGTGTTGTTTTTATTTAAATCTGTTCCTAAGTTTTAATATTTACAGTCTGGTCTGACATGAGGAAGACTATTTAATATTACATTGTGACAGTCTTCAACCCTTTACCGAACGCAAGTGGCAGATGACACTCATAAAAATAAATCTTGTGTAACTAAAAATTTTCATTTTTTGCTTCCAAAACATAGCTTATGACCCTCATTAGAACGAGCGCAATGCGCCCGTTCCAATGAGGGGCATAAGCTATGTTTTGAAAGCAAAAAATGAAAATCTAAAAAATTGGATGGCGATTTTCGTATAAAGTGATGGAAAACGAATCACACACAACTTGATTCAGCATCAAAACAAGACCAGGTCGTGTTTTTTCCCCATTTTCTAAGATGTGGGACATCTGTGGAAATATTTATTTTTAGCTGTCCCAATACATAGAGTAAATACGGTAGATTTTTTGGTTAACCAGACAGCCCTACCATTAACTTGACAAAATGCAGGCTTATTTTCTCAAAGCTTGCTACAGGCATACATTATGAGATGATCTTTTTTTTTTTCATAAACATCTTTCTTTGTGGGCAGGGGCTTTTGCCACTTTATGGCATATGCATGATAAATTCATCTTGTTAGGATTCGCCTTTTTCAGATGACCATATTTGACATTTGTCATTTTGGGATTTTTCCTTGTTGGGAACAAACCTCCTCTACTACACAATTAAGTTAAATGATATGTAGAGATCCTGGCCATGAAAACATTCTTCACCTAAAAAAAATCATTGTCTAATTTTTAGAGTTTGTATGCACTGAATGTAAAGAAACATTTTCCCAGAAATCTTGGTTGAAACGGCACAAACAACTTCATGGTGAGGAACGTGATACATTTGTTTGTCCCAAAGAAAACTGTGGGAGGACCTATCTGGAACAGAGGAATCTCACAGCACATATAAAGTCATACCACGAGGGCAAGAGGTTCAGATGTGAAGTAGATGAGTGTGACAGGTCATTCACAACAAAGGTACAATCTTTCTTTCTTTCTTTCTTTCTTTCTTTCTTTCTTTCTTTCTTTCTTTCTTTCTTTCTTTCTCATAGTCCATAGTTACATCATAGCATTTCATCACAAATGTCGAAGAGAATGAAATTGTTTTCACTATAAAACAGATAAAGGTTCTCTTAAGAGCTAAGGAATGAATGTCAAGGGCAAGTTGAGTCTAGTTTCTTGCTATTTGACCAAATAATGTAGACAAGAGCAGGAACACAGAGAGGGTTGAGAGAGAGTTCAGGTCAGTATCATTTTCACCAACCCATTATTGCAATCTGATTAGAAATTGACAGGAGGGGGTGGGGGAGGTGGTGCACTGACTCTTTACCATTAAGTTGGATCAAAGATTCCCTCATTTGATTTGGCTCTACTGTGAACTTTAGGGTCACAAAAATTTGACATTTTTAGGTCATTTTTAACAGATTTCTTCTTCGGGGAATTTTGTTAAATATGGAGCCAAAAATGTTCATTTTCTTAATGTAGAGACATGTATTCCACTGATCCAACCATGCCACTAAGGCACATGGGTCACTACTAATATATGTGTGTGGGTACCATGTATAACCGTGTCCCCCCCCCCCCCCCCCACACACACACACACACACACACACACTTCCCAACCTGCAAGTTAGAAATGCTTCCAATGTCCAAGGACAAGTGAAATTATGCCTTATTTCTTTTGAGTTGAATGATCAATTGCCCAGTTTGTACACTTCTGGAAGAATGTCTTGAGAATTGTTCTGTTTATTTAAGAAAAACCTTGGCTCTGTCATCCTGGCACATGCATAAAATAACTGCTGTCAATTTTATAACTGGTGAAATAGTTTGATTGTGATTTTTATACATCCTGACAGGATTTTTCAAATTCATAAAATTAGCATGAGATGAAAATCATTTGGTTCCATTTTGAGTTCAGAAATTTTTCGTTTGTTCATGGACATTTTGGGTTTTTTTCAGCAAAAACTGATGCAGCACTTGAAAATGCATGATCCAAATGTACCACTAAAGAAGGTAAGAATTTGTTCTTTACACGCAGATATCAAGTCTCAAAATTCTTAAAAAAAATTGCATAAGAAGCACAACAAAGATGGAGAAAGTGGACCACCAGAGATTTGGTGGCGAAACCTTTTTAGCTCACCGAAGGGAGCTTAACTTATCATTTGCCATCCGTCGTCCGTAATCGTCGTCCGTTGTCATCCGTCGTCGTGAACATTTTTCAAACGACTTCTCTGAAACCACTGGTCCAATTTTCACGAAACTTCATGTGGATGTTCATTACTATATGGCAATTCATGTTTGTTCAAATGAAATATACACGTCCCTTGGGGCTCTGTATGGGGCATAACTCTGATAGCACCATATGAATTATAGAAAAATTATTAAAAAATCTTCTTCTCCAGAACCAGTGAGCAGAATCTTCTGATACTTGGTATGCAGCATCTTGGTATGGGTCTGATTCAAGTTTGTTCAAATCGGCCCCCTGGATTCATATTTGGGCTCACTATAGAAGCCCGAATTCGAACTTAGTGCATTTCAGGCAAATTTCTTAAAAAATTTTCTTCTCCAGAACCAGCAGGCAGAATCTTTAGATATTTGGTATGCAACTTTGTGGGGTGGATCTGATTCAAGTTTGTTCAAATCGGCCCCCTGGATTCACTTTTGTGCTCAGTATAGAAGCCCGAATTCAAACTTAGTGCATTTCAGGCAAATTTCTTTAAAAATCTTCTCCAGATCCAGCAGGCAGAATCTTTTGATATTTGGTATGCAACATTGTGGGGTGGATCTGATTCAAGTTTGTTCAAATCGGCCCCCTGGTTTCATATTTGGGCTCAGTATAGAAGCCCGAATTCGAACTTAGTGCATTTCAGGCAAATTTCTTAAAAAATCTTCTTTTCAAGATCCAGCAGGCAGAATCTTTTGATATTTGGTATGCAACATTGTGGGGTGGATCTGATTCAAGTTTGTTCAAATCGCCCCCCCTGGGTTCATATTTGGGCTCAGTATAGGAGCCCAATTTGAACTTGGTGCATTTCAGACAAATTTCTTTAAAAATCTTCTTCTCAAGGCCCAGCAGGTAGAATCTTTTGATATTTGGTATGCAACAGTGTGGGGTGGATCTGATTCAAGTTTGTTCAAATCGGCCCCCTGGTTTCATATTTGGGCTCAGTATAGAAGCCTGAATTCGAACTTAGTGCATTTCAGGCAAATTTCTTTAAAAATCTTCTTCTCAAGACCCAGCAGGCTGAATCTTTTGATATTGGGTATGCAGCATGCTTAGGGGAGTGAGGGTCAAGCCAAGTCCCTGGGTTCATATTTGAGCTCACTGTGTTAGCCCGAATTATAACTTAGTTCAAAATGATGAATTTTCTTTGAAAATCTTCTTCTTCAGATCCAGCAGTTGGAATGTTTTGATATTTGGTATATTTGGTATACAGCGTCCTCAGGGGGGTGAGATTCAAGTTTGTTCAAGCCATGTCCCTAGGTCCATATTTGGGCTCACTGTGGGAGCCCAAATGATAACTTAGTTCAAAATGAGGAATTTTCTTTAAAAATCTTCTTCTTCAGATGGAGCATTCAGAATGTTTTGATATTTGGTATGCAACATCCTTAGGGGGGTGAGATTCAAGTTTGTTCAAGCCATGTCCCTAGGTCCATATTTGGGCTCACTGTGGGAGCTTGAATTGTAATTTAGTTCGAAATGAGGAATTTTCTTAAAAAATCTTCTTCTTCAGATCCAGCAGTCGGAATGTTTTGATATGTGGTGTGTAGCATCCTTAGGGGGGTGAGATTCAAGTTTGTTAAAGCCAAGGCCCTGGGTCCATATTTGGGCTCCCTGTGGGAGCACGAATTATAACTTAGTCAATATGGGGAATTTTTAGCTCACCGAAGGGAGCTCAACTTATCACTTGCTGTCTGTCGTCCTGAACATTTTTTAAACGACTTCTCCTCTGAAACCACTGGTCCGATTTTCACGAAACTTCATGTGGATGTTCATTACTATATGGCAATTCATGTTTGTTCAAATGAAATGGCCACGTCCCTTGGGAGCTCTATATGGGGCATAACTCTGATAGCACTGTATGAATTATAGAAAAATTATTAAAAAATCTTCTTCTCCAGAACCAGTGGGCAGAATCTTTTGATACTTGGTATGCAGCATCTTGGTATGTGTCTGATTCAAGTTTGTTCAAATCGAGTCCCTCAACTAATATTGGGGCTCACTATGGGGGCGTGAATTTTTCCTTAGGGCAATTTAAGGAAAAATCTTCTTCTCCAGAACCAGTGGGCAGAATCTTTTAATATTTGGTATACAGCATCTTGGTATGGGTCTGATTCAAGTTTGTTCAAATGGAGTACCTTGATCAATTTTGGGGCTCACTATGGGGACCTGAATTTTTACTTAGTGCAATTTAAAAAAAAAAATTAAAAATCTTCTTCTCCAGAACCAATGGGCAGGATCTTTTGATATTTGGTATACAACATCTTGGTATGGGTCTGATTCAAGTTTGTTCAAATTGAGTCCCTCGATCAATATTGGGGCTCACTAAAGGAGTGTGAATTTTTACTTAGTGCAATTTAAGAAAATTTCTTTAAAAATCTTCTTTTCCGGAACCGATGGGCAGAATCTTTTGATATTTGGTATACAACATCTTGGTATGGGTCTGATTCAAGTTTGTTCAAATTGAATCCTCTGTTCAATATTGGGGATCACTATGGGGGTGTGAATTTTTACTTAGTGCAATTTAAGAAAAATATTTTAACAATCTTCTTCACCAGAACCAGTGGGCAGAATCTTTAGATATTTGGTATGCAGCATCTTGGTATGGGTTGGATTCATATTTGTTCAAATTGAGTCGGGGCTCACTATGAGGGCGTGAATATTTACTTTGTGCAATTCAAGGAAAATTCTTTAAAAATCTTCTTCAAAACCATCATGCAGAATCTTTTGATATTTGATCAGCAGCATTGTCCCATTCAGTCCTGTTGATGTTTTAGCTCCACAGAGAGTATAGATTTACTCTGTAAAACCTTAAGAATAGCTTTTGATAAAATTTGTGTCTTAACAGTATGGAACATTCGGTGAGCGCCTAAGGCCCCCCGGGGCCTCTTGTTTGTTCATATTATTCTTTTTCTAAAAACATAAGTTATTGTCAGCATGGGAAGTCCCACAAGCATTTATTTATTTATTTATTTATTTATTTGGATTTAACTACACATTTAACTGCCAGGGTGGTGTTGTGTCGGACAGTTTTACTGGTGGTGGAGGCCAGAGAACAACTGAGCAGTAGTGAGTATCTGTCAGACTCTTCAGCTAACAAACATTGCACAAGCAGGGTTTGAAGCAGACGAAGGTATTGTACCACAGACATGCAGTATGCTTTACCACACTGTGTCACTATGCTCCCACTTGGGCAGTTGGTTCTGAAAGTCTTGTTGAAGTGCATCATGTAGATGATGCAGGTCAGGATTGACCACACTACCTTTTGATTTGAAACCCAATGCTTTAACCAATGAGCTATAGATAGGCATCCAAGATTTGCATAGAAATAACTGTAAAGCCACAGGATTAAGGCTGTGTAGCAAAATGTTCAAAATAATATCCAGGTATTTAACCCTTCGAGGGCCATATCCGACTTTTACATCCTCAGAACATGTACCATTAACATGCAATCATGAGGATATCGTGCTGAAAATAGACATATTACCTTGGCAGCTGTTTTTTTAGTCAAGTCTTGGCTGCCTAAATGGGCAGCCAAGACTTGACTAGAAGTCACTACTTAGCTACTGGCAGTGTGCAGGTGGTGGTCTAGTGGGTATTCAGGAAATTGCCCTTAAGACTTGAGGTTGAACTCTTTACCTAATAATTCGGCTGCATCCGCCTGCATAAAATACGAATTGAGTACCTTATTCATTTTTTTTTCCTTTTACTTTTCAAACCCAGTTGAAACTTCTCTTTTGGACAACCATTTCTTCATACCATGAGTTCTCTTGAATTCAGTCATGTCCAACTGGTTGGGTGTCCCAATATTAGAGTAGAAGAAAAATTTATTTTTTTTTTAAAATTTGGGTGTTTCAAAACATGGAGTGTCTCAAAACATAGAGTAAATACGATAGTTGAATAATTTTTTTGTTTTCAAATAATTTCAACAAAACTATATCATGTGACCACTCATTGGAACAAGCTTGTCGGGGCCACATGATATGGTTTTGTTGAAATTTTTTGAAAGATTAGAAAAATAAAAAAAATTTTGATACCGTCTGCATTGAGTAATGGGTTAAATCACTTATGAAATGAGACAAAAATGCTTAAAAACATGAGAAGGATAATTTGAGAACATTACTGTAATGTGTGGACAATTTAAAAGATAATATGAAGCACATCCATCGAGTTTTAAACCGTTGTGATACCTGTACTTCAGTATGAAGCCTGAATATGGGTTTGCCAACACTCTACCTCTTAAGAGAAAGAAATTAACACTTATACCATTTTGTAGACTGATGAACACAAAAGTTTTCAAAACTGCAGAAACATTGAACACAGGAATGGCAAGTAATTAAATCTTAAGGCAGGCTCAGGCGATTGACGGTTTGTCAAAAGTTTCATGACATCACAACCTGTTGGTCCAGTTACATGGCTGCCCATCTAGACATGTCTTGGTTGCAAGGATAGGCACTCAAGACCTGGCTAGAAACCAATGCCAGGGTAAGTTTCTTCCAGTCTGCAGAACTTCTCATTTTGAAGCCACCTGGTTTGTCAAGTCTCAAAAAAAGCTCTTGAAGGTAGAATATATCATGGAGATCTGATAATCATATAAAATGTTTTCCCTATGATGTTACCTCTTGTGATATAGTCTGGGTAATTCTAGGAAAAAAATGATGCAGACAGAGAGTTAAATTACCCCCCTTCCACCGTGTCCCATGAGCTGTGCTTCTATCAATGTAGTCCTGCCAACTGAACAAATTTGCGTCAGTAAAACAAATGCCATGGTAAAATGACTGTGCCTTGGCAAAAAATACCTTTTGCTTTGACAGTTCTGAATCATCATCTTAGATTCAGGTATTCTTTTCGTGACTGAGTTGCAGATGCTTCTAATGAAGCATCTGCAACACATTGACAAAAGGAATACCTGGAGATCACCAAATGGGGATGAACCAGGGTTAAGCTCAAAGTCGTCAATCAGTGATGGTCGGGTGACACTTTTTCATTTCTGACCACTTCTTCGGTTGAAAAATGCTGCTTTAATCACTACTAATTCTTCACATTGCCAATCACTGCAGAGGTCGCTGGCCTGTTATTATTCAGCAAACAAAAAGAATATGGGCTGGATCCAGACGAACAGAAGTGAAGTTTTTTAATTCATCAGGGTCATTGCTCTATGTCTGACACTGTAACACCATAATGATACTGAGCCTCAGATTGAGGTAATACTTTCAATAGCAAAACCAAACCTGAATGTTCACTTAACAGCTATAGTGATTTTTTTTTTTTTTTAGGCCACACAAAGTAGATCGTCTGTTTCTCAGGCCATTATTTGTAAAATTGCATGCGGGCGAGCGGTTTTTTATTTTATTTTTTATTTCAGTAATTACTGCTTTGCCATCAAAAGTTCATGTTCTTGGTTCAAGGTTTAGGCCTCATAATCTACAGAATAGCATGGGTGGTGGTGTATTTCATCCCTTGAATGCAAGAAAGCTTTGCAATGCTAAAGCATTGCAAAGCCTTCTTGCACTCAAGGGACAAATTCATCAATATTTTTAACTTGGGTAAAATATCAGACATAAACCATTTAATTTTTATTTTTTTAAAGTTTAAATTGATTATAAAAAGAGAGCATGCGGCAGCCAAAAGGACCATGCGGGAGGGCCTGAGAAACAGATTTTTTATTTTTTTAGGCCTTATCATTGGCAATTTTATTACCAAGAAAAATTTATTTTTCTTCAACATTTGCCTCCTCACTGCTGACAGCCGATGCTAATTAACAGGCTTGCAATAGCTATTAATGTAAGGAACAAACATGCCATAGGGAGTTGAATTGATAAAAGAGTTATGGGGTGAACAATAGTGTCCCACAAATATTCGATATTCACACTTCGTATAATTGTATAATTACAATTTTGTATTATTGAATTGAATTTGAGTTGAAATGGGAGAGCCACTAGATATATTTTTTAATGTAATTTACAAAAGCAGTGCAGAAGGTCTTGCTTTTTAATTATCCCGACTAATTAATATTCCAACAACATTGATGATGAAGTTGGAATACTTTATTAGTCGGGATTTGAGCCAGCATATTCTGAAAGAATCAGGTTTACACCCCCCACTCCATCTTAGCAATATCTATTGACCTGATATGCTGCATTGAAAACAAACAGAAAAATGTGCGAGCATCCTATGTATGATGTTCAATTCAAAATTTCTAAGTGGCTGTTCGATTTGATTTAAATGGAAATACTATATTTGCGGGATCCTAGTGATCAAGCAGTAAAAATCAGGCCTGGCATTCTGAAAAATGCAGGAGGGCAAAAAATCGCTCTCCTCAATCAGCTTAGGAGAGCAATTAGCTTTACACAGCATTTTAAGTATCCAGTTGAACAAACTCATTGAAACTGAAACCAACAGACTACATCAGTGATTTTATTAACTTTACTAAGGTAAAGCGAAATCTCTTAGACATCTAGATGTCTCACTCAACAACCGAACACACACTTGACAAGACCTGTGTGTGTATCCAGACCTGTTGTCCTAGAAAGTCATAGAAAGTCATACGCCTACCACTACCACCTTCAACCCCCAATGGGGGGTTGAAGGTGGTAGTGGTAGGCATATGACTTTCTGGGACAACAGGTCTGCTTGAATCTACAGCCACATCCTGGTGCAAGTGCTTCAAGTGACAGGATAGTAGTAATGGTAGTATATTATAGTGCCAATATTCCTTGAATAATTACCCCTCAAACTGTGATGTCAGTTGTTGAACTTGAAACTGACAGAAAAAAAAATATTGCTGTGACCCATTTTGCTTCAAATGATTGCAACTGTGTTTGGGTATGGTTGCAGCCATTACCTTTTACCACTAAACCACTTTCAAAATGAAATTACGTGATGTTATGTGACTTCGCAGTTAAATTACATTTTTACTTTACAACAAGAATTTAATGTGACCATAATACATGTAATCTCAATCATCCCAGACCAAAATATTTAGGAGGGCAATTTTTCGCTCTCCTTAATTCTTTCAGGAGGGCAGTAAGGAGAGCTAAAAAATCGCTCTCCTGAAATTGCCAAGCCTGAAAGAGTTAAAAGGTATGAATAAAAATCTCTTTGTTTATTCCAGAAAAAGGTGAGAAAGAAAAAAAGAAAGTTGACATTAAAGTTATGCGGGTTGGATACACGCAAGGTGTCTGGAGATTGTGAAGAAATGGCCTGTGAATCAGAGGACAATATTTCTTCAGAAATACTAATTATACTATTGAATGAAAAATCAGAGACTGTAACTAAAAGTGTAACAGCAGAGGAATCTTCTCCCGAGAGTATTAACACGCAGGGTGATGATGGAATTGAGATCAATCATGATCATATCAACAATGAAGGTTTGGATACACAAGATGGTTCTTCCATATCATATAAAGGCGACTCAGTGTTACCTTCTTCTAAAATAGTTTCTAACAGCGGGTCAGGTAATGAAAGGGTGGAAGACTGTGAACCAAAGCCTTGTGATGATATTTCTTCTCCCTGGAGTAACAAAAACATAGAAGAATCAGTTCTGAATTTTGTTACACAAACTGGAGAAAAAGACTTATTAGATAGTGAAAACTTTTCATCATGTTCTGTGAATGTGGATGACATGAGTTTCATAAATACCTCAAAACTTTCATACACTGAGACAATTGCTTTGAACTGTTTGTTGGATCCCCCTGATGTGATTTTTTCAGCTGTTGAAAGAAAAGTCACAGATAGCTAATTAGGGCTGTCGCGATTATTCGATTAGTCGACTAACCGTCGACTATTGAAGTAGTCGACATTTTTTATTTTTAGTCGATCGTCATTCATTTTCAAGGTGGTACACGTCTACTACACGTCGGGGCTAAATTGCATTGTTTTGTGAGGTGAATGATCAATGAAGGTGAATAACTTTAAATATCTAACCATAGTTAACATTCATATCCGGAAGACTGTACGACTGTCACTGACTGTGTAAGAAAGAACACTCACAGTTACTCGAGAAGAATAGATTCTTCTGAATTTCTCCAGCCTTGTACACACGAATGCACACATTGGAAAACCCAAAGCGCAGAAGTGACAAAATTATGACGAAAGTCTGAATGTCAGATCACTTCTCAAAGTTCGGAACTTCAGACTAAGATCCAATTTTAACAACTGACGAGGGAATGCATAGATCTCAATGTTCAAAATTTCGAGAAACTTATTGCAGAAAGGAAACATATGCAGGAACGTTCTTTGGTAAATTCATTTTAATTCATCGGCTTCAATCTAGTTCAAACTTGGACCCGCAGTCAGTAATATTATTTTTGGGGTTGGTACGTCCTACAGGACGTACCAACCCCAAAAATGATATTACGGACTGTGGGTCCAAGATTGGACTACATGTAGCTTCAGTTGGGACCGATTTGTTGTTCCGACAACCCCACTTCGTCTGAACACACTGGTGCCATTGTCATTTTCAGAGTTTTACGAACAGAAGAATGATTTGCTAAAAAATCATGGGAAGCGACTATTAATCGACTAACCGTCGATTACTGGTCACGATTTGTCGATTACAAAAAATGATAGTCGCGACAGCCCTATAGCTAATAGAAAATGGCATGGCATTTCATAACTAATTCTCAGCTGTACAGTGCACCATTCTGATGTGGACTGTCGGGTCAACACAGGCAAAAGACACCTTATTTGCAACAAAGGTACAGTTTTTCTCGCGCTCGTAAAATATCAGCAGGAGGATATACAGTGGACCTCTCTTAATTGAATATTACTTCCAAACACAAACACATTTACCATACCTTCAGTACAAATTGACCTGTTAATTACATATGGATTATAGAGTAAACTTCTGTTAATTAAATAAAAAGTCTTGATATGTCGAGAAATTGTTCTGACGTTCACTGAACTCACCTTGATTATAGACCTATTTGGCCTTAGTACAATGTACATCTAATACAGGTATTTACTGTATTTTATCTTACAATCAACATGTAATTTGTCTGTATTAACTCTGCAACTGTCGTGTATCCGATCCCCTGATACAGATGTTTGTATCAGGAGGTCAGATACAAGCAGGTTCCTTTTGTGTGAGTTCAATTGTTTTTTCTTTTTGTTCATCCGTACGAATAAATAGTTCATTATATATTCGTCTACATTCTTGATTTATCCCCAATATATTGTAAGATAAAATGATTATTACCATTATGTGGATGTACAAAATATGTATCCGAGTCTCACTCCGGGTTCTAAGGGTAGATCATGACTCGTCTTCGAATCATCGTGATCTGCCCTTAGAACCCGGAGCTTGACTCAGATACATATTTTGTACATCCACATAATGGTAATAATCTCTATATATCTTGTTTGACAGAGCTCGGTGATATACTAGAATAAATGCTCAGTTTATCCCAAAAATGCACAAAAGTGACCTAATCTCTGTTAATTCAATACTCCTGTTCACTGAGTAAATTTCACTGTCAAAGTGTTTATTCAGTTAAGGTTCCACAAAGTAGATCTTCTGTTCCTCAGGTCATTTTTAGCTTAACTTGACAAAGTCAAGATAAGCTATTGCCATCACGCATGCGGAAGTCTGTTAGTCTGTGAGTCTGTTAGTTTGTGAGTCTGTTCATATTATCATTTAGCACAGGCTACACCCCGTGGTTCTTGTCTGATCATCACAAAATTTCATATGCTGGTTTGGGGTCATGTCTAGATGAGAATGTCTCCTTTTGATTGCGATCGGTCTACTGGTATGGCTGCCCGAGCCCAAAATCCAAAAACCATTAGCACAGTCTACAGGTCGTATTTATGAAGGGATTTGATTGTAACTTGGTAGAATGCCTCTGTATAATGCCTAGATGAGAGTGTCCCCTTTTGGTCATGATCTGTCAACCGTGATGGCTTCCCAAGCCCGAAACCCAAAAACTTTTAGCACAGTCTGCAAGTCATATTTAATATGGAGGGATTTCATTGTAACTTGATAGGATGACTCTGTATGATGTCTAGATGAGAACTTCCTCATTTGGTTGCGATCTGTCAACCGTGATGACTGCCCAAGCCCAAAATCTGAAAACCTTTAGCACAGTCTACAGGTCATATTTATAGAGGGATTTCATTGTAACTTGGTAGGTTGACTTCATATTATGTCTAGATGAGAATGTCCCCTTTTGGACGTGATTGGGCAACTGTGACGGCTACAGGGGCCTGAAGCCTGAAAACCTCTAGCACAGTCTACAGGTCATATTTATGAAGGGATTTCATTGTAACTTGGTAGGATGACTCAAAATAATGTCTAGATGAGAACGTCCCGTTTTGGTCGCGATCATTCAGCCTTGATGGCTGCCCGAGCCCAAAAACCTTTAGCATATTCCATAGGTCTTATTTATGGAAGGATTTCATTGTAACTTGTGAGGTTGACTGCATATAATGCCTAGATGATGACATCCCCTTTTGGTCGTAATTGGTCAAATGTGATGGCTACAGGGGCCCGAAGCCCGAAAACCTTGAGCACAGTCTACAGGTCATATTTATGAAGGGATTTCATTGTAAATTCGTAGGATCACTCCAGATGATGCCCAGATGAGAATTCTCCTTTTGGTTGTGATCATTCAACCATGATGGCTGCCGAAGCCCAAAAACCTTTAGCACAGTCTACAGGTCGTATTTATGAAGGGATTTCATTGTAACCTGGTAGGTTGACTTCATATAATGTCTGAATGAGAACGTCCCCTTTTGGACGTGATTGGGCAACTGTGGCGGCTACAGGAGCCTGAAGCCCTAAAACCTTGAGCACAGTCTACAGGTCATATTTATGAAGGGATTTCATTGTAGCTTAGTAGGATGACTCCATATAATGTCTAGATGAGAACGTCCCCTTTTGGATACAATCATTCAGCCTTGATGGCTGCCCGAGCCCAAAAACCTTTAGCATGGTCTATAGGTCGTATTTATGGAAGGATTTCATTATAACTTGTTAGGTTGACTCAATGTAATGCCTAGATGATGACATCCCCTTTTGGTCGTGATTGGTCAACTGTGACGGCTACAGGGGCCAGAAGCCTGAAAACCTTGAGCACAGTCTACAGGTCATATTTATGAAGGGATTTCATTGTAACTTTGTAGGATCACTCCAGATGATGCCCAGATGAGATTTCCCTTTTTGGTTGCGATCATTCAACCATGATGGCTGCCCGAGCCCAAACACCTTTTGCACAGTCTACAGGTCATATTTATGAAGGGATTTCATTGTAACTTGGTAGGTTGACTTCATACAGTGTCGAGATGAGAATGTCCCCTTTTGGACGTGGTTGGCCAACTGTGATGGCTACAGGGGCCCAAAGCCCGAAAACCTTTAGCACAGTCTACAGGTCATATTTATGAAGGGATTTCATTGTAACTTGGTAGGATGACTCCAAATAATGTTTAGATGAGAATGACCCCTTATGGTTGCGGTCATTCAGCCTTGATGGCTGCCCGAGCCCAAAACCTTTAGCATAGTCTATAGGTCGTATTTATGGAAGGATTTCATTGTACTTTGTTAAGTTGACACCATATAATGCCTAGTTGATGACATCCCCTTTTGGTCATGATTGGTCAACTGTTATAGCTTCAGGGGCCTGAAGCCCGAAAATCTTGAGCACAGTCTACAGGTCATATTTATGAAGGGATTTCATTGTAACTTTGTAGGATCATACCAGATGATGCCCAGATGAGAATGTCCCCTTTTGGTTGCGATCATTCAACCATGATGGCTGCCCGAGCCCTAAGCCCCAAAACATTCAGCACAGTCTACAGGTCATATTTATGACTGGATTTCATTGTAACTTTGTAGGCTGACTTCATATAATGCCTAGATGAGAATGTCCCCTTTTGCACACGATTGGGCAACTGGGACGGCTACAGGGGCCTGAAGCCCCAAAACTTTTAGCACAGTCTACAGGTCATATTTATGAAGGGATTCATTGTAACTTGGTAGGATGACTCAAAATAATGTCTAGATGAGAACGTCCTCTTTTGGTCGCGATCATTCAGCCTTGATGGCTGCCCGAACCCAAAACCCAAAAACATTTAGCATGGTCTATAGGTCGTATTTATGGAAGGATTTTATTGTAACTTGTTAGGTTGACTCCATATAATGCCTAGATGATGACATCTCCTTTTGGTCGTGATTGGTCAACTGTGATGGCTTCAGGGCCTAAAACCCGAAAAACTTGAGTATAGACTACAGGTTGTATTTGTGAAGGGATTTCATTGTAACTTAGTAGAATGACTCAGTATAATGTCGAGATGAGGACGTCCCCTTTTAGTTGCAATCAGTCAGCCGTCATGGCTACACAGGCCTGAAGCCCGAAAACCTTTAGCACAGTCTACAGGCCATATTTATGAAGGGATTTCAATGTAACTTGATAGGATGACTCGTTTTGAAATAATTTCACTGTAACTTGTTAACTTTTGTTGACATACGTTAACTGCGACAACCACATACATTAACTGTGAGGTCATATTAACCCACCCCTCAGCACTTTAGTACAGTGTACACCTCATATTATTTTTATACCCCCCGCAAACAAAGTTTGGGCGGGTATATAGGAATCACCCTGTCCGTCCGTCTGTCCGTCTGTCTGTCCATCCTTATAAGCGCAACTCCTCCTAAACCGTTTGAAGAATTTTCATGAAACTTTACACAATGGAAGAACTCCATATGAAGATGTGCATGAAGCAATATAATTCCGTTCTGACAGGTGCGGGGGGGTATCCCTTTGTGAGTTTGCTCACAGTACCTCTAGTTATTAAAAACATAGCATACAGGGAACAGAAATTAACATATTCCCAATTATCACAATTCTTATCTTATTTCATAATCCTTTCATAAACATTGAACATTATCCTTTTCATCAAACACACATACAAGTTAAGCTACAGTGTCATTGACACTTTCATTTGTAAAATTACATGAGGGCAGGTGTTTTTTTGGTTCATATTTTATTTTTGGAATTTTTTCTTTGACTTCAAAAGTTCATGTTCTTCGTTTGTTTTATAAAATGTTTTAGGCCCCATAATCTACAGAATAGGATGGGTGGAGGTGCATTTTATCTCTTACGTTGAGTGCAAGAAGTACAAGTTGCACCAAAGGAATAAATTTATCTATTTTATTCTCTTGGGTAAAATATGAGACATGAACCATTTAATTTTTATTTTTTTCAAGTTTGCAAGGTTATAAAATGAGAGCATGCGGCAGCCAAAAGCACCTTGTGGGAGGGCCTGAGAAACAGATTTTTAACTTTGTTAGGCCTAACATTTATTTATTTATTACTGGGGTTTCACAACACTTTTAACAGTCAGGGTCTCCTTGTGTTTCGGTTAACAGGGTTCTACTGTATATCTAATAATTTATATGCCACACCGTTATCTGATAATTTCTATGCCACACCCCCGCGTCGACCTGTGACATAGATATTTTTAGATATATCCTACTACTGGTATTTTAGGAATGTGAGATAAGGTAGGCTTGAGATAAAGCATACAGTATGGCTGCTGTGGTCTGGTCACTTTTTGCAGGGTAGGCAATATTTCCATCAGACTCAATAATATTAGACTGCAACACCAATTATATGAATAATCATCAAAAATTTAATTAATGAAGCTGGGTGCTTCATTTATTATTAAAATTTTGCTGATGATGGTTTTTATTACCTGGTAAATGCATGCATAGACATCAATTTTTCTGTGCCCACAATAGATGACAAAAGATACTCCTCTAGTAAATTTTAATAGCAGTTAAAAGAGCCATTTCTGCCCAAAGTGTTTGGCCAAAGTGATGGTTGGAAATGAAAATGTGCTGGGCACACCCAAACGCCACTAACTACTCTGGGCAGAAGCCTGGATGTTGCTGCTTTGAACTGGATGTTTGCTACATTTGCATGAAGAAAATAAAATATACTTTCTAAAAGCACTTGCCTTGTCTTAATAAAGTGCTCTAGTTTTTCCTCACTGTGTTTTGAAAGAAATGAAGCACAGGCATATGAAAAACTTAGAATCCCATGAGGAATTAATAATGTCAAAATTATTGAGGTGAAGATTTGTGTTTCAAGCAGGGCTTGCATTTTAGAATCGTGACCAGACTGATCGATAGGCCTAGTGAAGTGGTCAACCAGGCTGATTTTTGTTCACTGGGGCTGATTTATTATTTTTACACTTGCATGTGCATATTATACTGATATTTTCATGTATATTGTGTCAGTTGATGATTTTTTATGAATAAAGATTAATTTGCTATGGGCTATTATTAACAAGGCAATATTAATACCATGTTGACTCGTGTCTTGCCTCTTGGCACATATTCGTGATTTAGACCCCCCCCCCCCCCCAACACATACACACACCTTTCTGCATGTTGAAAACAAGATGCCCTATCCATGTTCAAGCCTACTCAGTTTCAAAAACTGTAAAAGTCGGTGGTGTGCAGGTGAATTTGAAGCAAAATTAAGTGACCCAGAGGACGATGCAAATTTCCTTTTTCATCTAACGTTCAAGGAATGGATTGTTGCCTATCTTGATATGTCAAAATGAGGTAAGTGATTTTATTCCATTAAAATAAAATCATTCTGAAGCAAAAATGGCATTGTTTTTATTTTCAGGAATTCACTTTGCTGAAGATCAACAAACTTGACATCATGCACTCTCACTTGTCAATTATTCCTTAAACATGCCCATAATATAAATCACTCATGAATAATTAATGCATGAACCAGTACATATTTAGTGTATATTTTTCCAAATGAATTATAATTGCTTTGTTTTGTGACAGGTTTTTTTCGAAGACAGCTTGGAGCAGTCCTGGTAATTCATCCTTGTTTCCTCAGTAAAAAAACTGCTGTGGAAAACTGGTGCTTCTACGGCAATTGCTGTGGAGCCTGTTCGATTGTGTAAAAATCATCAGGGGGCTGGGTAGAATCTCAGTTGCCATGAATAAGTAGAAAGCGGTGAAGAGCTCATTCCAAAGAGGGGTCATAACCTATGTTTTTGAGACAAAATAATGAAAATTAATTGGTGATTTTTGTGAATAGCTCGGGCTGGTTTTGGCCGTTATGTTGGGTAAAGGGTTAAAATAATGCTGGATGTGCAATGTGCATTATGGTGAGAGTAGGGCCCAGCAAATCAAGATGTTTTTCTCGAATCAAATCAAACAGAAGGTTCAAAACCAAATCAAATTTAATCCACTTTTCAATTGTTATGATAATTTTGCCTACTTGTGCTGTCTATGAACCCAATATCAGTGGGCATACTAGACTATTGGAAAATTTATAGGTATCGCTAAGGTGATCGAGGAAAAGCCATATATCAAATTTTAATTTGAGTGCAACAAGGTGCCATCTCATGGACAATATATTGTGAAAACGAGCCATAACGCAATCTCTTCTATTGCTTCAACTGTCATTTTTATGAATTTTCCAACTGAATTTTTGCTATCTAATTAGATGGGATACGTTCAATTTTATTCATCAGAAAATTGAAGACTGAGTTGTTATCTTCAGAAAGTAGACAGTAACAAATTCTATGAAATCCAAATCTCTTCAGGATTTGATATTTTGGGAATAATCATGATGGTTTTGAATTGATCAATAACAAGATTTGAAATTGATTCCAATCCCGAATGTTTGCTAGACCCTAAGTCGGAGACATCCAACATCTACTCAACAATTCTGGTAGTTGAACTGCTGATCCCTGAGGCTCCACTCGGAGAGCATGCATTCCAGGCGGATGGAAGTAGACATGTTAGGTGGGCATTTACCACATGTCTTATTCTAATTTCAGGCGATCGGTAGGGAAGCAGGCTATTATATGCCTGCAAAGGCCAAGCCAGCTGAAAGTTTTGTGAAAGAGTTTTCCAAAAATTTCCTTCACAGTGTAGTGTCTTCAGTATGGAGAACTACTTGACCATGCTCATCTCATCCTTGCCTAAAACCCAAATATGTGTGAGTAGCCAATCACTTATCTAGAAAGTTCAGCAATTAATAACCACAGCCATTGTAGCAAGTGCAGTACAGACGCTGTGGACTGGTCATAATCCTCGCATGGGCAGTGATGTCCACACTTATGTTTACCAGGTAATATAATCATCATCAGCAAAATTATAATTAATGAAGCACCGGGTTGTACCCGGTGCTTCATTAATTAAAGTTTTGATGATTATTCCCAGCAATGGTGTTTGGTATCTAATATTATTATGTCCATGGAAATATTGCCCACCCTTGGAATGTGACCAGTTCACGGCAACTGTACTGTAGTGCCTTTATTAGATTATCAGAATCTAGAAGTATCAAAGAAATTATTATTCCAACACAGGTCCAAAATTACATAAATGTGGATGTCCTTGTCATTCATATTTGCATGTTTTTTTCACGTAAAATTTTAAAATATATTGGAAACTCTCGAAATTTCTTTCTTTTTTTTATTGGTGCTTAATGCCACATCAGCATCTAAGGATTTAATTGTTGCAATTAATAACACTCTGAAATAAATTCTAAATAATTGATATTGTACATGTATTGCTGTCAGTGATTGTTCCTTGCTTGGCACTCTCCTCACTAAACATATACATATATGTAATGGAAATGGTCTTCAATTTACTTTTGAAAAGCCAACATCCTACCATTATGTACATGGTTATGAATAATGGGAGGCACATAAACTGCAAATGGTGCATTTTTAATATAATTTTTTTAGAAATTAATGGTGCAGGAAGTCTTGGCTGCTTTAACACTGCTCAGTTAATTTATTTGTCAGCAGGACCTCCCGATGATGGCATGTTAATGGTACATGTTCTCAACAAAGGAATGATTTTGCGTGCCGAAGGTGCGCAGGGACGGTGTGGGGAACAAGCCCCTTTTGACCCTCGGTAACTGTATATGATTGGCTATCACATGTCTAGGCGTGTTGAAGGAGGAAAAGGTTCCAGTACTCGGCAGGTGTCTCCTGTTGCGGCGTGGCGGTCTCATTGACAGATCTTGGTTGAACCCTCGGGTGAGGACCAGTGTGGGAGGTTGGGTCCTCTCACAAAGGTACTACCTCTCCCCGAGGGTGCTGTTGATCTAGATTTTCGGGCAAGTATAGTCTGCCACTTTGGAGATGATTTTAAGTGATGGCCATCACTGGCAAGTATAATCTGCCTCAGGCTGTCTCTGTTTGATAGGATGTCTTTGAAGGAAACAACAACGACCCCTTTCGGGGACCACCAAAAAGAAGACCCGAACTTCCCTGGTTCGGGGGCAGGCCTGCATTGTAATCCTAATGGGTTGGGACAAAAAGATGCGCAATGTGCTTACAAAAAGGGGCAGAGGCGGAACGCAGGACCAACGCTCACCTCCCTTAAAGTGGTTGACCACTTTTAGGGATGGATTGGAGGATGTACAGGAACCATGGGGGTTACCGTTTCTGTAACGGTTGGACTGTCCATAGCGGTTATTAGGGTGCTGGTCAAAAAGCATCTTCTGTGTACCTGCTTAAAAGAAGAAGGCAGAATTAGTTTTCATTAGAATATGTAGAAATAAAAAGATAAAAGTAGCACATTATGTTTTAATTGTGATCACAGTTAAGCTGTTAATCTGCCTGTTTGATTACCTTCTTAGGGTGATAGTGAGTTTGTAGCGGGAGGGTAACAGGTTTAGACACTAAACCACACCCAAGGGTGTTTCTGTTATGCCCTTCGCTGGTTTCGACCATATTTAGATTAGTTTGAGTTTATTTTGGATCACGACTAAACACTGCAAATCCCACCCCCAGTCGGGGAGGCCCAGCCCACACAAAACGCTCTTGCCTGGTATCGCGAGTGTTTCGTGTGGGCCGAACCCCCCCACCACACCCCCCCCCCCCCCTGGCTGGAAATGAGATCTGCAGTATCCAATCGTGATGTAATTTTAGTTGAGTCGGTGAAGGCAGCCCTTTCTGGTAGAAGGCCACAGTTAAGCTGTTTTTCTGCCTGTTTTTTCTCCTTCTCGTTCCCTATTTATTTAGTTTTTTAACAATATTTAATCCTGAAGTAATTTTACTTGAGTTGGTGAAGGCAGCCCTTTCTGGTAGAAGGCCACAGTTAAGATGTTTTTCTGCCTGTTGATTCACCTACTCGTTACCTAGTTTTTGTCGAGCGGTCTTAGTTTTGATTGCAATTTTTTGGGCTTTTGTCGGCTTTTGCAAATGGCTCCAAGTTCGGAGATTAGTATGCTGTCGGCTAATCGGTCATGATTTTTCGCAGCCAGGGTGGCTAGGCGGTCTTTAATGGTGGGGATATCGGCCCTGTCGTGGAGTGTTTGATGGGTGTGTCCCATGGGGTGCGGTGGGCAACTCTAAGCGCGTGATTTTGGACCTTCTGGAGTTTTCCCATATTAGTTTGATTGAGGTCAGTTAGTATGATTGCACCGTATTCAAGCACTGGGCGCACAAAGACTTTGTATAGCTTGAGTAGGGTGGACTGGTTGGCTCCCCATGAAGTTCCCTTAAGCATTTTCAGTAAGTTAATGCATTTGGTGGCTTTTTTCGCCATGTCGTCAGTATGTTTGTTGAAGGACAGTTTTTGATCAATGGTGATGCCCAGGAATTTCGCTTCTTTGCATTCTGGGAGGTCCATGTTCTGAGATAGCAAATGCCTGAAATAGTCATTTGAAGGGTTAGGTGCGAATGGAATAAGTCACTAAATTACTGTAGATATGATTTATGTTGGCAAAAGAATGCCAATGTTGAGCTCATTGGTAGTGGCATTTGTGGTGCTGGGGTACAATGATACAAGAGCAACTTATTATCCCCCACAAGGGAGGGATATAGTGAAGAGCACTGTCCATCTGTCCACCTGTCTATCCATCCAAACTTTGTTTATGGCATAACTTGAACAATTGTTAACAGATTTCAATTCTTTTTGGTATATGTCTCTATAGCAACAATGTCTACGTCAAGTTCGATGACCACCGATATAAGGGATGCAGTGGCATTGCAGTGGCATTGCGGTAACCAGTTCTTGTCAGATCACTGAAGTTGAGCAACGTTGAGCCTGGTTAGTCCTTGGATGAGTGACCGTCTGAGCGAACGATTTGGACTCCCGCGTTGTGTCCTTGGGCAAGGCACTTCACGCCAATTGTCCACATGGGGGCACGATGATGCCTTGCACGTTGATGGTACACATGTCTTCAACCAATCTAACTCTGCTTGTGCTGCAGTGCTGAGTTACAATGTTGAGGAGCTGGCAGGTGGTTCTCTCCGGGTACTGCGGCTTCCTCCACCCATAAAACTGTCACTAACATGATATGACCTTGGCTGTTACTGTGTTGTTAAACCCTAATAAATTAATAAAATGACCACCATATCGATATCTCTTGAAAATTATGAGAGTTATGGCCCTTTGTTGTTAAAATATCCTGTAAAACTTGTTTACAGCATAACTTGAACAAGAGTTAACAGATTTCAATTCTTTTCAGTTTATCTCTCCATAGCAACAATGTCTTTGTGAAGTTTGATGACTGCCATATCTCTTGAAAATTATGGGAGTTTTGGCCCCTTGTTATAAAAATATCCTGTAAGACTTGTTTATGCCATAACTTGAACAATAGTTAACAGATTTCAGTTCTTTGTGGTATATGTCTCTATAGCAACAATGTCTAGTCGAGTTCCATGAAAATTATCGGAGTTATTGCCCTTTGTTCAAAAAATATTGTGTAATTCTTATTTATGGCATAACTTTAACAATAGTAGCCGGATTTTAATTCTTTTCGGTATATGTCTCTATAGCAACAATATCTACATCAAGTTCAATGACCAGCCACATCCAGTGAAATTATGGGAGTTATTGGCCTTTGTTAAAAAATATTGTGTAATTCTTGCTTATGGAATAACTTAAACATTAGTAAGCAAATTTCAATTTTTTTGTATTTATTCCCCCCCCCCCCCCCTCAAGGGAGGGATATATCCTAGACCTCCATCCATCTGTGCATGCATTTGTCCATCCATCCATCCATCTGTGCATGTGTCTGTCCATCCATTCATCCATATGTAGATCCATCCATCCATCCATCCATCCATCCATCCATCTGTACATCCATCCATCCATCCATCCATCCATCCATCCATCCATCCATCCATCCATCCATCCATCCATCCATCCATCCATCCATCCATCCATCCATCCCATCCATCCATCCATCCATCCATCCATCCATCCATCCATCCATCCATCCATCCATCCATCCATCCACCCACCCATCCATCCATCCATCCATCCATCCATCTGTCCATCCATCCATCCATCTGTACATGCATCTGTCCATCCATCCATCCATCTGTCCATCCATCCATCCATCCATCCATCTGTACATGCATCCATCCATCCATCCATCCATCCATCCATCCATCCATCCATCCATCCATCCATCCATCCATCCATCCATCCATCCATCCATCTGTACATGCATCTGTCCATCCATCCATCCATCTGTCCATCCATCCATCCATCCATCCATCCATCCATCCATCCACATCCATCCACATCCATCCATCCATCCATCCATCCATCCATCTGTGCATGTGTCTGTCTGTCCATCCATTCATCCATCTGAACATGTATCTGTCCATCAATCCATCCATCCATCCATCCATCTGTGCATCCATCCATCCATCCACCATCCATCCATTCAGCTGTGCATGTGTCTGTCCATCCATTCATCCATCTGTGCATGCATGCATCCATCCGTCTGTGCATGCATCTCTCCAAACATTATTTTTGTCGATCCAAAATACGTTTTGCCAGAATGCAAAAAAAATGAGTAAAAAAAAATTTCTTGCTCCATTTCTCCCCAGCCTTTCCCCACGGTCAGTTGGGCCAAATGTTTGTTGTTGAGTTTGTGTTATGCCAGATCTAGTGTGATTTTATGCTGGAAAAAAACACCTACCCTACCCCCCCCCCCCCCCCCCCCAAACCCACTAAATCACCTGCAGAGTGGAGATTCCACTCAAGCAATAATTGCAAGTTTGTTGCAATGAATAACAAGTACAAGCAAAGTTCCAGCCAATGGACCTCTGGATTATACCCGGAGGTCCATTTGCTGAAACATTGCTTGTGTTCTTTGTCCACATGTGCAGAATTTGAAAGTGATACATTGGGTGATAACTCCACTTCCTGGGTGATTTAGTTATAATCCACTTTCCATGTACTGTATGTGATAAATACAGATTTCTTTTTAATTGGTGTTTAATGGCATTTTCAACAGCCAGGGTCACCTTGTGCCAGTCAGTTTTGTGGGTGGAGGAAGCCAGAGTACCTGGAGAGAACCACTGAGAGGTGGCAAGTGGTTGTCAGACTCCCCAATGTACTAACTCTGCACAATGCAAGCAGGGTTAGCATTGGTTGAAGACAGGTGCACCATCGGTGTGCAGTATGCCTTAGTACACAGCTCCACCCCCCCCCCCCCCCCACCCACCCACCCACCCACCAACCCCACCACCCCCATATGGAGAATCAGTATGAAGTGTCTTGCCCAAGGACACAATGCAGTTATCCTTGGGAGTGGGGAGGGAGAATTGAACCATGGACCTTTCGGTTTGAAGTCCAATGCTGTAACCACTATGCTCCCAAACACAGATTATTACAGCAGTCAGTTGATATTGATTGTTGTATTCTGTTGAGTTGATGAGAACAGAATAACCCAGACTGATTGACTCTGGTAATAAATTGTTTATTATATGACGGTGAAAATTTAAAAAATGCTAACACCTGAAATGTTCATAAAAGTGAAATTATTGAATGTTTGTCCATAATATGCAGCACAAGGCACTCAAGTGTCTGTTATGCATTTCTAAGATTGTCACCTTGAACATTACTAGTGTCAATGGCATCACATGATTCTCATTTGAGGAAGGCATGATAATGTATTTGGAAAAGTTGTGGCTCGTGTTTTCCGTAAATCCAGGATTGATGAGCAAACTAGCTGGGCTTTTGTGGGGACATGGTGGCACTGTGTGCTATGGAACACTGCATGTGAATGGTGCACATGTGTTCATCCATTGCTAACCCTGCTTGTGTGGAGTTAATACATTGGGCAGTTGCTTGTCATTGCTCAGTGGTTCTCTCCAGGTACTCTGGCTTCCTCCATCCGTAAAACTGTCCGACATGAGGTAACCCTGATTGTCGAAAGTGTTGTTAAAACCCAATAAATAAATAAATAGCAGGTCTTTAAATTCCACCAAACTCGCAATGGTAATCAGTATCTCCAAAATACAGGAATGTTCCCAAATTAGAGGGGATAATACATAGTATGGTTTGATTTTTATGTCTTTAACTGGTTGAGTGCTAGATTATTTTTGGAAGTTGGAATTTGCTCATATAGATTTGCATTATTAAAAATTATTGGAGAGTGCCTTAAGGCACTCTCCAATAATTTTTAATAATGCAAATCTATATGAACACAATTGTATTTGCTTATGACTGAATAGGAAATGTGTGTAAAGAATATGAAGACTTTAGTATGGTACCCTCATGTTTCTTGAAAGCCATGATAGTGGCTTCCAGCACTCAACCAGTTAAAAAGTCATTTAGCACTAAAAGATCTGGAGATTTTTATACGTTCCTGTTACGTAGTGACAGTCTATAGCCTGTAGATCTGCATTTTTGTCTAGGCAAGTCTTGGCTGCCTATATAGGCAGGTAAGTCTTACTTACAACTGCTAAGGTAATTAAAATTTAAGTTTCAGTTTACTGTGAAACTGCATGTTAGGACACATGTTCTGTGGCAGCAAATAGTAATCACAGTTGGAAATAGGCCCCATAAGGTTAATAAATATTCTCAGACACCAAAAGCAGCCCCGAGAAGTAAAAAATGGTTTTATTACTTTCCAAAGCGTGATTTACTGGAATTTCCGGGTTTGATTATAAATGATAACTTCACAAGTGAATTATGCAATCAACAATTGGGTCATGTATCCGTGCGCGCAAACGAAGATGCTTTGCCGTGGGTGTAATGGGGACTTCATTGTTTTTTTTTAACCCTTTACCTACCATGAAAAGAAGACGACACTTGCAAAAAAAATTCTTGAATGACTATTATTTTAATTTTTTGTCTCAAAAACATAGATTATGACCCCTCATTGGAACGAGCTTGACGAACTCATTCCAATGAGGGGTCATAACCTATGTTTTAGAGAAAAAAATGAAAAAATAATGAAAATTAATTGGCGATTTTTTAGAATAGCGCTGGTCGGTTTTGGCCGTTACGTTAGGTAAAGGGTTAAATAATATAATTATCGTTAATAATGAAAAGTAATAAACAGAGTAATCGCTTGACTGGACTGGTTACTGTGAAATAATTCATTCGAGGTGAGGGACCATATTGTAAAACACTCTTGCGCATTTGCGCACTGGTGTTTGTACAACGTCTCTCACCTCTCATGAATTATTTCACGTAACCAGTCCAGTCAAGAGATTACTCTCTATATAATAAGTCAGAGTTTTTGTGTACTCTTTATCTGACACATGTATGTTGAAGGATTTAAATTTTTGCAAACTTGCAGTACAGATTATAAAAATTGACAGAGAAATATGAGAGTGCCTGTAGACACTCTCCAATATAACATAACAAAACAAATCCTTTTGGACAAATGCTGACTACCAAAGTAATATTGTATTCTATAGTAAAAAAGACATCTGTTTTTTCTGGCACCCTTTTAGCCTCATCATAATTTATTTCCTCGTAACCAAAGTTTTTATAATGGGGGGGGGGGGGGAGGGGGTTGTATACTGGATTACATTCATCTGGCCCTCTTTCCACCTGTGTGTCTATGGCTATCCATCCATATAAGATAACACATTTGTCATTTGTAATAATGGCACCATTGGTTGATGGATTGTGATAGAGAATTTTTAATGTTCCTCTTTTCAAACAGATGCTAAAAACACAGCCTCTTTTAATTTATGAGGCCCTGGTATTTCATCCAAGAATATCTTTTTCTTGGAAAATTGTACATGGAGCTGCTTTATGCACAACTTTACGTACATTTCACAAACTGTTAAGAAATTAGTACTGTGCTGACCTGAGAATAAGCCCGGGGGGGGGGGGGGGGGAGGGGGGAGTGCATGAAGTAAAAGAGGACAAAGTGTATGGATCAGCTTATTTTTGGGAGATCAAGACTGCAGGAGAATTTGGATGCAAAGTTGACACAAGTAGGTGACTCAGTCAATCCCATAACAAAGATGTATCAACCCTTTCCCTAACAGCTACATGTGTCCATGTAATTTACAAATGGAACAGTTGGGGAAAAAAAGTAAAACAGTTTCAACAATACCGTATGATGTGACCCCTTATTGGAATGGGCTTATTGAGACAGAAATAATTAAAATAAGAAATTTTGATATCACATATTTGGTAAGGGTTTCTTTTTTGTTGTAACAACTTACATGTACCAGCATGACTGTCATCAATGTTGTCATTACAAAGTCAGGGACTGCGCTTATTTACAAGGAGGGAGACTCTGAAACTGGAATCTGAAAAGTTGGTAGGTGGGCTTATTTTTTGATTATGGGCTTATATCTGTGTCAGTATGGTATGCACCTTCGCATCTTATGCCAAATACTCACAAAGCGAAATTACGACGCCAGAGGATTTCTTCCCGAGTTGAAAAATGTTCGTGTTGAACTTAATTTCTACACAACTTCATCAATAAATAGATATTTATTTATTTATTCATTGGTGTTTAAGGTCACATATTTCTGCACAATGGCTAACCATGACCGTGACAGTTTTACGGGTGGAGGAAGCCGGAGTACCCAGAGAGAACCACCGAGCAACGGCGAGCAACTGTCAGCTCCCCAACATACCAACTCCACACAAGCAGGGTTAGCATTGGTTGAAGACAGGTGCACCATAGACGTGCAGTACGCCTTAGTACACAGCGTCACCGTGCCCCCACGTGGGCTATGGGGTGAAGTGTCTTGCCCAAGGATACAACGCGGCTGCCGCAGGTGGGATTCGAACCGAGGACCTCTCGGCTTGCAGCCTGCACCTCTACCAACTGAGCCACCGCGCCCCCCATCATTAGTTAGATAACTGAATTGGAAATATAATTTAGTGTGTGTATTCTCCATTGTATGCTAATAGAGATGAAACAGTTAAGGGGTTTTCCTGATCGGTTAATGACTTGGATTAACCTTGGTTGACCAATTAATCACTTGTCCAAATAGATATCTGAATAATTGTCATACCGTTGATGATTTACAGCATAAACCCTTTACCCATGTAACAAACAAAACCGATTCAGCCTATATACGAAAAGCTCCATTCAAATTTATTATGTTTTCAATTTTTGTCTCAAAAACGTAGCTTATGACCCCTCATTGGAACGAGCTCTTTGTGCTCGTTCCAATGAGGGGTCATAAGCTATGTTTCTGAGACAAAACTTGAAAATTGTTAGTAATTCATGAATTTATTTTGCAAGTATCGTCTGCTACCTGCAATGTGTAAAGGGTTAAGAATAAGCATTTCCAGCCACTGATACAGTATGCTGATCATGCAAGTAAACAAGCATGTCAGCACGTAACTTGCATGCTTTTCTCTGTCTCATATAATTGATGTGAGTCAGTGTGACAATGTTTGCCTGTTTTGGATCAAGTTTGTTCCTTTCTTAACCCATATAATACAGTAGTTCAAAAGTAACGGTTAATCGATCAATTACTATTGGGATCGATCAAGATGTTGATCTATGATTAATCGGTTAACCGTTTCAGCTCTGAATGCTAAATATCCGCAATGAAAAATTGTGATGCCAGAAAACTTCATGTAAGAGTTATGCCCTTTAGTTTTTTAAATATATTCCTGTTGGACTTGAGTTTTGCACATGGAGTGGCGGTATAAGTGCACAAATTGTGTAATCTTTCTTGTCTTACTTGTACAAAAAGTAATTGATTGATTAATCGTTACTTTTGAACTACAGTATTATATGGGTTAACAAAGGAACAAACTTGTTCCAAAACAGGCAAACATTGTCACGCTGTCTTACACCAATTATATGAGACAGAGTAAAGCATGCAAATTACTTTCTGACATACTTGTTTACTTGTTTGATCATCATATTGAATCAGTGGCTGGAAATGGTCATTCTTAACCCTTTACCCATTGCGGGTAACAGACGACACTTGCAAAATAAATTCATGAATTACTAAAAATTTTCAATTTTTGCCTGAATAACATGAATTATGACCCCTCATAAGCCATGTTTTTGAGACAAAAATTGAAAACATAATAAATTTGAATGGAGATTTTTGTATATAGGCCTAGTCAGTTCTGTTACATTGGTTAAAGAGTTCATGCTGAAATCATAAACGGTATGGCAATTATTCAAATATCTAATTGGACAAGTGATTAATCGGTTAACCAAGGTTAATCCACGTGATTGATTGAAAAAGAAAAAACCCTTGACCATTTCAGCTCTATTTTTGACTTGCTCTGGCCGGATATGCCCATGAAATTGTGAAAAGGGGTTAACTTGTCCTCAGTTGCAAATAAGTCCATCTAGGTTTGTAAAGATGTCTTAGACTTAGTCTTCGTGGTACAGACTTCACCTTCATCTACTCATCCAGCTAAAACCTATTGTTAGACAGTCTGTTGATAGGAAAGACGCATTAATCATACTTAGGATGAATCAGCTGAAGGATAAATAAATCATCTAATCCACGAACTGAATCTGCACTGATGATTTCTTGTCATCCTTTGATCAAAGACAGTTGGTTTAACAAACTCGAGGCCCCCAAGGGAGCCTCAGAAGGTGGAGTAGTGATTGTTTACATTATAGACAAGTTCTGTTTTACTGCAGAGCTAATATTTCATCTAATTTGGGAGAACCCATCTGGATTCTCGCGCAAATGATTGTGTGAATCCATACCTGCTAGCAGTGTCCCAGGATCCTTTGAGGCCACCATGATTGAACCCCTTTTGGATATTGATAACACATGTTAACTCTTTACCCAACACAGCTTTTTAATTTGTAAAACATCAACTGAATTTTTTAAAAAATAAACAATATTTACTAGGGATGCGGACCGGACCGCAAAAAACCGATGCGGTCCAGGGGCCGGACCACGGAGCGGACCGCCATCATTGAACCGCTTTGGACCGGTCCACACATGGCGGTCCGGTACTGAAATGAAATGAATGAAAAGTTTCTGCGCGCCGAAGGCGCACAGGGACGATGTGGGATTGAAATCCCTTGCGACCCTAATAACTTTATTTGTTTTATAGCTTTATTTGCTTATAAATTCACGACAGTCGGGAACGACATCCAATAATCTTATTAAGTTTGAGTGTGCGACTAGCAGTAGGATAGTGGGTTGAGATCCCCGAGAACCTCGAACTGGAAAATGGCTAGGAATTTGCAAAATTACAAGAGTTCTGCTCCGTGTTTGCTAAGAGAAGTGGGCAAATTTATGGTAATACTGAAACCGCAGTTTGGTGGTTATTTTAGAAAAAAGAAAAATAAACCCAAACAGTCGCTGGTTTGGGAGCAGCCCCAGCATATTATCCTTAACGGTTACAAAAAGGAAAAAATCCACCAATATGTGTTTTTGAAAGCTGGGAGTCATCTATCAGCCTATAAGGGAGAGTGGATGCTGGGTATAGGCCATCTGGTCTGCCTTCAGGGGGGAACAGATGACGGGGTGATTGGAGGGAAAAAAACACAAAAACCACACACACAACACCCTCTCACAGGCGCACACCCTAAAGCCCTTAAAGGGGCTGTTAAATCTTTATTCAAATGTTTATTTATATAAAATGTACACTCGTCCCTAGCCAGACAAGCTTGTTTCAATCCTTGCCTGGTGTTTGGTGGTTTCCCGTGTATGTTAACAGAAAGGTAGGTTGCACCAATTCCTCCTACGCTTCGTCTTCCTTTTCTATGCGTCTTCTTGAAAAGAGTGTTGCAAGAAAATTTGAGAATGTTCAATTAGAAAAGTTATAGGTAGAGCGAAAGATAGGTATCCGCTATTGTATATTGTGACTGTTGTGTGATTGTTGCTATGGATGGGGTGAGGGTGGGTTTCTTCGGAGCCCACTCCCCACACGCAGAGTTGCGAGGCAATCCTCACAGACTCAATCCTAAAGATTTCAATGAGTAGCGAGGCAATCCTCACTGACTCCACGCAGTTTAATTCTATTGAGTAATGTTAATTTCCTGTGGCTTGTTTTGTTTTTCTGTTTAGGGTTCGGTGTTCGTTCAGCTTCGCCATTGATTCACTATCCTGGAGTATGTGGAGGGTTTTGTTATATAGGTCTTATTAAACGCATTTCAATCGCGCTTCGGCAGAGTTGCAAGGCAGTCCTCACAGACTGTATCCTAAAGTTCTCATTGAGTAGCGAGGCAATCCTCACTGACTCCACGCAAATTAGTTATATTGTATAATTTTTTTTTATTTTCTGGAAACTTATTTTGTTTTTCTGTTAAGGGATCGGTGTTCGTTCAGCTTAACCATTAATTCACTATCTTGGAGTCTGTTGAGGGTTTTGTTTTGTAGGTATTTTAATCGCGTATCAATAGTTTCTATTTTTGCTAGCTCGTGACGTTCCTTTATCGGTGTCCATTTGGGTTTGCATAGTGCCACACGCAGAGCATAATTTTGAACCCTCTATAGCTTCTGAATGTTGGTTTTGCTCAGGTCACTTGTTATTATGGCACCGTATTCTAGTACCGGGCGTATAAATGTTTTGGAGAGTTTGAGAAGCACATCTTTGTTTGCTCCCCAATTTCTACCCCTGATCATCTTCAGAAAATTGATACGTTTAGTAGCTCAAATCGTAATGCAGTTTACGTGACTTTAGACTGAGATTGCTATCTAGGATAAATCCCCAAAAATTGGCCTTTTTGCTTCCTTCTAATTTGTGATCGTATAACTGGAGATCGATACTGAGGACTGGTTTTTCCTTTGCTTCTTGAAGAACGTAACTTTTTGAGTTTTGGCGGCATTGAGTTTGATGCGCCACAGGGCGCACCAGCTCTCAAGATCGCGAATGGTATCCTGTAGACGATTTTTAATTATGTTTCGGGACTTGCTGGCCGTCCAAATGCCTTTGTCGTCTGAGAACTGCGATTGTTCAACACAGTTTTTCCATACTTTTTCTATGTCATTCACATATATTATGAATAGAAGCGGGCTTAGAACCGACCCTTGTGGTGTTCCCGCTTCGAGTATTACTTCCTCTGACACCTCGCGATTAACCCTCACCTTGATTTTTCGGAATGTTAGAAATGATGATATGATCCTCAGAATTTTAGTGGGTAATCCCAATTTCGCTAGTTTATATCTCACGCCATTGTGCCATACCGAGTCGAACGCATTTTCGACGTCCAAGACTGAAAAGCGCTGTTCCAATTTCGTTTTGACTAAATGCTGTTTTCATATAATCGACCAGTCTATATACGTGTTCGATTCCCTCTTTCTGACTCCTAAACGCTCTTTGCCATTTGTTGAAAAAGTTGATTGATTCGAGATAGCTGCGAAGTCTCGTAGTGAGTATCCGCTCAAATATTTTTCCAACACAGCTGAGCAAGCTGATTGGGCAGTAGTTAGAAGATTTGGTGAGGTCTTTATCGGGTTTAGGTATCATCACTCCTGTGGCCACTTTCCAGCATTTTGGGAAGCACCCACGGGAGAGACAGCAGTTTAGGAGTTTGGTAAGTCTACAGTAGAAGATGTTGGGGCTCTGTTTCATTATTTTGTAAGAGACTTCGTCTTCTCCTGGGGACGAAGATGACTTGCATTTTCTGATTATACCCATGACCTCTTCTTCGCTTATTGGTTCGGTTAATTCATGGTCGTCCCCGTCTTCATGCCTTTGGTCGAAGTTCGGTTCATTGAAAACTGAGTTGTTATCTTGGACAAATTTATTTACTTTTACCTTAAAATCGTTGTCATATCTGTTTCCTTTTTGTGGACGATGCGCTTTCTTTAGAAGTTCGGCAAAAGCGCTGGCCTTTGCCTTGTCGTCCATGACCATAGTTCCGTCGCTAGTCTTCAGCGCATTATTATTGGCTCTTTTGCTCTTTTGGCCAGTAAGAGTTTTAATTGTATCCCAGAACCTCTTTGGTTCTCTCAGCCCATTTAGGTTTTCTGATGCTTTTTCCCATCTCACGCGATTGTCGTTAGCTATGGCCTTTTTTACTTCTTCATGTAGGCGATTATACGCGGTTTTAAGTTCTGCTCTTTTCATTTGACCATTCTCTGATTGGTAAGCCCGGAAGGCTTTTCTTTTTTGTTTGATTATTTGAAGAGTTGTTTGGGTTATTCTGTTTATCCGCGTCTTTACTGTTTACTTGGGACAAATTTCATCTAGTGTACTAATGATAACAGTACCGGTACTGGACTGGATCGCAGACTTTAATATATAGATGCATGTCTAGCTTTAGCACTGAGGTTATCTGGTAAAGGAAATCCGAAGCTCCTATCACCAGTCAGTAGACTCAATACACGGTGTTGCAAATGTCTGGTGTGAGATCTCATAACAGCTCGTCAGATACATTCTTTGATGTCGGTGAAATCAAACGGCAGTGACTGCCGAATACCGCCTCTGTCTTTTGATTCCACCGACTTCAGAGAATGCCCTGATTGGAACGCGCTTGGTTGAGTAACAAACTAACAAGCTTCAATCACGACGATGTCACATGGCAAACGTTCACTGACTTGAGTGTTGGTAGGTGCCAGGTGGTTCCAAATAAATCATTTGTAACTATGCAACTTTACCTACCAGTCGTTTGTTTAAAATATAGCATAACCATTTGTTAAAATTTAAAATACTATTGGAGTCTTCTAGAGAGTCGAATGATACTCAATCTAGTGAAATTAGTGAATCGCCCAGTAATTCAAATACAGCGACATTGAATGTATTATATAACATGCCCAGAGTTACCAAGCTTGCCCATCAGATGGCAGTAACTTGATGCTTTCTTTAACACACACTTCTTAAATAAAGCAAATGTGTTAAAATCTTAATTTGGTATTACCAAAAGTAAGGCTTTAACTCATTTCACTTTATTTAATGTATTTTATAATGATTGGACCGCTCCGGAACCGGTCCAGGCAAGAATAACGGGCCATCAGGGGTTGGACCGGACCGGCTGGACCACCTCTCCCCTGGGCCGGACCACCAGTGGGCCGGACCACCACTGGTGGTCTGGTTCGGTCCGCATCCTTAATATTTACCTATAAAACCTTACAAATATGGATGTCATCGGAACCGACTCAATAAACCGGTTCCAATGACAGCCATATTTGTACAATTTTATTGATAAAGTAAGCGTCAGGATATTTCAGGCCATGTTAGCCTTGAATTGGTTAATTTCCTTCCGTTATGTTAGATAAAGGGTTAAATTGATCTTTTCACGCGAATCCTAGCAGAGGTGCAACGAGAATCTAAATGGGGTATCACTGGTTTTATTGCGCGAATCTTTGCATGGATCGATTCTCTGATTCTCATCGAAACATAAGCCCTGGACTGGGGTGAGAGGTCTTGGTAATCAATACCTGGAGTGAGAGCTTCCTAATGTCGCCAACGTGATTATAAGCGGTTGGCTAATCTTCACTTTATACTTGTGGTCGCAATATCGCTATTCATGCCGAAAGTGGCATCCGCAGCTAAATCTAACAAGTTTTAGGGTAAATGTGAATCTATTTCTTCAGCTCACTGCACATTGAAGTATCATTAGCTCACTGACTGAAAGAGTAGTTAAATTTTTCTGTCAACATGAATGACCTGTTCCCATATTAGTTATGGGCAATATACCGAAATAGCGAACCGATACCTATATCATGGAGATCGCGAAAAAACGAACGGAACCAATCGTTGAATACCGAAACCGTCTGAATTTTCAAATTTTCAACATTCGCTATTTATAAGTCCCAGTTGAGACATGATAACAGTTGAAAGGTTCATTATTATGAAATAAGTGACTAATTTCCTTTTCAGTTTTGTTAACCCTCAATGGACTGGGCGACTGTCCAAAATTCCCACTGGACTTCAATCTGTACATGTCCAATTGATTAGCAGCGATTTTTGGGGCCAATACTATAAAGCTGTTACAACTGTATTCTGCAGAATTGTATTTTCTAGATATGACTTTATGTGGGTTAAAATGAACCATTAGTATTTTCAAAGATCTGGCAATTTGCCAGGTGGCAAATTGCCAATTCTTTTAAAATGCTATTGATTCATTTTAGTCAGTTATATTAATAGGTAGAAAATACAATTCTACAAAATGCAATTGTAAAGGATTTATAGTATTGGCTCCTGGTCAAGTCTTGGCTGCATGAGACTTAACTAGAAATCACAGCCCATGTGCTTTTTCTACTGTCAGCAGGACTAAAGATGGCATGGTCAGTGCACATGCTCTGAGATCTCAAACGTCTGAAATTGGGTTTTAAACATTGAGGTGTGTTTAGAACAAGTCACAAATTACTGTAGATATGATTTGTGATCGTAAAAGAATGCCACTGGTTAGCTCATTAGCAGTGGCATTCATAACATTGTGGTAGAATGATACTACAACAACTTATTCTGTTTTTCCTGGTGTGAATTTCTGTTTGGTACTATCAGAAAATCTCAGTCAAGTCCGATACCGAATACCCAACCGATACGGAGGTATATCCCCGACCCCAAAAAATACCGAAATCTGATACCGAACTCAGATTTCCAATTCCACCCATCTCTAATATGGATGTTGAAATTCTACATGATGGTAAGATAAGCTTGTGGAATTTTAAACATACAGCTGTACAGTTACATTAGTGTGTGACATGGCATCCTATCAACTAATCCCGTGCAATGCCCATAGTTCGTCAGTGCATCTTAGCTTACCAACTAAGTCTGTGCTATGCACAGGATTAATTACTCTTTTCTTTCTGGTTATAAGTAGGATCATCTCTTAACCCTTTACCTAACATGAAAAGCAGACGATACATGCAAAAAAAATTCTTGAATAACTAATTTTTTTTCATTTTTTGTCTCAAAAACATAGGTTATGACCCCTCATTGGAACGAGCTCGTTCCAATGAGGGGTCATAACCTATGTTTTTGAGACAAAAAATGAAAAAAATAATGAAACTTAATTGGCGATTTTTGAGAATAGCGCTGGCCGGTTTTGGCCGTTACGTTAGGTAAAGGGTTAACTCTGCGACTATCCCTGTGCATTGCACAAGCTTAGTTAGTGGACATTTTTCTGTATTGTTTTGATGTGGCAGATACCAATTTTTGTAACCAGAAAGGATGACAAACCCTTTGCATTGCTGGTTACTTCTGGTTATAAAAACATCATTTTTAACTGAGTAAAGTCAGCAGCCTTTGTGTAAATCTCAACTGTATCAAATCTTTACCCAATGTAATGGCCAAAAGCAGCCAGTACTATTCTAAAAAAGCATTCAATCTCAACTTATGACTCCCTCATTGGAATGGATTGTGGATAGGTTTTTAGTGAATTCCCCAAAAATGAAAATATATTATTCTGTTTTCAGTTAATAGCATTCAGAAATGTTTTCTACTGCTGATCAAACATCAAGATAATTCACATATTATAAAACCACTAAAATGACTTTAAATAGTTTTTTATAGATTCACGATTATGACTTCTGGCTCTCACTATTCACCAGTTTACAAAATCATTTTATTGATTATAAACACCAAGCCTGTGAAGCTAAACATAAACCCCCATTAACATCTTTTTTTCAACTTGGCCAGGTGATGACACTTAACAAAATTTCAATTTTGAACCAAAACATAGCACATGACTTCTCATTGAACTTCTCACTGGGATGAGTTTGAAGACCTCCTTCAGACTTCGATTTCGAACAGTTCAACACAGAGGTGTACACTTCGTCTGGGACTGGATTCAAGTCACAATTCGCTAACTTCCAACTTCCATATATAAACACCCCCCCCCCCCCCCGATCGTCTTGCTAGTTGCCTTAAACCCATTTTATTTATCGGCAGCAACGCACTTAATCCCGATTGCCCACGTGTGGGCACGGTGGCGCTGTGTACTAAGGCGTACTGCACGTCGATGGTGCACTTGTCTTCAACTAGTGCTAACCAGGCTTTTGTGGAGTTAGGACGTTGGGGTGTCTGGCAGTTGCTCGCCGTTGATCGGTGGTTCTCTCCGGGTACCGCCCATAAAACTGTCCCACACGAGGTGACCTTGGCTGGCGAAAGTGTCGTTAAACCCCAAATAAATAAATTTATCGGTAAGTTACTCGCTTTTTCAGCTAAAACATGTGCAGGTCGGATACAAATTTACACAAAATGACGTCACGAAGGTGACATCCTTAGTAAGTTGCAGTCGGGTTTGTTTTCTTTGTAACTTTAACTATGTCTCGCCGGAGCGACATTTCCAATGTTCTTCGATAATCTTTTCGATATCAGTTTTTTCCATATCCAATGTGGCCGCCATGCCAGCCATCTTAGATTTTTCGTAATTTTCGGTTGTTCGTGCAATAACTTGAAAATGAAGTGCATCCTGAAACCTATTTTTCTGGTGGATTAGTGGTGACTAAAAGAAGGTTCCGTTTGATAATGAGTTTTCTGCCATATCCAATATGGCCGCCGTGGCAGCCATCTTGGATTTTTTGTCATTTTTACGAGTCCACGCAATAATTTGAAAGTGAAATCACCATGGATCCTATTTTTTGTGGTGGGTAAGTGGTGACTAGAGCATGGTTCCTTTCGATAATCAGTTTTCTGCTGTATCCAATATGGCCGCCGTGGCAGTCATCTTGGATTTTTTTGTCATTTTTGCTTGTCTGCGCAGTAACTTTAAAAAAGTAACACCATGGATCCTATTTTTATGGTGGATTAGTGGTGACTAGAGAAGGTTTCCTTCCGATAAGGAGTTTTCTTCCATATCCAATATGGCCGCCATGGCAGCTATCTCGGATTTTTTTGTCATTTTTGCTTGTCCGTGCAATAACTTAAAAACGAAGTGCATCATGGATCCTATTTTTATGGTGGATTAGTGGTGTCTAGAGGATGGTTCCTTTCGATCATCAGTTTTCTTCCGTATCCAATTTGGCCGCCATGGCAGCCGTCTTGTTTTGTTTTTTGTTTTTTTCTCTTTTTTACTTGTCCGTGCAGTAACGTTAATAATAATGACCAATGGGTCCCAATTTTTGTTGTCAGTAACGTCACCCTAAATTCAGCCATAGCTACTGGGAATTCCCCAGGCCGGTATCGAATTTTTAAATGTTTTTTTTTTTTCTGTTGGAGATGATATATCCAAAATTTGAAAGCGGGAGGTCTGAAACAGGTGTTGATATCAGAGGAGTAAGAAAAAAACCCGTTAAAACTGACGTTATTTTGGTTGAAGGTTGAAAATTGAAGATACTAACACGGCGTGCGCTAGACCTCCCACGCGTTAACAAGGCCACGAAGTCTCATGGCGGTAGATACAATAATGAGGAAATTAGCCATGTCACCATTTTGGCGTGTTGAGGTTTTAAATGGTGAAAAGTGCAAAAACCTTAACTGATGTAAAAGGCAAAACGACGATAAATCAAAAAACTTTAAAAAAAACGGTCATCTCCTAATTTTTATGCTCTACAACCAGCTGCAACATACTAAAATTTCATCAGAATACGACGTCATTTAAGTTTTATGACGCTGACATCAATAACGGCACCCTTTAGTTTGGCCATGACAATTGGGAATTTCCAGATCGGTACAACATTTCAAGACATAGTTTTTGTTGGAGGTGAAATATGCAAAGTTTGAAAGTGAGAGGCTTGATACAGGCGTTGGTGTTAAAAGGTGGGAGAAAAACGTTAAAATCGGCGTTTTTGGACAAAGGTTGGACTGTGAAAGTGAAAAACGGAATTTCTTCATTATTTTTTAATGTGAAGAGGTGTGCCAAATTTCATGAGCTTTGGTCAACGGGAAGTGCCCGAAAAACATATTTGATGAAACAAAAAATGAAAATAAAAAATAGGCCTATGATAGCTTTTTAGCTCATCTTGACAAAGTCAAGCTGAGCTAATCTCATCGCTCTCCGTCCGTCGTCCGTCGTCTGTCGTCCGTCGTCCGCCGTCCATCAACACCATGTTTTGGTCTTCTCCTCCAAAGCCACTGGACCAATTCAAGTGAAAGTTTGTGTGAGTGATGCTCCGAAACGGGCATTTCATTTTGTTCAACTCAACATGCCCAGCCTCATAGGGAGGGAATGGGGGGAAATGCACCAACATATTTTTAAAATCTTCTTCTCAAAAATCAGTGTGTACAGTGACTTGATATTTGCTATGGAGCTTCCATATGAGGTGTAGAATTAAGTTTGTTCAAAGGAAGTTCGTGAAGTAATATTTGGCTTTGTAATAGGAGGGGGTGAGATTATTGGTCCCACCCAAAATTTCTATTTTCTGAAGCGATGGTCCGGTATGAATCAAATTTGGTTTGTGGTATTATTGGGTCATAAGTACTTGACCCATGCAAAAAAAAAAAAATTTCCACATCCCCATGGGAACCCTGGGAGCTAAAAATAGAAATATTTTCAAACGCCCATATTTCCCAAACCATACGGAACAGAGAGCTGTTATGTGGTATGAAGTATCCTTAGGCCCTGTAGAATGGAATGGTAAAAAAGAAATTGCCATCGGTTATGTTAGGGTGTTCTGTAATGGGCATCGAAAAAATGCTGAGTCAGCATATTTGCAAAAATTTTAAAAAATCCAGAACCAGTCATCAGAATCTTTTGATATTTGGTATACAGCATTCATAGGGGGGGGGTGTGGTTGGGGGGGGGGGGTCAGATAAAAGTTTGTTGAAATAAAGCTCATTGGTTCATATTAGGGCTCTCTACAGGAGCCCGAAGTTTTAACATAGGGTAATATAGGGAATATTCTTTAAAAATCTTCTTCTTCAGAACCACCAGTCAGAATCTTTTAATGTTTGGTATACATCATTGTTATGAGGGTCAGATTCAAGATTGTTCAAACCAAGTCCCTAGGTTAATATTTGGGCTTCCTTTGTTCAAAATGGAGAGTAATTTAAAAAAATCTTCTTCAGATCCACCAGTCAGAATGTTTTGATATTTGGTTTCCAGCATCTCTAAGGGGGTCAGATTCAAGTTTGTTCAAATCAGATCCCTATGTATATATTTGGGCTCACTATGGTAGTCAAAATTTTTACTTAGTGCAATATGAGGAAATTTCTTTAAAAATCTTTTTCTTCAGATCCACCAGTCGGAATGCTTTTATATTTGGTATACAACATCTCTTGGGGGGTCAGATTCCAGGTTGTTCAATTCGAGTGCCTAGCTCAATATTTGTGCTCCATATGGGAACATGAAATTTAACTTAGTACAATATGAGGGAATTTCTTCAAAAATCTCCTTCTTCAGATCCACTAGTCAGAATGCTTCACATTTGGTATATAACATCTCGGGGGGGGGGGGGGGGGGGGGGGGGGGGGGGGTCAGATTCATGTTTGTTCAAATCGGATCCATAGGTTAATATTCGGGCTCGCTATGGTAGCCCAAATTTGAACTTAGTGCAATTCAAAGAAATTTCTTTACAATTTCTCTTCTTCAGATCCAACAGTCAGAATGCTTTCATTAGGGCGCTCTACATTTTATTTTATGATCAACTGAAGAAAAGGCATGATGCCCACATTATTTTTGTCACTCCTGAGGGACTCAAGCATTGACAGTGTAGCCTATATATGTGGAGATGGCTTGCTTAATGTAGACTCATTCTTGGACTCTGTTTAAATTGTGTTCTGTTCAAGATGAGCGGTTAAGGCCCCGTGGGGCCTCTTGTTGTCATTCCAATTTCGTTGGATGACTCAACTAGAATATTTTGAAATCGCAAACCAGTTTCCAGAAGTCATCCAACGAAACACACCCATCACCAAGTGGACCCAGCAACGAAGAGAAGGTGTATGGTGCCTTTTAACATACTCAGTTGCCCGTTAACCATACCGCCGCAGCATGCATCCAGCCGCTTCCAACCTGTGCATATGACGCACTAGGAATACAGTACCGCCCATTTTGAGAAGACTGTGTCCAAAGTTCTGTTAGCAGCCACTCCAAATTTTTAGAAAAATGTCATTTGAACTAAAATGATCTAAAATCTTTCTTGACCTCAACTTTATCCAATAAAACTTAATTTTGAACCATTTTTCGTGGATTTGATGTTTGAATATAGTGAGGTCATACTACGACATGGCGCTGCATTGTATCTGTTTTCGTTGCACCTATATGGGAAATTTGATACCTCTGTGTTTTAGTATTATGGCTAATGGTGTGTCAGCAGCGTATATCTACAAAAAAACCCGAAATTGACGTAAAACGTCGAAAATGACGGTAAATCTAAAAAAAAAATACTGTTCTTTTTATTTTTTGAGCTCTGTGGTATACTAAGATGTTATCCAAATCGAACGAACGTTAATTTTTTCGACGCAGACGTCAATCGAGACCCAAATCTGCATTTTGCACTAATTCAGGTATTACTTGGGCAGTCTGTGAATATTGTAGTGGTTTCATCTGTAGTTTCGGAGTTCTGCGAGTCATAAAATGGCCGATATTCCAGTATGAAATGACGTAAAAATACCGAAAAGACAAAAAGATGAGTCCTTTTTATGTGTACCCATACTATGTATGGAACACATAATATCATCATCTGGGGTGGACCTCCGTCGTTCGTCCATCCTTCGTCTGTCCGTCTGTCCGGGCCAACTAAACCTGTTTAGGAGCTATTAGTTTTAGGAGGTTAGTCGAAATTAGGGTAGTATTAGGGTTAGGAGAGGGGTGGGGTTAGGGTTAGGGGTAGCCCCAGGGCAGGGCTAAGGTTGGAGGGGGTTTGGACCCAGTGGGGTGGGGGTTGGGGTCAGGGGTGGGGTTTTAGTTTTTATAGCCCCTAAACCAAAACATAGCCCCTAAACCTTTTGGTCGTGCTAGGGTGGGGTTAGGGTCAGGGTGGGGTTGGGTTAGGGGTAGCCCCCAGAGTAGATCTTAACGTTGGGGTGGGTTAGGTCCCTGGGGTGGGGGTTAGGGTCAGGGGTGGGGTTTTAGGGTTTAGGGTCAGGGTAGGGTTAGGGTTAGGGTGTGGTTTTTGAGTGGATAGGGTGGGGTTAGGGTTAAATATAAGTTCTAGGGTGGAGGGAGGGGGGTGGGGTTCTGGCTAAAATAAGGTGATGAACACATGAAATGTTTTTTTCGAAGCCTTTAAACCCAAATAGTTGGAACGTCCGTTCGTCCCTCCGTCCGTCCGGACGTTCCAACTATTTGGGTTTAAGGGCTACGAAAAAAACATTTTATATTCGTCCGTCCGCCCGTCTGTCCGTCCGTCCGCTCGGCGTCCGTATCCATTTCTTTGGCATTCGATAACTTGAAAAATATTGCTTGGATTGTCAAGTTACTTTATATTTGTGTTCAGGTTACTGAATGAAAATTGAAAATTCCTCCAATCCCTTTGGCACGAGATAACTCAAAAAATATCGATCCGATTGTCATGTTACTTCATATATGTGTTCAGGTTACTGATGTGCCGAGCTGTATAGTTTTTGGTGTAAATCTGATAATTTAATCCTGAGATATTAACTCTTTATCCTTCAAATTGAGAATTCTTCCAATCCGTTTGGCATGAGATTACTCAAAAAATATCAGTCCAATTATCATGTTTCTTTATATATATCTTCAGGTTACGGATCTGCCGAGCTGTACAGTTTTTGGTGTAAATCTGTTATTTTGATCCTGAGATATTAACCCTTTATCCGTCAAATTGAAAATTCCTCCAATCCCCTTGGCATTCGATAACTGAAAAATATTGCCTGGATTGTCAAATTACTTCATATTTGTGTTCAGGTTACTGATCTGCCGAGCTGTATAGTTTTTGGTGTAAATCTGATAATTTGATCCTGAGATATTAACCCTTTATCCTTCAAATTGAAAATTCCTCCATTCCTTTGGCATTCGATAACTTGAAAAATATTGCTTGGATTGTCAAGTTACTTTATATTTGTATTCAGGTTACTGATGTGCCGAGCTGTAGAGTTTTTGGTGTAAATCTGATAATTTGATCCTGAGATATTAACCCTTTATCCTTCAAATTGAAAATTCCTCCAATCCCTTTGGCATTCGATAACTTGAAAAATATTGCTTGGATTGTCAAGTTACTTTATATTTGTGTTCAGGTTACTGATGTGCCGAGCTGTATAGTTTATGGTGTAAATCTGTTATTTTGATCCTGAGATATTAACCCTTTATCCTTCAAATTGAAAATTCCTCCAATCCCTTTGGCATGAGATAACTCAAAATATATCGATCCGATTGTCATGTTACTTCAAATATGTGTTCAGGTTACTGATGTGCCGAGCTGTATCGTTTTTGGTGTAAATCTGATCATTTAATCCCGTGATATTAACCCTTTACCCTTCAAATTGAGAACTCCTCCAATCCATTTCTTCGGCATGCGACAACTCAAAAACTATTAATCCGATTATTAGGTTACTTTATATATGTATTCAGGTTACTGATGTGTTGTGCTGTACAGTTTTTATGTAAATCTAATAATTTGATCCGGAGATATTAACCCTTTATCCATCAAATTAGGCACTCCTCCAATCCATTTCTATATGTACTCATACCATGTATGGTGTACATAATGTCGGCATCTGGGGTGGCCCTCCGTCTTACAGCTTTCTACTAGTTGAGCGTATGGGTACACATCTGACGATTTCATCGGCCTATTTTTTTTATTTGTTGAGCTTAGCAAAACACTCAATTTTTTTCCAAATCGGACGAACTTTCATGTTGCTGACCTTGACGTCAAAAGTTCACAATTTCGCTACGAGAAACTTTTTTCATTCGGGTTAAAACTGATGGCATTTTTAGATATGGTTTTTAAGGGGAATTATTTTTCCAAAATTTCAGAAATAAAGACTTTTCTTGGATATAAGAAGTCGAAGATGTTTAAAAATTGCGATTTTACGTCAAAACTGAGAGACGTCAACAACGAAATTATAAATATTTTATAGAACACTTAATTAGTTCCATGTGTCTGAAGTTTCATATTTGTAGCTTAACCCTTTGAACCCTGGTGGTATCTTCCATGTCAGTTCCACGGTTGCAATAGGAAGAGTCCATATTTATTATTTGGGGGTAGACCAATTAATATTTTCAACGTGCAGCCTTATGGCTGCACGTTGAAAATATTGATTGGTATACACCACACACTTACCTTGCCGTCGCCCCCCTTAATGACATTATGACGCAGCTTGTGATCCGACCGGAAAAACGGCCTCTGGAGTTCATAGGGTTAAGTAAGTAGACAGTTATTGGTGTCATAGATGTGAAATTTTTAGGTTCAGAAGTGGAAAGAACTTGCAAAAATTAATGAACCTTAAAGTGACGTATGAACATCAAAAATGGCGATAATTCGAAAAACTGAAAGACTACTAGCTTCTAATTTTCTGACCTTCACAACATGATAAAATTTCATGAAAAACGAATGAACTGTATTTTTTGGACTCGTGACCCTTTATGACGTTTCTGGCTAGATCGACTGTAACCGTTGATAATTTTCTTTGACGGCAAGAAATTATTAGATATGTATGTTTTGCGGAGATTATATTTCTAAAATTTTAGAAGGATACGCTTAGAAATGAGCTTGAAACTACAATGATTAAAAAAACGCGTTAAATCCGGCTTCTTCCAACAATGGGAGGAAATGTGAAAAAGGAAAAATTGGCTTTTAAAACATTTTTCTTTTGAACAAGTGCGCCAAATTTTATGATTATGAGTGAAGTGGAAGGCTTAAAATTTCAACTTTCAAATTCGTTGAATGGTATAAGGGTGTGTGAATGTGTTGTTTTGATGAAATCACACGTGATTTGTAAAGAGTGATGGTGAAGAGAAATCACAGCCTTACAACCGAAATTGGAGAGAAGCGGTCAGAGCAAAGAGGTTTTTTGAGCGGTTTGTGGAATAAAGTGAAACCTGGATATGAGGAAGGCCTACATCTGCGGGGGTGCACAACTGTTCAAACCGAGTTCGAGGTTACACAAGCAGATAGGTAAAATAAGAAAGACAGTTATGCGGAGTATCAAATCTGTAATTTCAGAGTAATCGAGACTGGGAAACTTCCCCTTAGCATATCCAAAACACCAGCCTAGCCTTTACTTGGGAGCATAATCAAGAAATGATTATTTCATTGTTTGTTTATTGGATTTTATTGACACTTTCAACAGCTAGCGCAACATCGTGTCGGGCAGTTTTACGGTCGAAGAAGCCGAAGTATCCGGAAAGAACTTTCGAGCGGCTGCGAGCAGATGTAAGACTCCAGATTATTAACTGTGTACAAATAGAGATAACGTTGGTTGAAAGCAACTGCATGATCGATGTGCAGAACGCCTTTGTACACAGCGTCACCGTGCCCCCGCGTTGACAATCTATCTTAATTGTCTTGCCCAAGGACACAACGTAGTTACCGCTTGTCAGGATCGAACCGTCGACCCTTCGGCTTGAAATCCAATGCCCCAATCACTAAGCCACCGTGTTGACATGTCATTCTTCATAGAAATTTCTTCTTAACCCTTTACCCAACGTAACGGTCAAAACCGGTCAGCGCTTTTCTAAAAAATCGCCAGTTAATTTTCATTTTTTTAAAAATTTTTTTGTCTCAAAAACATAGGTTATGAGCGTCGAGCTCGTTCCAATGATGGATCATAACGTATGTTTTTGAGACAAAAAATGAAAGAAATTAGTTATTCAAGAATGTTTTTACAAGTGTCGTCTGCTTTTCATGTTAGGAAAAGGGTTAACTGGTAATGTTCCAGGGATGGCACCAAAGGGGTCGGAAGAGGGTGGGAGCTAAGCCTCAGCGGGGAGGGTTAGCCCCCACCCCCCGTCGGTGAAATCGGGCAAATTTTTCGGGGAGATAAAATTATGCAAACACTATCAAGATAGAGATAATATTTCCGAAGATCCGATACACGTGCACAATAGGAATAACCCGTTGGGCATATAAAATCGCCGTAGCATACCAACTGTTAGCCATATTGTCATAAACTCAAATATTTGAAGATATCTTCAGAGATTTGAATTTATGTTAATTTGGTTGCCCGTAGTTACCGGCTTTCTTGACATAACCTTTCATTTAGATATAAATATCGGGATATTTTGCATTTCATTTTGACCCTCTCAAAGTCTCTTGAGTCACGGATATTGCGAAAATTTCCCAATTAAAACAAACATGGTCGGCCCGGGCGGTCCGTGGGCACTCTAGCTCCCACCCCCAAATCGGGTATCACAGTCACCGCTGACGTGTACGTATCTTCATTGTGTTTATTACATAACGTGCTGGATAGAGACCCTGAATAATTTTCATTTAAATCCATAAAAGTTCGAAATGATGCACAATGTGACCGCGCTAATTAAGTGGGACTATTGATGTCTGGGCGATAAGACCTGTATGACATTTTACTGTACAATCAATAAGTATTCTGAACGAAAATGTCGCGTAAGCGCAGAATATCTAATATATAAATACGAATGTCTGGATCTATCTCTCTATCTTTGTTCCGGGTGAACTCCTCCGTTTCTCGACCGATCGATCTCAAATTTTGTACACGGGGGTCATTCGTCCCTGCGAGTAACACAGGTTGGATGCCGTTCCCGTGCGGGGTGACCTTGATCTTGAAATTGATGACCTTGACCTTTTATTTCGAAAACGGCTCGGCCGATCGGGCTAAAATTTCATATGTGCGGGTATATTTACCCATCGATCATTTTGACTTTATTGGGTGTCCGTGCGGGGTGACCTTGACTTCAAACTGGTAACCTTGATATATTTCTCCGTTTCTCGACCGATCTGATATAACCATCTTCTCCTGTGCAACGCTGGGTATTCACCCGCTAGTATCTTATAAAAAGGACAATAATAAACCATGAAAAAGTACCAAAACAGGATGGTAAACGTTAGTGTTCAACCGATTGCCAAAAATGGTCGCTGACCGATTACCGGTTATTTCTGCTCACAATCGGCCGGTCCTGATGCCGATTCCGATTGTAATGCCGTGCACTAGCAGACGAGTCGAGGCGCGAAAGAAATACAATGAACTGAACATTTTTCACAGTGTTAAACATCGTTGACTGGGGGTCGCAGTACAATTACCAGTCGCGCACACTTGGGCGGTAAACGTGGCTTTCAGAGCCACGTTTACCACCCAAGTGCGTGCGACTGGTAATTTTACTGCGACCTGAGTCAATGGAGTGAAACCTTCACATCTCCAGTATGAACTGGCGATTGCCGCAGATACTCTCAATTGTAAGCTTTACATGTCGTTTAACTAGTATATCCCGTAAAGGGGCGTCTAGAGAGATTAAGAATACACATTGTGGTTGTTTCTCAACTTTATTGAAATGTATCATTGACATCATTTTACATTAACAACTGAACAATTGCAGAAGATAATAAAATGCGGTTAATGAATCATCACAAAATGCTTGGCAACAATCGGTTGAACCGATGTTCCACAAGCCGTTGCCGTTGTCATCCGATTGCCCACAATCGGCCAGTTCCGATCATCGGTTGAACACTAGCAAACTTCAGTTTACCATGGTGCTTTGGGACTATACCATGTGTAATACTGTTAGTAATCATTGTATCTGCCGGGGTGTATGGGAATTTACCACCTGTCTGGGAACCGAAGGGTGTATGAGTTCCCAGACCGGTGTTAATTCTCATAAACCCCGGAAGACACAAGGATAACAGATTTATTTCCAAATCCTTTCGTTCTGTTTATCCTACTCATACAAAAATAGAAATTAAAACTAATTCATTGAGCTGATTTCCTTACCCAAATTTAGTGACACAGAATTTCAGCAACCACCCCCTCCATGCACCCCCCCCACGCCCCAACCCCTTCCACCTTCCAAGCACTTCGTGTCAGGATAGGCCTATTCATTTTCTAACTACGGTGCTTCACCAAATGAGTTTTTTTACCGGTTACTTTTATACCAGTTATTGTGTATTCCTGTTTTTACACCGTATTTAACCACGATGTAAAAAATAAAAGAGATACTGTGGACTAAAAGTTACAACGTGCCTCTCAGCCAATCAAAAAGCTGCATTTCATTCCATTTGGAAATAATACTTCTTTATAAGGGATCTCTTGAGACTCGAGAATGGTCTATCAAGTAATTGATGGGTACAAGTAGGCATTTTGTCAAATTCGGCAAAAGCTTATTGAAAGTGCGCGGTAGGGGCAGGAGGTGGAAATGAGGGATTGCGCCGAAACCGAATGGGTATATATGGAAAAAAAGGAGACTGGGGAAGGGGTGTAACCCCCTCTTGTTTGACCGCTTCTGAACGATGCAGTGATTGGTTTCCCAAAGTCGTGGAAACCATGTCCAAAGCTACACTTTCATTATTTCGGTGGTGGAAATCTAGAAGGCCGAAAATTAATAACGATAACAGGTTTTGGGGGAGGGGGAGGTTATCTGTGATAATAAACAAGTATATCTTGAAAGAAGTTGCAAAATAAAAACAAGAATCCTTCTTTTAAGTTTGTTTTTCTTTGTTGACAACTCCAGCCAGTGACATAATGTTTTGCCCCCCCCCCCCCACCCACCCACACGCGTTGCCTTGGATCCCGTTTAATTGTATACATTTTAATTAAAGAACCCTGTTAATCGAATATAACTTCCAAACACAAACCATTTACCATATCTTCAGTACAAATTTGACCTGTTAATTGCATATAGGTTTTAGAAAAATATTTTTGTTAATTGAATAAACAATCTTGTAATATGTTGCGAAATTACTCTTACTCGTTTATAGACCTATTTGACCTCAGTACATCCAGTACAAGTATTTACTCTATTATATCTTGCTTGACATCACCCCATGAGCGCCATCAAACAAGATTTAATACAATAAATGCCCAGTTTTCGTTAGAATATTACCAGATCCGAATACGCCTTTTAATTGAATAATTTCCACTGGGAAACAGACTGTTCAGTTTACAGGATTGTATCGTATAAAGAGAGAAAACAATGGAGTCAGACTTTTTGGTGCGAGTATACCACACCCATCCCATAATAAAAGACAAAAGCAGAACAAATACTGACATGAAAATTGGAAATCTATATACATTTATAGAGGAAAAGTCCCATAAAGCTCGAGTATATTCTTCGAGGGCAGCGTGTTGGAACCAAGACTGTGTGTGCTTTTATCCAATAACTGCTGCATTTGTCCACGAAACAGCGTATTGTAATGCTTCTCCGCCATTTCTATATTCACGACGCCAGTCGTGCTTTTTTTACATCTTAACGGGATTTCCACCTATATGCAGAGCTAGGAGGAGTTAAAATTTTCCTTAACACGTTAACCCTTTACAAAACGTAACGGCCAAAACCGGCCAGCGCTATTCTCAAAAATTGCCACTAAGTTTCATTATTTTTTTCATTTTTTGTCTCAAACACATAGGGTATGACCCCTTATTGGAACGAGCTCGTCGAGCTCGTTCCAATGAGGGGTCATAACCTATGTTTTTAAGACAAAAAATGAAAAAAATAGTTATTCAAGAATTTTGTTTACATGTGTCGTCTGCTTTTCATGTTAGGTAAAGGGTTAACGTGTTAAATAATTCTGTGTTAACGAGTTAAATGACGTTAAATGTTAAAATGAACAAAATTTTAATAACTTCGGCCATTTTTATTGATTTGAATTTGAATATAATTGAACTTACGCACAATTCGTCTCTTGAGTTCTAATGTGTTCTATGTGCCTACTGGCACATAGAACACATTGGAACTCAGGGGACGAACAGTTAATATAGTTCTCTCAGGTTATCGTAAATTCTAACATTCAGCGATGTTTTCATTTAAGAATACAATCGCTGCGGCTGCATCCTTAGAAAGAGACATCCGCCGTTGCTCGAATACCAGTCCTTACATGGAAAATATACGTTCGGATGAAGCTGATATTGCTGTGTCGTCAAATATCGGCGGGTCAACTTCGCCAACGTTGGTAGGGGGCTACGGACATCTAAATTATTCGTGTTCTTCAATTTCGTCAAATGGCGCAAAATTCGACGTCATCGGCACGGCTTGGGTAAACACAAGATAAAGACGCAACGCTACATATTGTACAATTTTATCTTATACCTGTTGAAGATATAGCCCATGTGTTATAGATTATCTATAACACATACCCCTATGTCATATAGATTGGAGACTCCAGATGAGTCGACATTTTGACACGAAATCATCCCCAAAACCCTTTTAAAAATGCAGAAAAGAACAAAAATGGTCGGTATAAGATAAATACAACAATACCATAGTGTGTTTTGATATGTTTGATATCTCAACTCGTTGAAAGTGAGTTTTTTTCGCTCGGCAAGCCTCGCGAAAAAAACTCACTTTCAACTCGTTGAGATATCAAACATATCAAAACACACTATGGTATTATCGTATATATAATCGTCAAGTTAAACGTTATTAACTTGGTTACATTTTTTTGACGTTGTTAAAATAATTTAACACGTTAACTGCTCTCAGCCCTACCTATATAAATATCAACAACTTACGCAATCTCTCCGAAGCGAAATTGCTCGTTAGTTGTTGGTATTTATTTTGGCGATATTCTCTTAAAATGGATGCTATTCTATTCATATAATATCTTGATCTTGTTTTCTAACTTGTACCATATTTTACCCAAATAATTTCTGCCATTATGATGTCTCCTCCATCATGTCAGCAGATTAAGTAACGTGCAGTTTCTGGTTGAAAAGTACGTTGAAACTGTCAATTTCATGGTGCTTCAATAGTAAAATACAATATTCCTTTTAATATTTGTAATATAGTTTCCAATGACTTTGGTCTGAAATGAATGTTATTTTTCAACTGTTCATGTCGGCATGCACTGAGTCACACATCCTTTGTGAGAGCCTTTTCGGCAGACATTTGGTTAACTGTATATGGTTTTCACAGCGTCCAGCAGTACAGAATACACATCTCGGTTTCTGTTTTGGCCTATACATGTGTAAGCCACATGGTAGGTGGTAGCATCGACTTTCAGGTAAAGAAGCATGTTTCAGTTTCACAAGGCCCAATTTTGCGTCTGCACCAGTCTACAGAAAGCAGGTTCCGGTTGAGTATACTGATGAGTATAAACTAGGAATAATTCTATAATGCAGTACGCAAATAACAAGTCACACCGTGTACACATTACACATGCATGCAGTGAATCTGCAGTTTTCCAGATAAAATGCCATGCCCAAATCCTATTCCTTTTCAGCTAAAGCTTCCACTGCATACAGTTAAAACTTGAAGCTCTGTCATGAAATGCACACAAATAGCACGTCCATCTGTGCGTTAATCTACGCGTTATGACCATAGTAAGGCTATTAAATTCTGTACATATGGTCTGTGCACAAGCAATGTTTCAGCCAATAGACCTCCGGGTAACCCGGAGGTCCATTGGCAGAAACATTGCCTGTGTTTGCTATGAGTACCAGGAGAACCTGTCGTGCTTTGGATGCCATTCGATATGGCAAATGCGCGCAATTCCTAAGCGCAATTAAGCCTAGATAAGCGCACAGTTCATGACAGGACTTCTAGTTTTAACTGTATGTTTCTCAAATCTGCTGTTTATATGCCGTACATGATTGACACTGGTCTTTTTTTTTTACACATGGAACAAAAACTAACTGAACGAAATTTTGTCGATTCCAGAACGAAATTTTGTCATTTCCATTTGGAAGACAAAAGATCTCAAGACTCTTTGAAAAACTTTCTTCTTGAAAACCCTACATATTCATAAGACTATAAACATGATCTGTGAAATGTCGAGTGAGAGATCCAGTGCAACGGATACATGTGAAGACATTCAAAGAACAAATTATGGTTAAAAAAATCTTGTGTTTAACCCTCATTACTTAAAAACCTGCAAAAATGTAGAGCTTTTATGCTCAGAGCTGTGGAGATCAAGTTCCAGGTGGAGTGTGTGTGTGTCCAAAAACATTGGTGAAGCAAAATCCTTGCTAAAAAGAATGGGGTAGGGCAGTCAAAATCCACAAACAGAAAACATATTAACTGAAAAACAATCTGCCTTTTTCAGTAATCTAACACAACAGGCCAAACAAGTGATCACAACACATCAAAGACTGATATACAATCGTCATTATGCGAGTGGCGCAAACAGTGCAATGAAATAAAAAGCTTTGTAATTTTGCCTGTTTAGATGTCGAACCAGATGGTCTTTGCATGTCACATTCTAATATTCTATGATAAAATCTAAACAATATAACATAACATGGGTTATTATGTGAAATAATTTTCATAGAAAAGATGCAGAACTTTGTTTTATTCATGGACCCAAACTGGAATGCCGGGATTGCCCCCTTTTTCTTGATCTGTCACTGACTGAAGTGCTTTGTGAAAAACACTATTTTGGTTGATGTCTAGAAATCAGCATAGATTCAATTATGTGATAACTCTGCCTTTTCTTGGTTCTTAATTTCTTTACTTATATTTCAAATGTGCTCATTTTTCAGGTCAAACTACATACTTTTACAACACTTGAGGCCGCATTTGTGAAAATCCTCAATGATTTTAGCAGATTTTACTGTCCGCTTCGCTATCCTCTTTTACATTCAATTTATGTTACATGTTCATTTTTCCCGAAAATGCTTTATCTCTGTTGCTTTCTTTTTGATATACTATACACATAAATTTTCTCTCCAGTTGGGGAGCTGGGAAAGAAAAACACAATTCACTGTGGCCTATTTGAAGATATTACTTCCGAATATTCTGTTTGGGGATCCCCATGAACATTTAAACTAAAAGCAAATACATTTCCTCTATTTCAAAGAAACATAGATGGTAATAATCACATTCAATTGTTTAAAATTGAACATTTTATTTCAGTATATGTCAACAAGTGAAGGTAGTTTTCTCCTCCCTGGTCAACTTTATGTCCAATTTGTACTAAGTATACTTACTGCAGTATGGCACAAATCAACGATGTTGATTTAGAAAACTTCTGTTGTGCCAAAACAGTATAAATGCACTTAGAACGTTGTTCCAAAACTATTTCAGCAAAATGGGGAATTCGTGTGCTGTTCTGACGCACCTGCACTTAAGGCATATTAGCACTGCAAATACTGATTACACATTTTGTGGTAAACTGAAGTAAGTTTACTTACCACTTTCTGGCATTCGGCTTTGATCGAAAATCACTTACGACATTTGGGTTTTAAGACATAATTGTAAAAGGAAAAAAGATTCAGTCACCAAAATTACAGAGATGAAACTTTTATACCCCCAAGACACTAAAAAATTTCAAAATATCAAAATCAATAAAAATTACACTTGAGACCTTCTGACACACAAACCTCGCCTCGATGTATACACGTATAGCGATAGCATATATTGGCCGTTACGTTAAGCAAATGGTGTTTGGAAGGTGATCTGGCTGCGTTGATGACTGGGGTTAGGCGTTTTTCTAAAACAACATCCCACCCCCTCTCCAACCTTAAAATAGCTAATGATTTTTCTTTAGAAAGAGTCCAATGAGGTTGTTTCACCGATGGAGCAGAAGCTATTTCGTGAAAGAAAGAAATGGAAAATTGAGAAAGTCTGTGAGCTGGGATGGGGAGTCGTCTTACATAATAAGTGGGACAATGTGTAATTAGATAGAGGGTGAAAATATCTTGTCTAGTTGTATATTTTTGCCATTTTAAGCTGCATTCGATTTCCAATGACCATTCTCCCAGGGGGAAGAACTTCTATTTCAGAGATTTGGCCGTGCATAATATTATTTAAATATGCAATGCATCATGTATTAATTATTCATGTCGCGACTTTTGAGGTTTGTGTCATTGTATAAAACGATTTTCTCGAGAAACAAAGAAAAAAGAACTCGATAAAGTAACAATAGGTATTGACTATAATGCTCCCGTCTGCTTGTATACTCTCGATAATTGGTCTTGGAACGCTCGTCGTTGCCTGAATACTAGTTTTGTTCTTTATGAACGTCGGTTCCACGACAATCAAGTTATATAACTTGTATATTTGAGCAACCAACAGTTTCGGATGAGGAACATTTGCTGATCGTGCTTTTAGAGAAAATATTTTATTTTGTGCCCGGCACTCTGTGAACCTGTTCCTGAAAATGTATGTGATAATTATATTTCTTTGAATGCCATTGAACTCGGGCCCTGCGAATATCTGAATGCAATCGAATCGAGTTACGAATCGAATACTGCTCAATTTTAGCGAATCGAATCGAATATCAAATCGAATTTATTAGAATCGTTACTGGTAGGGCTACCGGGAAAAAAACATCGTGTTTTAGTCCGGAACATAACCATGTTGGCCCGTTCTCCATCTTCCATGTGCCGGCGATGGCTATACCCGTCGCCGGCAAATTAATTTATTAAATAGGAAATATGATAAATCCGTCGCCGGCAATGAATGTGGAGTTGTGTGAGATGGAATCCGTTTTTAAGCTGACGTGTGCCTATTTTTAAAACGCTCTTTCCTCCCGCCGATATCCGACAGAGAGAAAGATTGCAAGAATAATCGGAGATATTCGATAGATATTCGGCACCAATTGGTGAATAAAATTCGAATCGAATACTGCCGTCGAATCGAATATCATTTCGAATACCGAATATTCGCAGGGTCCAACATTGAACCTTCCATTTTTTTTATCTAAAACACTTGCGCCAGCTCTGGGGAGGATGTGCCCCCTCCAACGTTACTGAAGAAAACTTATCGCAAATGATACGGACTGTTCGGTGGGACTCGCTCCCTTCTTAAAAATGTTATTTTGTGAATATTTGTAAACGTATCGTTTCGAAAAGTTAAAATTACCGAAGATCCACACAAAGAGCTCTAAAAGCGATGACAGGAAGACATTTGTATAATTTCGTTGTATTTGTTTTGAACTTCCATTTTTTTCTTATTAGCTCACCTTGACAAAGTCAAACTGAGTTCATCTAGTCCGTCCGTCCGTCCGTCCGTCCGTCCGTCCGTCCGTCCGTCCGTCCGTCAAAACACCATGTTTTGGGCTTCTCCTCCAAAACCACTGGGCCAATTCAAGTGAAAGTTTGTGAGAGTGATGGTGCTGAGGGGGCAATGCACTTTTGTTCAACTCAACATGCCCAGTCCCATAGGGAGAGGGTGGGGGAAAATGCTCCAAAATTTAAAAATATCTTCCCATGGACCACAAGGTACAATGGTTTCATATTTGGTGTAAAGCTTCCTTTTGAGGTGTAGATTCAAGTTTGTTCAAAGGAAGTTCGTGAAGCAATATTTGCCATCGTAATGGGGGGGGGGGGGGGGGGGGGGAGATTTTTGGCCGCGCTCAAAATTTCTATTTTCTTAACCGATGGTCCGATCTGAACTAAATTTGGTTTGTGATATTATTGGGTCATAAGTACTTGATTCATGCAAAAACAATTTCCTGTGTCCCCGTGGGAACCCCAGGAACTAAAAATAAAAATCTTTTCAAACTCCAATATTTCCCAAATCCCACGGAACAGAGAACTGTTATTTGATATGAAGCATCCTTAGAAACCATAGAACTGAATAGTAAAAAAAAACTGCCATCGTTTATAACAGGGTGTTCTGTAGAGGGCGTCGAAAAAATGCCGAGTCAGCATATTTGCAATTTTTTTTCAGATGTAAGTTTGTTAAAATGAAGCCCCTAGGTTCATATTTGGGTTCAATACAGGAACCCGAATTTTTAACTTAGGGCAATATGGGGAATAATCTTTAAAAATCTTCTTCTTCAGACCCACCAGTCAGAATGCGTTGATATTTGGTTTATAACATCTCTAAATGGGGTCGGGTGGTCTCTGGGTTCATATTTGGGCTCTCTTTTGTAGCCCAAAATTTCAACTTAGTGCAATATGATGAAATTTATTTAAAAATCTGCTTCTTCAGATCCACCAACCAGAATCCTTTCGTATCTGGTATACAACATCTCTAGGGAGGTCAGATTTATGTTTGTACAAATCGGGTCCCCGGATTGATATTTCGGCTCCCTATACCCCCCCCCCCCCCCCTCCCCTGAATTTTAATTTAATGCAATGCGAAGAAATTTCTTTAAAAATCTTCTTTTCCAGATCCACCAATCTGAATGGTTTTATATTTGGTATACAATATCTCTAGGGGGATCAGATTCCAGTTTGTTCAATTCGAGTGCCTGGGTTTATATTTGGGCTCAATAAAGGAGCACAAATTTTAATTTAGTGCAATGTGAGGACATTTTTTTAAAAATCTTCTTTTTCAGGTCCACCAGTCAGAATCCTTTCATATTTGGTGTAAACATCTCTAGGTGTTGGAGGTGGGGTGGAAGGGGGTCAAATTCAATAGGGCTCCTGGGCTCATATTTGGGCCTCCTATGGTAGCCCAGATTTTAATTTAGCGCAATATGAGGAAATTTGTTTAAAAATCTTCTTCAGATCCACCAGTCAGAATCCTTTATTATTTGGTATCCAACATCTCTAGTTCACTACTCAGAACTCTTAGTCTGATTTTAACAAAATTTGATATGCAGCATAAGTGAAAACAGATATTTGATGTAAATAAAAAAAAATTAACCTTAGCTATCGTGGGACTCAATGTGTGCTAAAATAGAAATATAATTCCAAGTTAATTTTATAAAGAGCCTTGCTTATTAAATGGTGGACATACACGCTATTGACTGCATGTGTGAACTTTTCATTTCATCCCATGTCTGAATTGCGACGTCCTGACGTGACGCTGGCAACAGTAAGAACATGAAATTATGCAAATTCATACAGCTAGACTCAAAATATGAATTTACAATACTTTGTTTGGGATTAAAGTCGATAATACTAAAAAAGTGCTCCTCAAAGTTTATTATACTTTCTTTTTTGACTCAGTATATATATCATGCCTGAAATCCATTACTCTGATTCTTGTACAGTCACCATGATATGATATTTTAGTGAGACATTTTGTTGTAGTTATTTCTTCACTTTTTGGGTATACGGTCTTCAAAAAGTACAGCATGCTCTAGTTGACATGAAAAGTTTTTCCAGAGGACATTCACCTTATGGAATACACATACTCCTAACCAAGCATATCCCCCACACACTCCATTTAGCCTAGCCCCGCTCCTGTCCTAATGGGTCCATGAATGTATTGAGATCAACAGTCATTTTACAGACTCTTCTATTCCAGAGGTAATCGGCTTTGCTTATGTCTTTACCAACGAAACAGCCATAATTCGGCCAGTGGTATTCACAAAAAAATCGCCATTCAAATTTCATTATTTTTTCACTTTTTTTTCCTAAAATATCATAGCTTATGACCCTCATTGAAATGACCACGTCATTTCAATGAGGAATCAAAAGCCCTGTTTCGGAGGGAAACATGAACAATTGAATTGTTCAAGAAGCGTCGTGTTGTGAGGCATGCTCTCAGGCGACCAGTATTATTATTAAAAATACTACTACTACTACTACTACTACTACTACTTATTAAAAATACTACTACTACTACTACTACTACTACTACTACTACTACTACTACTACTAATAATAATAATAATAATAATAATAATACTATAAAAATATGATTTTGAAGCAAGACGTGGACCCACTGTGCAGTATGCATCACCAGTTTGAAGAGACAGTAGGTCACAGTGTTGCCGACTGTCCTATTTTGGCTCCATCTGAGTACATCAGTTGGCACAAACAAGCAGCTACCCATTTGCACTGGAAACACTGTAGGCACTATGGCATTCCTACCAAGGATACTCGGTATACACATAAACCGGCAACGGTTGTGGAAAAAGCCAATATATATATCTTGTGGGACACGCAGATAAGGAGATCAAAGCCAACATATCAGATATTATAGTGAAAGACAACAACAAGTCGTGTCTTTTGAAAGATATGGCGATACCATCTGAGTGGAACACATCTTTCAAGGAAGTTGAAAAATTTTCGAAGTACAAAGACCTTGAGATGGAAATTCAAAAGTTGTGGGGACTACAGTCCCAGTTGTTTTTGGTGCGCTAGGTCTTATAAAGCAGAGTCCTCAGAAGCATGTAGATAAAATACCCGACCAATTTAATATCCAACAACTACAGAAAACGGCCCCATTTGGTACCGCTCATATATTGAGAAGAAAGACACTTTCCATCACCTGTTAATCCAATAAATCGTCAGGTAAATGGCGTGCAGCCGGAAAGATTGGTTATCCTAGGCATTAAAGATAATAATAATAGCTACACCCCGTAGCCCATTCTTCCCAATCTCTCCGATAAGCATTCTAACCCTCTCCTTTGTGTCACCCACTAAGCATCTAATTTTCATTCTCCCACCTCACTTCTCTATTATACTCCCAATGAATGTATTCTGTTAGATCGGTATTTCGGACATTCTGATAGAAAGTGTTCTTGGATATTCATTACGCCTAAATTACTCATTTTGACACTCTACCTTTTCACCGTCTTTCCCAAGCCCCAGCGACTGTGACGTCAACTTGAACAGCAGTGACCCACCACTACCCTCAAGATGCCGTCAGGGTACTCTTCAAAACCTGGCTTCTCTTTATCACACTGGCCACCCAAATACCTCTTTGCTTGGACCCCTCTTGCCAGTTAATGTTACAGTCCTCGATGACTCTTTCTCTCTCTGACGGTTTTTTTTTATCCAGGGTTGTCCCTACTTTTAAGTCCGAGATCCCCATTGAGTAGTTCTCTATTAATTCACTCACTTGCTCCATCCGCCCTGTCTTTGGTTTGAATTCCAAATATTCTGGAACATTAATTTACATCATCGTGTGTTCGAAGTTTACCAAATAATTAAGATAACAGGGTTATTAAGACTATCCTTTGAGTGATCCTAAAAAAAGCCAAGTCTAATTCCAAAAGGAATCCAACGTTAGTAGTAAGGGAGGGCGATTGGGTGTAAAATTTTAACACTGAAATAACGATAGACGACCCTGGATGCAACCTGGCGTAAAATTTTAAACACTGAAATTCCCATAGTCGACCCTGCATGCACTCTGGCGTACAAGTTTAATAATGAATAACCATAGACGACCCTGGATGCAACCTGGCGTAAAATTTTTAACACTGAAATTCCCATAGTGGACCCTGGATGCACTCTGGCGTACAAGTTTAACAATGAAACAATGAATACCCATAGACGACCCGGGATGCCCTCTGGCGTAATTTTACGCCAGAGTGCATCCAGAATCGTCTATAGGAATTTCAGTGTTAAAATGTTACTCCAATCGCCCCCACCCCCACCCTTACTACTGGCGCTGTTATGGGATATTTGTTTACTCATCTTTCGTGGACTTTGCATGCAAAATATCGTTCATTTGATGTGACGTCCCTTTATTCACAAAGATACATAAATAAACTTCCGCCATCCAGTGATAGATATTCCAATCAAGAAGTATTTAATTCACATGGAAACAATCAAGATATTAAAACAAATAGTGCAATTTCGCGTCGTAATCATAAAACTGCATCTGTGGCGAGTCTTCGGTCATAATGATAAAGTCATTAAAGATTCTGTCAAGTCAAGTCTCGATTGATAAACATGTCTTGTGTTGATTCAGAGAAAATGAATGTTTCTAGTATTTTGTGGATTCAATCATCTGGAATATTTCAGCTGATCGGGAAAGAGAACCTTTGTAATATTCCAGACTATTTAATCTAAACATTGGCTATATTTAATATGGTCTATTTGAGGACTAAACTGGTTCTAGGCCATAACAGCGTCGAATTCAGAACAGAATTAGACGGGTTGTCCATGCACGAGTTTCCTTGTGAGGTCGAAGATTAATTCGAGTGTTATCACCTAGCTTTGAATAGGGATGCCGCCTTCGTATATCTCTTATTTATTTATTTATTTATTTATTTTATTTTATTTTTTTTTATTTATTTTATTCATTTATTGGGATTTAATGACACTTTCAACAGCCAGGGTCCCCTCGTGTCGGACAGTTTTACGGATGGAGGAAGTCGGAGTATCCGGAGACCGGAGAGAACCACCGAGCAACGGCGAGCAGCTGCCAAACTTTACAACTCCACACAAGTAGGGCTAGCATTGTTTGAAGTCAAGGGCGCCATCGACTTGTAGTATGCCTTATCACACAGCGCCACAGTGCCACCCATGCGGGAAATCGGGATGAACCGCCTTGTCCAGGGACACAATGCAGTTACCCCTGGAGGGGATCGAACCGTGCCCCTCTCGGTTTGAAGTTTAATGTTGATGATACACTGTTATGTTACATAATGTTGGAAAAAACTCTCGGAACCCTTTCCAAAAATGTGTCCCACCTAAATTAAACGTGTCCAAGACAACTTGTCGATATCATGTGCAACTTTAACATAGTCTAATCATGCCTTTCGCGAGAAACTTACTATAGAACAAACACAAACATCATCTATAACGAGACTAGGTTCAGCCTGAAGTATAAAATCATTGGTTATAATTTTTGACGTGACGATAAAATTATATTCAATGATTGTATATTTCACTTGAGATATTAGACTCAGTTCAGTTAAATATATAGTCTTTGGTCTACAGCCAAGTTGTAATCCGAGCCATTAAGGCATGCCAACATTCAAACTAATTAGATTACTTTATCGCAACGTTCGGAGTAAGACCGCCGGAGGTCACATGAGGCTCGGGAGGGGGGGGGGGAGGGCCTTTTTCGCAATAAGTGCACCAGTGGAAAAGGCTTTACTTACTTTCCGAGAACTGTAACCGAGAAACACCCGAATATTCGTTTTCTACGTCTTTTACATGTGCCAATGGGGGAAGGGGGGGGGGGGGAAATAATGAAGAAGACTGGGCAGATATGACCAGAGAGGTCAAGCCGGCACAAGGGATTGAATTAATATAGTTCACGCCAATTTAACTCATACCTAGAATGGAGTGCCCTTTGTGATACCCCTGCCCCTTGCCCTCGGGTACTTTCGGCTCCCCTTATTCGGAACGCTCGCATCGCATCCTTTGTGTGAAGGCCTTCGTACTTGTTTTGTCTTCACGATACAGCCATAGGTTCCAAAAGTGATCTTAAACCCTTATAAGAAATCAACAAGCACATTCTTCTGAATAAAAAAAAATTCCGGGTGATTTTTCCTTATCTTGTCCTATCAGTATTATGAGTGTTTCTGATATAAGAACAATGATTTGTTTTATTTCTCACAGTACATCTGTACTGAACACAGATGTACTTGATGACATCGCTGTTGCGTGTTTTGTTTGCTTATTGAATGAATTATATCGTTCGTTCCCCTAAGTCAGGGATTTATACACACCTCAATTAATAGAGTTTTTAACCGACTCTGGGTAACTTTACATAAAAAATCGAACTTTATAACTGCTAGTAACACCCGGTGGCAAGAAGAACATTGGTGGGTTACTCAAATGGTTCGAACAAAGTTTGAAATGCCGCCAATCATTCCGGTAATTCGCGCATTCAAGGGGTCGAAAAGGTTTGGTCTTCATCTGTATTGTCTACAGTTATCAGCATCTGCATTAGTTCCGTGCGATATATAATAAGCATGAATATTTACAAAGTGGGCTTTATAAGCCCATTGCCGATTCGCAATGTTTGACGTTAATGATATGCAAGGTCAGAGAACGCTTCGGGTAAACATTTCGATCAGCCTGTCTGTCAAGACTGTCGAACATGCGATAGAAACAAACAAAATATTTCGTTTGAAACGAGAAAATGTGCGTTTACGATTTAATACCAATAAAAATAGAAAAAATGACATGCTTTCAACACATCATTTAAACGACATGCCGAAATAATATTGATTTTTTCGTCAAATGAATACCGCAATGAACCCCTTCCAGTAATTGAAGGCAGACTCGGCATCGTGTATTTTGTTTTGTTTGCGCGTGTCAAAATAGCAGATAGTTCACTCAAAGGACACAAAGATCACTGCGTGAGTGAAAATTCAAACCCAGGGTATTCAAACAACAAATCAATACAAATATTTTCAAGCATGACACAAAGATGTTCTAGCTGGAAGAGGTTGTGCCCTTGTATGACCATGTCCCCCACCACAAGTTTTCTAAAACGTGAAAATCGTCTGTTAGTAGCAGTGTTGCGTGTCTAAATAATATTTTGTCCATATACATGTCAAACTCAGTTGAAGAATAACCACCGCCAGTCTAAACTATAGATGTAATGTTTCCTATACTAATAACACAAGAGTCGGATATCCTTTTTTTGTGAATTTTTAATAGAGAGCTTCCCCGAAAATGATGTAAGATTCTTGTATTATCAGTATAGAAGCAGAAGCAGCAGGATTCTTAATTTATTGTAGTTATGTTGCAACCTATTTTGAGTGGTAATGCACATGTATTCTGTACCTTTTCTCATGCTTTGGGTTCATACACAGCACTTAAGAGAGTTAATTGCATTAAAACTCCTATTGCAGCAAATTGTCCAATGCATAGAAATTCAAAATGTAATTTATAATGACCACGAAAGAATATTACTTCTGGAAAACTAATTTTGTTTGGTTGAAGTAGCTTTGATATGCCAAACACCTGCCCCATGAGCAGTGGAAATTTACGCTTTTGGTACTGTTAATTTTATTTTTCAAACATTGAAAAATGGATTGATAAGAATCTCCACAATCCACACACCTCACTGCCTAACCTTTTACCTAACAAATTGACTGAAACTGCACACATAATTCATGAATTTAGCAGGTAAAAATGTTTTTTAACAAGTTTTTTATACAAATCACATCATGTGTTCTATCATCGGAACAAAATTGTTCCCCCGAGGGATTCGATTTGCTTGAAGCTTTTTGTGTCAGTTAGAAAAATTGAAATTGAAATTTCCAGTTTTTATGTTATCTGTGGATAAAAGTTTAAAAAATAAAGTAAAAAATGTACCGTACTGCCATTTTGGTGATCAGAGTACTGCAATGATAAATTATTTCAGCAAGTTTTTATTTTAAATTTGTTTTATAATCACGAAATATTGAAATATGCTTCTGGCTACGGTTCAATAATTTTTAATAGAACTAATCTGTAAATGAACAATTATTTATTTAATAGCTAAGTATGAAATGTCTGGAAAAAGACTTAATTTGAGTATAAATGCATGGTACAAGGTAAAAACAGTTGTTCAACTTCAAGTCTACAAATAATGTATGAATCAAAATAGATTGTAGCATAACCGCAATAAACAAAGTAGCCCACTGCCAATACACCAATAACACAAAAACCTGACATTATTTTCCAGAAAGCTCTCTATGAGAGCTTTCCAGAAAATGATGTCAGGTTCTTGTGTTATTGGTGTAGTTGAAGATACATAGTTTATAGTGGTTATTCTACAACTTATTTTGACTCATACTGTAAGTCAAGTGATTTCTGAAACCGGGGTCGTCTCGGTTTGCCGACGGCTATTGTTTCCAAAGGTGGTACATGGAGGTCTGAATAATCCTATACACCAGAGAGCATAGGATTATAGTTTGTTCTAAAGATGTAGAGCTTACGTTTGGGGAATGTCGCTGTTTGCCGGCGGGGTGAATAACTAATAACAAGAGCAAAAATAAAATTTTATACACAGTGAACTTGTATTTCTGTATGCCATTCAATAATTATTATAAGAACATGAGCAATATATATAAAAAAGAAAAAAAAAGAAAAACAAACACAATATTTGGAAGAATACTCCCTTCGATGGGGCGTTTGTGTTTGACTGTACTCCATGCAGTATATATATATATACTTCTTGGAGTACAGTCAAACATAAACGCTGCTTCGAGGGAGTGCTCTTCCGAACATGGCGTTTTTTTCGATTTTTTTTTCAAAACGTACATGTCAAAGTATACACAAATACATACACAGTAAGTAAATACCCTGAACGTTTAGACACTGCGTCCAGATATTCAAGTACCCCTATCTGACGCTCTTCAAATATGCTATTGTCTAATTTTCTGTACTTTCTCTTTTTTGGTGCAATTTTAGCACTAGCGTTAAGTTGCAAATTTGTAGATTCATGAAAGGCTTGTTCCTTCTTGATAAATTCTATCATTTTGTACATGTTTGGATGCGACCCTGCGATGAATATCTGAAGCTTTCGGTGTCGCCCTCTACATGGTTCGTAGTTCGTGGCCCGGCCGTGTCGAAATGATTCCATGTTGCTGTCTCGTGTTCACTCTCAACCCAGTATGTAGTAACTTAATCGGTGAACCGGGTTACACGGGGATCAATTGGTCTGCCTATTTATTGCAGAACATCCTCCCACTCATCGAGTACCATAAACCAAGTGTCACTTATTTGATCCACTGGAACCAAAGGCAGATCTATAGCCCTTCGGATGACCAGCTGAATATTTTCATCCTGTTGGTAATCGGGTTTTAAGCCACAACTGTTTGCATACTCCCACACACTTTGCGTATAATGAAAAAAATAACCTTTCATGATGACAGAAGGAAAAACTGCTCTTATGGCATTCTGTGCTTCACTTTCAAAATCGGTAAAAATGTAAGACGGTGTCAGCAAAAAACCACAAACAAGTGGAACCATTTTATTTTCAACAAAAGCGTGCACAGTGTAAAGTTGAAAAAACACTTTAGGACACTCCGTCGTCTGCCAGAAGAAATTCATCACCGGCTGTAGTCATTTATAACTATCTGGTAGATCCATGCCTGACACCGTGTCTTTGGAAGAGGTTGTCTGGTCTTAGCACGTGAACGGTACAAAGACGACCTTACACTTTAAAAAGATGACACTTTTTCTATTACACTGCATTCACTTTCTTCGTTTCTTAGTGACGATACAAGTTCTTGGTATACTGAAGAGTAGGTGTAAAATGGGGATACCAACTCACTCTTTCACTTGTATATGTACACGTACATGTACCCATAGAGTTCAGTGTTAAAATGTACACGAAATGTACAAAAACATGTTTTGTACATCTGAGTTGGAATCCCCACTAGTTGGTCATCGTGAGTTAGATGGTTCGATCAGCCATTGGCGAATGAGTGGGTATTCCAACTCAGTCCACGCGGAAGAAATCGACCCTAAAATTTTCTCAACGTTCTCTGTCGTGAGTTAGATGGTTCAATCAGTCGTTGGCGAACTCAGCATTAAAATGTGAAAAAAATTAGAATCAACGACAATTTTTCCCAACATTCATCGCCGCGTTCTAGAGTGTGGTGGGTGCGATCCAGTCAGAGTGGGGATTCCAACTCAGTCCGCGTGGAAAATAATCGACCTCGAATTTTTCCATCGTTCACCATCGTGAGTTAGATGGTTCGATCAGTCGTTGGCGAACGTTGTGGGGTTTCCAACTCAGCATTAAAATGTCAAAAAAATTAGAATCAATGAAAATTTTCTCTCTACGTTTTGTCATCGAGTCCCTAGACGGCGCGATCGATCGATCATGAACGAAAAAAAAACGGGGAAGATTTCTAATGGAGGGAACAGATGAAAAATAAATTGCGAGGAGTTTTGAGATAAATTGTTACAGAATCACGAGATTCGCGAGAGGAAAAAAAGTGATTGATACAATATATAGGAGAAAAAAAAATATAAATAAATAGTTATTTAAAAAATAAATAAAATATCGAATCGAATAGATAATAAAATATATGTAAATCATGAACGATTCCAAGATTGTGAGAGCATCGTTTCTTCTAAAGGCGCTGATGAGAGCCTATGCATTCTGCGTGAACGAACAACTAGCTCGCATTCTGTTAGAATGATGCGTCAGGTGTCAGGATCATCTAGACTTCGATCAAGAGGATCATTCGTGTCTGACGATGGAAAGGGAAGACGTCGTCGTCAAGTATTTCGAACCGGCGTTCGAATACGTTCGAATCGTCGACGTGATCACGTTTTGGAGGAGATTAGTCTTCTGTAGGGGGTGAGACAAGCCCACCGGTTCGGAAGAAATGAAATTGGCGCGTAGAAGTCTGACTTTAGAAGACAAGGGATGCATATGGAAATTATTGCTGGAGGAAGCATACAACACGACTAAGTTTTTTTGTTGATATAAATAAGGGAGAATAGAAAATAAAAATAAATACATGCGTAAATAATATAGATAAAAATTAGAAAGAAAAAAAACACAAAAAATGAAAACTAGAAATAAATTGTATCCATCGTCAGATGACGACGAGGATGAGAATCCAAACAGCGTTTTGCCAATGGCGCCGTCGCTAGAAGAAAAAGAAAGAGGAGAGAGCTATCGCACTGATCAAATCAGTAGAATCCAATTGTATCTGACTCGAGAGAGAGACTCTTGTCGTTCTCTCAAGAAGAAGTATTCGTGCCTCATGAAATTCGTCAACGTGGTCGACACGACACTCATCACAATTTCCATGGGTTTACACCTGGCGGCATTGGATTGTTGTCGACCGCGGCTGGCCTTCCAATCGTGTTGACCATAGAAGGAGTGGCTCTCGCCGCCAGATTGTTTAGCACGGTCGGAAACTTTTTGAGTAGTAAATTATATCGGAAGGCTAGGAAACATGAAAAGATTCGTGTCTTGGCCAACTCCAAGATCGACACGATATCCGAAATGATCTCGATGGCGTTGAAAGATGGTAGGATATCGGACGCAGAATACTTCACGATATTGGACGAGAAAACGAAATACGACGCCATGAAAGAAGCCGTGAGAATCAAGACTCGTCAGATCATCAAGGAAGAGATTCTCTCATGGAAAGGGGGAGGAAAGAGGCCAGGGAGGAATTCGGTAAGTTGATAGAACTCAAGAGCAACGATTGAAATATATAATAAGAATAGAATTTTTAAAGAAGAAAAAAAAAAAATTAAATTTATAGAAATAAAATTAAAAAAAAATAAATACGAAATTATTTAAATAACCTTCAAAAAACTGTATTGCATAATGTGTAAGAGAGTTACCGAGATGGGTAATTCTCGAGAAGTATGAACTAAAAACGACAGACCAATGCTTCATGGAATTTGCAAGGCGTGTGGTTCGATCAAGACTCGATTCGTAAAAAAAAACAACAAAAAAACATGAGAGGCGAAGGCGTAGCGAATAAAATGATCAATAATCTACCTTTCGAAATGCATCAGCTGGGTCACAGTTTCACGGGACACGGGACGAAATTGAACAAGAGACTCAACGCCAATCTAACTCCTAAATCTTGGAGCAAACCCGTGAATAGGGTGGACGCGGCCACATACGATCATGATCTGTGGTACGCCAGACATCCAGACACCAAGACTCGCAATGACGTCTGCGATAAAAACATGTTGATGAAATTGAGAGACATATCGAATCCGACCAGGAGAGAGAAGCTCGAACGTTCGCTGGTCGGCAAAGTGATCGGTGCAAAACGTCGATTTGGATGGGGCATTCAAAAAAAAGCATCTCGGAAAAGAAGAAGAAGCGATTATTGACGAGCGAATTTGCCGAGGAGCTACACAAGCCCATCATGCGTAAATTTCGAACGAGAAGGGTGTCCATGAAGGGTCTGGACGACATTTGGTCTACCGACTTGGTCGATATGAGATCGTTTTCGAGGTGAAACAAGGGCATCAAATATCTATTGACAGTCATCGACGGGTTTTCCAAATACGGTTGGATCAGAGCCTTGAAGAGGTTCACAAATATGAGCTGATAACCGGAACAAGTTTGAACAATACGGGAGAGATAAGAATCAACATCGAAACCCAAGATCTATTCATTCATCCTAGTGAGAGTTACATAGTGGTGCAGGGACATCTCACCAAGGAAGATGGGAGTGAATACGCCAACGACGACACGGTCACTCTAGACAATAATGGCATCATGCATCTATTCAGTAATATAAAATACTTGCTATCCGGACAAGAGATAGAATCTGTGTTTCATCCTGGTCAGGCCACAATGATGTTCGGACTCTTGACGTATCCGGACGATTTTTCGAAATCGAGGGGACTTAATCAGTTGTGGGTGAAAGACACTGTTGGCCCTGCTAATGCCGGCGCCGCCACGATATTCAACTACGTCGTCAAGACGTCCAGACCCAAAGGAACGTTTTCATTCAGGATACCTTTGAAACACATCTTCGGATTCGGGGACAATTACAACAAGATCATGTATGGATTCAAACACAATCTGACGTTGATTCGAAATGGAAACGACAACGCGATAGTGAGACTCTCTGCGACCGATGCGGCTAAGTTAACTCTACACAAAATATCATGGTTCGTTCCGCACATGCAGCCTTCGACTGTGGAAAAAATGTGTCTCTACAAGATCATAGAATCCAAGAGTAAATTACCCGTGGGATTTAGAATGAGACAGTGTGACATGGCTAGCATTCCGTCTTCCATGAATCACTTCGATTGGAGATTGGCCATGAAAGAGAGACCGCATTTCATCATGGTCAAATTTCAGACCGACAGGGACGGGTCTCAAGAAAAGAATCCATCATTGTTCGATCACTGAAATTTGAGAAACATGCAAGTGTTTCTGAACGCCACGAGATATCCCACAATCGATTACAATGCATCGTTCGACAAGAACGATTTCTGCAGACTGTACGGTGACACCGCGGATTTTAGAAAGAAGTATCACGGTCTGGGCGAATTGATGAGCAACCCTAATATATCTCTCGCCGAATACAAGTCGATGTATCCTGTGTTTGTATTCGACGTCAGAAAACAGAGCGAACCACTCAAGAGTAGCGTCTTAGACATTCAGATCAAGATGCAATTCGATAGGAACATGCTGAGAGAAACCGAGGCCTTAGCCCTGGTCCTGTCAGATAGAGAATTACAATTCGAATCGGATGGAAATAAGATGTAGATCGTCCGATGAAATTAAAATAAGTAATTATTAATAAACAAAAAACCAAAAAATAATAAAAGTAATAATTAAAAAAAATTAATTTCAAAAATGAGTGAAAAAGAAAGAGAATACTTGAGAAGAAACAGTCGTGGTTTGATTGAAAATATTTCGCAAGATTTGCTAGCAATAATTCTAGACACTTTAGTCAGCACAGAACCTTTGATATTGATCGATTATATGAGATGCGAAATCGAAAGTAAAATCTTGATAGAAGATAAGACCAGAAAACTTTTAGACATGTTGACGTATAGAGGACCGACTGCTTTTCGAGAATTTATAAAAGCTCTCCGAAATGCCAAAATAGATGTTGACGCATGTTTCGAGATAATCGATCCAATTTCATGAGATGAAACACTGCAAGAAATAACGTATTAAAAACAAAAAACAAAAAAAAAAAAAAAATAAAAAGTAATGAGATCTAGAGAGATTGAATATCTTTCTAAATCTCATTACTTTTTATTTTAGTTTTAGTTTTTAGTTTTTTTTGTTTTTAATAATTACTCATTATTTCTAATTAATTATTTCCACATGTTCATTGTTTGTTCAAAGAATCTAGTTCAATCAGTAGACTCACCACAGAAGTCGCGGATTCGGGATTATTGGTTTTCATCCTGAAATTAACCCTGTCTCCAGCGTTCACTTTGAGAGGCGTGCCGAACGTGCTGACATTCGAGTGTTGATTCTCGGTCTTTTCGACGCTGTATCTCTTATCGCTGTCTATTCTGTTCACCATGAGATTGACGACCGCTCTGTTATTCAAATCCGTGGAAGCCAGAGACATTCGAATGATTTCACCTCCCAACTGCATGGGATATCCCACCTGACCGTGTAGCAATCCGCTTCCTCTGTTTCCGAAAGACCATTCGGCTTTTCCGTCGTCTAACGCGCCACTCTCCTCGGCCCACACGGTGATCAATTGCCTGGCGTATTTGACTTTCTCCACCACCGAAATCAGGGTGCAGGCGTCCGACATGTGCATGGGATCCGGCAGATTCGTGAGTGTGTGTCCGTCCATGTCTAGTTTACCTTCCATGATGTCGCCCTTTCTCCAGACCAAGTTGTCGTGCACGTACTGCCTGCTGACCGTGCTGGAATCGAATTCGTGATCGTGATCGAGACGGAATATGTTGATGCCGCCCTTCATGGTTCCGCTCAGGTAGAGAGCATCTACTTGTGATTCTATGTATTCTTGAGATCGCATCATGGTGGAATCCATGTAGCCTTTGTTGACCGTGGTGGAGTCCTCGTCCACGTCGTCGATCTTCGTCAGATTCAATATCTTGTTGAATCATGCATTCAGATCCGATTTCATTTCTCGTTTGGCAGACTTTCTCTGTTCCAGGTCTACATAGTGTTTGGTCTCTGCGTCCTTGGGATTCGCGGGAGTGGCCACGTTCGTTATCTTGTTAGAATTGGCGTTCAATTCCGATTGCATCGTTTTCTGAATGTATCTACCTCTCAGGTGTTTGCTGAATCGCGGGTGAGAGTCGTCTGCGTATTTCTTGGTCGCGGCATTGGTGGAACCTATGGGATTCGCGACGTTCACCAAACGTTTAGATTTCAGATCGAGATCGTCGGTCATGGCTCTATCCACATAATTATCTCTCATGTTTCATTCGAAATCCACATTACCCATGTCAACGTATTTTTTAGTCGTCGCATCTGCGAGATCTACTGGCTCAGGAAGATTGTAGAGCTGGTTATCTTTCATGTTCAAAGGTTCCTCTCGAGGTTCATATCTCTGAACATAACGTTCGTCCAAGTTGGCGACGTCGTAACTGGTGCCGACTTCGAGCATCTTCTTCTTCTTTTTGGGGCGACTTTCGTCATCACTCCTACCAAATTTATCGACTGGCATGTCGTAAAAAAACGTAATATATCAAAAAAAAAGAAAAGAAGAATCAATAATGAAAGTGAAGAAAAGGGAAACGTTATTACAATATATATGAGCGATAGTGAAGAAGAAGGGGAGAAAAAAAAAAGTAATGAGATCTGGAGAGATTGAACATCTTTCTAAATCTCATTACTTTTTATTTTTTTTTTTAGTTTATTTTTATTTTTTGTTTCCTTCTTCTTCTTCACTATCGCTCATATATATTGTAATAACGTTTCCCTTTTTCTTCACTTTCATTATTGATTCTTCTTTTCTTTTTTTTTGATATATTACGTTTTTTATAATAACACATTTCATTCTCTTTATCATATTTATGAACGAATGTGGTGCATCTCTTGGCAACACGCACATCATTATTCTCTTCAAACGGTGGTGGTTGTGGAAACAACTCATTCTTCTTCTTCTTTTTAATTTCCACAATCTATCCCTATTTTTTTCACTTCTTTTTCCAGTTCTTTTCTGAAATATCCATCATTATCATTTAAAAAAGCCTCGTAATCCTTTTTATCCATTTTTTATATTATTTTTTTTATACTTTATATAATTTAATTTTTATATAATTATATAATTTTTTCTTTTTTACTTTATAATAACATACTCAAAAGTGGTATATTCTTAAACGGTGAACTTGGACCAAACAGCAAACCCCTACTGAGTCGCTCCAAGTTCTGTCCTCTCTTCAGTTAGAGACCGTTTCCACCAAAAAGGTTGCCACCTCTCACGGGTTTTAGATACAATCCTTTACCACCGTCTGTGTCGACGCGACACACAACTCCTCCCTTCTTCAAAAACAGTCCACCACCCATTAATTTCTGAGCTCCCGAACTCGCGAGTCCCGAGAGAGCTCCCATGCCGAGAGCCAGCAACACGGTGTTCGTGAGAATGGGCAATGCTTTTGTGGTGAGCGTCCCCAACAGCGGTAGGAAACCGCCTTTCATTTTCTTATTATAATCCACTTGAGCAGGACTCAATCTCACTGTCAACCCTCCTCCATCACAAATCGCTTTCTCCATCCTTTTGATTTGAGTTCTGGTCCAGGCGATCGGATCACGACCGCCACTCGCCAGATCTTCGTGACTGAATTTGAATCTCACCGTCTCGCCTCGAGTTAACACTCTCCGAAGTTTGTCCCTCTGTCCTTTGGATATGTTCACGTTTTTAACCACGTATTGAGTCATATTTCTTTTTCTTTTTTTTTAAATATATTTTGTTCAATTGTCTTTTTGTTTTAATGATAATTATATATTAAATAATTTTTGTAATTAATATTGCGTTTCTTTTATTTTCTTCATGAAGATCTAACAGCTGACCATTTTGATCCATCAACGTAGTTTTGAGGCTATACAACGTGTCTAAAATCACAGGTAGATAAACTAAATTTCAAGGTCGTTCCACGATCTTATAACCTGGCGACACATTTGGAAAGAAGGAATAGATTGTCGGTTGCGCGCTACCATTCACATAGCTTCCAGCAATCACATCCATGTTCACCAGAATACTATTGACGGCGAGAATGTCGCCTGTATTTTCGGACGCTGCGTGGCCTCGATATATCTCTCGATCGAATCCGAACATCTTGCCAATCGAATCGTCCGTGTTGAAATCCACTCGGAAATTATCTTCCAAATCCATCATCGTCTGTAGGGTATTAGGGTTGGGAGCGAGTCTGATCTTGTTGTTTCCCTTTCCAGCCGTCTTCATTCGCGTCTGGATTTAATTGTTCAAATCGTCTATGTTGTAACTTCCTTTGGGAATTCGAATCTCCAACCAATCCACTCCGTCGGAATACTTGAACGAGTTATTCTATTTGGTGACGCTGGGAAAGGAATAATAAGTCTCCAGATTCACCAATGCCATCACGTATCTTTTCTCCCTATTCAATTCGATGGAAGGTTCAAATTTCGTTGTGAATCGAGTCGAATCGCCACTCACCACGATTTGAATGGACTGTTTTGGAGCTGTATTCTCGACTATCCATTCTAACAGTTCTCGTTGTTCGAACATTATTTGTTTTTATTTTTTATTATTTTTTAAAAGTAAATTATTGATGATTTATTATTATTTTTAATTTTTGTTTTCGCTCTCTATTTTATTATCATTGGAAACATAAAACTTGTCAAATCTGCTCCAATATTTTCCGCGATTAAATTCGCTTGTCAAATCGATCACAATGAAATCGTGAAGTCCTCCATCCCAAACCCTCTTGTAGAATCTCCTGAATTCTTCTCTGCTCATGTCGTTTGCGACGTGATCTCCGTAGATGTGACTGAGATTCTTGAGATCCTGGCAAAAGAGACACAGGAAGTTAGCGTTCTCCCTTATCGTCTGTCTGGGCAGTCAAAAATAATTCTGAGACAGGTAGAAACAGTCCACGTTGCTGTGACGACCCCTAACGTAATATGATTCGCATCAGTTCTGTCTCTCCAAAAGCAGATCGTCGAAAATCATGAGATTCTTATTTTCCGCTTTCAATTCCCTGGGATCTGGAACGTCGCTCGCGTTCTCGTAAAATCGACACTCGACATTCGAGGACGCATTTCTCTTTGTCAATTCCATCACTGCACCATCCAAAATGGTTGAAAGAGAAGCTCCGCTTTCGTCGAATTCCTCCCTACTGTCGAAGATTCTGGCTATGACGTCCTTGGGTAATCTACGATCCATGCACTCTCGCAATTCGATTTTCCCACTATCAAACCCCTTATGCTCTTGGGAAAGAACTCATTATTCGACCTCTTGGTTGCAGCGTCGTTCCAAGACATATCTTTGATGTTCATATTTTTTTTTTATTTAGGTTTTCAAACTCAGTTTTTTTTATGCTTTCAAACTCGGTTTATAAATATATATTTATTATTATTTATTTATATTACACCATCGTGGGTTCTCTTCAATCCAGATCCACTCGTCATTTTGTCGAGATCTCGTATGGGTACCACAGCATCCTTAAAATCTTTCCAACTTTTCGGCGATCGCTCTAACGTAGCTCACTTTGCCCGTGGACTGATCAATTTATCGATCAACACGTCCGCCACCCTCTTGCCAGCCACCGAAGCGATCCTACCACTAGCTTCAGAAGTGGCATTCTTACCAGCATTGAAAGCCGTCTTCTCACCAACCTCAAGCGCGGTCGATGCGAGTTTTCTACCTGCATCGCTCGTGAATGCTCACATTATAGAATCCACGATACCAGAACTGCCTTGGACGTAAGTTCTGACGTATCCCCTGTTCTTTATCACCAACATATTTTATTTTATGTATATATTTTGTTTTTGTCGCTCGTAAATCGTTTTTTTTGTTTAAATACTTTTATTATTTTTAGTGTAGACTTACTTTTATTTATCTATTTTGTTTTTTCTCTCTACATACTATAATATATCAATCCTTCAATTCGTTCATCAACCTTTTATAATCTCGTCTATCGAAGACATTCTGCCTCAACAATTCGTTGCATATACTCACTATCTGATTATCCACCCCAGTATTACTGGTGCGCCGACTAGCCATCAACAATTTCAATCTCTCGAACAGAGCATTGGAATCGCGCGGAAGAAAAGTGATTGTCACTCCCTTTCCTGTCACCGATTCGATGAATTTCTTATTCATATCCCATATGGGTGTCACCACTTTCGTCCACTTGTAACCTCTGTTAGCCTTGGGTCTCGTCTCTCTGGCGACGCCATTCCTCTTCATGGCGTGGTCTGAAACAGAATGTCACCGTAATTGTCATAATCCTGATCCGTGTAATCTCCAGGCTTGTCAAAAAGGAGCAATTTGCGCAGTCCAGGAGTTAATCCATACCTATTCGAACCGACGATTAAATCCTCATCATCCTCTCACACTTCAGAGTCACCCACGAAAGTTCTACCACTCGAATCCCTGCAAATTCCATGCAACAGATCTCTATTACCACCATCGGCGGACAACGCGACGCTACTATTGGTAATAGTCGAAGCTGTATCATCGCTCTCGCTCACATCGGTTTCGATTCTCATGGGAACGTAATCCGACGGAGATTTTGAACGGAAAACTGTGTTGTAAAACTACCAGGCAACGAACCCGTTCTCAAAGAACTCTCTTTTATGGGTCTCAGTTCCTCGACGATCTCCTTCCTCCGTCACGGGTTTGAATAGTTTGGTGGTCTCTCATCTTAATTCCATCTCCCCCAATTGTCTGCTTCTGTCGGCGGATCGAATGCCTTTCTTGACTCGTTCATATTCGTCGAGGAGCTCGTCCCTTTGCTTGGAATCTTTGATGTGCAAAAACATTTTTTCTCTCGATTCTTAATATTTCTTTTTAGAGTGTGGTAACGTCGATTATTTATTATTCTCAAAATTAAATGTGATTATTGTTATGTTTTTAAATAAATAAAATTTTATGTCTTTAATATATATAACTAAAACCAGTTGGAAAGAAAAGAAAAACATACAAATGAAACGTCGATAATGAATCGCTTCAAAATGCGTTAAATCACATCAGCGGTTATTTTCCCACAGTGAGAAACTCAGAGTTAATCTCAAATAAACATCGATAATGCATCGCTTCAAAACGCGTTAAATGAAATCGGCGGTTATTTTCTCCACAGTGAGAAACTCGGAGTTAATCTCAAAATAAAACATTGATAATGCATTGCTTCAAACGCGTTAAATCACATCAGCGGTTATTTTTCCCACAGTGAGAAACTCGGAGTTAATCTCAAGATGAAACATCGATAATGCATCGCTTCAAACACGTTAAATCACATTGGCGGTTATTTTACCCACACTGAGAACAACTCCGAGTTAATCTTTGAACTGCTCGGCTTTTCATCCTTAGAACAGTTTTTCAGCTAAACAAACTTAATGTCGTCAAAAACAGTATCGTGTTTTTGAGTTATTGACGCAGTCTTGATTAAACATACTTTCAACCTTTTTATAGTAAATAGTTTATTCAAAGCAAAATAACACCTACAGAGAGACAGGTAGATTTGCACAAAGAGCGTACTTTCGCAAAAAAATGTTATTGTCGCTTCGCTTCCAGAGACACTGACAAAACGTTTTTGAAAACAACCATCTATCATAACTATTCACACACACTTCGCCATTTCACCTATTGAATGAAACTCATTTACATCCGCATCATTAAACGATTAGGTGAAAATGAAAAGAAACTCGACAAAAACTGATTTGTTTGCAACTTATCTCAAACTCCTCGCAATTTTTCACCATTCACCTATTGAATAAAAAACCGTTCATTTTACATCCGCATCGTTAAAGGATTAAGTGGAAATGAAAGAAACTCTACAAAACTGATTTGTTATAATTTATCTCAAAACTCCTCGCAATTTATTTTTCATCTGTTCCCTCCACTAGAAATCTTCCCCGTTTTTTTTCGTTCACAATCGATCGATCGTGTCGTCTAGGGACTCGATGACAAAGCGTAGAGAGAAAATTTTCGTTGATTCTAATTTTTTCGACATTTTACTGCTGAGTTGGAAACCCCACCGCGTTCGCCAACGACTGATCGAACCGTCTAACTCGCGATGGCGAACGATGGAAAATTTCGAGGTCGATTTTCTTCCGCGTGGACTGAGTTGGAATCCCCACTCCGACTGGATTGCACCCACCACACTCTAGAACGCGACGATGAACGTTGGGAAAAATTTTCGTCGATTCTAATTTTGTCGACATTTTAATGCTGAGTTGGAAACCCCACCGCGTTCGCCAACGACTGATTGAAGGGTAATACTTTTTGCCGGTAAAAAGGACGGTATCCGGTAAAAAGGACGGAAAGTGTATAAAAACTACTTTTTAAAGTACTAAATGTACCCCTGAATGTGTGAAAAGTGATTATTTAAGGAAGCTTACGCAATAATAAATGTATAGAAGGAAGATTAAGTATTGTTTGTTTTATTATAAACTATTTTCAAGACAAAATATATCATTTCGCCTTCGACACTGATCGACACGCCATTTTTTTGCAAGAAAAACAACGAATTCGCTGAGGTGCACGATGGGATGAATATTATCATACTTGCTCGACGGAGGTGTAACTAATTCGTGTGCGTAACATTCAGATGTTTCTGTTCAATACGAGGGGATTTAACAGAAAGGTTTTGGGAGAGAAACCATTTATAATTTGAAAATAGTCTACAATAAAACAAGCAATACTTATTATTCGTTATATATATTTATTATTGCGCACGCTTCATTAAATTATCACTTTTTACACATTCCGCTGTACATTTAGTACTTTAAAACATAGTTTTATACACTTTCCGTCTTTTTTAGCGGCAAAAGGTTGTGTTCAAGTCATTTTTTTTTAAACGGGGGTTCATAACTTATTTTCAGTTAGCGTTTCGCCAAACACATGCCGAGGTGACAATAAATATTAAAACCACCACTCATCAGTGGATACTTGTTCTAGATTCCTGTATGTCCTTCCCCAATGATACTCACTGGTGCCTATTAAGAATGGAGCACCTTGTTCTCACTCCACCAATCCCTACGTGTAAGCTTCCAGTGGTGGGCCCGGAGAGGGGGGGGGGGGGGGGGCTGAGGTCCCCCAAATGCAAACCATAATTAACTGTTTTTAACCCCCAAGTTTCCCTAGGAGCCACCAGAATCGATCTCAGAGATTCAGAATTTGAAGAAAAAATATCCTGGGAAGGGCTCATATTCGTGGGAGGGAATACGCACAATTGCTTAGTTCGAGCGTTATATCGATCTAGTCCCCCCTCTCCATTTCGAAAATGTGAAATGGATTTTTTTATCTAGTAGCGGCGTAGACAGGAATCTATAATGGGTTGGGGGGGGGGAGGGGTAGCGATTGTTTTTTTGGGGGTGGGTGGGGTGCAATCATGATATTTGGAAGGTCGTTGTGGGGTTTGCTCCCTCCCCTCCCCACAAAAAAATGCAAACTGTCACATACTGTTTTTAACTCCTACCTTTCTTCAGAAGGCACCAGGATCGATCTCCCCCAGAGTCCAGCAACTTAACTTTCTTCCCAGTGGTGGGCGGGGTTGGGGTGGGGGTGGTTTCCCAAATGCAAACTGTCACTTATTGTTTTTAACCCTCACCCAGGCCTTCGATTGGGGTCATTGGAAGCATTCCAAATCTATTGCTTGTTAATTCCAGTCGCCCACTATACATATAGTGTATGATATACACTAATGTGTATAGCGGGCGATTGGAATTAATAACTAATGAATTGTTTACGATAATTTGTTTCTAGGGAGGTCTAGCCCTAGTTAGGTCTGGGGGGTACCCCACAACGACCTTTCAAATATCACGATTGCCCCCTCCCCCCAATTACAGAATCCTGGCCACGCCCCGCTAGATATACAATCCATTTCCCATATTTTCGAAATTGTTGGAGGTGGGGGCAAGATCGACATAACGCTAGCATATTTCAGTGGCTTGAACTATGAAATTGGGCGTATTCCCTCCCACGGTTGTGGCCCCTTTCCCGGATATTTTTTTCTTCAAATTCTAAAGCTCTGAGATCGATTATGGTGCCTCCTGAGGAAACGTGGGGGTTAAAAACAGTAAGTTACGGTTTGCATTTGGAACCCCTCAGCCCCCCCCCCCCCCTTCCGGGCCCATCACTGTGAGCACACACATAGGGATTGGTGGAGTGAGCACAAGGGGCCCAAGTCTTAATAGGCTCATGTGGGTATCGCTGAGGTGGGACTTGGGACTTACAGGAATCTAGAACTAGTATCCACTGATGTATGGTTGGTTTTAATATTTATTATCACGGCAAGGGTTTGGCGAAACGCTAACTGAAAATAAAATATCAACCCCCGTTTAAAGAAAAAAGCTTGAACCACTTTTTGCCGGTAAAAAGGACGGTAAGCGTATAAAAACTGTTTTAAAGTACTAAATGTACCTCTGAAAGTGTGAAGTGACAATTTAATGAAACGTGCGCAATATAAAACGAAGATTAAGTATTGTTTGTTTTATTGTAGACTATTTTCAAATTATAAATGGTTTCTCTCCAAAAAAACTTTCTGTTAAATACCCTCGTAGTGAACAGAAACATCTAAAATTAGCTACACCTCCGTCGAGCAAGTATGATAATATTCACCCCGTCGTGCACCTCAGCGAATTCGTTGTTTTCCTTGCAAAAAATGGCGTGTCGATCAGTGTCGATGGCGAAATGATCTATTTTGTCTTGAAAATGGTCTACAATAAAACAAACAATACTTAATCTTCCTTCTATATATTTATTATTGCGTAAGCTTCCTTAAATAATCACTTTTCACACATTCAGAGGTACGTTTAGTACTTTAAAACGTAGTTTTTATATACTTACCGTCCTTTTCACCTGATACCGTCTTTTTTACCGGCAAAAAGTATTACCCTGATTGAACCGTCTAACTCACGACGGCGAACGTTGAGAAAATTTTAGGGTCGATTTCTTCCGCGCGGACTGAGTTGGAATCCCCACTCGTTCGCCAACGGCTGATCGAACCGTCTAACTCACGATGACCAACTAGTGGGGATTCCAACTCAGATGTACAAAACATGTTTTTGTACATTTCGTGTACATTTTAATACTGAACTCTATGGGAACATGTACGTGTACAAGTGAAAAAGTGAGCTGGTACCCCCATTTTACACCTACTCTGAAGAGACAGTTTTAGACGACTCGCAAACCACAGTTTGTTTCATTGTTTCATTGTTGCCAACAACTTATCAACTTTAATTTGGTTGAAATCTGATGGATAGTTGTGTTGGGTTCCACCGGAACATATCATATCATTCTTCGCATTCAGTGTTATTCCACAGTCTTTGTTGCAGCATATCCAGTGAACTGCGTCGGCCCTTCGAGATTTTATTCCATACTTTTAATCATTGTATACTAGATGCCTTCCACCTCTACCGTTGGGGATATAAGTTGCACTTACTTGAACGTTAGCCATTTTGATGTGCGGAAGAAGTGAGGTGGGGGGATATATATATACCCATGCAGTGAATTAACTAAAATTCAACTACAAACATATTGTGAGCTTAACGTTTACCCCAAAATGCGTATTTTGTTTGGATGAAGATATTTAAGAGAAAGGTGCCCACTTAAAACACACAAACTAGGCATTCACGGTTGGTTACCTGTCCTGTAAATTAATTGAAGGCTGTCGGCAAGAAATTCAAACAAATCACCAAACTGCTCACCAGTCAGAAAGTTAATAAAAACAAACTATAACAACATTACCGAATGCTGGTCACTGATAATTAATAGAAGGCTGCCGGCAAAGTGAGACTAACCCCTGAAACCCACTCGGAGGTCCGCTGGCTAGAATTTTGCTTATGCAAAACAACGCACATGGGCATCCACCATTGTGCAGGGGTGGGGGGAATTTGGTGGGGGAGGGGGCAACCAGTGCTTTTATATAATGCATTGGTTGGTATCCCCTTCCCAGGTAATAGATAAAGGCTCTGCCAGTTTTGGCTCTCTTTAGTTGAAGAATATGCGCGCGCTTATTTGTATTTGTGGGGTCGTTGGGCGTGTGTCTGCGTGCGTGCGTGTGAGAGTGAATGTGGCTGGGTGGGTTTATTGGGAGGCCGAGTGGGCGAGTTTGGGTGGCTGGATGGGAGGGTGTGGGTGGATGGGTGGCTGGGTTTGCGTGCGTAGATGTGGGTGAGGGCGCGCGTCTGCGCACTCACCCACCGACATACCTACACCTTCCCACCTGGCTGGGTGGGAGGGTGTGAGTGGGTTGGTGGGTGCGTGGGTGTGGGTGAGGGTGCGTCTGCGTCTATGTCCTTGTGTGTGTCTGTGTGAGGAAGTATGGACACAAGGCTATGTGTGTGTGTGATGCAGGTGTGAGGAAATGATGGGTATGTGTGCCCAGGTATGTGTATATGTGTTAGTAGTAGTGTATGCACGTTTCAGGGGCCGTTGGCAGGACCCCGGTGCAGGACCCCGGAAGTGACGTCATGCACGTGACGTAGTGGCACCATGTTGTGCTGTCATGGTAACCCGCGTGAGCGGCCATCTTGTGACGTCATCCCCATAGTGATACGTGGTGTTAGTGCGCATGCGCAGCGCGTGTTGTTAGTGTGATGCGTGTTTCCGTCGTCCATTTTGTATACTGGAGGCCGCCATCTTGGTTTCTATGGTAGCACGTGATTTCTATGTTACCTAAGGCCTACAATAGGACAGGGGTATGTTCGATTGAATCGGAGTATTTTCTGGAACGACTTCCCTGGATAATTACCACAAACAACCCGACAACTTGTATTATTTCGAATTCTTCCAGAATTCTCTGCTTCTATCTATATATGCAATAGTTATCGTTTATCTGGCCATGTTCCGTTATTCTAGAGTATACTCCAGTAGCGTAGAAGAGCCTATCAACTGGAACAGTTTACCTTATTATTGCTATATTTAGCAATTTCTGGTCTATTCTTGTTAGTTCTGACCCTATTCTAAGTACTCTTGTTGTTTCATTTATCTAGGTTATAACTAACCAATCAGATTGCTTGATTTCCCATAATCTGTATGCAGGCTTATCTCCCTTGTGTATAACAAAAGGCTATATCCAATGGCCATATCCCATGGAGTCCCTTTTTTTGCAAAACACCTGTGGCTATGGAATCCCTTTTTGTCGTATGAGGCCATGAGGGCTATGTAAAAGCCCTCAATGAGTCCTCATTTATTATCCCTCATACCCTCATTGAATTTTGAGGTTATGAGGACCTTGAAAAATCCCTCAATGAGGTATAATTTACTACGACTCTTAGCCTCATTTCAGTGTTTGAGGATACCCATGGCCTGGTATTGTATTATTCGAGGATACCTATCGAGGATACCTTTTATAGGATACTTATCTGAGGATACTATATAGGCTGTACATATCCCTATAGGGCTCTTGCTGGCCCTTAGTACTATTAATCCACCTGATGCTTTATGTTATCCTATGACTGGTATAGGTAGTATGCAATGCTAGGCATAGGGGTATTGTGGGTAGGGGTATTGCCTGGTAGTTTAGAACGGTACTATAGTATGGCGGTATATACACCTATAGGCCCCTGTTAGTGTTTGGTACTATTAACCAACCGATTGCATTGTTTTATTATATGGCTGGTATATGTAGTGCGTTATGGTAGACCTAGTGATTTTGTGGAGGTGGAGGTAATGCTTGGTGGTTTAGAACGGTAGTATAGCATAGCCTGTACATATCCCTGTAGGTCTCTTCCTGGCCCTTGGTACTACTGATACACCAGATGCTTCATATTATTGGGCGGTATTCTGGGGTGGGGTCAATGCCTGGTAATACAGAACGGAAGCAGAGTATGGTTGGTATATTCACCTGTAGGTCCCATCCTAACCGTTTATAATATTAACCTACCAAATGCTTTGTATCATCCTGTTACTGGTAAGGTGGTACGTAATACCAGTAGTTCCTGCCTTATTCCGAGTACTCTTGTTGTTTCATTTATCTAGATCATTTATATAAATTATAATTAACCAATTAGATTGCTTGATTTCCCATAACCTGTACATAATCGTACAAAGTTATCTCCATTCTGTATAATAAAACCCTATATCAATGGCAATATCCCCGGCACCCCAATTTCGGCACGCCTTTTTTTGAAAAGAATATGGCCTTCGGCACCCCTTTTTCTGAAATGAGGATAAGAGTCGTATTAAAAATCCCTCATTGAGGGATTTTTAATACGACTCTTATCCTCATTTCAGGTCTTTTAAAAAATTTCAACAAAACCATATCATATGACCCCTCATTGGAACGAGCTCAATGAGCTCGTTCCAATGAGGGGTCACATGGTATGGCTTTGTTGAAATATTTTGAAAAATTTAATTTTTTCAACTGCTCAATTTGCATATTACGCGGGCGGATGCGGCCGATTAGCTGTGTAAAGGGTTAATGTAAAACATGGGATTTCCACTGTTCTCTCTGTAGGATAAAAATAAAGTTGTATCGCACATGTGGTGATACAAAACACGTTCGATTTCTTTTCCAACGTATTCCAACGTAAACAGAGATGGAACCCTTCCAAATAAATCCCGTCAATTATTGGTCGAATGCACCGGAATCGAGATCGCTTGGAAATTCCAAGTTCCTCATTTAAATTTAGTTTAAACGATATTTTATTTGTAAATAGACTACAGACATATGCATAACAGCTACAAAAATAGAAATTGACAAATGGTATAGACATATAGTAATACAAGCTGAAGCATGGCAACTGTTAAAAGAAGCTGGGGATTTGAATGTAAGCCATCGGCTTATAATATATCATTTCCCCGCGGCAGACATGTGTTCGAATTAAGCGCAGATAGGTAGTCAGACTATTTAAATTTGTTTTACCCGGGATATTTAAACAATCAGATTCGAGTAAAAAATTTACAAAATAAAAATAACATTCTGACTGGTTGTTCCTTGACAAGTGCTTTCCACAGCTAGTCATATTATGAGGGAGTGTGCTAAACTTATTAGCTATTTAAAAACCTTTTGTTGTGTTATTCCCCCCAGTTTAGTCAATATTTCAATTTCGATCATCGTGACGTGACACTGATCGACGTCAATTGGTTTCGACCAGTTGAATGCAATAAAAATTAAAAAGCTAATTAGGGTTGGTACCACGCCAACTAACAGTTATGTCTAGTTGGCAACAAAGGAAACTCGGCAGTTACCCAGTTGAAAAGTGCTTTTAGTTCAATTTTCGTGTACACTGGTTGTTACTTGGGAGGTGTGTGATAAATACAGAACCGCACATACGTTTGAATGGGTTAAGAATAATCGCACTCGATTGCTTTGGTTCTCGTGATATTCTGGGCCAAAGAAACCTCGTGCGATAATTCTTAGCCCATTCAAACGTATGTGCGGTTCTGTATATTTACCCAAGAGTCTACACGCAAGGTATGAGCTTCGAAGTGCAATCAGACGACCTCACTGTGTAACCTATTCGAACTTTTTACAGCTCCGAGAACTGGAAACAGCGTAAATAGATTACACAACGAGTTCTTAGAACTGGAAATGAAGTGAATGAGTACAACTCGGGTTGTTGGGTCCCGCCCTCCGTACTCCACCCTCGTTGTGTTCCGTCATATTACCCTATAAATTATACTGGAGGGTGCGAATCTTTGGCGACCTCTTTGTGTAACATAGAACTGGAAAAGGTGTGACTATGTTACACAATGAGTTCTTAGAACTGGGAAAGGTGTGAATAGGTTACACATTGAATTCTTAGAACTGGAAAAGATGTGAATAGGTTACGCAGTGAGTCCTTGGAGCCAGGAAGAAGGCGAATTAGTAACACCATACGGCACTTTAACTGGTGCTCTAAGTAGGATGTTGACGAACGAATTGTGTACGCACCTATAACCACGGCAACCCAACATGGTGCTACTGGGTCGCGTGACTGATGTAACGCATGAGCTCCTACATGAGATCCAGCCAAATGGACCCTAAAAACACATTACATTCTACTACACACGGGAAAAGTTGCGCCGGCCAAAAGTTCCTGCTGCTATGAGAATTTAACACTAGCAGCTACGGAAAAAAATCCCGGTGATGAGGGACGATTCAAACGTGCTATACTACTCCAAACACTGATACATTTTGAAAGAAAAATAAACCTTTATTTTTTTTCCAAAAGTAATGAAAATAATAATTAAATTACTTGCAACTCGTGTGTCGAGTCGAGGGATGGTTGGTGGGGAGTAAAGTGACAGTTTTTGTTCTTTACACTTTTGAGGTGCATTTCCCCATAAAATCTGCTCCCCAGGTATTGGAGATATTGCAGACTGCTGAGTTACAGCAGCAAAAACAGGATCAGACCATCTTCAGTGGTTTTTTTCATTCTTGAAGCGAAAAGTACCAGACAGGAACACACCTCCTTGAACGCGTTGGAATATGCGACAATACACAAATTCTTCCATATACAGTACGTGGAGAGTGTATTATCACTAAATCACCCGCAGATTTTAGATTCCACCCAAGCAATAATTGCAAATTTGTTGCAAGACATAACAAGCACAAGCAAATTTTTAGCCAATGAACCTCCGGGTTAAACCCGGAGGTCCATTGGCTGAAACATTGCTTGTACTTTTTGTCGTCAAAATTTGAAAATTATAGTTTGGGTGATAATTCAACTCCGTGGGTGATTTAGTTACAATCCACTCTCCACGTACTGTGCACTTACAATACATGGTTTTGTGCTCATGCTCTGTGTCGTCCTTGAGATTGGGAACTCGGTTTTTCTTTTCCTTTTTTGGAGGGGTGGGGGGGGGGGGGCAGATTGAGAATTATTCCTTTATTTATATCTTTGACTCTGAAAGTTGGGTACACCAACACCCGGGGTCTCCACGGGGAAGTAAGTGAAATAGCTACATTAATCGAACGGGAGGACTTGGATTTCATACTGTTAAGCGAAACGTGGTTAAGACATGATGAACTGACAGGTGCGTATGGATAAGTGAACGACGAAGTGAATGCCAGAAAAAAGGGAAGTGGGGTAGGCACGTGCATGAAAGAGGATTTAAAACCGTCGTTGATCACAAATCTGGCAGAAGTATCTCGGCTGAGGTATCTAAAGGAAATTTGTTGGGTAAAAGTTAATCTAAAAAACAAATCAGTGCCCCGGAGATGTGCTGTGAAAGGAAGCAAACATGAGTGGAATGATTCGATATACTCAACATTTGGGTCCAATATCACGGAATTGGAAAACAGGGGACTCAGTGTAATTCTGATGGGAGACTGTAATGAACACATAGGTGATAAGGAAAACGGCATACAGGGCAGGGATAAGAAAGTCCGCAGGAATGGAAGGAGGCTATTGGACTTCACAAAAGGGTTCGGCATGAAGATTCTCAACAGGTATGCGAGGTGTAAGAGGAAATGCGCCTGGGAGAGGAACGGCAGAAGAACGATAATCCACTATATTCTCACAAATACCGATATATGAAGGGAGGTGATAGAGGTAGAAATGGAAGATTAGGGTAAAAGGGAGTTGGATGGTGATCACAGCTTCATCACAGTTACGAGTAGGGGCAAACACCCAGCAAGAAGCAAAGAAGTTTTAAGGGGATTTTTGGACTCAGAAGGGATGCTGGCTGGGCGCAATTTGAAGAAAAAATGGATACAGAGCTTCAAAATGTACACAACTAGGCCAGTGTCCAGAAAATGGCAGATGCTGTAGTTGTCAGCCCCACGAAGTCAGGGGAGGAAAATGCAGAAAAGATTAGGTTGCGAACACGGGAACTTGGGTACAGAGCGAATGGCGAATTGAAAATGGCTATAAAAGGCATAACAGTCAACTGCGATTCGTACAGAAAGAGTAGAAACCTCAGGAGACTGATGGGGTGGAAAGTAACGAGGCCATGTTAGCAAAAGCAGAATATCAACAAGAACGAAATACAGTAAATAAGATTAAAGACGATAATCGGGGGTGCGGAACCGCAATCTTATTTGGACGATAAGAATTACAGGGAGATCGAGTTCGAACATATTTTGGAAATGGGTGAATAAAAGAAACAAAAGAAATAATTCACAGAGTATTAGAAGGTAGAAATACAAACGACCAAGACCAAATTGCATCAGAACTTTAACCCTTTACCTAACATGAAAAGGAGACGACACGTGCCAAAAAAATTCTTGAATAACTAATTTTTTTCATTTTTTGTCTCAAAAACATAGGTTATGTTTTTGAGCTCGTTCCAACGAGGGGTCATAACCTATGTTTTTGAGATAAAAAATGATAAAAATTAATTGTCGATTTTTGAGAATAGCGCTTGCCGGTTTTTGCTGTTACGTTGGGTAAAGGGTTAAGGAAAATTAATCGAACTTCGTATACAGCGAAATAAAAGTAAAGCAGGTCTGAAAAGTGGTCTCAAAATTAAGGAACGGAAAGGTTGGTAGGGGGAGGGGGTGGATGAAATTGCTACCGAGTTCCTAAAAATGGGGGAGAGAAATTAAGCAAAAGCTTAACGGCTCTATTCCACTTAGCCAGAGAAAAAGCAATAGGCTGCAAAAGAGTGGAGACAGAGCAAGGTCACATTTATACACAAAAGGGGGATAAGAAAGTATTGGATAACTATGGGGGGATCTCTGTCAGTAGCAGCGTTGGAAAGGTTTTCTGTAAGGTTCTGTATTTGGTGACTAGAGGATTTGATCGAAATGATGACGTTTTTGGGAGAGATTCAGAATGGCTCCAGGATAGGAAGGAGAGTCACTGACCATCTTTTCACACTACCCGAAATGATATAATCTACGAAACCCCCAAAAGAAGAAGATGTTTATGGCCTTTCTACATGTTGAAAAAGCATATGTTAAAGTATGGGTGAGATTATTTAGCGAAAGCTAGAGGCTTTGGATCTGAAAGGCGAGCTTGTTGGAATTTTGAAAGCATCTTATAAAGATGTACAAAGTAAACTTAGTCTGGGTAACATAACGACAAAACGGGTGTCTTTGGAGATATGACTAAAGCAGCTGTGTATCCTTTTGTCAATTCTTTTTGCATTGCACGTCAAAGATTTAGAAGGGGTGTCAGTTGGGGACTTGAAGCTCCCAGGGCTATTTTTCGAGGATAAAATGATACTAGTGTCAAAAAGTGAGGTGTAGGCTGGAGAAAATGTTGGCATTTTTTATGGGATATGGGAACAAATGGAAACTCAAAAGCAAAGTTATACCCACGGGTCGTAAAGCAGAGTATGCTCGAAGGTGGAGAGCAGGAGAGTTATGTATTCCGGAAGGCAGCAGCATACTTCTTAGTGTGGGAAAGACAGGTGACTACGAATATTTGGGGGTAAATATAAATACCACGGGAAGAGAAATCTACCGAACCCACACGGATAAACTAACTGTGGAGAGGATGCGAATTCTTAATCAAATGAAACTTTTAGGGAGAAACAGCTACAATAAGGTCTTCGCGAGGAAGACCATTTGGGAAATGGTAGATGTACCTAGTATGACATATGATACGAAATATACCTCTAAACCAAACGGCTTTAAAGAACTTGGAATAACAGGGTCGAGTAAGAAGCAACCAGAGGTGAGCTTCGGTGGATGAGGAACAAGGGCAGCATAGACTTAATGAAACTCTATTTTCTCCCCCCCCCCCACTGCGTGTGTAACATACGTCTGTCCAGGGTGAGATAGCAGGGAGAGACAGATGTTTCTCCCCCCACTACATGTGTAACATACGTCTGTCCAGGGTGAGATAGCAGGGAGAGACAGATGTATCCCACCCCACCCACGTGACGTTAAACATTTATAACGTTATTATGACGTTATGCATATCGTATCAGTTTCTTGCTACCAACTAATTCATATTGACATCATCAGAATGCCGTGTGATCAAAGTTTGATGCTCTAAAACTCTTTAAACCCCAAGATGCCACCGTTCCTAATTGATTTCGTGGTATATACATTTGGTATATACATGACTTTTGCATGCTCTTTCCGATGGTGTCATTATTTTTTCTAAACAACGAATACCAAATGAGTTGATTATATCAGCACGTGACCGCCGATTACCTCTGTCTAACGTAACCGCTGTATGGTGGGGGGAGAAAAATAATCCCTAATGGGTACGGGTGTGGGATGGGAAAATCTCACCCTCGGGACAAGATATTTGGTCCAGACACTCGGCAAGCCGAGTGTCTAGACCAAATATCTTGTCCCGAGGGTGAGATTTTCCCATCCCACACCCGTACCCATCAGGGATTATAATAATCTCACCTATTTGGTAAATCTCCCCGACAGATGATGGTGTAGACTAATGTTCCAGAATATTTGGAATTCAAATACAAAGACTGAGTGGACTGAGCAAGTGAGGGGTTGATAGAACTATTCAATGGCGATCTTCTACTTAGAAGAGTGGACAACCCAGTATAAAAAAAACCGTCAGAGAAAAAGTTATGGATGCCTGTTGAAAGGAGGGGGTAAGGGCAAAGCAAAGAGGTCTTTGGACCGCCTGCGTGATAAAGAGAAGCCAGGTTTTGAAGAGTACCTTAAATGCACATATGGAGTCCTGGGTGGGGAGTACTGGAGGCTCAGGAACATTTTCTGTTAAAATGTCCAAAATAAAAGTCTAACAGAATGCGGTTCACTGGGAAGGAGTATAATGGGAAAGTGGGATTGGAGAATGAAGGTTATATGGGTACTGGGTGACACAAAGGTATGTTTAGCGGAGAGATGGGAAAGAATGAATGTTGGGAGGGAAGGACAGAGGCGCGGATATGGGGTATTTGGGAGCACAGGTTTAATCAGGACCTTCTCAAATTATTATTATTATTATTATTATTATGGTGAGCAGGTGCATCCCCAAAATGGTTTTTACTCCTGTTCATTCCTATTGTTTTGCCTTGAACGCCATGTCACGTCACAGTATAAAGACAGGAGCATATTTCGCCAAAGCTCGGACATATGTTCCCTACAGTCTAACAATCGGATTTTACTTAAATTGATCTGCCACGCCTCATTAGGGGCCCTCAAAAAGGAGATAACTAAAACTAAAATATTCTTTTTCTTCGGTATCTCTGACAGAAAGTGTTGATTTTTGGCAAGTAACATCTTTCACTTATATACTTTTAAATTTGTTCAAGAAACATTGCTGTGTCCATATCTGGGCACATTTGGGTGCCCAAAAGTTACAACCGCCAAAAAAGTTCTGATATCTGGCAAGCAACAATCAATCCTACACGTTAAAGTTTGTTCAAGCCATGTTTTCGTAAAGTGTGGGCGCCATGCCTCATTTCTGGCTTCAAACCGGGATATAACTTGAAAAAAACTTCGCATTTTGTGAAATTCGTACAATCTGTTTCTCTTGAAAAACAAGTGAATCAAATTTCACCAAAATTTAAAGTGATAGGTATGTTCCCCAAGTTTATTCAAACCACTATTACTACACAGCTTTTCCACATCCCTCAAGCCCGCGTTCAAAGGCCCAAAACTCGTCCGAGACTGCATCGGGGGTATGAATTGTGCTCAGCAATCGCTCATGTTTTAAGCTTATTTTCGATTCAAATTTTGTCATACAAATGAAAAAAGGGAAAAAAAATTACCTGATCCCAGAGAACACATTTTCAACATTCTGAAAACTCCCACCCCACATTTTGTCTACAATTTTATTTCGCCTAGTCATGCTTTCCGAAATTAAGTGATGGGGGAACGGCTCGCGTCGGCCAGAAATGCGCGTCGAACGCCCACTCTGAACGTTCAATACACATCGATGGCCGACGCGAGACACATTGTTGGAAGAGCCCGAGAGTGTCCCTCCCTAGTAGTATGGGTCCACCTCCGGAAAATATCTGAAATTTGGTACCCACGCGGCTGCGTGAGTTGAACACAGCTAAAATGGGGTTAGTGCGGCACAGTCTCGCTGTGTTGGATATTCGTGGAGGTCAAGCCGCTCCACGTCTTGGCATAATAGGGAAATGACGTCCCCGCTCAGACAAAGTAGGGGAACACCGTTACCCTGTGCACCCACTGGAAAGCACCACTGGTTTCACCCCCCCCCCCCTCTGCTCAAATGTACCAAAAAATTTTGTATTCTTTGTAATCATTTGCTGTACTTTTTGTTACCGCACGTTATTTTTAAAAGCAAGAAATCTACTTTCATTTATTACTTTTACTAGATATAAATGTGACCAAAATTATAATATTTTCAAAGATTAGATGCATATTCTGGAACTGAATAATGTTTGAACACAATTACTTGAGTAGATTACTTTACCTATATATAGATATCTGGTGCATGAAATATACATTGTCATCGAACATTTTTGCATTAATTAATCTATGAAGTTGAATACAAACAACAGCAGTAAAAGAATACAATGAAACCACTTTATTTAAATCACAACATTGCCAGTGAAAAACGGTCAATAAACAGGAATATTCAGTTATTCGGAACATTGTCATTTTTCTGTTTTCTAATGATGAGGGGGCGCGGTGGCATCGCGGTAACCGGTTCTCATTAGATCACCGAAGTTAAGCAACATCGACCGCGGTTAGTAGTTGGATGGGTGACCATTTCAGCGACTGATTCGTGCTCCCGCGTTGAGTACTTGGGCAAGGCACTTAACCCCGATTGTCTACATGGGGGCACGATGACGCTCTGTATTAAGGCGTACTGCATGTCGATGGTGCGCATGTCTCCAACCAATCTAACCCTGCCTGTGCCGAGGTGCAGAGTTCAGAGTTACGATGTTGGAGAGCTGACAGCTGATCGTCGTTGCTCTGTGGTTCTCTCCGGGTACTCCGGCTTCCTTCACCCGTAAAACTGTCACCGACATAATATGACCCTGGCTGTTAATGTGTCGTTGAACCATAATAAATAATAAATAAATTCTAATGATGAACATTGCACTTATTCTATTGTACTCCACTGGACAATGCGCACGAAGTTCTGTAAAGCAAGATGATGAATTAACTGTCAATATTTGATGTTTCTGAGGCTAAATCTTATATAAAACAGTAGGCTCTCTCTCCCTCGCCCCATATCTCTTTCCTGCTCTCTCTCTCTATTTCTATTCCTACTGAACTAGAGCTCGGTCGATGAGGTTGCTACATCGGAGACCGTCCGAGAGACCCTGGGTGAGTTGGACGCTGGGTGGATGAGGGGAACCGAAGAACAGCAACGGCAACAACTCAAAGAAAAAGAGGAATGTGGACGGGAGGGGTATTGACGTGAATGGGGGAGTATCCTAGGTGCACAGAAAGCATCATATTTGTGGTATATTGATATATACCGTGCCGACAAAGATGTAGGTTTTCATATTTCAGTTGCTCAGTAGTATGTATGTCTGCAGGCAGGGTTTACATTGCTTCGTCTGAAGTACAAGGGTAGCGGAGTATGACATTCGTGGGATGAAATTTTCCACCAGACAGTATCCAGTGCCTTGTTATAAAACATGAGAACTACAAGTACAGTTTCAGGTACAGCCAAAAGATCTGTTGTTTGAAATAACGCTTATAATTTTGAAGCTCTTTACACAGAATTTTATAATTTTTCTCTGGGTAGAAATTTCAATCTCTGTGAATTTAACCCTTTACCTAACGTAACGGTCAAAACCGGCTCGCGCTATTCTAAAAAATCGCCAATTAATTTTCATTATCTTTTCATTTTTTTGTCTCAAAAACGTAGGTTATGACCCCTCGTTGGAACGAGCTCGGCGAGTGTCGTCTGCTTTTCAGGTTACGTAAAGGGTTAAGAAGTAATCCACTCTCCAATACTTTATTCAATGTGCACATATTATACATTGGAAGGCAGCCAGTCTGACTATACCCTCCACTGCCAGTAATTACATGACTCTTAAATTAATTTGTAAAGAGAGAGAGAGAGAGAGAGCGAGAGAGAGAGAGAGAGAGAGAGAGAGAGAGAGAGAGAGAGAGAGAGAGAGTTCTATAATTCTTTTTGTTACAATGTTGATACCGTTCTTTATATGTTTTAAAGTTTTTGTGTATTTCAGTTGTCTCGTATATATACATGATGTGCCATACCCATCTGTTGCGGTAGTGCTATAAAACTTATAGTTCTTAATCTGTCCTAATATTGTAATTATAAGTAACATATACCTTGTTATAAATTAGTATACTTGCAAAAAAGTCAATGTCAGTAACGTTATTTATCGTCCCTTTAGTGTATCAATGCGCCATCTGCAATCCTCAGCATTGCAGATGACGTCTTATGGAACTGAAACCAGGGACGACTCCTCTGTCTGATTGCAAAAACTCGAAATTCTATGAACCTCAAAACTCCATAGTCATCCCTACTTCAGATATGACAAATCTAATCCACTACCTACTAGTATACATCATGGAGTAGACGCTTCTACAAGCCATATCCCATTTTCTTAACTCCACCCATATAGATTTAACCCCTTCAAATCGATACGCATACAATTTTGCGTGAAGAAAAAATGGCACTGGCCAAGCAAACGACACAATGAAGAATAAATCGGCAGTGAGGAACTTAAATAATTTAATCAAACAGCTCTGCGGAGCTGTATTCAATTTTTACTGAACTTCCCGCAAATCGTCCACATAGACCACATTGGAACTCAGGGGACAAAATGACGAATGGATTCACCGATCATTTCGTCGTAGACAATACTGTGTGAGACAATATTACTCATGGCGCCTGGTTTTAAAAGGGTAAATCTCCATTTACCTGTGGATACATCAGACATTGGTATTTTTTGTGTTTTGAAAAAAAAACCATTAATAGCTGCGGAAAGCTTTTCTACTGAATTGTGATGTCCCAAGCCATCGACTGAATTATTACGAGGGACCTAAAAACAGCAACAATTAACGTTTGTTTCCCTCAGTTGGAGGGGTACATTTTGGTAAGCAAAGGGACCAATTGTTTCATGTTATAAAATTGTCCATACAGTGTTCCCCTTTCCATGAATTCGTATCTAAAATCTAACTGTACACAGCAACTGATCTCTAGTGTAAACACGACATTCCGCCAGGCTGAGATAAACTGTTTCCACACAACGATATGGTCAAATCAAAATCTGCATTTTTCTTTCCGGCTTGTAATTTGATTGTGTCATGCCCGGAAATGCCCCTGACTGCAGAGCAAGAAGAAGAAGAAAAAACCCACGCTTTGTCCAGTGTCCAACAATTTGTGATTATTATTGCCTCAGATTAACGACCAGTAGTAGGATCTTTCAGCTCCACGACATTTTTTTCATTTTTTGTCTCCAAAACATAGGTTATGAACCAATGTTTTTGAGACAAAAAATGAAAACAATTAGTTATTCAAGAATTTTGTTTGCAAGTGTCATCTGCTTTTCATGTTAGGTAAAGGGTTAAAATAATATAATATAGCTTGATGTCGGCGAAAATATGTTTATGATGTACACGTTATTTCAAGATAATACAAACTGAATTGATTGTAAATTGACAGTATAAATTTAAATTGACAATATGATTTGAATATTAACAGTACATTGTAGTTATTACTGAACCCCCTCTCCCTCCCCGTAACAAGTTCTGATATTGGAAAGTTGGCAGCGAGTTACCAGTTTCCGTGCTTTCAGTACACAGCAGTCACATAAGAGCTGGGAGGTTTTGATATTTCGGATTCGTTTTCGGTTTCGATTCGGTTTCAGGAAAAAAACTCTGTTTCGGTTCAGGCTTTCTTTGTGTTAACAACATATTGTGAATAACTCTTCAGAGTCCTTAACTTGGAAAAATCCCCAATAGTTTATACAAACCCTCTCACCACAAGTATCGCCCTTGGTCATTTTTAAGGCCTCTAGGGGATCAGTTGCTAAGCCTATTGAGCCTGTAAAAAAACGTAAATTAGGACAACAAATGAATAAAGTTAACCCTTTACCCAACGTAAAGGCCAAAACCGGCCAGCGCTATTCTCAAAAATCGCCAATTAATTTTCATTATTTTTTTCATTTTTTGTCTCAAAAACATAGGTTATGACCCCTCGTTGGAACGAGCTCGTCGAGCTCGTTCCAACGAGGGGTCATAACCTATGTTTTTGAGACAAAAAATGAAAAAAATTAGTTATTCAAGAATTATTTTTGCAAGTGTCGTCTGCTTTTCACGTTAGGTAAAGGGTTAATCTAATCTCTGTTGTGTTCTCATTGGCACATTTTTTCCATTATTGACTCGCCTAGTGGACGAGTCAATAAGGGAAAAATATGACAATGTGAACACGACGTATTCGCCCATTTGCCAGCCAGATAAACCAAGTGACTAGAGTCAATATGGGGCCACCAGTCCATTTCCGTCCCAATAAAATGGTTTGAGAAGTTTATGCAAAAATAAAGTAAAACCGTTCATTCGGTGTTTGCTGGGTTTTGCGGTTCGGTTTTGTGGTTTGCCGCAAAAACCGGAACCGAACCGGCCCCCACCCCACAAAAAACCCACCAAGCTCTAAGTCAGATCTTGTCCTATCTAGGTAGGATCCTTCGGTTGTTACCCCTCCTCCCACTTTTATTGACAAATTTCTACCTTCTGAAGTAAAATAGGGGAGGGAGTAACGACGTGTTTCGTCGACGTTCAGTTCAGCTGATAAGAGAGAAATCAGTGGTACTGTGAGAAGGTTCTTTGTTGGAGACATGAGTACAGCAAATATGTAAGCTTCACTGCCATTGAACAGAGTAGATACATCACGCACTGACTGGAATATATCAATAATAGACGCAACGACGAACCATTCATTCAGTTCAGATAATGAAACGTAGAATACATTGACACGACTGACGATGGTATGCTTTTTAAATTTCCACTATTAATGGAGTAATGTTTCCTGTGGAGAGACCAACAATGCCCGATTTTCAATTTAATGGACGTTTTTACAACTGAACTGAGTCAAAAAAGAAAGTATAATAAACTTTGAGGAGCAACGTTTTTAGTATTATCGACTTTAATCCCAAACAAATTATTGTAAATTTATATTTCGAGTCTAGCTGTATGAATTTGCATAATTTCATGTTCTTACTGTTGCCAGCTTCACGCCAGGACGTCGCAATTCACACATGCAGTCAATAGCGTGTTTGTCCACATTTTGCCCCTTGGATGGCAAGACATCGACGGCGCATGGACCTGATAAGTTTCTGAATGTCACCCTGTGGTATTGCGTTCCACTCCTGCCTTAGAACATTACGAAAATCACTTCACATCTGAAGATCTCAATGATGCTCGATTGGCGACAAATCTGGCGAAAGTGGGGGCCAGGGAAGAAGTTCGATGCTCTGCTCCTCGAGAAAGCCACGTGACATCGGGCATTATCTTAATGGAATAACTGCAATCAGACGTTAACGTTGAACAACGGGACAACAACAGCGTTAAGAATTTCGTCCCAATATCGCTGTCCATTCAGATTACTATCAATGAAGATCAACTGCGTTCGATGGTGCAAGGAAATTCCTGGCCAAACCATTACACTATCCCCGCCGAAAAAGGTCGCATTCCCGCACGCAAGCAAGCATCAGAAAACCGTTCTCCTCGTCGGCGATACACTCTTGCCCTACCATCAGCGCGCCGTAGACAAAATCGTGATTCATCACTAAAAAGAACCGTGCTCCAACGCTGCTGAGTCCAGCGAACAGGCTGACGTACCCATTCCATTCTGACGGTACGATGGCGTTGGTAAAGGATTGGTACGTGGTATGGACACCTACTTCGGATGCCGTGTTCAGCGAGTCTGTTGCGGACAGTTTGTGCACTGATTCTATTGTTAGTTCAACCTGGAGTAATTGCCACTGTCCTCGTCGCCGAAAGGAAATCGATCCCGCAAGTGAGCTGTCATGATGTGTCGGTCTTGTGCAGGGGTCGTAACTCTTAGTCGACCTGAACGCGGCCGGTCGGCAGTAAATCCATTGGTTCTATATCTTCCAATGAGACGGTAAATAGTGGCCAAAGTGACTCCGAACCGTTCGGAGCGAGCTCATCTGGTGGTATCCCAGCCTCATGCATACCAATGGCACACAACCTCTGATTTGCGGTTAAATGTCGGAAGACAAAAACTAGCGTGTTTTCTCAATAACCCAGGCTCTCTAGCACAACATACCATAAAGAAAATCGTCGGTCACCCATTCAATTTGACATTCTCGGGTAGCACGTGCTATTTTGAAATCCGTAGCAAAATTTTACACGGTTGGGTGGACAACATGTCATTAAACTCTTTGCACGACTTCTTGTCCACAAACATGCAATATTAGAACTATTATATTTCATCCTTTATGCTATTTTTTCATATTTGTTTCTATTATACTTTCTTTTTTCACTCAGTATATAAGAGCTGTAAAATAAAAAAAAACTAACTTCATTGAGAAATATTAAAAAGTAGGTGTTTTTGCATACACTCATGCTCAGTGACAGCGCCACGGGGGGGGGGGGGGGGGGGGGGGGGGGGGGGGGGGGCATAAAAGGTGTTTGCCTCAAAACATAGACTTTGACCCACATTTGAAAGAATCGAAAAATGCAATCCTGACTACTTTGGATATCAACAGATTACATCAAATTAAAAGCTACCGTCAGTCAAAATTCTGTTGATTTTCTCGCTGTGTCCGTGTAGAAATGCAAATGTTGCCAAGCCTTCTGTTATTTAGATTATAAAGTATATTTTAAACCAATTATTCAAATCATTTGTTACATACACAATCATCCCAACCACCACATACATTTAAAGGTAATAGGGCTGTCACGATTAATCTATTAATCGACTGTTGATCAGTCACGGCGAAATAGATTAGTATTTTTCGTTGTCGAATAATCGGTAAATTGTATCCCGTTCTAGACGTTTAATAATTAAAAGAAAATTTGATGAAAAAACTATTGTTTCTAAAGGTAAAGAGTTAAGAACATCGATGTTAAACCCCAAGACGCTGTTGGAAGCAATAGTCTTCCAGGTACATTCATCAAAGCTTTGATGGTCTGAACTTTTGAATCGTCAGTGTAATAATCAAGACCGGTCGGCAGTTGCGAAGTTCGCAACTGCCGACCGGTCTTGATTATTACACTGACGGTTCAAAAGTTCAGAACATCAAAGCTTTGAATGCACCTAAAAAGGATCGTCTTCGTTGTTTCCTTGAGGTAGGTCAACTGACTTGAACTTCATTTTTATCGACTTCAAAGAGAGGGAGAGGAGGGGGCGTCATTTAGGTACGATTAATCGTCGATTATTTGCGACGATTAATCGATTCCTAAATTAAAAAATCGTGACAGCCCTAAAAGGTAACAGATCACAGCTCATTCGTTTCCATCGCAATTCGAGTGATAAGATCAATTTCAATGAGGCTAGTTCTACCCTATTTTGCGCCCTCGGATCGACTAGGTACTCACTGTCCTTTTTGCATAACCTGAAATCTCAAACTCTGAGAAACCTGAAAAATCCTCCTGTAGATTTCGAACCACTGAAAACTGAACACAACAGACCGTTGCAGAATTGTAGTGACGCTGTATTGAATTGAAAAAAGCTTCATTGTAGATTGCATAATTTTATGCCTGATCAGAAGGACGAATTTTCCTGAGAGCAAGCGAATAACCACTATCAAATCTGAAACTCCCTCAATTGTGATCATCCAATGTCATTTACCTCATCATTTAAAATGGCCGTAGGAAACAGTATGTCGGTCAAACTCAAATCCTTTCCGAATGCGTACACAAGCATGATAAAAACATAATGCCGATGCCCCAGTTGCACATTTTAACTTTCCCGGTCATTCTTTGGACGATTTTGAAATCCATCCAATTAAATAAACGCCAGTTAAAGATACATTAGAAGAAACAGATGGATTTTGAAAAAGCGAGAAGCTTTTGAATCAATGCGCTTGGAACCCTCTGGCCATTTGATATGAACATACCAGAGGGAGAATGTGAAAGGTGGTCCATCATTTCCTTCACTTTACCATACAACAGAATGAATGTCGAAAAAAATTAGTAAAAGATTAATTCAATTTAGCCAGTTCTAAATTAAAAGAACCTTTAAATCTTCAACCTATCATCACCTACAAGAAAAACAAAAGCTTGCTTAACATCCTTGTAAGGACTAAAATGGAGCCCACCAATGAATAATATCAGTAATTGCCAGTCAGTTTAACCAGTTCCTAAGCTCAACACTTACTTTAACCCTTTACCCAACGCCACGGCCAAAACCGGCCAGCGCAATTCACAAAAATCGACAATTAATTTTCATTTTTTGTTTAAAAAACATAGGTTATGACCCCTCTTTAGAACGAGCTCGTCGAGCTCGTTCCAATGAGGGGTCATAACCTATGTTTTTGAGACAAAAAAAATGAAAAAAAATAGTTATTCAAGAATATTTTTTGCAAGAGTCGTCTGCTTTTCATGTTAGGTAAAGGGTTAAATCAAATTTATGTATTATTGTTGGTCATGTTTGAAACCCATCGAGGTTCAATATATATAATTTGAAGAAAACAATATTTCGGTGGCATATTACAAGAAAAAAAGAGTTTCGATAAGAAATGTCTGTGCCCGTGCGTAATTTTTGTACCTTAAACGTGCACGCACACACACCAACACACTCCCACCCTCCCTCCCTCCCTCCCTCCCTCCCTCCCTCCCTCTAATCTAATCTAATCGTCATCTCCCTCACACACACACATGCACTTACTTACACACACACACTTTCAGATACTGCCAAACTCTTTAACAGTTACTTTATTGAGAAATCTACCTTAAAGGGGCAATAAGCCGCTAATTTGAAAAATATCAGCTCTCCGACTTTTCGTGTATATGACAGAGCATCTTAAAAAGCGCAATGCCCAAGGTGTTGGACATCATAAGAAATAAGAAATTAAGAAATTATTTACTTCAATGATTAAAAAAACTTTCATGAAAACGAATTTTCAGAAGATATAAACGAATTTGTCCGAAGTGATCGGATATAAACAGAAAACCACGTGTTATAATTTCTTCTACACATCGAAATAATTGAAGACCTCAACTGCATTTAAAATAGGTGATCGCCATGAACAACAACAGTGCATTATCATAGCACGAATCAAATCAAAAACGTCATCTTATTTCAACTGAAGCGGAGTTATGCTTCTAATAAAACCCACAGAAGCAGTATCGACAGCAGCAAATCGAGATAGTTTTTCATGGACGCGTATGTCCTAATTTATTTATTTATTAGGGTTTAACGACACTTTAGCAGCCAAGGTCATATCATGTCGGTGACAGTTTTACAGGTGGAGGAAGCCGGAGTTCCCGGAGAGAACCGCCGAGCAACGACGAGCAGCTGCCAGATCCCCAGCATCATGACTCCGCACTTCAGCACAGGCAGGGTTAGATTGGTTGAAGACATGCGCACCATCGACGTGCAGTACGCCTTAGTACACGGCGTCATCGTGCCCCCAGGTGGACAATCGGGGTTAAGTGCATTGCCCAAGGACATAACGCGGGAGTCCGAATCGATCGCTCGGACAGTCACTCATCCAAGGACTAACCGGTCTCGACGTTGCTTAGCTTCGGTGATCTGACGAGAACCGGTTACCGCAACGCCACCGTGCCCCCGCATATGTCCCAAAGAGAAACAAATGTATACAAACGTCACGCTTGTCTTTTTGTGAGACCTAATCACGACGAGAAAAATTGCGCTTTGTATGAAATTTCCTAGAGTGGTCGGGTAACAAGATCGGGTTGAAAAACTGGTTCATAACTTTTTGATAAATCCAGTAAATTCTTGCCTTCAAGTTAATTTGTTTAATCGACTGGAGCGATTCCAAACAAATTATATATATAAGGCTGAATTGATCCGAATGCGCTACTCTGTCCTAGTTTTTCGCTCCGATCTCTCCTGGAAATTTCCGGCACGGAGCAATTTTCCATAAGGAATACTGTGTTTTTATCAAATGGTCAACTAATGTTTTTTCTCAGATTCGCGACTAAATGTCCCAACAATAAAATGTAGACATTAAATATCCCTTCTACCAACAGATATATCGATAAAAAAATGTTAACTGAAAACTAGCCCTTTACCTAACATGAAAACAGTCGACACTTGCAAACAAAATTCTTGAATTTTTTTTTTCTTTCATTTTATGTCTCAAATAGGGCTCATAGAGTGTGTATTAATGGCCATAAATCAAGAAGTAAAACAGTCACTGCCAGTGGTCCCCAAGGATGGCCCCTCTCTTGTTTCTCCTCTATATAAACGACCTAGCAGAACAAAGTCGACTCGAATATATGCCCATTTGCTCACGATATCTCTCCATAATATTTAATTATTCAAGACAACAATATCGCATGCGAAATCCTGAAAGGGGCGTAAAACGAATTGGCGGCGCTGTAAACTCTAGCATGTAGATTTCAACGCTTAAAAAGCTGTAACAGTAAAGCGATACAAGGCCCGCGCCCACTTTGTACTTGAATAATGAACCTGTGTGCGAGGTACAGAAACACACACACGCAGGTCCATGTTTTCAGAAAAACGGCGCACAGGATACTCATTTTGACAAACCAGTAGAAAAAATAAACCCATATGATAAACTGTTTCAGAAGCTTCAAACAAGGCCTGTACCTAAAATCCTTGGAAATAATATATAAAAGGTATATCCCACTCCGTTTGACTAGGCGGATCTCATACGGGACGCGCTTACCGAAAATAAAGCAAGAATATTAGAAAATCTCCCAAATGGATGTCCTCCGGACGATATGAGGCGCAACATGGGGCACAAGCCACGATCTTATATTCAAAGAAACAAGTTTCCTACGACTACGCGAAAGGCGTCGAGTACATTAGTTCGCAATATTTTTAAAAATCGCGAACTTTAACAATATTTTACAAATGGCGAACCCCTAGACACCCCTCCCTCCTTGTCTCGAACATATACAATTATCCACTGAGAAATCGGTGGAATCTCCGCTCTTTAACTTGAAGGGACGAATCCTTCTCATGTAGCTACCTACCATCGACCGTTGAATTATGAAAGAGAGTTGACCCCGAAATTCGCAGAAAGCTCTAAAGTACTTCTACGCGGGATCTCGAAGTTGTCAGATCCCAGATCACGTCTTGAGTGTAACAACATGAATGCGCACCTGTTCAATCGCTTCTTGACAGAATATTCTTTATGTCCATGCGGTCATACATACGAAGACTAATGCCGCTTCTTTCTGGAATTCACATTATACAATGGCCGGAGAAGCGACGATTCAACAACATAGCAAACTATCATCATATAACCCGCCCGCGAACTCCTATTATTCGGAATTGCAGAATTTTCGGACCAGAAAATAGCTTTCTCTGTGAATCTGCCCAGCACTTCATATTATCAACCAACCGCTTCTCCTAAAACTGTCATATGTGAACGACCGAAACAGTAATCATAAGTACTGTGTGCAATCAAAAAACGTAACGTAACCGTGATACCCTTACAGTGCTTCCTTTTTTTAATCTCATTAAATACACCCTCGATCTATTATTGTCTAACCTTTCGACTCTTTCCTAAAAAAGATGTACCCACTGAACACACGTACACTTGCTTGGTTCCCCACGGTATTGGAGGTTCCATAAGTAATCTCTTCATCACTACCTACAAACAGTTTCTCACGCGAAAGGAAGATCATCATGCAAAATATTTGTCATGTGAACTTTCCTGCTAACACAGTTGGACGGGCATCCGATTCACATTCGGTTATGAACCTGGGTATTCGAAAAAAAAAAAATACCCGGTGGTGCGTGTATGGTGGGACAATGATGAGTACTAACCTGCACAGTTCGCCTATGCTCGCTCCGCGGGGTGATCTTTGCGAACAACGCTGCATTGTCAGTGTTGGATATTGAGTTGTTACCTGTTTGTTTGGATGCACATCGGAAATAACAATAATCTAAAGCGAACGAGACATACCAGCAAGTATTATCCCAACATTGATTAACCAATGATTCCGAATACTTTTTCTGCCACTCCATTCAAATTCTCGCGATACCCCAGGGGAGAGAAATGAATCAGCGACAGTCCCAGGTGGGGAGATAGCCCAGTTTTGAGAACTCCTCAGGACAGTGAAAGTAAGATCTTATTTTACAGACAGAAAAGTCTAAAACCGAAACATAATACACCTGCACTTGCACTCGTGTTCAAATTCCCTGTAAATTGTTTTTGTAAGGGGTAAGGGGAACAGCCTGTTCATCAATCCCAATATACTTTCGATGAAAATAAAATGTGTTAAAGCAAACAAAACACACCACACATTGTCCTTTACTTTTAGTCTCTGTACGTCGAAAATGAAGAAGCGCGAATACCCCAAGAGATGCACCCCAAAAGTCACCAGATGGCTTTATTTGAAAGCACAATTCAAATTCTTTTCTGAGACGAGACCCCTTCTCCAGTAAAACCCCAAACAAACCTCTTATAATTGCTCGAGCCCTGGAACTTGCTCGGTGTCTTCGATATCTGTATGTAGAGCTGTAATGCTATTACCCTAAAAGACCACTTGCGGCCTTGCCTCTCTTCACGGAGAACCTGTTTCCTACTTGCCCCCACTCCCCCGTGGAACAATTTCTGGCGTCGCCATTGCTTCTGTTGATGAAAAGTTATGTTTATTGTTCAAGAAGAATGATAATCAAGAAATTTTCTTTCGCAAGGTCATTTGTTCTTAACGACGTCACTCAAGTGAATGTCAGATCATGTCTACATTGTTTGTAGTTTCAGATGCGTGTCATATTTTAGGGGGGTCAGTTAACAAAACTTTGGCCAAATTTAGGGTTACTCTCTTTAAATTCCACAAACGGACATACATAAATAACCCCCATCAAGGATATACCGAATTGTTTGTACTGAAAGATGGATCAGATAGAAGATAGAATTTTCATGGAACCACTTCCTTGTGCAAGGAAATGCTAACTGAACGTCTGCTTTGACAAAATTAAGATGCACAGATGTTATAAAATACCATAAAAGGAATGTATAGCTGTGTTTTGCAATCCTTTAAGTACAACAACGGAGAATTTTTTTTGTCATCCATACGGGGAATGGACTGTACGGCTAGTTCCAATCATGGCCCATAGCCAGGATTCTATAATATGGGATGCCCAAGCCAGTTTTGGTGGAGGTGCAAACATGGAGTTCGAAAGGGCCGTTGCGGGGAGGAGGCGAGATCTCCTCCTAAATAGGACCCCCCCCCCTAGATAGAACTAGATTATTTTGAAATCGCAAGCTGACTTCCAGAAGTCATTCAACGAAACACGTCCATCCCCGAGTGTGTCCAACAACGTGGAGAAGATGTATACTGCATTTTAACCTTTACCCAACGTAACGGCCAAAACCAGCGCTTTTCTCAAAAATCACCAATTAATTGTCATTATTTTTTCATTTGTTTTCTCAAAGACAAAGGTTATGACCTCTCATTGGAACGAGCTCGTTCCAATGAGGGATCACAACCTATGTTTTTGAGACAAAAACGGAAAACATTAGTTATTCAAGAATTGTTTTGCAGGTGTCGTCTGCTTTTCATGTTAGGTAAAGGGTTAACGTACTAAGCCTCTGGATTACGCATCCTACGTCGCTCTCTGTTGCTTGAAAATCGAGCTTATCTCACACTGGAATACCAGTACCGCCCGTTGACAGCAAACTGAGACTAAAGTTATGTGAGCAACTTCTCAAAATTATCAGTGGAGAAAATCTGCAGAATATGTCATAGCATTTTGAACCATTAAAAAACTTAGCATTTTTAGTAAATATGTAAAGAATTATCAGATTTTGAAGCAACTTAAAAACGTCAAAATGGCAATAAATCGAAAAACTAAAAATTAGCTATCTCCCAATTTTTGGAGCTGCGCATCATACTAAAATTTCACAAGTATCTTACGTCATTTAATTTGTATGACGTTGGCGTCAATAAAGTCACCCTTTAATTCAGCCATAACCGTTCGGAATTTCGCAGGTCGTACCAAATTTATAGATATGTATTTTACTGGAGATAACATTTCAAAAATTTCAGAATGGTAGGCCTAGATTTGAGCTTCAAACTAAAATCTTAAAAAATCCTTAACACCTGACTTCTTCCAATCAAGGGTCTAAATGCTAAAATTTAAAAACGGATGGAGCGACTTAAGATAACCGGAAGCTGATATGCGAAGTTTCAAGGCTGTGTCTTCAACAACTATGGAATGGTGCGTGTCACCTAATTTGGAGTTTTAATGATGAATGAAACAATATATAATTTAAGTGACGTAAAACGTCAAAATGGCTATTAGGCCAAACAGAATTAAATAATTGATTCTCAGGCAATTATTTTATAAATGAATGAGGGAGAGCGGTTTTTGTTTATATTTCTGATGGAATGGTCGCCGATGCCTAAAATTCAGTTGTGAGTGCTGGATTCCACAATGCTGCCTTTCAAAAAAAAAATGAGGGCCTCAGCGCAAAAGCCATCATTTTCCTTACTCATTTTCGTATTCAGTCAAAAGTAAATAATTGTTTATACAAATTTGTTCTATTACAAATTTTTGGAGAGTGACTGCTGGCACTCTCCAATAGTTTGTAATAGAACACTTTTTGACAATTTTTGATGAATAAATGCAGACAACAAAAAATAATCCAGCCCTCAACCAGTTGAATAAATATTTATTTTGTACATACATATAAGAATCGTGTCGCATTTCGCGAAGAGAATAACAATATTGTATCAATGTATACGACACATTGCATCGCAAATTGCGATGCGATACCGCTAAAATCACACCCTATGATAGTTTTATACGTTTTGAATTTCGTCTCCGAAATAAATATGACGAACGAAAAAATGAATGCGCCGCTGCCTGATAATCAAAAAAGTAATTTTGTTTAGCCTTAATAAAAAAAAAACAAACCGAAAAAAACTTTCACGAATTTTTTGGAGCACCACAGCATACTAAACTTTTAAAAAAAATATCTATATGTGTTTGTATGCCATATATGGTTTGTGTCTCTTGCTTGAAAACCACCCCAGTTTGTTATAGATGAGCTCCTACACGCTTCATTCATATGCTATGGAGACCACCGCGCAGTAATGGATTGATGATCTGCAATACTGAGCAAAATAAATTTGGAGGTACTGTGCTGCCTTGGTTTTCATCCTTGTGTCCTCTCGTTATTCCATAGGAAACGCTTTCGAGACAAGATAGAATGATGAAGGATAGAGGTACGTGACAACCGTTTCTTATTCCCAGTTCCTTATTCGACATTCATTATCAACCGATAACATCGGTTGATAATGAATGTCGAATAAGGAACTGGGAATAAATAACGGTTGTCAAGTCCGTGAGGGATAGACATATTTGTGGATAAGGGTTGTGTGTGTGTGTGTGTGGGGGGGGGGGGGGGGGTCGATATCCCGCCAAAGGTCGATGTGAGGAGTTATTTTCCTATGGCGACTTTAAATTTAAAATGCATAATTGTGTACTACTCAAAGTTTGCTAAGCACCAAGTATATTCAACTACCTGTTTTACGTTTTAGTTGAAATATTGTAATGAAAAGTGTATATATGTTTTATTTAATTATACCTTTAATGGTTTACGTACAGGAATTAAGATTTTATTTGTGTTTGACATTATTTTTTAGCTTCTGAATACGATAACCATGGAAAATGGATATAATTGGTAAAAGAGGACATTTTTCAATTTGCCAAAAAGTTGACGGAGCGTACTGGTATGGATTCAATATCGAGTATGAGACTCATTACTGTCAATTACAGATTGACAACGCCTTCTCATGCTCCCAATCGGGTTCCTGGTGGTCCTTTGTGGGATGTTGTTCCATTCTTGGACCAGCATGGCACCAAGCTCCTAAACACTTTTAGGCTGGACTGGACGGGCTGAAATTGCAAGCTTCAACTCATTCCAGACATGTTCGATTAGATTGAGGTCAAGGGATCTTGCTGGTCAATCCATACGCTCAATCCCGTCCCTCTGTCGGTACTCCCCGACAGCACGAGCAACATGAGGACGGGCATTATCGTCCACCAGAATGAATCTATCACCCACTGCACCTGCATACAATCTGACGTGGACACCCAGGATCTCATCAATATACCACTGCGCAGTCAATGTACCACGTTCAAGAACACAGAGCTCTGTACGCCCACCCCTGCTATGCCGCCCCAGACCATGATTGACCCTCCACCATAGCGGTCATGCTCAGCAATGTTGGCTGCATGGAATCGCTCACCTGGACTTCTCGATACCCTAGAACGCCTATCTGTGTGGTCTATGCAGTACCTTGACTCATCTGTAAAAAGGACAGGTCGCCAATCTTCTCGGGTCCACCCAACGTGGTCCATGGCTCATTCATCTCATGCCTGGCGGTGGTTCTGGGACAGCGAAATGCGAATACATGGTCTTCTCGATCGTAGATTACCTTCGTGCACTCTTGCCCGGATAGTCTGCGTCGAAACATTTACCCCGGATGTATTCTGGAGGTCGCTGTGAAGCTGGGTTGCTGTGGCAAAGCGGTTCCTACGGGCCCAACTGATCAAAAACCGGTCTTCAGCTGCAGATGTTGCCATGTCTCTGCCACCAGCATGCCGTCTTACTGGTGTGCTATACTGCTGAAATCTTGCCCAGGCTCTGGTGATCACCGTATGGTGCACACCAAGGGCTTCACCAACCTGACGACGGGTAGCCCCTTGCTCCACCATCCCTACAGCCCGCCACATTTCTGCTTCAGACAAATGTCTTCTTACATTTGCATTTACCATATTCAATCATTAAATCACAAAGGTTTGTGTTGAAATGAAGATTGAATACCCTACACATGTCATGTACATATAGACAGTACACGAAAACATCATGAAAATCAAGGGGTACATGCTTTCCATGCTTGTCACGAAAACGAAAAGTCTGCCTGTCAAGAGAGCTAATGTAAACACTGGGGACCATCTCAATACATTCCTCAATCATATCCACCAAAAATATCGCAAATATATCAAAAGCAAAATTCACAATGATGTGTCAAATATTTGGTACTCAGCAAACTTTGAGTAGTTTACAATGCGGACGTCATGGGTGCTTTGCTTGTATGAACTGTAATTTTATCGGCGGGACTATATGCAAAATATTCCTGTAATTCCGGACAGGTGTGTAGTGTTTGTGCTCCCGGACTGGGACGCGGGTCCATCCTCGAATTAAATCTGTTTTGGATGTGTGTCCGGGACAGGGAGCACGGCACTTCGCGCCCTGCCGGTAGACGGAACAGTTTACTTACTGTCTCGCAGACCAGCTTTATATTTGGTATTATATTTTGTATCTGCATAATGCAAAGCTTGTATTTGTTTTCATTTTGAAACTCTTAGCACCATTATAATGATTATGGAGAATTGAAGAATGGAATAGAATAAAGTGTATCTGATGCATTTGTAACGTGAGCTGCCTGTACATGATGGACTTTGGTAACACAGTTTTTCAGAAATTTTATAGATTCAAAAATCGGCATACAAAAGCGAACAGAAAGTCCGAAATTGAACCCCACGTGGTGTGCATATTTTTAATACCACATAGATAGCAGTATTTCACCCGGAATTCCAAATTTGAATCTGAATTTCATTTTTTTTTAAAATTTCTTTGAACACAAAATCAAAAATTGTGTGTTGAATTAAAATTTGAAAGCAAGATTTGTCACCTTGGGAGATTGAAGAATGATGTACAAGAGAGAAATTCACACCAATAAGTATATATTTTAAAATATTTTTAAATCTTAAAATTCTAACCAATTTGTAATTATAGACTAAACAACACTCTTGTTTATCAATCTGAAGTTTCAAACGCAGATAATCGTTGTTTTTCATTTTTAAACTCAGCTCCCCGTTCTGTTGATACTGGGTTCAAAAGAACTTTTTTTTCTAAAAAATTGAAATTAAAATTAAAATTTGGAATTCCGGTTGAAATACTGCTGTAAAGGTCAGAGTAAAAATCAATGAATCACATGGGATTTAATTTCGGACTTTCTATTCGCTGTTGTATGCTGATGTTTGAATCTGTAAAAGTCCTGAGAAATTGGGTTACCAAAGTCATTATAAACCATATGGCACACTGTGTTATGTGACAAGTGTAATGGGCCAATATATATTTTTTTTTGGGGGGGGGGGGGGGAGCGGCGACAATTTTAGGGATCCAAGCCCCCATCTCCCACCCCGCGGCTGCTCCACTGTTCCAATCCACGGTGTTTAAAAATCCCAAAATGCTGCCATTTTTTGTTGATGTTTTGGATAAAGAAGGCCCAGGTCGTTCATAAGGGGTCAACGGCATACAGTTCAGAACAACCAACAATGAGTCACAAGGGAGTTCATCAATGCTAAATGAAGAATGTCCAATGTTACCATTTTTCACTGCACTTTGTTAATACCACACAGTTCTGGGAAAGGTGGGTTAACCCTTTGAACGCTGGCGGTATCTTCCATGTCAGTTGAACTACAACAATTAGAAGAGTCCATATTCATTATCTGTGGGTAGACTAATCAATATTTTCAACGTGCAGCCACAAGGCTGCACGTTGAAAACATTGATTGGTCTACGCAACCCTTAACTTAGCAGGCATCCTACTTAATGAAAGTATGTCGTATCATGTCCATGGGCCGGTAAAACGACCTCTCGTGTTCAAAAGGTTAATATTTGCGAAAAGATCACAAAAATGATGATATTGATAAAACACCAAAAAGAAAAACTCCCCAAACTATCTTCTTTGGTGGGTTATGTGACCATTAAATTCCAATCTTCCTTTTTACATGTTTGTTTGTTTATTTGATGTTTGTTTTTGTAACTATCGTCCTTCTGTTGTAACTGCATGGGAGGCTTGACTGTTGCCAAATTTAATAACAGTAGGCCTAATATCTGATTTGTTCGGTGATTCCAATTCTACAAGCAGTCTGGTACAGACCTACACAAAATCTAGATTATTTCAGTTATGGAATTTATTTATGTAAATATTGCGGAAAAGTTTGGGCTTCACTTTTTGTAATTCGTGCGCGTGTCGACAACGAGTTATGTTTGTGCTTTTTCCGGCAAATACAATATCACAGCAATAACGTTGTTGCATGAGAAAGAACTTTAAATGTTCGATGTTACTAACTATCACTGCATTTGGGCAACCAAAAAGGACTATGAATGAGGTGAATCAGCATGAACTTTCGTGATAAAGATAGTTCGGCCCTCGATCAAATGATATTTTCTTACGTGAAGGTGATTGGAGGAAGGGTATGGAAATTTGTACATAAAAGGGGGTATGTTTGTGCAAAAACTGATCAAACAATGATGTCGGTGAATAATGACGGGTAACATTACACTCGACGAGGTACAGGTAGATGCAGAGTATGACTTTATACGGCTCTATAATGAGAATGTATTTTCATTGCCAGAAAATGACGAATCTCCATATAAAAACCGCGCATCTGACTGCAGCTACTTTTCGCCTAGTGACTTTTAGTCAATGGCTTGTAAAATAGATGCAGGGTTCTCAATATTCCATCTCAATTGCCAAAGTCTGAAGGCCCATTGGGATTCCTTCCAAAACATGTTATATAATTTACAAACAGGAAAGAACTTCTTCGACATAATAGGAGTTACCGAAATATCCCATATTCCTCCAGATATGTCATTCTGTCTGGATGGTTATGCCTCGATTATTAAATGTATGAGACCCGAGAACGATGATGGTCGAGGGGGAGTTGGTCTATATATTAACTCCTTGCATGCTGCTGGCGGATATTCCTGCACGGGGCAGTATTTCTCTTGCCTTTGAAATATGTATAATTTGGGTATATCTTATCCAATTTCCACCCTGTAAATTAAAAAGAGGTTTTCACCAATGATTTCCTGAGTTAAATTTAGATGAATTTTTCATGAAATCTAGTCATAGCTGCTGTGAAGCAGCCATGACTACATTTGATGAAAAATATTTTGAAAATACTCAGCGGGTTAAGAGCTAAAAAAGGAATACTATATAGAGTTTGCAATGATATTTCATTCTTCATTCCCCATGTTGTCGAATCTCTATTTATTAAAATTAAAGATAAATACTTACCCAGAATTATTGGAGTCACCTATAGACCCAACACTCCTCCTAAAGCCGACATCAACCTCTTCTTATCAAAATTAAATGAAAATACGAATGTTCTGAATGCCGAAAATAAAAAAAGTTTATATTATGGGGTATCTTAACCTAGACCTTCTGAAAGCAACTACACACTCGAAAACGGAAGAATATGTTTATCTCATGTTCAGTCAGGGCTTTCTGCCTTATATCACCAAGCCAACGAGAGTAACCAGTCGTTCTGCTAGTCTGATAGATTATATCTTCTCTAATAACGTTTCAGGAACAGCACTACCTGGAGTAGTCATATTCGACGTGTCAGATCATTTTGGTGTTTTTTTTATATTGAAGAAAAACCCAAACCAATTGATACACCACACTTTACACTGAAAAGAATTATAAACGCAGAAAGAATTGTTGAATTCAAAACACTTCTCTCGCAAAGTCATTTAAACCCTGTAATGCAATCGAATTGTCCAATGAGTCATCTGAAACCTTTCTAAACATCAATATGAAAGCTTATGAAATAGCTTTCCCTCTCAAACGTGTTCGCCAAAACAAAAAAAATATTAACAAACAACCCTGGATGACAAGGAGTCTTGTAATATCCTACAACAATAAAGAGAAATTCTACAATAAAAAACTCAAAGCTTCCACCGAACGGAACTCCCAAAACTATAAAAACTACTGTAGAATTTTCAACAAGGTAAAAACACAATAATGCTACCTATTATAGAGATATCCTAAACGAAAATAAAAAAATATGCGAAGAACGTGGCAGATTTTAAACGAAGCCATCAATAAAGGAAAACGTGAAGCCAGATTACCCTCGGAGGACACTATCGAATTAAGCAAGCCCCATGACATCGCAGAAGAATTCAACAATTTCTTTATCAACATTGGAAAAAACACATCCGAACAGATTCAGAAACCAAATAAGTCCTACTCAGACTACATGAACAATAATGTTTCCAACAAGCTTTATTTAATACCCACAAATCCTACAGAAGTCAACCGAGTAGTAAATAAAATGAAGTCAAAATTATCTAAAGACTGCGATGATATTACAACCTGTCTTCTTAAACATACGATAAACGAAGAACTGGATCATCTAACACATATAATTAACAGCTCTTTCATAAACGGCAAAGTACCATACTGGATGAAAATCGCTAAGGTGATACCCATATTTAAAGCAGGTGATGAGCACAGCTTTACAAATTACAGACCTATCCGTATACGTCCGGTATTCTCAAAAGTAATGGTAAAACTCATAGAAGTGAGACTAACTAGTTTCCTTAATAGGTTTAATATTTTATACCCTCACCAATACGGGTTCCGAAAACGACATAGCACTATTCACCCAGTTCTTCAACTCCTTAAAAGCTACGCACTAGAAAATAATAAACAGGAAATAACAGCACCTTAGCATTCTTCCTGGATTTGTCAAAGGCGTTTGACACCATAAATCACGAAATACTATTAGGTAAACTGGAAAAATATGGCATCCGAGGTGTCGCCAACAATTGGTTTAGAATTTACTTGTCGAACAGGTCTCAAAATGTTATTGAAAGAGAACACAAATCGGACTGAACCAAACAGAGTTGCGGTGTAGCACAGGGCTCAATTTTAGGCCCTGTTCTTTTTCTTTTAAATATAAATGATATAAGTAAGTCAACATCACTCAACCTTTTATCATTTACCGATGACACCACTGCCTGGGCCCCGACAATAACCCCAAAATTGAAGCACATTTTTAACCGACAGATCCTGGGAAAGATGTATAATGCTTCCGTACTACAAATATTAGAGTACGGTAGTCCTGTTTGGTGCGGTGCTCCGCAACATTTAACGAAGCGCCGTGAGGATATACACTGCGATGCCGCACGAATCGTATCGGGCCTGACACGATCAGTATCACGCGATCGCCTCTTGTTAGAAGTTCGGTGGAATAATCTAGAAACAAGAAGACACGTTCAAAAGATGTGTATCTTTTACAAAATCATACACAACGATGCGCCAGATTTTCTCTATGAACTTCTACCACCACGGGTTTGTGACACATCGTCTTACAACCTTCGCAATTCGTCAAATTTTATGTCTTACAGCATGCGAACTGAGCTATTTAAACGATCATTTTTGTCGTCTTGCACGGAAACGTGGAAGAATTTATCCCAATCAGTACGAAATTGCTCATCGCTCACTGAATTTAAAAAAAAACTCATATCGCCCCCGTATGCAGACCACCTGCATATTTCTCGCATGGTTCTAGAAAACACAATATCATTCACAGTAGAATTAGAACCGGTTGTAGTGATCTGAAAAATCAATTCCTCAATTACATCTCTGAATGTCCATATTGTCCACATTGTATAACTGATGTTGAGGACGCAGAACATTATTTCCTTGTCTGCTCATCTTATTCAAACGCTCGTAACGCTCTTATTGGTAATTTATCAAATCTTAATATTACTCTGAATTTGGTGGATAATCTATTGTACGGAAATCCGGTGTTAGAAACCCAAACTAACACTTTGATTTTTAAATTTGTGCAACAATTTATTTGTAGCACTGGGAGGTTCGACAACGAGTTTCCCATCTAGTAACATTTGTAAAACAATGCTGACTCAAGGTATCCACTTCAATATAGAATACGCATGGAGGGGTTACGGAATGGACGCGTCATCGGGGTGACGTTGGGCCAGCGCATCGGTACACAGATTGTGCAGTCACGATGATAGTCACGGTTGCGCTGTTTGTTGCATGAGTCGCGGACGCGGCGTTTTCCCTACCTTTTGTGTGAATCAGCATGGATCTAATGAGACACGTCCCTAAGCTGTAGTACAGAAGGCGAAGAAATGATTATTATTATTATTATTATTATTATTATTATTATTATTATTATTATGTTATTATTATTATATTATTATTACTATTATTATTATTATTTTAAAACATCCTAATCAGAACAGCGCCCAAGCGGCCTTTGGCTTTGAATATTAATTGATTCAAATCTAGAGAGATACAGAATGCAAAAGGGACATCAACAGCTTTTCTTTCTTTTTTTCTTCCTTTTTCTGTCTTTGTTTAGTGCTACATATTCATATTTATTTACACACATACACACATATATATATAAACCCATTCCATTTATTTTACATTTATGAATTTCAAAAACTTGTTTGTTTCGCCATTGTAACATTTTCTGTATTCATGTTATGGGAGCGGAGGTTTTTACTAAGTGGAAAACACTTGTCCTCCTATCCCTTTTTGCTCAATAGTTATGGCAAATAAAAATGTGTTTAAAGTAATAACCCCATAAAACCATATTTCAATGACGAGCTTCAAAAACTATTCGAATTGTTCTCTGTGAACCAGCTAATGCTGAATGCTAAGAAAACCTCGTATATCACACTTAATCCAAATAAAGGTAGGAACAGTAATCTCTACCAAGAGGTAAAAATAAATAACCAAAACATTAACAAGGTTGGGGCAACTGAAACAGAAAAGTCTGTGCAATTTCTAGGAATTAGCATTGAAAACACGTATCCTACAAGGCTCACATATCCCCATTATGCTCGAAAATAGCACGCGCAAACTATAGTCTCAACAAAGTAAAAATGTCCCCCCCTCACAGAGCTCTGAAAACATTATATTACGCACTCATACATAGCCATTTGGTATACGGAATTCAGTCATGAAGCAACTAGAGCTATCAAAAAACTAGCTATCAGGCAAAAGCGATCATTACGAATAATTAATAACAAAAAGTGCAATTCTCATACAGATCCCCTGTTTGAGGAAAATCAAATACTCAAGGTTGATGATTTGTTTAAACTACATGCACCACTGTTCATGTTTGACTGGCAGAACGACAGATTATCGGGTTCTTTCAATGATATATTTAAAATTATTGACAATCCATCTGGTAGGGCACCCAGACAGTCTGGCCCCCTATACATAGAAAAAACTCCGACCCAAACTCTGGATAAACTTCCTTTATACACCTTCCTGAAACTATGGAACGCTCTGGACGACACAATTCGCAATATTGGAGACAGAACCATGCTTTAGAACAACTTAACTTCCACATTCATTTCGTCATATTCCAGTTATGTCCGCTGCTATAATCCCTATTGCCCTGATTGCACTTCGTAAACTTGAAAATCGTCAAAGTCATGCTCTGCGACTTCATCTTCAATCATCGTCTTGAGCAACCTGTTGCGCTTCCTCCCTACAGTTGTGCTATGTAAATTACTATATGTCCGCAATTAAGAACTTGCAAACAAAAATCTAAACAAATAATTCATCACATTCGTTACCCTACGATGATGCAAACGGGTTCTAAGGTCATTCATTTAGTCACAGTCTGTTTGCAATCACCCCATCTTCCAGGGGTAGCAGGTAGACATCCAATCTGGCTATGCCACTTCCCACGGAATACTACTTATTACATTTGTGCAATATGTTTATTTGTAACCATTTTACATGTATGTGTACCGTGAATACAAAATCTGAATCTGAATCTGAATCTGAAACAATCTTACTGGAAGGGAATTGGACTGGTGGCCCCAACGTACTCTCGTCGCTTAGTCTTTCTGACAAAGGGGCGAATACGTCGTGTTCTCATTGTCACAATTTTCCATTTTTTGACTTGTCCACCGGACATTGGGGAAAAAAACAGAGGCAGGGTGAACATTATTCATTTGTTACCTTAATTTATGTGTTTTACTGACTTAACCTTTAACCCAACGCAGACGATATCAAAATGTATTATTTTAAATATCATTTTTTTTAAATTCTTCAAAACATTTCTACAAAATCATATCATGTGACCCCTGATTGGAACGAGCTCATTGAGCTCGTTCCAATAAGGGATCACATGATATGGTTTTGTTGAAATATTCTGAAAAATTTAATTTTTTCAACTGCTGAATTTGCATATTACGTGAGGGGATTCGTTAGGTAAAGCGTTAAAAGGCTTAGCAACTGCCCCCTAGAACCCCTAGCAATGATGAAAGGGATGTTAGGCTGAACCCAGTGGAAATACTTACAGACAAGTATTTTCTGTGATGAGTGGTGTCGTGCAAAATGTTGGTGAATTTTTTCCAAGTTAAAGATCCTGTAATGTTATTTACTATATGCTGTTAACACACATAAAACTTGAACAGAAAACGGTGTTGTTTCTCCCGAAACCGGACCGAAACCGAATCTGAAAAATCAAAACCTCCCATGTCTAGTAGTTCTCATCGATGCTTGCGCTAACGATCCCGCAAGGGATTTTACGTAAGAAGTTATGTTTTTGATATTGAGACAAATTCCAGTATTCTCATTTTCTAAGAAAAATAAGGAAAAAGGAAAAAAATCCACAGCAGTGGCGTAGAAATCATTTGGCTCGTAGAGACTACAGCACTTACAGAAGTTAGCAATGCAAAGAATAATGGATGCCGAAATTAGGCGCGAACGCACCTCCCCACAAAATTTGAGTGCCACTTGAGGGACTAGCTCCCATTTGTGATCTGAAAAGGCAGATCAATTGTGCGACCTTTCTTTTCTTCCCCCACTGCATGTGTAACATACGTCTCTCCAGGGTGAGATAGGGTGAGATAGCAGGGAGAGACAGATGTATCCCACCCCACCCACGTGACGTTATACATTTACAACGTTATTATGGCGTTATGCATATCGTATCAGTTTCTTGCTACCAACTAATTCATATTGACGTCATCAGAATGTGATCAACGTTTGATGCTCTAAAACTATTTAAACCCCAAGATGCCACCGTTCCTAACTGATTTCGTGGTATATACCTTTGGTATATACATAATTTTTGCATGCTCTTTCCGAGTCATTAGTTTTTCGAGTCATTAGTTTTTCAGAATACCAAATGAGTTGATTATATCAGCACGTGACCGCCGATTACCTCTGGTAACGTAACCGCTGTATAGTGGGGGGAAGAAAAATAATCCCTGATGGGTACGGGTGTGAGATGGGAAAATCTCGTGTCTCGTGTCTGGCCCAAATATCTTGCCCTCGGGTGAGATTTTCCCATCCCACACCCGTACTCATAAGGGATCATAATAATCCCGATGCACTGGTTATGATATCGTTTGCAAGTGGTACTGATGACACAGGCCTTATTTGTTACATCGAGTTTATCGCTGTGTAATTTCTGCTAGAATCACATATTAACCCCTTACCCAACGAAACGCCCAAAACCGGCCAGCGCTATTCTCAAAAATCGCCAATTAATTGTCATTTTTTTTTCATTTTGTGTCTCAAAAACATAGGTCGAGCTCGTTCCAACGAGGGTCATAACCTAGGTTTTTGGGACATAAAATGAAAAAAATTAGTTATTCAAGAATTTCTTTTGCAAGTGACGTCTGCTTTTCATGTTAAGTAAAGGGTTAACACAATTACATTATATAGGTATAATATATATCTGGAAAATAAAATATTCCTATCAACTTTATCGATCTATTTTGTACATAATTTATCACATACAGTAGTGTAAAAGTGCTCATATTTTTTAGACTCCGAATTTCACATAATATTTTCTCAGATATTTCAAAAGAGAGCCGTTTGATACTCATTTAAAAAAATGTTCTACGCCTGGACAAACCATGGTCGCTCCAGCGGGACTGGTGATTGCCGATCGCCACTTAGCGGAACTCCCTACAGAATTCCTGGCTACGTGCCTGCAAATGGCACGACGGTAGTTTGTAGTCAATCAATATTTACAAGGCATATTATGTTCTAAATCCCCACCTACAAAAGACCGTCTCCACGACTTATTCTGAAAAATCCTTGAAAATATACATCTAAAAAGAACAATGCCATGAACATCAACGGACAAATGGCGATTATTTTTGCGTAAACAGACCACAAAAAAAAAAAAAAAAAATCGACGGAACAACTAATGTTCGACAAAATTGGGAGGAAAGCGGCTGCCCCATTCCATTCCCTTTCCCTAGCTACCCTCTGTTGTTCACTTGGTAACAACTCACAGCTAATAATTTTTTTGTTGACCATCCATGTAATGAGTTTTCAAGTTCACAGGTTGACGTGTTGTCGTTCTGAACTGTCAATGATTGTATCATCAGTCTGCCTGAAAATAATAAGATTTATCTGTTTCGCTTGCAAATGTGAGCTGGTTTACTGTTACAATCAGTAACCATGGTTCCAGTGTTGTTACCTGTAGAACTCTGTCTGAACGAAATACCCTTTTTATTAACTCTTTTCGAACCGGAATTATTGTTTGTTTCCAATTATTCATTGGAGGTGTCATACTCAATAATTTTAGTTCTCATCTTGGGCATGGGTAAAGTCACAGCGAAATAGGCGAGGGTGGAGGTGGGGGGGGGGGGGGGGGGGGCTGATACGCTTCAATAATTTTTCAGTCGCGACATTTCCGTCCGGATTTGAGTCTCAGATTTCGATTCGATCTCGCAAGTAATCATGTACTTTCTTACGAGACTAGATTTGACACTTAGACGGGTGGCACACACACAGTCGGCCATATAAAAGGACTGCTTTTGTACCCGATGCGTGCAGTTGGGTGGGAGGGGGCAGCATGGCCAATTTGGAGTACAGTACGTGTTAATTAAATAAAAAGTTGCTTTACAACTACTGCACGTGTATTTTGTATCCACAAATGAATTTCTATGCATATATGATAGGGTTGGAATTCTTTTTAAACGGGATTTGTGCGACACACACGATCTCTGAATAGCAGGCTTGTTTAAATCTTTGTTAAATGACCACTAAATATTGTCTCCCCGCGGGAAGTGGAAATATTTTATTACTAAAGTAGACATCTTCTTTTTGCTAGTATAATAGGATCCAGTAACCAATTCCCAAGTAGTCAATATAATAAACGAATATTCGCATTCACATTGCGAATATTCGCATTCGACATTGCGAATATTCCCATGCGAATATTCGCATTCAACCCATTGGGTCCAACATGTGTAGTGGGAGCATTGCGAATATTCGCATTCAACCTCGCAAATATTCGCATTCAATTGCGAATATTCGCAATGAATTGCGAATATTTGCATTCAACATTACGAATATTCGCAACCCATTGCGAATATTCGCAATTGAATGCGAATATTCGCAATGTTGAATGCGAATATTCACAAAGTTGAATGCGAATATTTACAATGCAGAATGCGAATATATTCGCAATGTTAAAAGCGAATATTCGCAATGCTAAATACGAATATTCGCAATGTTAAATGCGAATATTCACAACGCATTGCGAATATTCGCAATACATTGCAAATATTTGCAATGCATTGCGAATATTCGCAATGCATTGTGAATATTCGCAATGCATTGTGAATATTCGCAATGTTGAATGCGAATATTCGCAATGCTCGATCCCCCCCCCCCCCCCCCGCTACACATGTTGGCCCCAATGGGCTTCCGTTCCAATTGCATATAATAAACAACGTCAGACAGGAGACAGGAGACAGTTGAATCCAACAGCTGTAATCCATTGTGTTCAGCAGGCTCGTCTGTTCTGGCCGATAAGATCTCTCGCGGTTACGATTCATTTATGGAATGAACATGATGTGTACTGAATCAGGTGACAATATTTCAGAATTCACCTCGTCCTACTTTCCTACCAAATTCGAAGAAACTCCCTCTGATATCATCATCCTCTTTGATACAACCTCAAGCTGTTACTGTTAGCCAATAGACGCACGTCCAGTTGTCTTGAGAACATGTTGTCAAAAACACTCCTCAGAGTCTTGCCCTTTTGATAAGTAATATTTGTGCCCCCAATCACAAGGAAACTGCCTTCTATGATATGAAGGCCCACGTTCTTAACCCTTTGAAACCAAGCGGTCGTTTTTTCGACTAGGAACACAATACGTCATAACGTCATTAAATAGGATGGCTGTTCAGTAGAAGTGTGGTGTAGACCAAGCCCCGAGGCTGCACGTTAAAAATATTGATTGGTCTACCCCAAATAATGAATATGGACTTTTCTATCTGCTGTCATACCACTAGAGTTCAAAGGGTTAAACGAAGGTACAAACGGGGCGGATTGACAGTGTCATTACAAGTGCCGCTACCTTGCCATGTGAAGAATTGCTGCTATAGCGCCCACCAGATCAGATCTCTTTCATAACATTTATCATCACTCACATTGCACCCGTTTCTCTCACACCTATCCTGTATTCTTCGTAAACTCACTCCACGGACTCACAGGGGAAAAAATCAATTTATATTTTTGTGTGGTTTGAAGGCAACGGCAAGTGGCTTGGCAAATGTTTCAAAAACATTTCCAAAGCCACTTGTTGCCATCAAACCAAACAAAAATATTCGCAATATTATTGTTTGTGTTAATCTCAATTCAGCAAGCTTCAAACTCAGTGTTAACCAAGTGCGTTGAAGGACTGAAGGACTGCTTGCAAAAAAATACATACTCATTTGCGATGGAAACCATACAAGTGGCACTGGAATTCTCCCTGTAAGTGTGGTGTATGTGTACCTTTAACAGATAGCTATTTTATTTTATGATTTATAGATAACATTTTACAGTCTATAACATGCCTGTTCGATGCAATCCCCATCTGCACCAACACTAAACCATGCGGAAAATGAAAATCTGTTCCACACATATGTGCGGAACGGAAATAGTTGACGAACTATTTTTAAATAGAAGCGAAATTTCACTGGAATTTCCTACAAACCGTGCAAAGCAATTACAATTTGAATCGCTATCGATAGCTAATAATTGTACCCTGAGTTTCAATGTGTTCTAATTGCCAGTAGGCGCATAGAACACATTGGAACTCGGGGGGGGGGGGGTGCAAAATAGTAACGAGGGTTCCCCTCGCAAATTTAGTTGGCGATAAAATGTGTTCTTTTTGTTGATAATTGTCAAATGAATTGCTGGGTGTCCTTCTAATACCTGTTTTTATAGACGTGAAGGCGTGTAATAAACACAGAACGACACACGTGTGTCCATGAATTAATCGATATGGCACTTGTGCCATCGCGGAAGGATGAAACGTGAGGCCTGTGACCTATCGTTTTATCCTTCCACACTGACATTCGTGACATATCGATTAACCCATTCACGCACGAGTGCTGTTTTACAGTTTACAGATATAATAAAAAACAAAAAATACTGCTACACCGTAGGGAAATAACATAGCCTGATTGGCTGCCTATCCGTCGTCTCCCGTGTAAAGAATATCTATCATCGAATGTTGACTGGAATGTTTAATTTTCCTTTTTTCTGGCTATAGAAGGTTCGGGGTAGGGGTTTACACATGTCTATTGCATACGAGTTCATACACACACGCATATAAATCTAAACTGCACTACCAAAAGGGCGGTAGAAATTCATTGTATGCTAAAACTGGCATCTACAAAATACCAGTAAGACCTTCGCAATAATGCGGCCCTACAAATCTTCTGCTGTCGTACAAACTCACATAAAATTCCTCCCTACCATCCACAACCAGGATACCACAACACATCGGAGACAACAACCCCTTCGTCGATTTGATTTTTTTCCTATTATGAACAAGCTTACCAACCCTAAAGGGCTACACTGTGAGAAACCACGCAAACCTCAGATTCATCACTATAGATTACATCTTGGAAGAAGCACCCGGAATGATTATCTATTTAACCCTTTACCTAACACGAAAGGCAGACGACACTTGAAAAAAAAATTCTCGAATAACTAATTTGTTTCATTTTTTGTCTCAAAAACATAGGTTATGACCCCTCATTGGAACGAGCTCGACGAGCTCGTTCCAAAGAGGGGTCATAACCTATGTTTTTGAGACAAGAAATGAAAAAATAATGAAAATTAATTGGCGATTTTTGAGAATAGCGCTGACCTTTTTTGGCCGTTACGTTGGGTAAAGGGTAAATAACTTCCTTACCAGTTCACTCCAGTGCAGTTTATGAAGAACGTGAGTAACCGAACATTATCTGTTCAAACGTCCTCTTTATCTTGATATATAAAGGGATACTATCGAACAATTGCCTTATAACAATAATAATAATTGATTTTCTAGAGCGCAAAACCACAAATAGTGCTCTAAAACGCTTGAAGAAATATATACACTTTTCTGAAATAAAGAGTCACATCTGTTTCGATTGCCTCTTAGAGAGGTTCAGGGGAATGCTTCAGTAAATAGGAAAGTTTTTAGATTTGTTTTGAAGATATCGAGAGTTTCTGAATTTCTGACACTTTTTGGCAAGGAATTCCACTACCTGGGACCCTCGATGGAGAACACACGATCAGTAGCCAGATTAGATTCTGCTAAAAGGTACAACGAGTTGAATTTGGCTTTTAGATCTGAGACTTCGTGATGGTATATATACAGCGAGGAGCTCTTGCAGGTAAACTGGTGCCAGTTTGTGGATACATTTGAATACTAAGATCAATATTTTGAAATCAATTCTCTGTTTAATTGGAAGCCAATGTAGTTGTCTTAAAACATGTGTTATGTGTTCAGAGCGTTTGGTACCAGCAGTTATCCTAGCAGCAGTATTCTGAACTTTTTGAAGCTTCTGAATCAGGTACTAGGACAGTCCCACTAACACTGAATTATAATAATCTTGATAATCTAGTTGTGAGGTAATTGAGGAGTGCACAAGTGTTTGAAGTGCTAACCTGTTAAGGTCGCAGTCTTCCAACATTACGAAGCGACCAGTAGCATTTTTGACATATTTTATTGATATGGGTGTCTAGTTTTAAATTTGAGTCCATAATCAGTCCAATATTCCTGGCTGGTTCACTTTTCATAGTGATGTTGTTTCCAACCAGAGTTGATGTCACAGAGGGTGTAGGCATGCGGACCACGGATATCACTAAGAATTCAGTTTTAGAGTAATTCATTTTCAGTTTAAAATCCATCATCCATTCCCACACCAGATTTATGAAAGTTTCCATGTTACTGACTGCGGTGAATGAGTCGCTTGGAAAAGATGGGTTGAATGTAATGTACAGTAGGGTGCCGTCCACGTACAGATGGTATGATATGCCATGCTTTTTAAGAAGGCGACCTAGAGAAGAAGTGTGCAGAGTAAGCAAGAGTGGACGAGGAACTGAGGAACACCACACTTTAACATCCTGCTTTCTGATCCGATCTTATTGATATATATTTGTGACTGCGACCTTCTAGATATGATGCAAACCACGATAAGACAGTTCCACATATGCCATGCCGTGTCAATGTCTGCATGACAATATCATGGACGACTGTGTCGAATGCTGCTGACAAATCCAAGAGAACAAGCAGTACATTCTTGACCCCAGACACTGATTTAACAATGTCATTGTTGAATAGCAGTAAGGCTGTCTCTGTTCTGTGGTTGGCTTTGTATGCAGATTGAAAAGACTCTAAAAGATCATTTTAATGCATATGATTTTTGAGTTGTAAAGCAACAACCCTTTCCAACAATTTAAACAGGAAAGAGAGGTTCGATACTGCTTGATAATTTTTCAGGTTGTCAGGATCCAGAGATGTTTCTTGATGAGTGGAGTAACAAGTGTGTTTTTCAATTCGCTTGGAACACACCCCTCATGTAGGGATACAAATATAATAGATATTTTGGCTGGCAGGAGATAATCAATTGTCTCTTTCAAAAGGAATTTGGAGTTTGATCTAGATCATTGGATTTATTGGATGATGATAAAATCATTTTTCGAATATCTTCTTCTGAGACAGAGTGAAAATTAGAAAAATCTCTTTTTATGTCAAGATGATCAAAGTCTGGTGGTTCACATGATGGTATGCTATCCAGGATTACCTGATTTTTAGTTATGAAATAATCGCTGAATTTTTCCAGAATTTCTTTAGTATTTAGATGATCTGTGAGAATGGCTTTTTGTTCTTTACCAAGGAGACTATTGGTTACCGGGAACAGCACCCTGTATTAGATGACCCCTCTATCAGAGAACTGTAGTACTCCCTCTTCGCCTTTTTGATGATCTTATTAGTTGTATTTCTTTGGTGGCAGAACATCTGCCGATGGATCTCAAGCTTCGTTTTATTGTCAAGACGCTCAAGTCTACGACGCTGTTGTTCAGCTGCTCTAACGTCTTCTGTAAACCACTCCACTTTTTCCATATGAGATATAATTTTTGACTTGTGTGGTGTCTGTTCAGCCATGATGCCCTTAACCCTTTACCTAACGAATCGGCCGCATCCGCCTGCGTAATATGCAAATTCAGCAGTTGAAAAAAGATTATTTTTCAAAAAAATTTCAACAAAACCATATCATGCGACCCCTCGTTGGAACGAGCTCGTCGAGCTCGTTCCAACGAGGGGCCACATGATATCGTTTTGTTCAATTTTTTTGAAAAAATGATATTTAAAATAATAAATTTTGATATCGTCTGCGTTGGGTAAAGGGTTAAGAGTTTCTTCAAATAAAGATAACAATTGCTCAGATGATTCATGACTACTGCAAAAATGATTCGGACACAGAATTGATGAACTGATATCCATTTTCAAGGCATCAATATTTAACGATTTATATTTTCGATAAGTAATTTTCTTGTGAGGAATTTTTGTAGTTGGTAGTGACAATTCGGCTAAGACCGCATAGTGATCAGACAAATGTGGATCTGTGGCATGGACATTTTGTACTGACGTGCTGTTACTTTGACGAAGAAGAATTAGATCCAAGGTGTGTCCTCTCTTGTGGGTAGGTTTTGAGACCAGTTGTGAATAGCCAAATGATTCAAACAAATTTATGAATTGCTTGGCAAAAGTGTCATTTGAATAATATTGACATGGATACTCTTTTTTATAGATGCCTTTATTTAATGGTGAAAAGGACTCAATTATTTCCCATTGCATCTGACAGAGATTTACAGGAAAGTTAGCTCTCCTTAATTTTCTAAAGTTGTCAGTAAATTTAATAATAAGGGCATGAGAATTTAATATAAAAATGTTAGCGAAGTTGTATGATCGATTCGCGCAACATTTCACAAACTGCTGGCATTTTCACGTTGAATTGTCCTAAAATACAAAAGGCTGGCTTTCTACAATTAAACTTTTATTCTCTGTTTATTACTTTCCAAAGTGTGATTTACTGGGATTTCCGGGTTTGATTATAAACGATAACTTCACAAGTGAATTATGCAATCAACAATTGGGTCATGTACCGTGCGCGCGAACGAAGACGCTTTGCCGTGGGTGTAATAGGGACTTCATCGTTTTTTGTTTTTTTACCCCTTTACCTAACATGAAAAGCAGACGTCACTTGCAAAAAAAAAATTCTTGAATAACTATTATTTTCATTTTTTGTCTCAAAAACATAGGTCGTTCCAATGAGGGGTCATAATCTATGTTTTAGAGACAAAAAATGAAAAAAATAATGAGAATTAATTGGCGATTTTTGAGAATAGCGCTGGCCGGTTTTGGCCGTTACGTTAGGTAAAGGGTTAAATAATATAATTATCGTCAATAATGAAAAGCAATAAACAGAGTAATCGCTTGACTGGACTGGTTACGTGAAATAATTCATTCGAGGCGAGGGACTATATTGTAAAACACTCGTGTGCATTCGCGCACTCGTGTTTGTCCAACTCCCCTCACCTCTCATGAATTATTTCACGTAACCAGTCCAGTCAAGGGATTACTCTCTATTTATGTCCATTTAATAAATAAAAAAACCCCGGCGCTTTCACCATCTTTTGATGTTCTGTAACTATCCTTTCCATCAATTTAAAAATCTTGTAGGTATGAGTTGCTATATGAAGAATAAAACCATGCAAATTACTGTAAAGCAGATTCGCTAAACAAAGAGCCAAAGTGGATAGTTACTTAGTTGCTTCTAATTAGCTTGCCATAAAAAGGCAAGTTTTCTTTTGTAACTTTCAATAAACGAAAACAACAGACTTGTCCGACAGCTGTCTGTTCTTTTCGTTTATTAAAAGTAACAAAAGGAAACTTCGCGTTATTTTCTCCCAATGTCATAAGTGGTTCCCCAAAGATTACATGCTTCTTAACCCTTTACCCAACGTAACGGCCAAAACCGGCCAGCGCTATTCTCAAAAATCGCCAATTAATTTTCACTATTTTTTTCATTTTTTGTCTCAAAAACATAGGTTATGACCCCTCGTTGGAACGAGCTCGTCGAGCTCGTTCCAACGAGGGGTCATAACCTATGTTTTTGAGACAAAAAATGAAAAAAAATAGTTATTCAAGAATTTTTTTTTGCAAGTGTCGTCTGCTTTTCACGTTAGGTAAAGGGTTAATTGGACCTTCCTCGCCCGTCTATTAATTTCAGCGGAAATAACTTCATCGAAAGTCGATTTTCATGACGAGATAGGTCAGTGATAAATAATTACAACTGAATTACATATAGCATTCAAGACAGCAGATATAGGAGCATTTATTAAGCAAAAGATTACAGGCTCTACTTTCAAATCAAAAGTGGAGACACCAGAGCAAAAATTATCAAATTTGAACATTAACAAAAAATAAAGTCTCTTTCGCACCAAAGTTACACTTCCGTGACTTGCTCTCGCTTAAAGCAGTCGAACCGAACAGTAACAGCCAGGTAAAAATAACCTAATTTTTTTGAAGGAAAAACCTTCGTAACCTGCGTCCGAAGTCACACAAGAAAGCCACGAGGACGTGTTCGGACACACACTTCTAAATAAATAAATTCATTGGAATGCGTATTATCACTACAGTTGCGGAATACCGTGCTGAGATAAATTCTTAAGCCGTTATTTGACTCATATCGAATCGACAAGACAATATTTTCTCGGTATTCTGCGAAACACGAGAAAAATGCATTCAAACTTTGTTATTCTTTAAACCTGGACATACACTAACACAATCTCCCTCGTTGGAGAGAGCTCATTCCAGGAATTTTGTTGGAGAGATGCGCAAATTGACGATCACCGGCAGCGCGATATTCATGTTTCTGCTGATTCAGAAAGAAAATACACAGGAAGATTTCTTTTTTTTTATGTTCAAGGTCACGTCTAGCATCTTCACTGCTCTCATTACCGTCACACAAGTTTGTAGTCACGTTGAACCAATCGTTTATACCTATGCTGCATGAGAGTCGTTGGTCCGAGGGTCCTATTGTACCGATGAAGAGAACCTGTGCACCACAGTAAGCAGGCACTGCTCCACTTCTTGAAATTACCGGGTGGGATACAGGTAGATGCCCACTCTCCTGGTCGTTGAGTGCCAAATTTATCTCTGTGTACTGCATTCCGATCGTATGTTTTCTGTTGATATTTAGGTTGTCGAAAAATAGGATTTTACGTGGATCTTCCGACTACAGTTAAATTTTTCTGTTGCCTTGGAACGCTAATTATTACACGCAGTTTACCTTAATTTCTCCATTGAGGGAAAAATGGTGTTTTGTAACGGAACATTGAATTATCAAGCATTTAGAAGCCAATAAGAGAGTTTCCTGGTCTTCATTATCAAAAATCGATAAATTCTGTTATTCGAGGGAAACACATGAGAAAAACTACCTCGATTCATTTGCATCGGAAGCAGCCGAGCGACCAACAGTTCTAATCTATTGGCACATAACGGATTCATTATCTTCACCTTTTGTACTAAATTACTGATTTTTCTCACACAGCGATCAGGTGGGTTAGAACTGATTTTTAGAGTTCTGTATCCTCTATTTGCTTTTTGTCGACGAAATGATCTTTGAACACCATTTAACTGTAGTGACGGCCAAAACTGGACAACGCTATTCACCCCCCCTCCACCAACCCCCCCCCCCCCCAAAAAAAAAACCCAACAAAAACTGCCATTTAAATATGATTTTTTCCCCGATTTTGCCAAAAAAAAACACCGTAGATTATGATTCCTCATTGGAAAGAGCTCATTCCCATGAAGGGTCATAAGTAATGGTTTTTAGAGCAAAAAGTGAAAGGTTTTAGTTATTCAAAACATTTTCTAGCAACTTTCGTCTGCTATTCGTGTTGGTGAAGGGTCAATCCCCTTTACACCACATATAGATTTCGTCCACAAGAATATTCCGGTCGACCGAAAGCACAATGTTCTTCGAAAACATTAAATTATGACTTCTAATTGGGACAGGTTCGATTAGCTCCTTCCAATAAGCAGTCTCAAACCGTGTAAAATGAAAAAAAAAACTGACAAACTGTAAGTAGCAAATTTGATAAAATATGTCGAGTTGATGGAGATGGTTTACTTGGTAAAAGTGTTGACGCCTTATGAATATCGTAATTGTATTGTCTTTTGTTTTTAAAGAAAAGTGCCCAGAAATATATATATATGTTTTGTTGTTGGGGGGTGGGGGGGGGGGGGGGAGTTACGTTCTCTATGATTAAGAATTATTGTCCATTTCACAACTTCAAGCATTCTAATTTTGTTATAAAAGAATTATATTACGACTTTTATTTGCAAAGGTAAGACTAAACATTCAATCGTTTAAATCTTCATTGGCCGAGCTCCCTGGGCTCGGAAAAATACGATATGATTGGTTAACTTTCTTGCTGAACTGTGGGAAGAGTTTAACTTTTGACTTTCCCATCAGTTCTTATACACTCTAAATTCAGTTGGGTTAAAAATTAACCCAAATCAACTGGGTTGAATGAATATGAACCCAATTGAGTTCATATTCACTCCACCCACTCGATTTGGGTTGCTTTTAACCCAACTGATTTTAGAGTGTATGGGTTTCAGCAGGGGTTCTAATTTCTTGCTACAATAATCGTGCACCCCGACATTCAAACGTATGTTTTTTACAACAATGCTGAATCCAGTCGCAATATTCAAACTTTACCCTGCCAGACAGCAGCCTAAATTTGCTGAACAGAAAATACGACTCCAGATGAGCAGACGATATCTTTAATACCATATCGATGAAGAAGATCGATCATAGTTTATCCTTTAACTGGTAGAGTGCTGGAAGCCCATATTTGGGCTTTATTCTGAAGTGTTGGCACCACAACTTAAAGGCTTTATTCAGTGGATGTTCTCCATATCACCTTTGAAGAGAAATTATTTAGTCTGTGAGGATTTGTCTTGTTACAATTTATGGGAGAGTGCCTATTGGCACTCTCCCATAAATTGTAACAAGACAAAGTTATGTGAACAAATTTTGAAGACCAAAAATAATTCAGCACTCTATCAGTTAACCACAAGCGCACTGCAAGGCTGAATTCGATTGATTTTTCGAAGTAATGTAAAGGGATTCAACCATTTGTGGTCGGATGGAACCAAACGGTGAATATGATGTCTGTAGGGTTATTTGTCTCAACTATCAAATAACATCTCACTCTTTCTGTTTTGAAGGTTTCCAGTTTTCTTGACTCGACGATTCTGTGACAAACGTTTGTGAGTTCCAACAAGAAAGAAGTTAATTTGAAATTCAGTAACAATGGCATTAAAGATTAAACGAGTACTTCAGAATTGTGTTACCATGGTGAAATGTATTTCAAGATAGAATGCACGCGAAGCCAGCTTAAACATTTACCACGCCCATAGAAACTGCGAGTCCAGCACACTGAAAGGTGGATATTGAGATAGTGTACGTGCAGCTTCGAGGTAAGGATATTTTAGATTACTTCCTTTTTCTTTCTCTCTTTCCAAGTTGTTTTATGCTTATATGAAATAAGGAATCAATATTCTAACTGTTATAACCCACGCATCATTTCTTTAATAATGTCACGGCAATATCAGGCATTCGCTTTTCATGAAAATCTCCATCAAATTTTATTAGTTATTTCGATTTTTATATCCAAAACATAGCTTATGACCTCTCATTGGGACAAGCTCGTCGAGCTTGTCACTCTCAGGCGCCATAAGTTATACTTTTGAAGCAAAAAAAAAAACTGTTTAGTATGCTAGCAAACTGCTTTGCAAGAGTCGCCTGCTGGCCGTATTTCATAAAGGATTATATGACAAAAAGAAAAGGTCGAGTTGGCATTCTGAAAATCACAAGGACCTTGACACTGCCAATGTTGGGCATCGCGAGAAGGAAAAATACAAATTGTTCCACAAATATGACTCAAAAGACACCGAAAGCTATTATCTCTTGTTCAGTTCAATCCACGAGGCCGGAAAGAACTTGAGGAAGTTTAGGGTTTGTTGTGTATACGTGGCTCCAAAAACATCAACCGCAGAGAGGGTTTTTAGCCACCATCAGCACAAGTGTTAAACATGAACACAGAGTGACAGAAGAGCTAGAAGGTTTTTCAGATAGAAGAGAGGCAAAATGGTGAGCTGTTGTCCCAAATGAGCAGTGCCAATAATTTGCGAATAAAGCTTCATGCTTAGAAAATTTCGAATATCTGGAAACCTGTTTCTGTATTCTTGGGCCTGCTCTCCATTTTGCGGCGGAGAGAGGGAGCTGTATACCATCTCGGGGTATTTTGAATTTCTCTGGGCCATTTCCTTCATTCTAGGAGCTGTTATTACTGCTTTTATCTCATCGGAGTGGACCTTTTGAAATTCGTGTATTCCCGGATGACCATTTTTCTGTCCTCTGCCTGCTTTTAAAGTGCTAGAATTTTAAGAAAATATTTGAATTTTCAGCCGTGGAAAGACATTTATCGATGTAAAATTTCGAATATATAGAGGCCATTTACTAAATTCTTAAGCTAATGCACCGCACTTCTTTTGCTGGGGCTCGATGGATGGGTGTGCTCCTCTTGAAAGATTTTGAATTTCTGAAAGCTGTTTCCCACATTCTGGGAATGTTATTACTGCTTTAGTCTTCTAACAGGGGGAACATACTAAAGTCCAAAGAAAGAAAAAATCATGTTTTATAGGTCTGTATTGACTCGACTTCCCTGCCCCCCCAGGTAGACAACTTTTATGCTAACATGTTATGTACAATTTCTGAATTAGAACGACTTTTGAGGCGATAACTGGAGAATGGCTTTTCAAATAAAATTGAGTGAAGTTTGACAGATATTACAGCAACTTGTATTTAATCTACAAATTTCATCTAAAATTATTGGAAGGATATGGAAAATGGCTAAATATTGGGATAGATGGCTCCCTTCAAGATAATTATTATCACTTCGACCGATGCTACCTGTTCCTAATCCTGCTAAAAACAGAATACATGATATTCTAACAGCGTGGCGTGTACATGCTAACATTTAAGACTAAATCCCTTCCAGCATTATCAGTTACTTTCCACATCCCTGACTTATCTCATCACGAAAAACGACGTTCGATAACGTTATCTCACTTGAAATTATTGGATGAGCGAGTTTCCTTTTGTTACTTCTAATAAACGAAAACAACAGACAGATCTCGGAGCCGTCTGCTGTTTTCGTTTATTGTAAGTAACACAAGAAAACTTGGATTTTTATCGCAAGCCCATTAAAAGCAACTAGTTCACAGATAAATTGCCATTACGAATATCTATCAATATCTTACCTCCTTCAAGTATCTTGGAATTTCATTATTTCAAAGACGTCACATGCAGGCTGCATATAAAACCATATACTGCCTGTCAACATCAATATACGCTGACAGCTATGGGTATTCTCCCCTTTGTTTATTGATTATTCAAAATGGCGGCAGCCGATAGACGCTTCCAGTTGAAAGATTGAGTATTGGGAGCCCATATTTGGTCTGAAGTGCAGGTTAGACAACTTAAAAGGCTTCATGTTTTGTGGATGTGTGTCACGTTATCTTCGAAATCAAACTGTTTGGTATGTATGAATTTGCCTTGTTACAATTTATGGGAGAGTGCCTGCACTCTCCCATAAATTGTAACAAGGCAAAGACACGTGAACACATTGTGAGAATTCTCTCATTTATTTTGATCGCTGTTGCTATCAGTTCTGTGCATCGTTGCAGCATTGGGTAAGATATATTCGTTACACAGTTTGTTGGTGGTCTAATATGGAATATATGATGTCAGTTAATTCCATATTGGACTCGACCTTCGCTCTCGTCCAATATGAAATTAACTGACATCATATATACCAGATTAGGCCACCAACAACTGTGTAACTAATAATATCCCCCATACCAACACTAATTGTCCGTTTTGGCTCTCTGCTTATAGAATGTGTTTTTATAGTAATTTGCAAGTTTCTATTCTTCTCAGGAAAAAAATAGCAAATCATACCTCCTCGACCTTTATATTAATGGAAAGGATAATGTCTGTATTATATGACACGATGCGCACACTGTTCGTGTAATGAACATAAAAGGGAACAAAACATCAAAAGACGGTGAAAGCCCCATTTTCGTATTTTTAACCATTTACCCAACGTAACGACAAAAAAAACCCCGGCCAGCGCTATTCACAAAAATCGCCAATTAATTTTCATTATTTTTTTCATTTTTTGTCTCAGAAACATAGGTTATGATCCCTCTTTGGAACAGGTCCTCTTCTTTTCCTCAATGGGTTGAAAGACTTCACTATTAGCACAAATTCCAAACAACACGGTCGAATTGGGAGTCGACATCGAACCTCAAAAATAAGTAAATAAGTAGTGTAGTGTTCCGCGCGCAAAATGGCTTAGTAAACTGTGGTCATGGAGCCTCTTCTGATTCTCGCTACACATAGAGGATGTTTGAAAAGTAGCCTTTGAAATGGAGCCTTACGGACAAAATTAACACTTCTAATCCTATCTTTCTGGAAGAAAATCGTCCTATACAGTATCAGTCACAACAATTTTATTGTTTGTTTGTAGGTGAGGTCAGTAATAGTTTAATCCATCAGCACCTCGGGGGCTGAACGATTGAATGAACAATTAAATTACTATTGATTTGCTTTACTTTGTATTGTAATTTTGTATCCCTACGGACCTTTCTGGAACCCCCCAGATCTACTGGCCCGTCAGTTCTCCCTTTCTAAACAGCAGCCATAGAAGCAGCTATAAAATACTTAGCTCTTTAATCCTCCACCTGTCGTAACGATCACATCTGACTAGTAGGTCCCTAAGAATATTCGATTGTTCGCGTCGAAGTCGAGTCGATCAACAAATTTGAGTCGAATTCGAACCGAAAATAAAATCACGAATATAAAAATCGTATATGAAAAAAACCTCATTAATAAATGTCTCGGTACACGTACATTCGCACATTTAATACTGACTTGAGTGTCAAAATAATGCGAGGCATTGAACGCGAACCGCACTCGTCGTCATTCATAACGAGTGCCAAACTAAAGATGTATGCACCATGCAGTATGCACTCCTAACTGACCACCGTTTCGCGTTATTGATGCATAGAGACTATTACCATTATGTGGATGTACAAAATATGTATCTTAGTCGAGTTCCGGGTTCTAAGGGCAGATCATGACGAGTCGAAGACCAATCGTGATCTACTCTTAGAACCCGGAGCGAGACTCGGATAATATTTTGTACATCCACATAATGGCAGTAATCATTTTATCTTACAATATATTGGGGATAAGTAAAGTATGTAGACGATATATGACGAACTATTTATTCGTACGGATGAACAAAAAGAAAAAAAAGACGTTTGTATCAAGGGGTCGGATACACGACAGTTGCGGAGTTAATACAGAAAAATACATGTTGTTTGTAAGATAAAACCACTTTCGATGAATTGTAAATAAAAACATGTCACTTACAGTGTATAACCAATGTCATTTGGAATCACTCTTGTCGCGTGATTCCAAATGCCATCGGTAATACACTCATAATTTACACTGGATGAAGCCACGGTTACATACACGTGCAACAAATGTAAGACATCGTACAAAACCCAAGCGATAGGACTACATCTTGCCTCTGGGTATACTTCAGTAAGAATTATCCATCGCTTCATGGTATTGATAAGGCAAGATCGGTCGATGTCAAGCTAAAAGTCGAGAAGGGAGCGAAGCAATCACAGTTACATACAGATTCTTTGCCTCCCATTCAACCATGCGTTCAATTGTGCTGCATTGTTAACGTACGAACTGTTAAAGTCTGTCAGCATGAATATATCGATAAATCATCAGTACAATGCCCAAACAATCATAATGTGGCTATTTTAAACTGGAAATATCGCTTACGAAACCACACTTGGACACCTGGTTTCGGCTAGCGTGGTTCTAATTCGATGTTCGGCCTGCACGGACATATTTTGGCAAGTTGGAGTCGAAAGTCGAGTCGAGTCGAGAAAAAATCCATATTCGCAGGGGCCTACTGACTAGCATCACTCTCAAATGTTGCCATTTAAACTTTATTATTATTTCATTTTTGGACCCTCTCCCCCCCCCCCCCCAAAAAAAAAAAACCAAACAAAAAACAAAAAACAAAAACAAACCAGAACTCATACCTTCCAGTTGAACGAACTCCTCGAGTTCGTTCCAATGAATGGTCATAAGCTATTTTTCGGAGGAAACAATGAATAATTTTAGTTTTTCAGAACCGTTATTTGCAAGCATCGTCTTCTGGTGGTGTTGGTAATTAGTTAAACCAAATATTTCAGGGAGCGGATCCAGGAATTGGAATTGCTGTTTGTTTCTTTGTTGGGGTTTAATAACACTTGCAACAACTAATAACATATCGTGTCGGACAGTTTGACGAGTGGAGGGAGCCTGAGTACCCAGATAGAACCATCGCGCAGCGGCGAGCTACTGTCAGGATATACAATTCGCCATCGACGTGCAAAACGTCTTAGTACACATCGCCTAGGTACCCCCAGGTGGACAATAAGGGTTAAGTGTCTTGCCGAAGGACATAGCGCTGGTGACGCGGGTCAGAGACGAACCGTAAACTTTTCAGTTTAAAGTCCAATGCTCTCGCCAATGAGCCACCGCGCCTCTTATAAGGTTAGTAGTTAAGTATTTTCAAAAAAGACAGAAAGAAACAGATATCAAACGAACACCCATGATTTGAAACAAAAAACAAACTGCCCTTCCTGTCTTCTCTCTATTGCAGTGTTTACGCTGGCTCAATATTTTAATGTGCCAAAGCTGAAAATGTTTTGTGCCAAATGAGATTTTTTTGTGCCATAGGATATTTTATGTGGGAGAACTTTTAAAACATGTTTTTTCATATTTCCTTCAAGAAAGATCAAAAACATAAAATTACGTAAATAAAGGATATGAAATGAATGTTTTTCTCATATGATATATATGAAACGAGTCTAAGAGGCTCGCCCAAACGGAAAATTCGACGAGTTTTATAAATATTATATGAAAAAAACACTCATTTCATATTCTATTTATCATATGACACACATATGCACAAAATAACGACTTAGTGTGACTTTTTAACCTTTTGCCTGACGTGTGTGGCAGACGACACTTGAAAAAACATCCTCATATAACTAAAATTATCATTTTTTGCTTCCAAAACATAGGTTATGACCCCTTATTGGAACGATCGCGAGGAGGTCATAACTTATGTTTTGGAAGCAAAAAATGAAATTTTTGTGTGTATAGCACTGGCCGGTTTTGGTCGTCATGTTAGGTAAAGGGTTAATGCAATATAACCCACCCAAAATAGGACAGATAACGTAAATCCTCCCAACTCAAATTATGCAAATATGCCCAGTTGTATTTTGTTTAGCCAGTCAAATTGTCCTTTTTTGAAATTGACCAGTGAAATCTCCCAACCCCAATTATGCAAATTTTGAAATTATGTCCCAGTTGTATTTTGTTCAGCCAATCAAATTGTCTAGTTTTGAAACTGATCAATGAAATCGATGGAAGGCTGTATTTATCACTGATTAATATGAAAGCAAAATATCAAACGTTTTAAAGTGAACAAAACGGACGAGTCATATGATAAAACCAAATATAACATAAAACGGAACATAAAATAATAAAATATCATGAAACATATATAGTCCTACAAATAGCAGGTCAAAAGAAATTCCCACCTCGGCGATCTATAGGTAACTTATTGACATGTGGGGGAGCGCGGTGGCTCAGTGGTAGACTGTTCGACTTCTATGCTAGGGTTCCGAGTTCGATCCCCGTCCGGGATGACCCGCGTTGTGTCCTTGGGCAAGGCACTTTATCCCGGTTGCCTACATGGGGGCACGATGACGCCATGTACTAAGGTGTACTTCACGTCGATGGTGGACATGTCTTCAACCGATGTAACCCTGCTTGAGCGGAGTTTGAACAGAGTTAGAATGTTGAGGAGCTGGCAGTTGCTCGTCGATGCTCGGTGGTTCTCTCCGGGTACTCCAGTTTCCTCCACCCGAAAATCTGTCACGATCACGATTAGCCATTGTGCATAAGTAGACATCAATAAATAAATAAATCAATATTCACATGTGGATTGAAATCTTTGTCATTTTATTACCGTGTTAATCTTTGATTTTCGTCAATGAGGAAAGTACCACCAACAATTAAAGACAATTGATAATCTGGTCTATTGTTCACTGGTGAAGAAACAAAGTTTACACAATACTTCTTAATCCAAGGTCAACGGTAAGGACAGTTGGGGAGTGACTGGTCATTGGGAACAAAGCTGAATGAGATTATTTTTTTGTAATTAATGATGTGGGCATTCATATTGATATATTTAAGTTATCATTTGTTTTGTCGCTTTACTAGGAGAAAATGTAATATTATATAAGGTTGGATGAAAATCAAGAATATACCAGGTTCATGATTTTGAATTTATGTGCCAAATTTTTTTACGAAACGCTCACATTTATGTGCCAGATTTTTTTTTAAAAATGTGCATGTGGCACGTGGGAGCGTGAAAAATGCTCTATTGCCGGTAAAAACGTTCTGTAACCGATACCGCTGGAATGCCCGTGTGACGCTAATACCAACTGATATCGATAGGGAACCCTGATGAAGTGGGAATTCAGAGAAACGAAACGTCTAAAGGTATCATAACAGAGACTCCTGCTGTAAAACCACTGACACCATCGTTCATGATGCATAACACCAATGATGCACCATTTACCATTTCGTCGCCTGAGTGCTAGAATGTCCTATGTCCCGTATGGGACATTCTAGCACTCAGGCGATGATTTGTTTTTCAAATTATTTGAAGCAGTGTTTAGAAACTGAGGATGAGATATAATTTTTAAAGGAAGATCGGGTGGAAGACAAATCGACTATGAGTGTTTTAAGCTCCATTCTTGGGTCAAGGTCCCCCCCCCCCCACACACACACACACACTTAAAACGTCTAGCGAATAATCTTAATAGGGTTGGAGTGTGGTTAAAATAATTTGATCAATCCAATATTATAAGACAATGGAGCCAGTCAAGGCAGCTGGTTAGCATTTGTCTTAAGTGTTTAACTTCCATGAAATGACCGAAGATCGTTGGTTTTTGATGCTAACGTTACCTTCCATTCTTTCCTCTTCCGGCAAATGACATAAGCACTAGAGGGCGGATACATGAATTGTGATTACTTGGCGTAGAGTCCATTCCGAATGGTTGAGTGGTCCTTAGCCATCGATCCTTAAGCTGGTGGGTTCTTTGTGACCCTTATATATAGCGTGCACACCATCGTATTGTCCAAAAATACACGGGTATATCGGGGTATTGCAAAAGTCTATCAATGAGTTTTCGGTTACGACATTTAATGTATATGTTATTTTATTATAAATACTCTGGTGGATTCACTGTCATTCCTTTGGACACAAAGTTACTGTCAATTGTGGGAATAAGGACCAAAATTTGCCTGTAAAATAAATATGGGTTATGTGCACATTGAATTTGTACATAATCTTTTATCGCGTCGAGAGTTGTTTTGGTGGATGTGCAGCTACAAGTCGAACTTGTGTGACGAGTAGCTTTACCTCTCCGAAAACGAGTCGAGTCCTGATAAATAATTGTATTCAAGCGCAATGAGCACATGACTCTACCATTTGGTAAAAAAGCATAACCATAACTTCTCAAAGATAGTGGTTAACAAACAGAAAAACAGGCTTAACTGATCCGTTTTCAATTCTCTCAACCAAACCGCACGTGAGGAAATTCCTTCAGCTTGAATGAAATTGTACGTGGTGATAAGAAATAATCAAATTCATGCTTTTTCCGTCTGTCAGTGATATTTCAAACCAAATTCAATTCAATTCATGAGGTCGACCAAGGGATAAGTGGATTATTTGCGAAAACAACTTGGAAATTAATTTTTGTAGAGCGCAAGGATTGCTTTAAAGACATGATGTCGCTAAAATCATATTTTAGAAACATGAAAATCGCAATGACATTAACGTTATCTTTTAAAATTTTCACGCAGACTCTTTCCGTTGTAGGGAATCGTTCTCACTTTGTTATTCTGTTGTTTTGCAAGGTGGATTGTTTGTGGGCTGGATCGTACAGTTCCTGCAAAATGAAATGTATTTTCGAGGGATACTTGCAGCATTATCAGTTTTGAAGAGAATAGCTTGTGATTACCAATCAGTACCACAAACATAGTTTTTGAAGCGCGCGTTCGTTCGTTTCTCGCGACGTCGCGTGACCTTTATTGTTACTACAATAACGATACAAGGCCGTTTACCGCCGAATTGTTATCGCTACTGATAATGCTGTCTGTCACTGCGTTTTTATACGCAATTTATTAACGAAAGAGAAGAGTATCCGGCTACGATCACACGTATGCACGTGTTTGAAAAGTACGAGAAATATACGAGAGGAGGCGCGCGTCGGGTCTGACGCCGCTTAAATATGCCATTGCGTACACATACACAAACGACATTTTCCCTGACCACCCCGTTCGTAGCTTGTTTACATCAATAACACCCTGTTCGTCTGTACTTTAATACCGCTCAGCAAATATACAATTAACCCTTTGAACGTGAGAGGCAGCTTTTCCGTTCCAGGAATGTGTTACATTATAACTTCATTAAGTAGAATGGGTGCTAGGTACATGTGCAGGTTAGACCAATCAGTATTTTCAACGTGCAACCCAAAGGATGCACGTTGAAAATATTAATTGGTCTGCCAACAAATAAGAATATGGACTCTGTCAATTGCTGCGGTTGAACTGACATGGAGGATGCATTAACCCAGGGTTCAAAGGGTTAATGCAGATATCTCTGAATAAGGTGGAGCAACCTGAAATCTTATGGAAACTTCACAAACTTGCAATAGTGTCCGACATGATACATTAAAAGTCCTTTTTACAAGGTAATAGTTTGAATGAGGTCTGTTTGGGGGTGGATGGGGGATGTTGCAGTCACATTGAGTTTCAAAACAGCAATTTAGCAAAATAAGGGAGTTGATTGTTTGATAGACCTCTTAGCAATCACGCTGCTTATATGTTTGAATGCATAGTAATTATTCCATTACCGTTTATTGCATTGATTTTTTTAGAATAAAATGTACTGTAATTTCACACTGGATACGGTGCTATGTTAAGTTATAGTGAATGCGTCTTATGTATTTTTTGCAGGTTTTCCTTGCGACTCTAGCTTCCAGTTCTGAGAACTGTAATTTGTTTACATAAGTAATGAAATAATGTACACCTTCTTATCACCCATGATGGCTTTTCTCCACGAGAGCTACAGTATGTGTTGACTTTGTGACAAACTGAACAAAAATACCCCTAAGTTAGCACCACTGACATATATTTCTCACAATGTGTACCTCCATTATATGGTTATTAGGGAAAAATAAGGATTGAATTAAATTGAAAGTAAATAAAGTAACGAGAGTAAGCAATACAAGATTTACGAATGATTGCAAAATTGATCGAAACCTCTTCAATCCACAGGATAATTCTTTAATAAAGATCATATTTGAATCCATTAACTCTTTACCTAACATGACAAGCAGACGACACTTGCAAAAAAAAACCCCAAAAAACTGGAATAACTAATTTTTTTCATTTTTTGTCTCAAAAACATAGGTTATGACCCCTCGTTGGAACGAGCTCAACGAGCTCGTTCGAACGAGGGGTCATAACCTATGCTTTTGAGACAAAAAATAAAAAAAATAATGAAAATTAATTGGAGATTTTTGAGAATAGCGCTGGCCGGTTTTGGTCGTTACGTTGGGTAAAGGGTTAAGTGTATCCTGTTTTCATAATAATTAGAACGATTTCATCTTTCATTGGAAAAACTCTGTTAAACCATTTTACAACGTTTCCAGTTCACCAACCGATGTGCACAATGTCGACACAATTAAAGTAATAAAAATACGAACATTTTATTGGCGACCACGCTGTTGGCAGAATTGCCTAGTTTGTTGTGTCTGTTTCTTTTTTATCGAGAATGGCGAGAAGACAGCCCTAGTTGCCACACAATCTTCTTGTGGTGCAGTGATATTGTTGTGAAAAATGTATGTTACTTTTAAATGTCTTTTTTTTTATCGAGAATGGCGAGAAGACAGCCCTAGTTGCCACACAATCTTCTTGTGGTGCAGTGATATTGTTGTGAAAAATGTATGTTACTTTTAACTGTCTTTTAACAGTACACACTTTTTCAATAATAAGTCGACCAGGTGTGAAGACGTTAGTTTCGAAGTTTTTAAATGTTTTTTTACAGGCGACATCAGTCATATTTTTAAATAACGAGGACAAATTTTATAACACACGAGAGGAGATAGTCTGTAGTTTATGAAATAATGGAGGCACCCTGTTTATTCATTTTTGTAACATTTCGAAATTGAAGGTTGTATTCGAAGTGCCCACACACTTTATGCGAAATTCACTTACCGATTCTGGAAACGAAGGGGAGATAACTTCTTTAAAAGTCTTTCTGAATGACGAATTTACAAAATTATGGTAGAATCTGCGATTCTCCTAGTAGGAAATGGAGTGCAAGTTTATAATCTAAGATTCAAAGTCATTATAAGTCTTTAAAAGAAAGATATCTTTGAAAAGTATTGAAACTTCCAACCGGGTATGCATCATATTTTGCGAAAAGAGGCACCGCGGTGGATCAGTAGTTAGAGCATTGGACTTCAAACCGAAAGGTTTACAGTTCGATCCTGACCAGGGGTAACTGTGTTGTGTCCTTGGGCAAGGCACTTAATCCCGATTGCTTAATCCCTTAAGCACGATAGCGTTGTTACTAGTGCGTACTGCTCGTCGATGGTGCACTTGTCAACCAACGCTCACCTGTCTTGTATGGAGTTAGTACGTTGGGAGTCTGACAGTTGCTCGCCGCTGCTCGGTGGTTTTCTTCGGCTACTCCGCCTTCCTCCACTTGTAAAAGTGTCCGACGCGAGGTGACCATGACGATATAAAGAACATTAAATCGTTACTACTGAAGATTAGTAATAATTTAATCCTGCAACTCTACATAGCTGTAGGATTAAATTATTACCGAACCTCCCTACAAATGCAGCGATTCTCAAAAATCGTCAGTTAATTTTCATTATTTGTCTCAAAACATAGGTTATGACCCCTCATTTGAACGAGCTCGTCGAGCTCGTTCCAATGAGAGGTCATAACCTATGTTTTTGAGACAGAAAATGAAAAAAATTACTTGTTCAAGAATGATTTGTTTGCAAGTGTCGTCTGCTTTTTCATGTTAGGTAAAAGGTTAACATAACAACAAAATAACCAAGACTACAGAATTTCAAGAGGCGAAAACAAAAATTCTGTAACAGATTCGACAAAACCCACTTTGTTGATGAATCAAAGCTGGTTTCATGACTACCGATACTGGGGCCGACGGGAGCCTATAGGACCCCCCCCCCCCAATACGTCTTCTCAAATACACTTATTAGAACGTTTACAGGCAACATTCTGAATTCTTGTATGATTTCGAAGAACAACTATGTGCTGTACTTCACTTCTCACTATATGCTGTACACCATGTCGAAGTTCATCAATACAAAATCAAATTGAAATACACGTAATTGTAATAGAAAACAAATCAGACAAAAGCGACCTGCTCTACACACAGAAATTGACACTCAGATTTTATTGTATATTTTTATTATTTGTTTTCAAAACATAGCTTTTGGCTCCTGATCGATAAGACGTCTTTGGGTTCGTTTCAAAAAGGGGATCATAAACCATTTTTGAAAAGCTTAAAAAGAGAAACTTTTCAATTGTTTGAAAGACATTTTAAATCAACCACCACTGACATTAAAACAACTGCGACTTCTTCCTATGACATTTTTTTCTGCGACTTTATTTCCTGCGACATGTTACCGCGCTCCCAGAAACCAGTATTTGGTATCCGAAGTGAAATAGCATGACCGACAGCGACATACCTTTGTCTGAATTTTATATGAAGGTGAGGAAAATCAGCGACAATCCTTTTCATACATCTGATTCGAAACATTATGATATACGGCAATAGTGTCATGGTCTTGACCTTGATAGATGAGGATTAAGATAGTGTACCCTTGGAGAACGCCTATGTAATTAGTCCCCTACCGGCATCGCCGGATGGGACTTTAGGTTTGTACTCTGTCCATCCGTCAGTCTGGCAGTCTGTCCGTCTGTCAGTCTGTCGGTCTGTCAGTCACACTTTAGTTTTCCGGAGTTTTTTTGGAAACGCTTCAATGGAATGATTTCATTTTTGGTAAACTACTATAGAACGATGACTTACAGATCACTTTTGAGTTTCATACTGATGGCATTATTCTTGTGTGAGTTACGGCCCTTGGAAATATGGAAAAGCACCAAAATATCAGTTTTCCAGGAGTATTTTTGGAAACGCTTCAACGGAATGATTTCAGTTTTGGTAAACTACTATAGAACGATGACTTACAGATCGAGTTTGAGTTTCATGCTGATTGCATTATTCTTATGTGAGTTATGGCCCTTGGAAATATGGAAAAGCGCCAAAATGTCAGTTTTCCGGACTTTTTTTGGAAACGCTTCAACGGAATGATTTCATTTTTGGTAATCAACTATAGAACGATGACTTACAGATCAAGTTTCATTTACACTCTCTCCATCCATCCGTCAGTCTGTCAGTCAGTCTGTCAGTCATACTTTAGTTTCCGGACTTTTTTTGGAAATGCTTCAACCGAATGATTTCATTCTTAGTAACCTACTATAGAACGATGACATATAGATCAAGTTTGAGTTTCATGCTGATTGCATTATTCTTGTGTGAGTTATGGCCCTTGGAAATATGAAAAAGCGCCAAAATGTCAGTTTTCCGGACTTTTTTTGGAAACGCTTCAACGGAATGATTTTATTTTTGGTAACCTACTATAGAACGATGACTTACAGATCACGTTTGAGTTTCATGCTGGTTGCCTTATTCTTGTGTGAGTTATGGCCCTTGGAAATATGGAAAAGTGCCAAAATATCAGTTTTCCGGACTTTTTTTGGAAACGCTTCAACGGAATTCATGCTGATCACATCTAGGTTATAACATTTGTATAATTATTAATGCTCATTAGTCCGGTAGGGGACATTGTATTGCTTCAGCGATACGTGCGCTCTTGTTAATTTCAATATATAGCTCGTATAACTTCAAAGTGCATACACCATAAGCCAGACACAGAATATATCGCATTGAAGATTAAAGAAATCCCCACACCACTGTTTCTGCTTTGACGCGAATGAGACAATCTGCACCAAACATTATAGTTTCACATCTAATGTATCGATTTCTAATTAAATACTGTGTTACGCGCCCTTTTACGGGAAATTTGTATTGCTGTTAGAACAAGAGTTTTTATAAACTGAATCTTTTTAATCCGCTGCGCATCAATTTTTCCTCAAAGAAAACGTTTGAAGCTTACGAATAGACAACGCAATAAAACACACCGATAGTCAACATAATTGCTATTTCAATCCCACAGCCATACAGGTCTGTAGGACTATGTTAATATTGCGCCACCACACATATACTAAATTAACTTACGGATTGACAAATCCTAACAGGTATGCCAGTGCACTTGGATAAACCCTTCCGTTTCCTACTCATCCAGAAAAGAGATACCTGCCCAACATTTTTGTGAACATAATTCGCCCCTTGAGTGGAACAAGGCGTCATCTGCAATGCTAAAGCATTGCAGATGACACCTTGTTCAACTCAATGGACAGCATGTTGTGTGGAAAAGGCAATATAAATTGAGTATATGAGATCCTTTTTTATGTTCTGTTAGCATTCTTCTGCATCAGAGTGTAGGCGCGTCAGCACTGGGGTTTGGATGTTTTGTCACCAGATGTCAAACGTCCATACTCATGTGCAGAAATGTTAAATTGAACATATTTTTATTTGCTGTGGAAGGAAATTAAATTGGGGTTGAAAAAACATTTTTAGGGAGAAAAGCTTTAGCTTCCCTACAAGAATAAGATAAGGTCATGGCAAATGAATATAAGCAGATCAAACAATACGTTCGACGTATGGAACGACGAGCTCGTTCCAATGAGGTGGGGAAATGATAGGATTTTGTTGAATGTTTTTGAAAATACTTTTTACAAAAAATAATCAAAATACTAAATTGTGATATCTTGTTCGTTGCGTAAAGGGTCAACTAGCATTTTAAGATCAGATTTCATTTTCAGACTCATAAAAATGCTTGTCGTTTCGGTTGAAACTCTATGCGGCTGCTTTGAGCTTTTGCGATCCTCGGATAAACGTATTGAGCGTGTACATTTTCAACATTCCCAAACAATTATGCTCCTTAACAATATAATTCTGTGTTGTTCCCGCTTGAACGCTTCCAGTGATTCAGATACAAAAGCATAAACGCAAAGTGGTTCCATAATTTAATAGTTATGCTTCTGAGTTGTATAAAAAACACACAAGGTCTCTCACAAACGTGTTTCGAAAGCCTGTAATATTCTATAAGCAGTAACGTCAACAAATCGTAACCAGGCATGTGGTTGTATTATGCAGTTGCAAGATACAGAGTTTGTATCAGAAGACCCCTAATACACGCTGTATTCGGGTAATTAGAACCCAATACATACTTATTGTATGATACAATCCAATAGTTTTAACATACAAGGGAAATAACTCAATGTTATACCCATTTGTGCAATGTGCTTGCACGCGCTTTTTAAATTCTAACAACCTCAAAATGCATAATATGTGATTGTGATTCATCAAAATCACACTTCGAGAGAATCTCTCAAGAAATATGATGCTGTGCCTTGTTTATCCCTCAGAATGCCTACGAATTGCATCAGGTTGCAATCTGTCCATCTGGGAGAAGTTTCACTTAAAAGGAGCTTCAACTGCACTTTGCGAGACCACCATATGATCGCAGCCAATTGGAATTTGTAGGAATTTCAAGGCTGAACGAGGTACAACTACAAATGTTTCTTGATCGATCTTCGTGATGTTTGATTTTCATGGAAATAAAATTGATTCTCTTCGACCTATAATGAATGCAGTAGTTAGGATGAAAAAAATGGGTTGATATCAGAACATTCACAAATAGACAACAGAAGTTTGTTGGTTCCTTACTGTTTTTATCCCCGTGATATTAATTTCGTTGTACATATTGTTCTTAAGATTTTCACTAAGTTTCGGGTTATGTAGGTGTAAATTGGGATGTCAATGTAAAAGATAGCTTCCTCTTTAACAGTGAAAAGAACAGACGAATAATGGTACTTGTATGCCAACAACTAGTGTAGAAATGTACTTCTAAAGCAATATTGAAGATCAAAAGCAAAAATCGATGGCTGACAAAACATATGCAGTGTTGATCCTTCTGATAAATCTATAAATATCGGACAGAATATGAAAATAACAAGTCAAGATGATACAAATGAGATGAATTGTGAAGCTAAGAGAACAGTGGATTAACTGGCATGAGTGAGGAAATGTGTGACCAAACGCTAATCTAAGTGCAAAGAGGATAAAAAGTATCGAATTAGTAGTAAATCAGAGCACACTGAAAATGAGCAGCTGCGAGAAGGTGTAGAGAAAAAAGTACTGACTTGAATAACACCGAATGAGACCGAATGTTAAATTGAGGATATCTAGTGTTTTGGGGTAGATACCAAAAATTATCTCACGAGTGACCGAGACAAATGTTTATTTTTTTCGCGAGCGCTTGCGCTATCGAAAATAACTATTTATCTCGGTCAAAAGTGAGACAAATTTCGGTATCCACACAAAAACACTAGATTTTCTTTTTATTATACGCTTTTTATAAGAATCTGATAATTCCACTCGTTTCAACCTTGAATTGATGGATGAAAGTAAACAGCACATTGAATAATTGATACGCGGAAGTGATTTGATCGAAATCGGAACAGACAGCCTCTTGCAATGTGATTCAGTTGGCGGGTTTCTAGTCCAAACATGACCTGAAAGTCCGTAACATAAGTTTTTGGTTTGGTACGTCCTTTGAAAGGGAGTACCAAACCAAAAACTTATATTACGGACTTTCAGGCCAAGTTTGGGCTAGCGGGTTTCATGCATCAATTCAAGGTGAATACGTGTTGAATTATTGCTGGTAATGATCGGAATCCACTCAAAAACACTAGATTTTCTTTTCATTATACGTTTTTAGAACAAATTGATCAATTCCAGTGATAATTCGACTCGATTTCACCTTGAAGTGATGCTTTGAAAGCCACCATTTGGATTGATACACTGAAAATGTCTATATCTTCACAATGGGGCATACGATTTCTATCTTCCCGCAATTTTTTAGATAATCTATCGTTTAGCGTATAATAAAATGTGTAATCGGAAACCAATCCAGTTGCATATAATAACAGACTTCTGCTTGTGATCGACAGCGAATTTCCAGATACCATCCAACGAAAAAACAGGGCCAACGCCAATTTTTGTTACTTAAAGGAAAAGGTGTCGAGATCATTTGTCACTTAAATGCAACTTAATACAATTATAATGATAGAATTTTATTTTAAAGTTTTCTGACACTCGGTCTGGATACTCCGTCTGGAATACTCGGCATGGTTTAACCCTTTACCCAACGAATCGCCCGTTCCAACGAGGGGTCACATGATATGGTTTTGTTGACATTTTTTGAAAAATTTGAAAAAATGATATTTAAAATAATAAATTTTGATATCGTCTGCGTTGGGTAAAGTGTTAACATGATAAATATACAGAACCGCACAAAGCAATCGAGTGCGATAATTCTTAAGCCATTCAAACATATGTGTGGTTCTGTATTTATCACACGCCTCCCATGTAACAACAATTCTACACGAAAATTGAATTAAAAGCACTTTTTAACTGGATTCCTTCATTGCCAACATAGGGGGCGCGGTGGCTCAGTTGGTAGAGGTGCAGGCTGCAAGCCGAGAGGTCCTCGGTTCGAATCTCACCTGCGGCAACCGCGTTGTGTCCTTGGGCAAGACACTTCACCCCATTTCCCACGTGGGGGCACGGTGGCGTTGTGTACTAAGGCGTACTGCACGTAGATGGTGCACCTGTCTTCAACCAATGCTAACCCTGTTTGTGTGGAGTCAGTATTTTGGGGAGCTGGCAGTTGCTCGCCGTTGCTCGGTGGTTCTCTCCGGGTACTCCGGCTTCCTCCACCCACAAAACTGTCGCGGTCATGATTAGCCATTGCGCATAAATTTGTGACCTTAAAACACCAATAAATATAAATTCATTGCCAACAAGATATCACTGTTAGTAGGCGGGGAACCAACCCTAATTTGCTTTTAAGTTTTATGGCATTCAATTGGGCGAAAACAGTTTACACCGACCAGTGTCACGGTCACGGCGATCGAACTTCAAATATTGACAAAACTGCGGGGAATAAAACAGCAAAAAGTTTTTAAATAGCTAATAAGTTTAGCACAATCCATCATTATATGACCAGTTGTGGAAAGTATTTATCAAGGAACAAGCAGTCAGAATGTTATTTTTATTCTGTAAATTTTTGACTCGAATCTGATTGTTTAAATATCCTGGGTAAACAAATCTAAATGAGGAACTTGGAATTTCCAAGCGATCTCGACTCCGGTGCATTCGACCGATGATTGACATGATTTATTTAGACGGGTTCCTTTTCTGTTTACGTTGGAAACGAAATCGAACGTATTTTTTTATCACCACATGTGCGATACGATTTTATTTTTATCGTACAGGTAGAACAGTGGAATCCCGTGTTTTACATTAATAGGTGTGTGATAAATAAAGGATATGGAATGAGTGTTTTTCTCATATAATATTTATGAAACGAGTCTAAGAATTTTCCGTTTGGGCGAGCCTGTGGCGAACCCAAACGGAAAATTCGGACGAGTTTCATAAATATTATATGAGAAAAACATTCATTTCATATTCTATTTATCATATGACACACGCACGCACAAATTAGCCACTTAGTATGACTTTTTAACCCATCACCTAACTTGAGTTGCAGACGGCACTTGGAAAAAACATCCTCGTATAACTAAAAATTTTCATTTTTGCTTCCAAAACATAGGTTATGACCCCTCATTGGAACGAGCGCGACACGCTAGTTCCAATGAGGGGTCATAACCTATGTTTTGGAAGCAAAAAGTGAAAATATAAAAAAAAATGAATGGCGTTTTTCTTGTATTGCGCGAGACGGTTTTTACCGTTACGTCAGGTAAAAGATTGATACAATATAACTCACCCTAAATAGGACAGATAACGTAAATTCTCCCTACTGAAATTATGCAAATGTGACCCAGTTGTATTTTTTTAGCCAATCAAATTGTCCAGTTTTGAAATTGACCAATGTAAGCTCCCAACTCTAATTATGCAAATTATGAAAATGTGGCCCAGTTGTTTTTGTTCAGCCAATCAAATTGTCTAGTTTTGAAATTGACCAATGAAATTGACGGAAAGCTTTATTTATCACTGATTAATATGAAAACAAAATATCAAATGTTTTAAAGTGAACAAAACGGACGAGTCATATGATAATATTGAATATATTATATCAATGTGAATACGAATGTATTAAATAAATTCAAGTATTCCTTTAGGTGTTTGTAAGATATGAATGCCGAGTCTCTTGCAATTTCAAACTTTCACAACGATAATCCTAAAATGGGACTAAAAACGAAAGATAAAGAAGGAAAATAAAATACTCGCATCGCTCGTATCGCGGATCGAAAGAGAATGAAGTAAAGAAATAGTAGATAATTTCAAATGAGTAAAAAGCGATGTGTGGAGTTTCAAAGCTTTGCCACTTGTAACAACGTAGCTCTTTTGGTAATAAAATAAAACTTTTTAATAAAAAACTGTCCAAAAATGACATAAAACATAAAGTGAAACACGTCCGGCGGTATTTACATCATATCTCTGGTATTTAACCCTTTACCCAACGTAACGGCCAAAATCGGCCAGCGCTAATCTAAAAATTCGTCAATTAATTTTCATTATTTTTTTCATTTTTTTTCTCAAAAACATAGGTTATGACCCCTCGTTGGAACGAGCTCGTCGAGCTCGTTCCAACGATGGGTCATAACCTATGTTTTGGAGACAAAAAATAAAAAAAATAGTTATTCAAGAATTGTTTTTGCAAGTGTCGTCTGCTTTTCATGTTAGGTAAAGGGTTAAAGACCGATTTTCAAAACTCGTGTTAGAATGCATCTGATTAGTCGTTACGCATATGATTATCATGACGTAAATGAAATGCTTCTACCAAAACGATGTCAAGTAAGAACGTAAAAAATATAAACAGACTACCACAGGTGATATCCTTCTTAAAAAAGTATCAGCCCCATTCAATTAATTCAAGTTGAATTCTGGTGGAAATACAGAACACAACCCAGCGCTCGTGAAATACAGAAAAAATCTAGTCCCCCGTGCTCCACCCTCATTTTGTCTTAACCTTTTGAACACCGGTAGTATCTTCCACGTCAGCTCAACGACAGCAATTGGAAGAGTCCATATTCATTATTTATTGTAGACCTATTAATATTTGCCACGTGCAGCCTTAAGGCTGCAGGTTGAAAATATTGATTGGTCTACCTCACATATTTACTTAACAGCCATGCTACGTATTATTATTTCTGCGTATCAAGTTCATGGACCGATAAAGGGTCCCTCAGGTTAAAAGGGTTATTACGACGGTCGGTTAGAAAACAGCGTAAAACAATTAGTTCAGGAGAGAGTGTAATGGTTTAGTTTTAGATTCCCATAGGGCTGAAGGATTTAATTATGGGTGAACCTTCATAATGGGTTATCTCATTTGCTGCAGTTAACACTGTATTCGAGAGCTCATTCAGCAAGTCGATGTTGAAAGGCCGGACAGCTTATGACATTTAAGTAAATCTGGCAACATGCACAGATACACAGATGTCACGGTGTTCCATATGGGATGACACATCTTCCATTCTACATTTCGTACACCATTGTCCCAAAGGAAAGGATTACATTTCTTTAGTCGGTGATCAGCTGGCAAGGAGATTTGGAAAACCGAAATACGAGTTCCTGCTAATAAATGAATCGAGCACTTTCGCACATTCCTATTCGATTCGTCGTTGACGGAGTCATGCAGTTACATGTGGCGAAACATTTAGAATATCTGTTGGTTGTAAGTGACCAATTTCAGCGACCGTCGCAAACCTTCAAACCCAACAGCTCAAAAACACCAACTAATTTATATGGGCCGTTGTGAGACGAGCATTTTCAGCTGAAGACGTTTACGGAATATACAACTTTCATGCAACAGAATTCGAACCAATGAAATCGCTGATGATGACATCTTCATCCTGAAATCTAGAGAAAATGAAGAAACCCCGCCATGAAATTCTTAAATCCTTAATATACACTGCATGTTTTCTCTTTGAATGGAGCTAGAGTACGACACAGTATAAATTCACCAATTACGTTAAATTCACGAGTGTTTCTTTTGCTGTCCAAAGACCCTGGTAAGAACAGCGAAATCGGATTTGTGAAAATAAAGATCAGTTATTAAAATTACGTAAGCTTGCGGCATGAACTCGAGATTCACCCTCATCATTGATCAATCGAAAGGTCCGATGAATGCAGCTTCTGACATAGTTACTGGTTTCGTCCCACATTAATGTTTAATGGCCTTTCCTTCGAAACAAAGGGTATTCTTGACATAGTACCTGTTCGGCAGCAACCGTCATTTGTGATGCCACCGTCGAAATCCAAAATGGCGGATCAACAAGAGTGGATAATGATAACACTGTGAATGCTTACTAACTTTATTTGACAAAATGGTAATGGCGCCACAACATTTCCGCCTGTCGAATCACCATGGTAACCCACCTAACATCCATTATATACCGTTACTATTTCGTCAAATACGATCATATAGGGATCATTAAAACATTCCTCATTGTGACCTCATCTCAAAACTTACCTGGCTTTTAACCCCAAGGAACAAGGCCATTTATTCCTTGATTTCAGTTTGATTACATCGTAAGGGCAGTTTATTACTACCTCAGTGATATATTAGACCACGACAAAACACGTCATTTGAGTTCTAAAGAGGCCAAAATCAACAAACATTTAATACCAGAAAATCTTTCATCTTTCAAAGTTCCACAGTTTAACAAACCTACATTCAACCAAAATGGTCACACTTGGACGGCAGCTCAACGTTTGGCGCCTAAAGAGTAAACATAGACGAAAAAATAACCACAACATTAGCCGCCCAAGTATATAGTGAATTTATTTATCTATTTATTGGGGTTTCGCGACGCTTTCAGCAGCCAGGCTTATATCGTGTCGAACAGTTCTTCGGTAACCACCGAACAACAAAGAGTGACTGTCGGACTCTTCGACATACACTGTTCAAGTAGGGTAAGCATCGATTGATGGCATATATGTCATCGACGTGTAGTACGCCTTAGCACACTGCACCACCGTGCTCCCGCTGAGCCAACTGGGCTAAGATATATTGCGCAAGGACACGTTCGACCCTATAAGTATATGCTGAAAAAGCATAACAGTTATTCCGTATAATTTAAATAAATTCAGTATTGTTTGTTAGTTTCAGTCATTTGTGATTCTGTTTTAAGCCGATTTTGTCAGTTAAATGTTCGAAGGGTGGGTTGGGGTGAGTGGGGGAGGGGGGGGGGGTGTGAGAAGACGGCCAAACTGTCTTCCAACGATGTGTTAAGATTGTTTTTTTAAACATAAAATCAGACACATGTTAAATAAAGAATTGATTGATTGGGCTTGTCTTGTTTTTCTCCATAAATAAGTTAAAGTGATTAACTTATACTGGGAACACGAGAAAATAGTGTAATGGAGTGCTTCGCTAAGGTCTTTCACTCTCAACGGACGCTTGTTCTCAAATGTGTCAATGTTGTGGGTCTTCTAAATGCGTTATAACATCTGTGTCAGGGCTCAGAGTAACCTTTCAAACCACTCGTCCAGCGGAAAATTGAGTGACATTGTCCGTTCAACCTAAAAAAAATTCTTTAAAAAAAGAAGTTACAACTGTTCCCGCTTTTCAAGTAAAACCACAAACACATACTTAAAATACCCTTACTGGAATGAACTAAAAACCCAACAGCATAAGTCATTGTGATGAATGGCGGTAACATGGTCTAAGGTTTGCAGCTCGGAGCTTATGTTCAACCGACACGCGAGGCCTCAGACCACGTTTAGTTTAAACATATTTTATTTGCTCACAAAACTGCAAAAAGGGATTGGAGTACAAGTGCTTACCACTTAGAAACACTCCTCTCCCATACATAAAGTTCATATAGGTTTACATGACAGCAAAACAACTGCAATACAATTAATTACCGAACAAAACTAGTAATTGGGGAAAAACAAAACAAAAATACTGTCAAAAAGCACAAAACAAGAGAGAGAAAAAATAATAATAAAATCATATATAACACGTAACTTGATACCACAGCACCCCCCCCCCCCCCCTCCCTGAACGACGCGGAAAGCATATCAAAATTAATGGCAAGCTGAAATTCAAAGGACCAGAAATGGAATGAACTACTACGGTTCTTGTTCAGACTACGAAGTTAGTGAAATAGTGACCCAGTTGAAGTCTCGCCCTCTCCCCTGCAATCAAGAGCTGCATCGTTCATACAGCTCATCTTACAAGCTGGTTAAATGTCCTTGAATCTGAAATACAGCGCTGTACAGCAGAAAAAAATCTCATTGTTTCTTTTTGTGAGGCTACCTTCGCCATATAAAATTTGCTATACCCTTGTAATATTGAATTTTGTCAAGGTCTGAAACATGATAATTCTTATATTGTCATAGTTTGGACAGGAGAAGAAAAAGTGGTTAGCATCCTCAAAACCGCCGCCACACGAACAACGAGGAGAATCAGTTAAATAGTTCTCATATTTATCTGAGTTGAGATCACTACACCCATTTCTAAGCTTACATTGAACAACGTTGACTATTCTTTTCCCAAAATTGAAATATGAGGGTGGTTTAACTGGTCTTCGTGATATAAGACGTCGGAATGAATAGACCGAAGGGCTGCTTCTAACTGCATCTGAATAATTATTCCAGATAGCAATACAGGCTGGGAAAATGACCGTTTGAATAACTCAGTTCGCATGTTATACTGTACGAAGTTGTCAGCATCTTTTAAATTGTGCCGAGTCACGTCACGAAAGGTAGGTGGTAGAATATTTTGAAGAAATCTCGGTGCATTTCAATGTACCATATTGTAAAACGTACTCATGGATTTAACAAATCTTCTCTCTTCAAGAGACTGCCACCCAAGTTCTAGGAGCAGCCGCTCGTGAGATACAGATCTAGTTATGCCGGTTACTATGCGAGCAGCGTCATGATGAACGTCGTCTAATTTCTTAAGTAAGGACTTGGGAGCCCCAGACCACACTTGACTACAATATTCGAGAATGCGCAAAATAAAAGATAGATACATTTGTTCTAGAGTTTTGCGATTCAGGGTAAACTTTAGGTTTCTCAGCTGCGATAGTCGTGAATAGGCTTGTTTGCAGATATTAGCAATATGTTTGTCCCAACCAAGGTTTGGCTGCAGATCGATCCCCAGATGTCGGTGTTCTTCTGCAAAATCGAGAGAAATGCCACGGAAAGTGACGTCTGGATAGATAAAATCGTCGCACAGGGTAAAGTGCATTGCCCTTGTCTTATGAGGGTTAAAATTAACAAGTCATCTTTTGGACCACTGTATAACTCTGTCGATATCAGCATTCAATTTCATGGCTAATATCGCTGTGAACCGTTCACTTTCAGTTAAGCAGGTGTCGTCACAATCTGCAGAAACACTCTAGATCTTCCGCAATATCATTGATATAGACCAAAAACAGGAACGAAAGGTAGAAGTTTCCAGGGATTTATTGAACAGCATACCCAACGGTTTGCATATAGTAAGCCGCGTTATCTTTAGTAACTTATGACTAATACAATCGTGACAACAAGCCTTTTTGGAGACTACTTATCGTTTCGTCAACATCCGATTCTGTAACACTAATTTCGGGCAGTAGTTCTGAGGTGCATTTCCTCTTAAATACTGGAAATTGATGACCTGACGAGTCGACACGACTGTTTTCAATGAACATTTTGTTCAAAAGATCAACTTTCTGATAATCGTCCACAGAAATTTCATCCTGACCTGACGAAGTTGTTCGCTTAAGGGGCGGGATTTGCGATTCTGACGTAAAATTATTCATAAACTGTTTCACAGTATGCCAGAACTGTTTAGATTCTCGATTAACAGACACAGATTCGTCTGTTTTATCGAAAATTTTCTGTTTAGCATATTTTTTTCATATTATTCACTTTGTTCCTTGATGATTTATATTTTTGCCAAATTTGTATATTATTAGATTTTAAGGCGTCTTTACGAAAACGATCTCTCCTTCGAATTTCACTCCTAATTGCACTGTCAAACCAGGGTTTATCATTTGTACGGACAACAATTCTTTTGCAGGGGATGCACAATTCCCATTGATGCAACAATGTGGATACGAAATTTCTAACTGAAATATTAATGTCGTCTGGCTTTGTAATGAGTTCTTCCCAACATTGCTCGGCGATCAGTGAATTCAGTCTTTCTGTATCGGCTCTATTATAATTCCACCCTGTTCTCGTGGAAGATTGTGTTTTGTACAGGGGAAAACCCACGTGTACATATGTTGCTTTGTGGTCTGATACCGTTAGTTCTAAGGTTCCTGCATGTACAACATTAACCGTGTCACTAACAATAATGGGGTCAATGAGGGAACTGGTTAGGTAAGTTGTCCTTGTTGCTTCATTTATCACATTGTGAAAATTGAATTTCGTTATGATTGATTGCAGTGGACCGGTCGCCTGAAACAAATCACAGTTTAAATCACCCAAAATAATTATACGTGTGTTTAACGATAAAGCTACCTCCACGGAATCCTCAAGTTGTGCCCAATAATCAGAAGCGCAGAGTCGTTCAGACCTGTACGTTACACAAAGGAGAAACGTTTCCTTAATTCCTACTTCAAACCATAAAATAGCATCTTGAAACTCCAAAGTTTCTTTTCTTACAAAATAAATTTCATTTGAGAAATAAACTGCTATACCACCACCGTACTGATCACAATTTCGACGCGAAGGACTTGTAAAACCCGGAATAAGTATATCATTGGAATCAAAGTCATCCTCAATATGTGTTTCCGTCAATTCATCACAATAACGTATATGTTCCAATAAGACACTACCCATAGCCCAAAACCTACATCGTGAAATTCGAGAGGCTTATTTACTAAACTTGTGATCGTTAAAAGTTGGCTTGTTCAAGGCAACTTTTAAGGATCACAGGTTTATAGTAAATAAACCTCTTGTGTCCCCCACGACGGCACTGGATAAATAATGAATTAACCAGATAAACCCATTTTATCTCAGTTCAAATCGTAAATCGGTTTGTAATTTAAAAAAACACTTTATCCGGAACACAGTCTGCTGCACGTGTGAAAAATCTAGAAAAATGAAGCGGCTTGCTAGTCACTCCGTTGATGAATTATTTCAAATATTTCGCGTTGTGACGTCAGCCGGTAACATTTGCTACTGGAGCCGTAAACATACAAGAAACTACGCCAGCTCTCACCCAATCAGAGGGCGAGGATTTTACTCTTATTGGAACATAAGGTAAACTTGGACCTCACTTGCAAACTCGGATGGTAAGGTCATTATGTTAATATTTGGCACGGTGCGTCCTCGAGGGCGATATTGACTGATGACTTTACCATCCAAGTGTAAACTAGGTCTACTAAGGAAAATGTTCTACTTCCGAAAAGGTTCGGAAAATGTCGCTTTCCAAATAAAACAGATTGTTCTGTGACATGACTTCACACAGTACCTCGTGACATTTTTGAATAGTACGTAATACATATTAATTATTGGAGCATGTTCAGTGAAGTGTTCTTTGGCTTCTTTTGGCATGTGCAGAAGGTTATTTTTCTGATACCTAGATTTTTTTCTGCAAACTCTACAAAAGAAAATACAGAACTACTTTAATATTTTCTGCTCCTTAAATCCACTAATTCTGTGAATAACAGGTTGATCTGAAACCAAATCTTCTCGTCACAGATCAATGGGCTAGTGATATTACTAAACCCTGTTTTGTGCAGCCTTATGTTCGTTGATGAAACAAATTACACGCCAAACTGATGGAAAGGGCTCTATGAGCTCAATGGGCCGTTTCCTCCAGTGTGTCATATAACAACGTACCATATGTCTCAGAGATAGAAACTCAACGAAACGGCTTGCTGGGGTATGTGGAATCGATCAGATCGCATTCGGTCTTGAGCCAGGTAAATGTGTCACAATGGAAGCCATATTGATAAAGGTATATTATTAGATTTCATGATTCTAACATGCTGTGTAAAAACGAAAGTTATTAGATAACACATTTTAAATAATTTGTATATATTTTTTGACATAATATCCACTCAGCCACATTGGTAAACATTAAAATAACCCATCCCTAAACATTTCGTGTTCTATGTACCATCATTTTGATGCACCCGGTTCGCACGCGTCGTTGCCTTGGCAATCTCTCAGTGTGACAGTGTCTCATCGAAGCATTTACGCAGTTAAGGCCTGGATAAAAGGATTCCACGTTCTAATTTCAAAATCAATATTTCACACGACTGGCTTTCGTTTTTACTAGAGTTAATGTTCGATATTAAACAGTTGCATGAATTTCACCCTTCACCCAGTAAATTGACTAAGTCTACCTTTCGCTATAAAGAAAACTTCCGAATTGAATTGAGTTTTTTTTTAGATATCCCGACTGAAAAGCAGAATGGGCTCATTCCACCACTCGATCTTCGTTGTCCGTCTCATGTTGGGTTTTACACTTTCTCCAAGAGTACCTCAATGCCTAAACTTACACACTTTACACAAAACAGCATTCGGGATCTTTCTCTTTCATCCATACAAACACGCAGATGTGTTCTCTTTTTACCAGAGCTCCAAATTGCCTGAATTGTTGATTTTTCGCAACGGGCCACTTATTGGTTCCAAAATGACTTGTATGTAATTCTTTTGAAAGTGGCGTACCCTCCCCATAACCATCTACCATTGATATTATGTAGGAACCGCCAAATGTCACGTCAATGAGCAAAAAATAAGCAACTTGTTCACACAATATCTTTTTGAAGGCTGATTTCACAAAATGCTCATTTATTTATCAGATATGATTTTCTTTCCCAAAAATGCCCATTATCGAGCTCGGCTGACATGGCGCTGATCTCGGAAGATGGGAACCAGACTAAAACTGCCTCCTTTGGTGCGTTACTAGGCGCCGGGATTTTATAACAGCGAAATCGTTCACCGTTATTCGTTGAAAGCAATCAATTGGATGAAGGGAAGAAAAAATAGAGTTGTCCAAAAATTAATCGTAAACAAAATTCAGAGTCGTAAGGGCTGATTCGTCGAAGTGGACGAACAGGTAGTTCAGGGATCCGTACATCGCCTCTTCCCCAGCAGGGAAGCTGAGACGTTCGGAGAGCTGAACTGGGTGGAGAAGAGGAAACTTCGGACCTTGGGAAAAGACTGAGAAACAATAACACTGTCAGAAAACGGAAGGAGATCTGAGAAGTTTTGTGATTATTTGTTTTGGTTTAAGTGGTAGAGTGCTGGAAGCCCATTTTTGGGCTTTATACTGGGGTAAAGGTACCACAACTTGAAGGCTTCATACTGATAGGATCTGCTTCGTATTACCGTTGAAGTTAAATTATTTAGTCTGTAAGGCTTTGCGCCTTGTTACAATTTATGGGAGAGTGCCAACCGGCACTCTCCCATAAACCGTAACAAGGCAAAGATATGTGAATACATTTTGATGGCCAAAAATAAATTTAGCACTCTACCAGTTAATAAATATAGACGTTATTACTTGGTATGTTTCATATCAGTCAAGAGATCGACTCTCGGTAACTTCACATCAGCCTTCGGCCTCAGGTTGATATGAAGTTACATCGGACTGATACCTCAGTCGATATGAAACTAACCAAGTAATAACCTCTAATTGTTGTGTGGCCTCTCTAGATTATCTTATGTCTCCTGCAAGAACGTGTATGCTCCAAGAATGTCACACCTATTCTCAGTCAATGCCAGTAAGGTCTATCGTAAAGGGTCGTTTATTACTATTCCATTTATCAAAACTTGATTATTTCTTTGAATTAAAGTTCCGTTGCTAGTGAACATCACATTTGGTTCCACGCGCCCCTGTCTTTTTCCTTAGATTCCTAGATTTGTTACAGCATAGCTTTGTTGTCCAGATTTGCATCCGCTAGCATGGCAATTAAATACACAAAGTTCTATACATTGTGGCGTTTCCGCCACAGTCGCACCCCCCTCTCCCCTCAGACGAAAGGCTACGTGCACAGAAATCAGTTTTACTACTTAGTAATGCGACACAAGTAAGCCAAATATATATAACCCAACCACACATTTCCACAGGTATTTGGCTGATTGATATCTTGAAAAGAGGTGTTTCACGTCTCCCGTATATCTGTTCACTATATAGAGCGGACAACTGAACAATTAAAGGTGGATGTGTAAGATGATTCTTTTGCAACGAAAGAGCTAAGATATCATAATGGTTGGAGATTCGTCACCCGGAGACCGGAGAACACTTCATTTGCCAACCAGAGCTGTTAGATATATTATTTCGCCATACGACCTTCTATTTCGTCAGTCAAACAGCTCGTCGTGGGGCCTTTTGAGTGAAGCCTCATTTGTAGTGAGACTCTTAGAACCTACCCCTACGTATTCATCCTTCTCGGATACCACATCATTGATATGTGTGTTAATTACCGTCATAAGATATTCCCCATGCCTCTGCTAGAATCAATGCCTTCAGAACTCAGCGGCGCATTCATGTGGGGTGGATTCAGCGAACGACTTCTCTTACTATTTTCTTGACTTTTCAAGTACATTGTACTTGAAGCTTTTTCTAATAAACTCCATGATAAATTTATGGTTTGAAAATTTAATTTTACAAACAAATGGCCGCGAATGCATCAGAGAAATCCTATAAAGAGTGTCGTTACGTACACCGTATATTCTCTAGAAATACACTGGTATACCGGCATATCGCACTATTAGTACAGCGTAACAGCTTTCACATCACCAAACATTAAAGGAATGCCTAGCACAAAAATTAGTAACACGGCAGCAACTTTCTAACTAAAATATATAGAGAGTAATCGCTTGAGGGGATTGGTTACGTGAAATAATTCATGAGAGGTAAGGGACGTTGTACAAACACGAGTGCGCAAATGCGCACGAGTGTTTTACATTATTGTCCCTCGCCTCGAATGAATTATATTTCACGTAACCAGTCCAGCCATGCGATTACTTTGTTATTACTTTTCATTATTAACGATAGTTATATTATTTAACCCTTTACCTTGCGTTACGGCCAAAACCGGCCAACTCTATTCTCAAAAATCGCCAATTTTTTGTCTCTAAAACATAGGTTATGACCCCTCATTGGAACGAGCTCGTCGAGCTCGTTCCAATGAGGGGTCATAACCTATGTTTTTGAGACAAAAAATGAAAAATTACTTATTCAAAAGTTTTTTTGCCAGTGTCGTCTGCTTTTCATGTTAGGTAAAGGGTTAATAAACAAAAACAATGAAGTCCCCATTACACCCACTGCAAAGCGTCTTCGTTTGCGCGCACGGATACATGACACAATTTTTTATTGCATAATTCCCTTATGAAGTTATCGTGTATAATCAAATCCGGAAATCCCCGTAAATCACACTTTGGAAAGTAATAAGTGGTAATAATTCAATTTGGGAAAATGTGCACATCATCAACATATTCCTTTTTTTACAGAAATCAAAGTAAATTCTTCATAAAGCAATCGGCGATTGCGAGGCATCTAAAATAGAAAACATTCGAGAAATTTAGTGTAATTTAGATTGTTTTTTTTATAGCACCACCCCCACCCGCCTTAAACGGCGAACAGAAAGATACTTTTCTTTTTTAGACTAATGGGCGTTCCGTCAATCTAGTGGGAAATGCAGCTCATGCACTGTTTTCTCGCTAAAATATGATTTACAGTACTTTCAGAGGAGAATATCGGGCATCACTTTGTCTCAGGCAAGTAACACATTTGCGCGTGAAGGAAGAATGGCCGTTCTTGATCTCGTATTCTTTCTTGGACCGCTCAGGCAACTTTGAGTTCCATTGCTTTCCCTCTTAATAGCTTATCAAAAATGTGAGGTTCGCTAAGTTAGGTAATTCAAATTTTGCTCTAACGCCTTTGTATCGATTGGATCTGAGTAGAACCCTAGCTGTAGGTATCCCTGTCATTATTGGTATCAGTTCGTCAGTTTTTCCTTTTTGGAATCCTCGTATTCCACCGTTTGGTGAATCAGGGAATATATCAAGTTCGTTTGTACCAGCAGTACAAAATGCCGCGATGTTTGTTCATATTACTCAGCATTGTACGCTATCCAGATAAAATGAAGGTCAGAAACACCCTTCCAGGATTTACGATTATCTGCCCCTCGCCACCTTTTCTAAGACTGTCGACCACCCACGAGGACGCGTTCTGATGTAAATACCATACCTACACATATACATAATCACAATGTACTTACTTCCATGAGATGATTTGGTATTTGTTTCTATTAGAAAAAGGTTGACACGACCAACAGGAGCATATACTATAAAACGTCTACAATTGTATCTTCCACAATTGTAAATCCCTACCCGTGAATATAAAAGACTGAAATGAATCAATAGCATTACAAAAGACGTAGCAATTTACCTATTGATAAACTGCCACGGTGTTTAAAATATTCTAATGATTCATATGAACCTATTACTAGTCATACGTAGAAAATACACTTCTGGGAAAATAGAATTGTAAAAGCTTTATAGTATTGGTCTCTTGTGGTAGATGGCATCAGTCGCATCATCATTCCTAACCAATAACCTCTTATCCATGCACGCCCAGTCTTGTTTATCACCAAAACACACATTCTAACAAATGATGATTAGATATTATAGGTTCTACTTTGTCATCATATTATCTTCTGCATACTTATTCTCAACCCCACCCAGTCTTCCTCTCAGTCGTACTCGCTGATCTTCATACAACTGGATTGCTTGAACGTCAGCCAGCAGAAAACGTCGCAACTCAATCTCCCAAAGATGCCGTCAGGTCAATCAACGCAAAAACTCCTACCATCGATGACGTAAAAGCTGATACGCTGTGACTGTAGTCATAGCGTAACAGCTTTCACTTCATCAAACGTAATTATGTTTATGTATTTATTGATGTTTAAGGTCATAGACTTATGCACAATGGCTAATCGTGACCGTGACAGTTTTACGGGTGGAGGAAGCCGGAGAGAACCACCGAGCAACGACGAGTAGCTGCCAACTCCCCAGCATCGTAACTCCGCACTGCAGCACAGGCAGGGTTAGATTGGTTGAAGACATGCGTACCATCGACGTGCAGTACGCCTTAGTACACGGCGTCATCGTGCTCCCATGTGGATAATCGGGGTTAAGTGCCTTGCACAAGGACACAACGTGGGAGTCCAAATTGATCGCTCAGACGGTCACCCATCCGAGGATTAACCGGGCTCGACGTTGCTTAACTTCGGTGATCGAACGAGAACCGGTTACCTCAAGTCTCAGCGCCCCGTAATTATGTTTACCTAGCATGGAAACTAGTTACACGGTATCAACTTTCCAATCTTGACACTTCCTTTTTTGTCAACAACAAATAAAATATGTTGCAAATACTCAATTTGTATTGCCATGAAAAATGTGTACACCACCAACATATTAATTTTTCACAGTCATTAAAATATATTCTTTAAAAATCGATCGGCGATTATGAGGCGTCGGAAATTGAAAACATTTGAGAAATATTTTGTAGTTGAGCATTGTTTATTTATACCAACATCCGATCTTTCCCTTTAATAGGGCTCCCGATGCGACATTTGTTTCTATATGTGACCAATGAGCGTTCCAGAAATACAGCTGTATAAAGATAAGTGGTTCTGCTCTTCAGAGAACCATTGAGTCTTAACTCGAAATCATTGTTCCCTTTTTCTCGGCAAGCCCAGTTATTTTAGAAGTATGAAGCTGTCTTATCTGCCTTTCACCCGCTGATATATTACACTCTGGTGTTTCACGTGCAATTCCAGCTGGACTAAAATATAAAGAACGAACGCTGGATGTGCAGCAGTAGTTGTTCCATTTTAAACATACTATTATCGAGTCAAAAGACCACCTAACATGTCTCTGATCAGTTCAGCTTATCTTCTGGCATAGGAAATATTCATTGCGTGTTTACAGAAAACTTTGGTGTAACCGACTGTTTAGAAAACTTTGGTATGACGTTACCATACTGTAACGCGTACTCGTTCGTCACCATGGTTCCCTATATAGATAAGCCATTTGATACAAAGTCTATATTTAGTACCGATACGTTACGAAAACAAATACTGCCATTCGGTTAGCTCTGCCAGTGCTTGGTGTATTAAACAAACTAAAAACTGTGGGTGGAGTGTTTTCCCCCACACATTTTTCTAAAGTGGTCTATTAAAGTGCCGATACCATACCAAGTTCTGTATCAGTACTCGATTTTCAGTACCAAGTTTTATGTTCGTTGCACTTCGTTCATGGTTTTGGTATTAAGTTCTCTCAGCTCTACAAGTACTGGTTCCTATTGAAGTGCACACAGGAGTTCTCCATATTCCAGAACTAACTCGGGTCAGCTTATCCCCTATGCAGCTCCTAGTATGTCACGCACTGAGTTCCTGTAGCAGATAGGATAATTATTCACATTATATATCGTGTGGGACAACCCAATTAACTTGTATTTCGTCGATATATTTCTTATTCATAACAACTTTCCGTAGTGAAAGAATGGCCGAATGTCATTGGCAAAACACGTGTCAACTTATAAATGGATTATTGGGCCGTTATCTATACAAAAGACAGTAAAGTTTAGTCTAATTTGTTGATTCGCCTTAGTTAGATAATCTATCGATTATGGACCTGTTAACGGACACACTAAATTCTGATTTTATTGAAATTCTACTGCATTTAGGCTGTCAAAGGCTTGTTATCGTAATTATAATTCTGGAGACTTCTGTGGCTGCATAGTCTGCATCTCTAGTACTCCATCTCAATATATTTGTGCTCAAACTATTTTATGCGTCTCCCAGACCCCATCGAACGCTCTGCTCGGCGCATTTCCTCCTCAGAAAGTATTTATTTGCAAAGTTCTATTCATCTTTCTGTGACTCTATTGTTTTTTACTTGCACCACCGTTAGAACATCTAATACCAGACAATTACGATATAAAGAGCTTCGTACTATAATTTAACAAGCTGCCTTATCGATTTTATTGTAATTAGCCTTCTCGTGGTGCCTTGAATTTGCTACATTTTGCAATGATAATTAAAAGGTCCACATAAATAATATACGAACAAAAGACTTCCACTTGAAAATAGTTGTAGGTGTGACTATTCAGCGTAGATTTATTGGGTTATTTTAATGGAAAATGCAATGTGATTAAAAATGGGAACAGATTAACTACGTATCGTCTATTGAGTGCAACAGGCGCCATCTGCAATGCTTGAGCATTGCAGATGGCACTTTGTTGCACTCAAAGTACGAAAGGTTAATTTTGTATTACCTGGCTCTTTTAAGCGTTTTTGTTGAAAAAAACCACAAATGATAAAATAAATAAATGAAAAAAAAATAAAATAAAATAAATAAAAGACCATTAATAACGTTTACAAAATAATTTCATGATTATTAATTACTCACTGTTTATTCACTTCAAATAAACTACTAGCAATGAATCTATTATCTTTCAGAATGATTATAAAAAAGATTAAGTACGATAAAAAAATCAAGTAATAATGAAAACTGTTGATAAGAATAAGTTTAAATGGATCAGCTACTAATTCGGCGCACTCAACACAAAAGTCATGATGATATTCTCTATAGATTACCCAACAGGGCGTAAATTCTATTCGCTTGTGTCGTCAGGCAGCGATTTTCACTAAAACAAATAAACCACAAAGCCATTCAGACCTACCAAAAGTATATTTTTGGTGCCAAATTGTGGCGCCAGATGTTGTATTTTGGTTGCCAATGGCACCGTTGTCTTCCGACAGCGTAAACACTGGTTATAAAGAACACCTTGTAGGGATATAACAGAAACGAAAGAAAAAGTATACTTTTTTGTACTAAACCAGACGAACATTTACGATGAGCACTTGTATTTCACGCATTCACTATGGTGTGAGTCAGCCTACCAAACACCAAACAGCTGAATAGAAACTGCTTTGCAAAAAATAAATAGAATAAGTTTTGCTCACATAAAAAAATCAACAAAAATACGACAACGACATATAAGGGCGTAGTTTTAAAAAAACTAGTGTCTTGCATTGACTGAAGAAATAGGGGTAGTTCTTGACGTTGCATGTATGTCGGTTCTGGGAGATATAATACAGGTTACCTTTCATTTTTCGGAAGCGGAGATACGTTATTCTTTCTTAGAGATGCTGGTATGGGCAGTTTGGACTGTAGCTTGAACCGAATATAAATAGACCTAATCAATTTCTATATGGTGCGAATATGTGAATACGTTGCTTGGCAAAGTGTGTAATCGAAGGGAAAAAATTGCTCATTCCATCTGATGTTCACCGGAAATGACTGCCGTTATCGTCGTGCATTGACAACACACGGGGGCTTGAGAAAATGATTATTTGGCGTCTTAGTTGACTTATGTAACTTATCGGCATGAATTTATTATTATTTTAATTTCATTGGTGTTTAACCCTTTACCTAACATGAAAAGCAGACGACACTTGAAAATAAAATTCTTGAATAACTAATTTTTTCATTTTTTTGTTTCAAAAACATAGGTTATGATCCCTCATTGGAACGAGCTCGACGAGCTCGTTCCAAAGAGGGGTCATAACCTATGCTTTTGAGACAAAAAATGAAAAAATAATGTTTTTGACCGTTACGTTGGGTAAAGGGTTAAGGTCACATATTTCTGCACAATGGCAAATCATGACCGCGACAGTTTTACGGGTGGAGGAAGCCGGAGTACCCGGAGAGAACCACCGAGCAACGGCGAGGAACTGTCCGCTCCTCAGCATACTAACTTCACACATGCAGGGCTAGCGAAGACAGGTACACCATCGACGTGCAATACGCCTTAGCACACAGCGTCACCGTGCCCCCATGTGGGCAATGGGGGCGAAGTGTCTTGCCCAAGGACACAACACGGTTGCCACAGGTGGGATTCGAACCGAGGACCACTCGGCTTGCAGTCTGCACCTCTACCTACTGAGCCACCGCGCCCCCTTCGGCATGAATAAGAATTTATTACGTTACACCTTTTGCTAACAATTTTAAAAATATCTGCCCTCTATTCGACTCTGGATTGGCGGATTTGCTAACTTTTTGCACGGGACTCCGTGTTTTACTATGGAACTTGACCATTCAGCACGAAGCACCCAGTAATTAGAGGTAAATTTGGTAATTAACTTGTTATGGCTTCTGTGATTGAGAGATACCTTGGAGTTAATCCCAACGCAAGTTTTATGCGATGTATAAAATAAACACATTTATGAGTAAAATATCGCGACACTGTTTGCATGTAAGGGGGTCACTTATTTTTTCATTTCTGACAAGAATAAATTGGTTTTGCTTTTATTACAAAACATGTTGAATTTATTACAAATGGCGGATCGATGAAAAACATCCTGATCCACATAATTTTGGAACGTTTGTCCCCGCACACCCACTATTTTCGAAATATCAATTCTCACTCATCCTCCAGCCAAACGAAATCGTTTCTTACATTACATTCAAAGTATGTTACATGATAATAGTGAGTTTAAAATTTGACAGCATGCAATATACAGGCATTGCTGTAATATATTAGCTGCCAATATAAACACACAGAATTGTGGACACAGATGGGGTAGAGAATTTTGATCCGATCGCGACCCAGTCGCGGGCCAATCGAAATTATTTTACCGCTTCTCTCGTCACAGCACTGTAGAATCTCACCCGTTGGAAAACAAATATGAGAACACCAATTTCAAGTTGCAATTTTCGTTGTTTTTTCGCGAATCGGTCATGATTTCGAATTATTTCATTTATGAAATCCAGACACACTGGTGTAAAGATATGTCGCAATCTGATCGCGATCCAATCGAATTTATCTTACCGATTCTTTCGTCACAGCACTGTAGAATCTCACCCGCTGGAAAACAAATGTGAGAACACCAATTTCAAGATGCAATTTTCGTTGTTTTTTCGCGAATCTGGTCATGATGTAGAGAGTAATCAATTTGTTTTGAGCGTTACGGTAAATAATTCATCGAGAGACGGGACGTGAGTAAATCACGAGGGCGTAGCCCGAGTGATTTACGAAACAGTCCCGTCTCTCGATGAATTATTTACCGTAACGCTCAAAACAACTTGATTACTCTGTTTATTACATGACATTTGGAATAAAGAGGTCTTTTACTATAATAATTCAACCCAAACTATTGTCAGATATAATCCAATTTAGTGTAAACACGGAAACATTTCTAAAATTAGCAGGAAGGAAATACGAAATAGTCCTGTCTCGAAGCGAATTATATACCGTAACTTGCCGTAAGAATGGGTCACTCTCTTTAGTAAATGACATTTTAGACCAAAATGTCTTTCATTAAAAATAATTCAACACAAAATAATCGCAAATGCAACTCCGAAATACTACTGAAATTAGCGCTTATGAATACATCACTTTCTGTGTCAAATCTTCGATTGGAAATGGCCCAGTTTTATTTTTGTGACTTTCGTTCGATATTTTACTATTTTATGTGGCGTTCCAGTCGCATTTGGGGAATGGCATTCAGCCATAAGATAAAACATTTGTATTTGGATTTTGTCAACTGTGCTAACGAACCTGTTTATAGAGGAAAGAAAGGATTTTTAAAAATATTCAGAAGGAAAATTAATTTTAATTAACTGATGTGGAACTGGAAAACAAAACAACAAATCGGTGGGGGCGTGGCTTATAAACGTCAGTCGTTCCAAAGTTTCTATTGAAGTGACATAATTCACTCGTGACATTACCACTTTTTAATCAACACTAAATTCAATGCAAAACGAACTGAGGAATGTAATAATTCGGAATATTTCATTTATGAAATCCCGACACACTCATGTAAAGTTATATCGCAATCTGATCACGATCTTATCGAGAAAAATACCACTTGTGTGATCACCGTACTGTATTCATTTGCATTTAGCCATTAAATTCTACCTTCACCCAGTTTGGTATATTTTTACTACTTCAACCATCCTTCAACCCAAGGGCTAGCCTTCGGGTTGAAGAACGATTGAAGTGGAAGAAATATACCAGACCATCACAAAAAGACCAAAATGTGGCTCACGGGTATTTGTGCATTTACATATATAAGAGTATATTGGTATTTGACACCCCAAAGTTGGATTTGAGGAAATATTATAAATACCTCTTGCAGATCCTCACAAAAAAGTGAAGAGTCTGGTACAACAGTAATGAAACTCACAACTGACATTTCTCTCATACTCATGCGAGAAAGCTCGACACTGGAAACAAATCTGGTTCTCAGAGCGATGCAGGCCATCTGAGTTCCTCGCACGAGGGTTTCTAAGAAGACATGGGGGATTTGTGAGGGAGGGGTCTGCACAGAAACTGAATGGTCATCACAAAAGTGAAGTTCCTCACTTTTTTATTGGGCTTTAACAACACTTTGGACGACTAGGATCACCTCGAGTCCGTGTTCGCCATAAATGATTTCCCTCTCATCACCGTATGAGAAAAAGATCGATGCAAGAAAGAAAGTGAGTTTTCTGCTTCCGTCTGAGGGCGCTAATACAAACGGGTAAAGAGTACCGGATTCTGTGAAAGTCATCCCGTAGTCCACCATTTCCTCATTGCTATAACGCGTTCTCAATACAAAAAGAATGTTGTCGGTGGTCTAACCTCGGTTGATATTTCCTTCTACGGTGTTAAGAAATCTCTGAGTGTCACTCATGCGGAAAATTCCTCTTCCGATCAGATAATTTGTCGGGATACCGTAAGGAATACTGCACGGAAAAAGGGGTAGTAAGGCAGTGGCCAAAGATAGTGACCTCTCGTAAAATTCTGGGGAGAGAGAATATTCAGAATCTGAAGACAAATCAGAAGAAAGGGATACAGACAAAGAAGACAAAAGCAGCGTAAATACTGAAAAGAATTACACAGAAGGGCGACTTAGTCCAACGAACTTTGGACAACACCGTTAACCATTTACCTAACATGAAAAGCAGACGACACCTGCAAAAAAAATTCTTGAATTACTAATTGTTTTCATTTTTTGTCTCAAAAACATAGATTATGAGCCCTCATTGGAACGAGCTCGACGAGCTCGTTCCAAGGAGGGGTCATAGCCTATGTTTTTGAGACAAAAAAATGAAAAAATAATGAAAATTAATTGGCGATTTTTGAGATTAGCGCTGGTCAGTTTTGACCATTAAGTTGGGTAAAGGGTTAAAGAATATGAGGTATATAGAAAGTGGCATGTACAAAGATGAGACAGAACAAAAATGAACGAAATATCTAAAAGACGGTGTCTCTTTGAAAAAGCTTCTTCGGGAGGTTAAATTGGTTGCGAAAGTTCAGAATAGATCCAATTTATATAAAAATCAAAGAAAGTGCTGAGAGTCGTCGTCGGTACGGAGAATGATGATAGAATACAGGAGGCCGAAAATCTGAAATACAGAAAATAAAAGACCTTTTCAGCCCTTATTTGGGAAACTTTATGTTTTCAGAAGAACAATAAAATAATGGCCAAGATGTAAAGCAAACAAGAGACTTGACCACTGAGAACGGCTCTAAAAGACAAACATATTTATAGGGCCATTCACATGCCAAAAAATAAACCAGGTGCAGTTTTAATCGGGAAGTGAATTTTAACCTAGGAGTAAAACACAAAAGTACTCTGCATTTACACATGCTTTTAAAAAGTGGAGTTTTTGGTGAGATGCCATTTCAGCACACAAATGGCATGAGTAAGACAAGCCAGAAGGTATTGTTTGTTCTATGGTGGTGGTGGCGAGTTCAGAAGTTGTTGTTGGCTCTGTTGTGGTTGTAATGGGTTCAGTGGTAGGTGTTGTTTGTTCTGTGTATGTAGCAGTGTTTTCAGTGAATGTAGTTGTGGATTCTGTAGTAGTTGTGATGGGTTCGCTAGTTTAAGTTAACACCCGTGTTTGTTGTAATAGTTGGTTATGCAGAAGTAGTTAGAAGGGATGGAACTCTGTCGATTGTATCATGCACGAGGGAACTCATATTACATAGAGAGTAATCGCGTGACTGGACTGGTTACGTGAAATAATTCATGAGAAGTGAGGGACGTTGTACAAACACGAGAGCGCGAATGCGCACGAGTGTTTTACAATATAGTCCCTCGCCTCGAATGAATTATTTCACGTAACCAGTCCAGTCAAGCGATCACTCTGTTAATTACTTTTCATTATTAACGATAATTATATTATTTAACCCTTTACCAAACGTAATGGCCAGCGCTATTCTCAAAAATCGCCAATTAATTTTCATTATTTTTTCATTTTTTGTCTCTAAAACATAGGTCATGACCCCTCATTGGAACGAGCTAGTTCCAATGAGGGGTCATAACCTATGTTTTTGAGACAAAAAATGAAAATAATAGCTATTCAAGAATTTTTTTGCAAGTGCCGTCTGCTTTTCATATTAGGTAAAGGGTAAAAATAACCCCAAAAACAATGAAGTCCCTATTACATCCACGGCAAAGCGTCTTCGTTTGCGCGCACGGATACATGACACAATTGTTGATTGAATAATTCGCTTGTGAAGTTATCGTTTATAATCAAACCCGGAAATCCCAGTAAATCACACTTTGGAAAGTAATAAATGGGTATAACATTGTGACAGTATGCAAAAAGCCTCGGTAATGTATTTGTGGACGAAATAAACATTTGTCTTATAAAATTCTGTCTTCGTTCCTCATCCTTTGCTGCCACCGTTTTTCTCTTTGAACAACCACACACCCCTAGTCATCTTCACTGCTTCGCCTAAATACTCTCTTCCATTTTCTAAGTGAAATTTACCTCACTCGGGACCCCCACCCCACACACCTACTGGAACCCTGCGAAGTTAGACAATGCTTGTCAATTGTGGTAATTATTCTCCTCACTCGGTTTTCCCCGCGTGTACCCCGGGAAGTGGAAATGTTCTTGTTGACTGTAATAAACTAGAGGGGTGTCATTTGTGTGCAAAGCACACTATAGTATATCCCCGCATTCGCATTTGTGATTATTGTCGGGGCCGAATCAAAAATCCAAAACCTTTATTCACATCTACAGACGCTATTGATTAACATGAACACACTTTTAGTGTTTTGAATTGAAACTCCTAGGAGTTTTTCTCCGGAAACCATTCCTCTAACGACAAAAATGGTGCCCCTTGCACCCCTCGGGGCCAAATAAAAAATCCAAAACCTTTATGCACATCTACAGACCCTATTGATTAACATGAACACACTTTTAGTGTTTCGAATTGAAACTCCTAGGAGTTTTTGTCTGGAAACCATTAGTAGGTGATAATTGCCGATTCACAATCACTTGTACATGTACGTGTACAACATACGCACACGATGTGTTCACCAACGTGGAATTCGGTGTTAAATCACACGCTTGTTCACAAAAACTGTACAGTGATCTTGAAGCCCTCATGTACATTCAGTGACTCCTAGATCGCGCTTTTAGCGTTCAAATACTCGTGGTGAACGCATCGTGTGCGTGTGTTGTACATCTTCAGTTGTATCGTGTACGTGATTTTTGGTCTACGTTCGCATCGCAGATCAGACCCATCGATCCATTGTCGGCGAACGCGATCGAAGGCAAAAGATTCTGGGTGATCATCAAAAACAGCTTTTGCAGTTCTAAATCAGCGATTCAGAATCGGCAATCGCTTTGGTACAGATGATTTAGAATCGGCAATTGTTTTGAGGCGGTGGTGGGGTTTTTGATTGATATAAATATAGGGGAAAAAAAAATATAAATAAATAGTTATTTAGAAAAATAAATATATCAAATCGAATAGATAATAAAAAAAAAAATACGTAAATCATGAGCGATTCTCAGATGATTAGAGCGAGGTTTCTTTTAAACATGCTGATGAGAGCATACGCAATCTGCGTGAACGAACAACTACGTCCCATCTTGTTAGAACGATGCGTCGGATGTCGGGATCATCTAGACTTCGATCACGAGGATCATTCGTGTCTGACGATGGAAAGGGAAGATATGGTCGTCATGTATTTCGAACCGGCGTTCGAACGCGTTAAATTCGACTATGTGATCACGTTTTGGAAGAGATTAGTCTACTGTAAGAATCGAGACAGGCCCACAGATTCGGAAGAACTGAAATTGGCGCGTAGAAGTTTGACTTTAGAAGACAAGGGATGCATCAAGAAATTATTGCTGAACGAAGCATACGTCTAAGTTTTGTTTTTCGTTGATATAAAAAATAAGGGAGAGTAGAAAATAAAAAAAAAATAAATACACACATAAATTTTTTATCTAATATTAGAAAGAAAAAACACGAAAAAAAATGAGAACCAGAAATAAATTGTATCCGACGTTAGTTGACGACGAGGACGAGAAGCCGAACGGCGTTTTGCCGACGGCGCCGTCGCTAGAAGAAAGAGAAAGAGGAGAGAGGTATCGCATCGATCAAATCAATAGAATCCAAGAGTATCTGACTCGAGAGAGAGATTCTCTTCGTTCCCTCAAGAAGAAGTATTCGCGTTTCGTGAAATTCGTCAACGGGATCGACACGACACTCATCACGATTTCCATGGGTTTACACGCGGCCGGCATCGGATTGTTGTCGACCGCGGTCGCCATTCCGATCGTGTTGACCATGGAAGGAGTGGCCCTCGCCGCCGGATTGTGCAACATGGTCGGAAACTTTTTGAGTAGGAAATTATATCTGAAGGCTAGGAAACACGACAAGATTCACGTCTTGGCCGACTCCAAAATCGACACGATATCCGAAATGATCTCTATGGCGTTGAAAGACGGTAGGATATCGGACGGAGAATACTTCGCGATATTGAGCGAGAAAACGAAATACGATGCCATGAAAGAAGCCGTGAGAATCAAGACTCGTCAGATCATCAAGGAAGAGTTGAAGGATTCTCTCGTGGAAAAGGGTAGGAAAGAGGCCAGGGAGGAATTCAGTAAGATGATAGAACTAAAGGGCAGCGATTGAAAAAAAAAATATATATATATATATATAATAAGAACAGAATTTAAAAAAAAAAAATATTAAATTCATATATAAAATAAAAAAACGCGTAATTCTCGAGAAGTGCGAACTAAAAACGACAGACGGATGCTTCGCGGAATTTGCGACGTGTGTGGTTCTATAAAGACTCGATTCGTCAAACAAAAGAACGCGAGCAAAGGTAAAGGCATCGTGAATAAAATGATCAACAATCTACCTTTCGAAATGCATCTGCCCGGTCACAGTTTCACGGGACCAGGAACGAAATTGAACAAGAGACTCAACGCCGATCTGACACCCAAATCTTGGAGCAAACCCGTGAATAGGGTGGACGCGGCCGCGTACGATCATGATCTGTGCTACGCCGGACATCCCGACACCAAGACTTGCAACGACGTCTGCGACAAAAACATGTTGACGAGATTGAAAGGCATATTGAATCCTACCAGGAGAGAGAAGATGGAACGTTCGCTGGTCGGCAATCTGATCAGTGCGAAACGTCGATTCGGATGGGGCGTTCAAAAAAAAAAAGCGCATCTGAAAAAGAGAAGAAGAAGAAATGATTATAGACGAGTGAATTGGCCGAGGAGTTACACAAACCCATAGTGCGTAAATTTCGAAAGAGAAGGGTGTTCGTGAAGGGTGTGGACGACATTTGGTTCGCCGACTTGGTCGACATGAGATCGTTTTCGAGGTGGAACGAGGGTGTCAAATATCTATTGACGGTCATCGACGTGTTTTCCAAATACGGTTGGATCAGAGCTTTGAAGAATAAATCGGGACCTTGCGTCGCCGAGGCTCTGAAGAGCGTGTTCGACTCGTCCTCTCGAAAACCGAGTAAATTGTGGGTGGATAAGGGAAAGGAATTCTACAACAAGGACGTTCGTTGATTGGTAGACCTCTACTCGATCGAAAACGAAGAGAAAGCCAGCATGGTGGAACGTTGGAATCAAACGATGAAGGAGAAGATGCACAGATACTTCACGGCGAATTCAACTAAGAAATACATATACGCACTGAATGGTCTGGTGAAAGATTACAATGACACGCGACACAGATCGATCAAGATGATTCCCGCGGAAGCTAGCGATCCTCGAAACGAAAAACGGGTCTACACGAATCTATATCCCGAGAGATCTAAGATAGGGAAGAAGAAGTCTAGAACGCCGAAATTTGCGGTTGGCGATCGAGTGAGAATCTATGCTTATAAGAAGCACTTCGAAAAGGGTTATACTCCTCGATGGACCTCGGAAATCTTCGTGATCATCAAAATATTTCACACCGATCCGGTGACTTATGAAATCGAAGCTTTGGATGGAGAAGAGAACATTGGAAAGTTTTACGAACAACAATTACAGAAGACGAAGTTTTTATGAAGAACGTAAAAAAAAAATCTTTTTTTATTTACTCTCTTGGACATTTTCTTGTTTACACACACATATATATAAGAGAGAAAAAAAATAAATAATAATAAAAAATAATTAAAAACTATTTATTTTAGATAAAGAAAAGCAAGTGAATTAATAAACAAAAAAAAAAAAAACAAAAAAATCCTTAAAATGACAAATATACTAGATATAGCACAAAGCATAGTGAAAGATGTAAGTATTCAAGAATATGAGGTTCACGAATACGAACCGGTAACCGGAACGAGTTTGAACAATGCGGGAGAGATAAGAATCAACATCAAAACTCAAGATCTATTCGTACATCCTAGCGAGAGTTACATAGTGGTGCAGGGACGTCTCACCAAGGAAGATGGGAGCGACTACGCCGACGACGACATGGTCACTCTTGCCAATAATGGCATCATGCATCTATTCAGTAACATGAAATACATGCTATCTGGACAAGAGATAGAATCTGTTTTTCATCCCGGTCAGGCCACCACGATGTTCGGACTCTTGACGTATCCTGACGATTTTTCGAAATCCAGAGGACTTAATCAGTTGTGGGTGAAAGACACCGTCGGCCCTGCTAGCACAGGCGCCACCACGATATTCGACTACGTCATCAAGACGTCCAGACCTAAAGGAACGTTTTCGTTCAGGATACCTTTGAAACACATCTTCGGATTTGCGGATGATTACAACAAGATCATGTACGGATTCAAACACAATCTGACGTTGATTCGAAAAGGAAATGACGACGCAATAGTGAAACTCGCCGTGACCGATGCGGGTAAGATAACTCTACACAAGATATCGTGGTTCGTTCCGCACGTGGAGCCTACGACGGATGAGAAAACGCATCTCTATAAGATCATACAATCCAAGAGTAAATTACCCATGGGATTTAGAATGAGACAGTGCGACACAGCTAGCATTCCTACCTCCACGAATCACTTCGATTGGAGATTGATGGTGAAATCCGCTTCCGAGAGACCGCGTTTCATCGTGGTCGCGTTTCAGACCGATAGGGACGGGTCACAGGAAAAGAATGCGTCACTGTTCGATCACTGCAATTTGAGAAACATGCAAGTGTTTCTGAACGCCACGAGATATCCGGCAATCGATTACAATGCGTCGTTCGACAAGAACGATTTCTGCAGGCTGTACGGTGAGGCCGCCGATTTTAGAAAGAAGTATCACGGTCTAGATGAATTGATGAGCAACCCCAACATATCTCCCGGCGAATACAAGTCGATGTATCCCATGTTCGTGTTCGACGTCAGTAAACAGAGTGAACGACTCAAGAGTAGCATGTTAGACATTCAGATCAAGATGCAATTCGATAGGAACGTGCCGAGAAAAACCGAAGCCTTCGCCCTGGTCCTGTCAGACAGAGAATTACAATTCGAATCGGACGGAAATAAGATGTCGATCATTTGATGAGAGACGAGTGTGTGAAAAAAAAAAAAAATAAAAAACAAAAAAAAAAAATGAAAAGTAATGTGTGATTATTAAAAACAAAACAAAAAAAAAAAATAAATAAAGTAATGTGATCTAGAGAGATTGAACATCTCTCTATATCTCATTACTTTTTTTTTGTTGTTTTTAATAATCACACATTATTTTTTTATTTTTTTTTAATTCATTATTTTTCCACGCATTCACTGTTTGTTCAAAGGATCCAGTTCGATCAGTAGACTCACCACAGAAGTGGCGGCTTTGGGATTATTGGTTTTTATGACGAAATTAATCCTGTCTCCGGCGTTCACTTTGAGAGGCGTGCCAAACGTGCTGACATTCGCGTGTTGATTCTCGGTCTTTTCGATGCTGTATCTCTTATTGCTCTCCACACCATTCACCATGAGATTGACGACCGCTCTGTTATTCAAATCTGAGGAAGCCAGACTCATTCGAAGGATTTCACCTCCCAGCGGCATGGGATATCCCACCTGACCATGTTTCAATCCGCTACCTCCATTTCCGAAAGACCACTCGGCTTTTCCCTCCTCTAAGGCGTCGGACTCTTCGGCCCACATGGTGATCAATTGTCTGGCATATTTGACTTTCTCCACCACCGAAATCAGGGTGCAGGCGTCCGTCATGTGCACGGGTTCTGGTAGATTCGTGAGCGCGTGTCCGCCCATGTCTAGTTTACCTTCCATGATGTTGCCCTTTCTCCAGACCGAGTTGTCATCCACGTACTTCCTGCTTACCGCGCTGGAATCGAATTCGGGATCGTGACCGAGACTGAATAAATTCTCACCGTTCATGTTGATGCCACCCTCCATGGTTCCGCCAGATTGCTTGTTCAGGTAGAGATCGTCCACTTGCGATTCTATGTATTCTTGCGATCGTATCACGGCAGAATCTACATAGCCCTTGTTGACTGCGGTTGAGTCTGCATCCATGTCGTTGATCTTCAACAGATTCAATATCTTGTGGAATCCCGCATTCAGATCCGATTTCATTTCATGTCCATCGGACTTTCTCTGTTCCAGATCTACGTAGTGTTTGGTCGCCACGTCCTTGGGATTCGTGGGAGCGGCCACGTTCGTTATCTTGTAAGAATTGATGTTCAATTCCGAGTGCATCGTTTTTTGAACGTATCTATTTCTCTGGTGTTCGCTGAATCTCGCGTGAGAGTCGTCCGCGTATCTCTTGGTGGCGGCATCGGTGGGATCTACAGGATTCGCGACGTTCACCAAATGTTTGGATTTCAGATCGAGATCGTCGGTCATGGTTTTATCCACGTAATTATCAAGCAGGATTCGTTCGAAATCGGAGTTCCCCCTGTCGACGTATTTTTTAGTCACGGCATCTGCGAGATCTATCAGCTCGGGAAGATTGTAGAGCTTCTTATCGTTCATGTTCAGAGGTTCCTCTCGAGGTTTGTATCTCCGAACGTAATGCTCGTCCAAGTTGGCAACGTCGTAACCGTCGTCAACTTCGAACGTCTTCCTCTTCTTTCTCGGGTTGACTTTTTCGTCGTCACTTCTACCAAATTTATCGACTGTCATGTTGTTGTGGGATTTTTTTTTTGTTTTTTAGAAAAAATATCTTCAAACGCAGTTTATTAAAAAATGAACTATGTTATTTTATTTTTCGTTTTTTTATTCGATTAAAATTTTTTTAAAATAATTTTTTTATCTTTATATATATACTATAAAAAAAAAAATCTCTCTCTAATGTAAGTCGTTGAGAATGTCTTGAAATTCATCTCCTTCAGACCATCTCTTGAGAATGTAGAGACACAGGTGACAGCAAAACACTTGATCTGGTGATTGCACTTGATCCGTGTTGTAAAGAACCATCGATTTGTTGAAATAGTTCTTTATTTCTTTTGGCAGCGAGATTCTGTAGCTGTCGAAATAATAATTCTTCTTCTTCTTCCCGTTCTTGAACAACGCCACCCAGTGAGTGCCTTCACCCGATGAATCGTCTAGATTTAAAATTCCGCATTCCGATTGTCGAGGTCTTCTCTTCGGCAAGGCATCTCTGGAAAACACTCCTAGAAAATCTTCGATTTTCAAATCTTTTGCCGCATTCAAAAGATCGATGTTGGATAGGGGTTCGTTGTGTAAGACGACACCTTCTATGGATATCTTTATTTTCTTATTCATAGATGCGTATATATTTTTTTTTTTTATTTATTTTATTATAATTCACTAAAAATGACGTTATTTTTTTCTATTTTTTTCTTTTTCTTTTTAAACTAACTCTATCGACTTCCACAATCTTGAATCCATCAAATTCCTTGACTTCTATAATCTTGGATTCATCTAATTCTTCTTTTAAACTAACTTTCTCGATGTCACTATCGATTTCCATAATTTTATGTTCATCTAATTCCTCTTGATTTTCTGGAATCCTATCATCCACAATCGTATCTGGAATCTACATCATATCTTGAATCCAATCATCCCCATTCATATCGTCTAAAATTAGATGCAAACTCCAATGTCCGAGTGCCAAAGTGCTTATTTTATCGTCTAACACGAATCTCTTGTCATCGTCGGCCGTCAGCGAAATCTTGTTGACAATTTCGGTATACAAGTCGTGATTTTCGCTTCGAATCGATTTCATAGTCTTATACACCGGACCACTTCCTAACAGACAATTTTTATACTCTTGGAAAGAGATGTTTTTCTTCACCATGCACGCTTTAACTCCTTTGCACTTCTTGATCTCTTCATCATCTTCTAGACGATAAGCATACAGTTTGGGTCTCAAGCCCACGAATTCGACGATCTGTTTACCGCCGCTCTCATCCTTAAATTTACCCAACACCTTCTTGTTGTCATTTGATTGAATGTTGGACGGGTGATCGACGGTATAATTGCTCGTGTCGAACCACTCGGCCACGTCCGGAGATATGTCTCGGTAGACGTCTTTCGTCTCTATCTCGTAAACTAAACTCTCCGTGTTGGTGAACAGTAGTTTGGCTTTGTCGCCAAATTTTCGTTTGACGTAATCATAGTGAAACTCGTACATCAATCGCTTGCTGACATCTAAGATGATCGGTCCGAGATAATATGGTTTGTCAAACTTCAGGTGCGTCTTTTGCATGTGAACGGCCACTAGATTTTCACCGAATATGGTTCGGTGTTTGTAATTGGGTTTCGCCACTAATTTTTTAGCTCTTTTCTCAGACGTGACGAGTCGAACGTCGGTTCTCTTCCTGATGTTTTCCATCGATTTGCCGTACACACAGTCGTTCATGAGTTTGAAGAAATCTTTTTCGAAATCGTTCTCGGCTCGAGTTCTGAGATTTGTGTTGAGATCGATGTATTTTTTCATCCAAGGCTCTTCGTCGAATCGAAGGATGTGATGTATGTTGACTAATTTCATCCCGTAATCGACGTACTGTTTCAAATTCTCGCTGTAGACGACGTAGTTACGTTTGTTAAATAAATTGGGAATGAGTTTTTCCTCGTCTCCTTCATTCAGTTCCATTCGTTCGGGAGCCAGCGGATAATCGTTGTGCAGATCGTGTAATTCTTCCGGGTAGTTCAAATCGACTTCTAAAATGCAAGGATAGTCTCTCCATTTTTGCATCTCTTCTGGTTCCTTCACCCATTCGAAATTTCCAATCGGTAAAGGATGACTCATAGCCCAACTGTACATATTATTGGCGTCCCAATACTGGATGTATTTAGTCGACCGTTTCGAATCGAAACCTTCTTTCATGTAGGGATTGTTAGCCTCAGAATGTCTGTGTGAGATCATCGAGACGCCACCTCTTGCAGCCCTTTCGAACATGAGCAACATGTCCACGTCGGATAATAATTCCAATTGAACTTTGGTGGTCTTCAACAGAGTGTCCCATGCCAGACCGGGTGCGGTGAAATACCAAGCGGGATCCAGATCGTAATTTCGACGACAGACGTCTCGAAAATTTTCGAACACGTCTGCCAAGAGCAGAACGTCGGTCTTCAGATAGAGATCATGATAATCTCTCATGGTTTTCATATCGAATGATTTCCACACGTTTTTGGCGTGTTCATAATTCTCGTCGGAAATGTTGGATTCGTATAATTTCGAATAAAAATCATCTTTCGAAGGTAGTGCGGTGTCTTTGAATCTCTTTAGATCGTTCATGTAATCGTAAGGATAGACTTCTACTCATTCTCCGAAATGTTCGCTCGTGATTTTAAATTTATCCTTGCTCATGTTATCGACTAATTTTTCCAGAGCGGTCGACATGAATTTAAAAGTGTCGATGAAACGTATGCCTCTATGAATGGATTTCGTGTTTTCTTTCAACGTATTTCCGTCGATTACTCTTTTCCTCTCCATGAGCTTCCATTTCATGAAGGAAATGTATCTTTCTTCACTGTTCGCGATGCAATTTAATTCTTCGTGTGAGGTGCCGAGATTTTTCACGAACAGATGACTGTCGTAACCCGAGAGATTGTGAAACATCACCGGATAGAAAGTGGCGTCTCGATATTTTAAATTACACTTGCTGTGAGCCGGACCGCGATACAGACCTGTGTAATGATCATGGTCTCTAACCTTCCTATTTTCCTCCGAATTCTCGTCGAATGATTGTCTGCATATGTGACATTCGGTGGCTCTGTTATTTTCGTCCTGCTGCTCTTGCGTGATGATCATTTTCGCCGGAGTTTTGAATTTGTCGTATAACATTTGAATTTTCGATTCTAACTCTTCCACGAACCTTTGAGCCACGTCGTCGTCTTCGCGCTGTTTCGTGTAGGTGAAGGGACCCATGTCGTGTTGCGAGTCGAAAGCGCATTTCACGTAAATGCAATAGCCCGAAGGTATGTGTTTTTGTTATCTTTTGACGTAACTTTGAAGAGCGTTGGGTTAACAGGAACTCATTTTCGCGGTGAAACATTCGAAATTGGCGTACACAACGAATGGTACTTTTAACCTTCTGTTGTGATTTTCAAACTTCACGATGGTGTTGGGTTTGGGCATTTCGACGGCGACACCTTGATTTTCGTTGCAATATTCCTGATGTTTCGCCAACGAGTCTTCACTGTGAAACATGTTCATGCAGTTGCAACATAAAGATATCTTATGTCTATGATTATTATTTTGTCTCGACAGTAATCTGCTCGTATGTTTAACCCAACAATAATGACGATTGTCACCGTTCGAAATCGATAATAAAATAATCGTCTTTTCTCTTCCGCGATACGAAGTCCGTCTGAGAGGATAGATCTTTTGATTTTCGTCATCGTATCCCAAGACGTTCACCGCTACGGTGGGATTTTGAACCTCGAAACGTTCGATGTGTTTTAACTTTGTTGGAAAAGTCACTCTGGTCCAATCAAGATTTTTAGAAGTTTCCTCGTAACGAGAAACTCTATCGGCGTTTATTTCGACAGGGTATAAAGCGGAGGTGACTGCCCATTTAAAACACTGATCATCTTTATTTCTCACGTTGACCACGGCGTGTTTCTTAGTCAAGAAATACGGTAATTCCAAGTAGGAAGATCCTTTCAACGGTTCGTTTTTAGTGATGTGAATTTCGAGTTTCAACACCTTGCCAAACGTCCAATTACTACCTTCATTTTGATAATTCGTGAGAGACGTCAACATCTTGTCTTTCATCTTTTCGAAAACGTCCGATAGATCTGAACCTCGAAATACGGGTTCGACGTTAGATCTGAAATATGCATTTTTCACGATGCTCTCGCCGGACTTCACGTCAATTTTATTCATTATGCAGTGGAGTATCATCTTAATTTTTAATCCCAAGTTCGTGTATTCGCGAAACAAATCCAATACTTTTTTCTTCACCCGTTCCATGAACAATTTCGGATCGACTTTCTTCGACGAGGGAAACACGTCGAAAGTTTTAAAAATGTCTTCGATCGCACTCTCCCATTCTACGGGTTACGATTGGAATAGTTCCACAACAAGTCGTCTTACATATTCTTCTCCTTTCTATTCATCGATTGCTCATTGAATTTCACTCGATATATCTCGTTTGTCTTGAATCTGAAGTGCATCACTCGTTTTCGTTTTAGTTTTTCTTTTCTTTTCTTTGGAAACTTGATGTTTTTCAATGGCTTTTCGTTCAGTCGTCTTCTTATTTTTCACAACCGACGCATCTTTTGACGTCGTTGCTATCGACATTTCGTTTGCCTTTCTAGCGTTTCCCAAATATTCTTGTATGACTTCAATTTTTTTTGCTTTAGTTCTATGCTTTCTGAAATCTGAAATTTGTAATAGACTACAAATCTCGTTTAACTGAGGTACGGTTTTCTCATTTAAATTTACCATTGTTTTATCTGTTTGCTTCATTTGTAAGAATATTTTTTTTTTTTTTTTGAATTTTGTATTAAATAATTTGTTAAAAAAGTTTTGCTTTTTTTTACTCTATATATATAATAGAAAAAAAAAAGAAGTTAAATTTTAAAATTCAATTTTTTTTAATACAAAATTTAAGATAAACATTATTTGTAAGAATTCATAAAAAAACAAATAATCGATCATGACAACAACAACACCTAAAAGATGTGGACTGAAATTGAAACGAGACGAAGGGTATGAGAATTCCAGTTTTAATATCTATACATTACAACCACACAATCCCATCGAATTGAATGAGGTCGAGATGGTGGACTTAGAGTGCTACTACCACAAATATCGAATGTGTTTGAAAGTGGATGAAGCCGCGCTCAATTTGTTTTACGAGTACCAAAGCGAACTGTTGATTAATATCATCGTCGCAGAAGACAGAGAATTCGACAGGGGTGATTTATTGTTGTCCTATGGAAGTTACATATATCCAATAATCTCACCCGAACTCGTGAAGAAATCGGGTGGTGAGAGCGCATTCGTCTATGAAAAAAAACTCAAAAGAGTAAAGATGAACATTCACACCATTTTCGTATGTGGAAAAATGACGAATGTCAACTTGCTAATAACGGACTTGGAAATATAAACAATAGAGAGATTGAAATTAAAAATTTAACTTTTTATATATAAAGAGAAAAAAAACTTTTACTAAAAAATTTTTACATTAAAGAAAATTAAAAATTAAAAAAACAACTTTTATATATATGTAAAAAGCAAAAAAAAATAACAAACTTTTTTTTTTTAACAAATTATTATTTAAATACAAAATTTAAAATATACATTATTTGCAAGAATTCGTAAAAACAAAAAAAAACAAATAATCGATCATGAAGACAACAACACCTAAAAGCATGAAGACAACAACACCTAAAAGATGCGAACTGAGATTGAAACGAGTCAAAACCTATAAGAAATTCGGTCATAAAATCTATAGATTACAACGACACGATCCCATCGAATTGAACGATGTCGAGATGAAGGTCTTAGAGCACAAATACGAGAAATATAAGATGCCTCTGAAATTGAATGAAGCCACGCTCGATTTGATTTACGAGTACCAAAGCGATCTGCAGAACATCGTCATCGCCAAAGATAGAGAATTCGACAAGGATGATTTGTCGTTGCCCTATGGAAATTACATATTTCCAAACATCTCATTCGAACTCGTGAAGAAATTGGGTGGTGAGAGCGAGTTGACCGATGTAAAAAAACTCAAAAGAGTAAAGATAAACATTCAACACGTTTTCGAAAAAGGAGTAGACACGAGAGTCAACATGCTAATAACGGACTTGGAAATATAAACAATAGAGCGATTGATTTTTAGCGAAGAAAAAATGAAAAAAAAATGTAAATGAGATCTCATTTACTTTTTTTTTTTTTGTTTTCCTTCTTCTTCACTATCATCAGGATATATTATAATAACGTTTCCTTTTCTCTCAAATTTCTGTGTCGATTCTTCTTTTTCTTTTTTTTTTCTTTTTCTCCGTGATGTGATACGTTCATGATAACATTTTTGTTTATCTAAATCATAATTATGAACGAATGTTGTGCATTTCTTGGTAACACTAGCATCATTACCATTCACTTCAGAAGGTAGTGGTGACCGTGGAAAGCATCGTCTCATTCCCAGCCATATATCTCGCGCTTTATCTATCTCTTTCCTTAGATATCCATCATTAGCGTCTAACCATTTTTTTTATTTCTTCGCTCTCTGGCTCGCGATGTTCGTCATTATCGTCAAATTCATTCAGGTGATAAATTTGTTTCTCCACCTCTTCACCCATTTTAAATATATATGATTTTATACTTTCTATGATTTTATGTATTTTATATAATTTTATATTTATAATAACATATTCAAAATCGGTATGTTCTTAAATGGCGAATTGTCACCGAGCAACAAACCCTTGCTGTATCGCTTGACGTTCCGTCCACTCTTCAGAAAGAGACCGTTTCCTCTCAGTGAGTTGCCACCTCTAACGGGTTCTAGATACAATCCTTTACCGCTGTCGGCTACGTGAACGCGACACACGGCTCCTCCCTTCTTCAAAAACAGTCCGTTGCCACCCATTAATTTCTCAACTCCCGAACTAGCGAGTCCTGTGAGAGCTCCCACGCCGAGAGTCTTTCCGAGAAAGGGTAGTGCCTTTGCGGCGAAGGGTAATGCTTTTGCGGCGATTCCTGCCAATAGCGGTAGGAAACCGCCTTTCATTCTCAAATTGTATCTCAATTGAGCGGGACTCAATCTCACCGCCAACCCTCTTCCATCGCGAATCGCTTTCTCCATCCTTTTGATTTGACTTCTGGTCCAGGCGCTCGAATCCTGTCCGCCTCTCGTCAGATCTTCGTGAGTGAATTTGAATCTCACCGCCTCGCCTCGAGTTGTTAAAGCTCTCTTGAGTTTCTTCTTCTGTCCTGTGGATATGTTCACGTTTTTAACCTCGTATTGTGTCATAATTCTGTTTGTTTTTTTAAATATATTTTTACTTCAATTGTTTCTTGTTTAATAATTATATTAAAATAATTTTGTAAAAATTATTATTACCGTTTATTTTATTTTTGTTATCTATATATATAATATATTTTTTTTTTTTGCTTTTTATATTTCTCTTATATGAAATCGTATCGTCACTCTCTCTCCGCGAAGATCTAACAGTTCACCATTTTGATCCGACAACGTGGTTTTGAGACTATACAACGTGTCTAAAATCACTGGTAGATAAACTAAATTTCGAGGTCGCTCCACGATCTTATAACCCGGCGACACGTTTGGAAAGAAGGAATAGATCGTCGGCTGAGCGCTACCATTCACGTAGCTTCCGGCAATCACGTCCACGTTCACCAGAATGCTACTGACAGCGAGAATGTCGACCGTATTTTCAGATGCCGCGTGGCCTCGATACATCTTTCGATCGAATCCCAACATCTTGCCTATAGAATCGTCCGTGTTGAAATCCACACGAAAATTATCTTCCAAATCCAACATCGTCTGTAAGGTATTAGGATTGGGAGCCAGTCTGATCTTGTTGCTTCCCTTTCCATCCGTCTTCATTCGCGTCTGAATGTAATGGTTCAAATCGTCTATGTCGTAACTCCCTTTGGGAATTCGAATCTCCAACCAATCCGTTCCGTCGGAATACTTGAACGAGTTATTCTTTTCGGTGACGTTGGGAAAGGAATAATAAGTCTCCAGATTCACTAACGCCATCTCGTAACTTTTCTCTCTGTTCAATTCGATGGAACGTTCGAATTTCGTAGCGAATCGAGTCGAATCGCCACTCACCACGATTTGAATGGATTGTTTCGCAGCCGTATTCTCGGCTATCCGTTCTAACAATTCTCCATGTTGGAACATTGTATCTTAATTTTATTTTTTTTTTTTATTATTCAAAACTAATTATTTGAAGATTTATTATTTTTCTATTTTTTTTTTTTATTTTCACGCTCTATCTTATTATTATCATCACTATCGGGAACATAAAACTTGTCGAATCCGCACCGATATTTTCCGCGATTAAATTCGCTCGTCAAATCGATCATGACGAAATTGTAAAGTCCACCATCCCAAACCCTCTTGCAGAATCTCCTGAATTCGACAGCGCTCATGTCGTTTGCGACGTGATCGCCGTAGATGTGATTGAGATTCTTGAGATCTTGGCGAAAGAGACACAGAAAATTAGCGTTCTCCCTTTTCGTCTGTCTGGGCAATCGAAAATAATTCTGCGACAGGTAAAAACAGTCCACGTTGCTGTGTCGACCCCTAACGTAATACGATTCGCATCGGTTCTGTCTCTCCAAAAGCAGATCGTCGAAAATCATGAGATTCTTATCTTCCGATTTCAGTTCCCTAGGATGCGGAACGTCGCTAGCGTTCTCGTAAAATCGACACTCGACGTTCGAAGATGCATTTCTTTTCGTCAGCTTCGTAGCCGCGCCGTCAAAAATGTCCGAGAGCGGAGCTTCACATTTGTCGAATTCCTCCCTGCTGTCAAAGATTCTGGCTATGACGTCCTTGGGCAATCTGCGATCCATGCACTCTCGAAGCAATCTGTATTCAGGTTGAAACAAGCTCTTGCCAAACACGAACAATCTGTCGTAATCCAACCAGTCGGGTCGGGACAACATATTCATCAACAGATTGGTCTTTCCACAATTCGATTTTCCCACTATCAAACCTCTTATGCTCTGGGGAAAGTACTCGTTATTTGACCTCTTGGTCGCGGCGTCGTTCCAAGACATATCTTTAATGTTCATCTTTTTGTTTTATTATTTTTTTTTTTGTCTGTTATTTTAGATTCTTTTCAAACACAAATTTTTTTATGTTTTTTTTTCAAACTCTGTTTTTAATGTTGTTATTATTATTATTTTGTTTATATCGCACCGTCGCGAGTTCTCTTCAATCCGGATCCACTCGTCATTTTGGCTAAATCTTGTATGGGCACCACGGCATCCCTAAAATCTTTCCAACTTTTCGACGTTCGCTCTAACGCAGCTCGCTTCGCCGGCGGACTGATCAACTTGTCGATCAACGCGTCGGCTGCCCTCTTGCCAGCCACAGAAGCTATCCTACCACTGGCTTCGGAAGCGGCTTTCTTACCAGCATCCAAAGCCGTCTTCTTACCGACCTCAAACGCGGTCGATGCGAGTTTTCTACCCGCATCGCTCGTGAACGCTCGCATTATAGAATCGACGATGCCAGAACCGCCTTGAACGTAAGTCCTGACGTATCCCCTGTTCTTTATCACCAACATATTTTATTTTTTATGATATATTTTGTGTTTTTTTTTTCACTGGTAAATCGTTTTGTCGTTTTTAAATACTTTTATTATTCTAGTGTAAGAATTTACTGTTTTATTTTTGTTTGTTTGTTTTGTTTGTTTGTTTGTTTCTCTCTCTCTACTTATTATTATATTCACATCAATCCTTCAATTCATTCATCAGCCTTTTATACTGATTTTTATTCAAAACCTTCTGTCTCAACAATTCGTCAGATATGGCAACTATCTGATTATCTAATCCCGTGTTACCAGCCCGTCTGCTTCCCATCAACAAACTCAATCTCTGAGACAGAGCGTCGGGATCGCTCGGAAGAAAAGTAGTGGTTTTCACCCCTTTGCCGGTCATCGATTCGATGAACTTCTTGTTCGCATTCCATATGGGCTTCACTATTTTCGTCCACTTGTAACCTCTGTTGGCTTTGGGTCTCGTCTCTCTGGCATCGTTATTTCTATTCATGGCGTGAGTTTGAACTAGAATGTCTCCATAATTGTCGAAATCCTGTTCCGTATAATCTCCGGGCTTATCGAAAAGGAGCAATCTCTGCAGACCATCGGTTACTTTATATTTATTCGAACCCACGATCAATTCATCATCGTCCATTTCCACTTCAGTGTCGCCCACGAATTTCCTACCGCTCAAATCCTTGCGAATTCCATACAACATATCTCTCTTACCGCCACCATCATCATCAGACGATGCCATGCTATCAGTGGTGATAGTCGAAGCCGTATCATCGCTCTCACTCACATCGGTTTCGATTCTCGTGGGAACGTAATCCGGTGTAGATTGAACGGAATACTGATTTCCAAAACTAGAAGGCAACGAACCCATTCTCAAAGAACTCTCCTTTATGGGTCTCAATTCTTCGACTATCTCCTTCCTGCTTCGCTCTTGACCCTCTGTCACGGGTTTAAATATTTTTGTGGCTTCGCGTGTGAGTTCCATCTCACCGAGACGTCTGCTCCTATCAGCTGCCTGAATCGCCTTCTTAGCACTTAAATACTCGGCTAAAATTCGATCTCGGCGTCTAGGATCCATCTGGAAAAACGTCATCTTTCGTTTTAATTGTTTTTATTTATTTTTCAAAATTAAATGTTTAATTATATTTTTTTATATTTTATGTTTTAAGTATTAAAATCTCTTTCCGTCTTAATATAATATCTGAAAAAAAATCACATCTCAAACTCGCTGTGTTAATTGAAGTTAAAAAAAAAAAACGTTTAAACAGTACATGACAAACCGGTTTCTGATGTAACGCATTTTGACAGCGGTGTTTAAATTTTTTGTCAAAAGATTTCATTCATTCACACATCAATTCATCGAGTGTCGAATTAAGAGAAAATCCTTTTTTGATGACTGTTAGACAGTTTTAAAACACAATGGAAAACTGATTTTAACAAATCTCTCTCTCCGATTGCTATCGTGAATATATTAAAAATTTTACCACTCGAAACCTAACTGAGCGGAAAATGCGTTTTAAACATTCCGATAAGTGTTTCTTGACTTTATTCAAGGAACGCTTAACCGTCAACCTCATTTCTCATAGTGGAGGAAATTCTCAAAAAAGCCCAAAACTCAATTTTTATCCATCCCATCACCGTAAAACATCAATGTCTATAATACAGGCTATATATTCACAATCGACTCTGTTTGAACAAAACACCACAATTACGATAACGTGTGTTAGTTGCTTACTTCAGGAAAGACGTGACTGGGTTTGCAAATTTCCAAACACACAGACACTCTTCGTTCAGATCGAGTTTTTATTACGAGATTCGATCGCTCGATCAGCTGAGTGGTTTTTTTTTTTGAGAATTTTCTCATAGTGGAGGAATTCTCAAAAAAAAAACCCCCAAAACTCAATTTTTATCCATCTCATCACCAGAAAACATCAATGTCTATAATACAGGCTATATATTCACAATCGACTCTGTTTGAACAAAAAAAAAACCCACCACCGCCTCAAAACAATTGCCGATTCTAAATCATCTGTAGCAAAGCGATTGCCGATTCTGAATCGCTGATTTAGAACTGCAAAAGCTGTTTTTTGATGATCACCCAGAATCTTTTGCCTTCGATCGCGTTCGCCGACGATGGATCGATGGGTCAGATCTGCGATGCGAACGTAGACCAAAAATCATGTACACGATACAACTGAAGATGTACAACACACGCACACGATGCGTTCACCACGAGTGTTTGAACGCTAAAAGCGCGATCTAGGAGTCACTGAATGTACATGAGCGCTTCAAGATCAGTGTACAGTTTTTGTGAACAAGCGTGTGATTTAACACCGAATTCCACGTTGGTGAACGCATCGTATGCGTATGTTGTACACGTACATGTACAAGTGATTGTGAATCGGCAATTATCACCTACTACCATTCCTCTAACGACAAAAATGGTGCCCCTTGCGCCCCTCGGGGCCGAATCAAAAATCCAAAACGTTTATGCACATCTACAGACCCTACTAATGAAGATGAACAACCATTCAGTGTTTCGAATTGAAACCCCTAGGAGTTTTTCGCCGGAAACCATTCCTCTAACGACAAAACTGGTGCCACTTACGCCCACGAGGGCCGAATCAAAAATCCAAAACCTTTATGCACATCTACAGACCCTATGAATGAACATGAACACACTTTCAATGTTTCGAATTGAAACCCCTAGGATTTTTTCGCCGGAAACCATTCCTCTAACGACAAAAGTGGTGCCCCTTACGCCCCCGAGGGCCGAATCAAAACTCCAAAACCTTTATGCACATCTACAAACCCTATTGATTAACATGAACACACTTTTAGTGTTTCGAATTGAAACCCCTAGGAGTTTTTCTCCGGAAACCATTCCTCTAACGACAAAAATGGTGCCCCTTGCGCACCCGACGGCCGAATCAAAAATCCAAAACCTTTATGCACATCTACAGACCCTATGAATGAACATGAACGCACTTTCAATGTTTCAAATTGAAACCCCTAGGAGTTTTTCGCCGGAAACCATTCCTCTAACGACAAAAGTGGTGCACCTTACGCCCCCGAGGGCCGAATAAAAAATCCAAAACCTTTATGCACATCTACAGACCCTATGAATGAACATGAACACATTTTCAATGTTTCGAATTGAAATCCCTAGGAGTTTTTCGCCGAAAACCATTCCTCTAACGACAAAAGTGGTGCCCCTTTTGCCCCCGAGGGCCGAATCAAAAATCCAAAACCTTTATGCACATCTACAGACCCTATGAATGAACATGAGCACACTTTCAATGTTTCGAATTGAAACCCCTAGGATTTTTTCGCCGGAAACCATTCCTCTAACGACAAAAGTGGTGCCCCTTATGCCCCCGAGGGCCGAGTCAAAAATCCAAAACCTTTATGCACATCTACAGACCCTATGAATGAACATGAACACACTTTCAATGTTTCGAATTGAAACCCCTAGGAGTTTTTCGCCGAAAACCATTCCTCTAACGACAAAAGTGGTGCCCCTTACGCCCCCGAGGGCCGAATCAAAAATCCAAACCTTTATGTACATCTACAGACCCTATGAATGAACATGAACACACTTTCAATGTTTCGAATTGAAACCCCTAGGAGTTTTTCGCCGGAAACAATTCCTCTAACGACAAAAGTGGTGCCCCTTATGCCCCCGAGGGCCGAATAAAAAATCCAAAACCTTTATGCACATCTACAGACCCTATGAATGAACATGAACACACTTTCAATGTTTCGAATTGAAACCCCGAGGAGTTTTTCGCCAGAAACCATTCCTCTAACGACAAAAGTGGTGCCCCTTACGCCCCCGAGGGCCGCATCAAAAATCCAAAACCTTTATGCACATCTACAGATCCTATGAATGAACATGAACACACTTTCAATGTTTCGAATTGAAACCCCTAGGAGTTTTTCGCCGGAAACCATTCCTCTAACGACAAAAGTGGTGCCACTTACGCCCCCGAGGTCCGAATCAAAAATCCAAACCTTTATGCACATCTACAGACCCTGTGAATGAACATGAACACACTTTCAATGTTTCGAATTGAAACCCTAGGAGTTTTTCGCCGGAAACCATTCCCGGACGTACGGACGTACGGACGGACGGACGGACGGACGGACTGACGGACTGACGAAGACGACCAATATATCCCCGCATTTTTTCAAATGCGGGGATAACAAGTTCTGTTTTACTAGAAAATATGACCAGGTAATCCCTACCCTATGAAATCAGTTGGGTTAAAAATCAACCCAAAGCAACTAGGTTCTGTGAATATGAACTGGATTGAGTTCATATTCCCTCAACCCAATTGATTTAGGTTGATTTTTAACCCAAGTCACTTTAACCTTTTACCCAACGAATCGGTCGCATCCGCCCGCGTAATATGCAAATTCAGCAGTTGAAAAAATATTATTTTTCAAACAATTTCAACAAAACCATATCATGTGACCCCTCGTTGGAACGAGCTCGTCGAGCTCGTTCCAATGACGGGTCACATGATATGGGTTTGTTGAAATTTTTTTAAAAATTTGAAAAAAATGATATTTAAAATATTAAATTTTGATATCGTCTTCGTTGGGTAAAGGGTTAGAGTGTAAATTGCATTCATATTCAATGATAAATTGTCTTCCAATTAACACACAGAAACCCAATATTGTAATATTTCAAAAGAGAAAGTCCAAAGATGTCCGTCACTTTTTCATTGGTACGAGGCTATTCGGCAACACGAGTCACACCGCTACCTTGGTTTGTTATTTTATAGAAACGATAAACTGAAGCACGCTCAATAAAACTTCAGAATGGAAGCTATGAAAGTATTCCATAAGTTACGGAAAGAATTCTCAACAAAATGTCTTCTCCCTATAAATATACATGTTAAACTATCTCATGTACCCATTGAACCTATATTATTGCATGATAATGAAATATGATTGCACGATTTGAACCGTCGTGATGCATCGCCTTATGCGAATAGCCATCTCCAGTTTTGTAAGAGGATACTAGCGGTTAACCAACAGACGTCACGTTATGTAGCCCCTGTAGAACTCGGAGAGTTTCCTGTCTACATTTAATCCCAGTTGAGTTGGGTTCATTTTAAACCCAACTGATTTTTTGGAGTGTATCTGAAAATGCCTGAGGCCCTTCGAGTGATTCCGAAGGTAGGAGAAAATCATCACCGAACAGAAGATGACTAATGCACTTACATTTAGTTTTACAGGTTTCCCGTAAAACATCCAGCAGTATCAACTATAAAAACGTTTAAAAAGTGTGGGCGATAAAATGAAGCCTTGCGTCAACCTTGTGAAGGGCACGCATAGAGGAACGATCCCCAGAGGTGTTTTTAGTAAGATATTCACCTATAAAATCTTTAAGTGCGATATTCATTTATGAAACATAAAGGTATTTTCGAATAATAACAATTGTGGTTTTGTCAATAACTTAACTCTTTTTCCAATTAGACCATCAATTCGATTAAACTTAATTTAAATCCAAACAATTATTAAAAAAACAAAAAACAGTATAAAGAAGTCCTAAAAATAATATAAAAATATATTGCGTCATCCAAAATTTAATTTAAAAATATTTAACGTAATCCTCAAAATATTTTACGTTATTCCCTCTTCCTCACTCATCCTTCAGCTAAATGCCCCCCCCCCCCCCCCCACCGTCTTAAACATTACACGCGTACCACTGGTATGAATGTACTCCCTCGTGCACACACCCTCGCTTTTCCGCCGACTTTGTATTTACTCCGGTATTGAAGGATGTTTGTTTGTGTGTTTGCTCCTCAGCATAACACTATCATGAATTCCTTCGGTAATACATGGAAGGTCTTAGTTAAAAAAAACATTACATCTGCAACACACTCACTTTATAGTTACCTTTCCTTGCATTGTTGGGCCCCTTCATGTACCTTGAACTCAGAAAAAATAGCAGCTCGATACGAATACGAGAATTGGAACTGTCAGTTATTATTATGCTACAGACACATGGGGTGATGTTTAGTGAATATATGATACGGACAACAGAAGCAGAAAGCATTAAGAATGAATAGTAAACCAGAACATAACCAGAGAAACAGAATTTACTGCATCCAGTAAATTTAAGTCTGTGTGAAAAGGGTTAAAGTATCAGGAATAAACTCTTCAGAAATAGAATTTATGGAGGCTTATTTTCTGGAGTAAGATATTTTTAACAAATCAGAAATGGGCTTTCATTAACAGTATTTACAGATATTCATACAGGAATCAGAACAAATTTTATAAGAAACCAGAAAAGGCTTATATGTGAACAGCATTTCAAAGGGTTCGATACACGAATCAGAAATGGACAATTGTGGCTCTGCCCACTAATCTGTGTGATGAAATACATTCATAAACTTTAGAAATGCATTAAGGTGTAATAAAATGCATTTCCCAGTCTTTCTGAATAATATGCACTTGATGACCTCATTCAGGTGGACCATGTATTGAATCTCCAGCAAATTTCAACTCAGTTGGTGTAGTCCCATGTCTACATCTACAATGAAGAATGAGCGCAACCCACTTTGAAGTAATGGCTCCACCAACTTCAGATCTGTCATTTTTGGTGATGATAGCAAATATTTATTATGAGCTAGAAGACGCTAAAGCAGTCAGCCCACTGGATCACATCCAAGGCCTCGAATGGGTGAAAAAAAGATAGATGAGTGCAAACTGGTTATTGTTAACCAACATGCCAAGATGCGTAGAGATAGGACAATTCGTATTTGAGTTATCGCGCTGACAAAGGGTGCATAGACTCTATATCGGAGATATTGTCATGAAAACCTTAAAACCCTAAGAGCTCATTTGAAGACCTACTCTTAAAAGAGCATCTAGTGACCTAAACAAGGCATGCATAAAACTAGAACTTCTCTAATAAATTAATTTTAAAAAGTTATAGCACTAATACGGTTAACAGTACAGCCAACTGTGTCAGTATTGCGTCTTTTACCGGAATCCTGACAGTATTGTGATAGGTTTCAATAACAATTATTCAGTGTAGTTTTACAATTAATAACACTTTTGGCCGGCCGCTGATTTGTCGCGGTACAATTACATGTACGACTGGAATTCTTCATGATCAAGTTGTTTGTTTTTATATTAACTTGGTTTGGGAACTAATTCTGTGCAATGAGATTAAATAAACAGATCATGTTATTGTATGTGACAGTCACAGCTTACTCCCTAACTGCTTTGTTTGCGAGATTCCTTCATGGAGAAAATTTTCATACAGGAATCAGAACAACTTTTCTAAGAAACCAGAAAAAAGCATATATGTGCACACCATTTATAGGGTTCGATCAAGGAATCAGAAATTGACATTACTGGCTCTGCCATTTATTTGAATGATGAGATACACGTATAATCTTCAGAATTGCATTTATTGGTATAAAATGCAATTCTTAATAGGTCGGAAAAATATGCACTTAATGACCTCTGTTGACCGCATAGAGGTGGACCACATTTTGAACCTCCAGCAAGTTTCAACTCATTCGGTGTAGGTACCATTTCTAGATCATACCAAGCCTGAAGTATGAGCATAAACTAATTTATAAATATTGGCTCCACCAACTCCGGATCTGCCATATTTGTAGATGATGGCAAATGTTCATATTAGCTAGACAATGTTGAAGTGCATGCATGGTACCTCTGGAAAAAATATTGCGAGTAAAAAAAAGTTCAGTAATGTTGGAATATAGACATTGAAAGGCCTTAAAGACCCGCAAGTAATTGTGATAGGTGCTTCGAGATAGCCACACACCACTCCATCCCAAAATCTCCCAATCCTGAGTTATGATTAAGAATAAATAGATTTTTAAAAAATGCTTTGAAAAGTGAAGGGTTCTCTCTTCAATGATTGAGAATGAAGTTTGTAACATGATACAAAATAAATATACAATGCTGTTCAATGTAACAAAGAATTCTATCTAAGCTTTCTCTCTGCCCTTTGTTTAAGAGAGATTATATTATGTTTTAGATAATGGTTACTGCTTCAGCTAACTCATTTCCCGGTAAATGTGTACACATATTTTTAACCTCTAGAGCCCCAAGGGCCCACATGCCTCCAAATCATAGATGGTCGAGTACCAATGGCAGGCAGTCTATCAGTATTCCAAAAACATTGAGATAGGATTGATTGTATTTGGGTTATCGTGTTGACAGTGCATAGAAGACAGAAAAATAGCAACTACACCATCAAAGCATGCCTTCTATGAATGTTATTAATTTATTGGGGTTTAACGACACTTTTCAACAGCCAGGGTCGCCTCGTGTCGGACAGTTGTTACGGATAGAGGAAGCCTGAGAATCCAGAGAACCACCAAGCAGCAACAAGCAACAAGCAACTGTCAGGCTACCCAACATACTAACGCCACACAAACAGGGTTAGTGCAAGTGCATCATCGACGTGCAGTATGCCTTAGTACACAACGTCACCATGCCCTCACGTGGGCAATGGGGTGAAGTGTTTTTACCCAAAGACACAAGGCGATTGCCGCAGGTCGGATTTGAACTGAGAACCTCCCGGCTTGCTGCCTGCACCTCTTACTACTTAGCCACCGCGCCGCTCTATGAATGTAATGGGAATACTTTGGAGGCTTATTTTGGGATAAATAGTTTTAAAGAAATCAGAAATAGGTTTTCAAGGACAGTATTTAAAGATATTCGTTCAGGAATCAGATAATTTTCTCCAAGAAAGCAGATAAGGTATATATCTGTACAGCATTTAAAGGGACCTATCAAGGGAATGCACTAGGAGGTTCAAAAATATGATTTCCTGCAATTCTGAAAATAGCCCTCAGTGACTCCTGTGCGACCTTGGCGCAAATTTTGAACCTTCATCGAGTGTCGACTCGTTTGGTATTGGTCCCAGGTCTGTACATCATACCACACTTGAGATATTAGCATGACCCACTTTCAAAAATTTTGGCCACACCAACTTTTTACGTAAAAATGGATGTATGGACTTCAGGAATGTTTTAGAGAGTCAAAAAATTTTATTTCCAGCAATTCTGAAAAAATGCACTCAATGACCCCAGGTGACCTTGACCCATATTTTTGAACCTCCATCAAGTGTCGACTCATTTATTGTTGGCCCCAGGTCCATGCATCACACCATGCTTGAGATATGAGCGTGACCCACTTTCAACATTTTTGGCCACGCCCACGTTTTTCATGAAAAATGTATGTCTGAATTTTGAGAAAGCATTTGGAGGTAAAAAAATGTGATTTCCAGCAATTATGAAAAAATGCACTCATTTACCCCTGGGTGACCTCGGTGACCTTGACCCATAATTTGAACCTTCATCGAGTGTCGACTCATTTGGTGTTAGTCGTACCATGCTTGAGTTATGAGCGTGACCCACTTTCAAAATTTTGGCCACGCCCACTTTTTAACGTCAAAGTGCACGTATGGACGTCAGTAATGCTTTAGGGGGTCAAAAAATGTGATTTTCAGCAATTATGAAAAATGCACTTAATGCCCCCTAGGTGACCTCAGTAACATTGACCCATATTTTGAATCTCCATCGAGTGTCGACTTATTTGGTGTTGGTCCCAGGTCCATACGCCATACCACGCCTGAGATTTGGGCGTGACCCACTTTCAAAACACCCCACGGACACCACTAATGCCCCAGGAATCTGAAGAACATAGGTGGCCGAGAACTTGTGACTGTCTATCAGCATGCCAAAAATCAGAGAGATAGGCAATTCGTTTTCGAGTTATCTTGCGGACAAAAAAGTGATGAGAAGATAGAAGACAGGAGAAGAAGAAGAAGAAGAAGGAGAAGAAGAAGCAAAAAAAAGAAAAAAAAGAAAAGAAAAAGAAACCATGTAAAAACAATAGTCTGTGTGTTTCACACAGACTAATGAGTAAACATCGTAGAGCAAGACAAAATTGAACTACAGATCACGTGGAAAAACGAAGTTTAATTTAGGTCAGCAATGATTCCTACCAACTGAGAAAAAACTTTGGCAAATGCTCTCAGCAGGTTAGGAAAACAAGGAAACAGACAGAAATAGACAGAAAAGTATAAGTTAACCACCCTGCACACTGTTGTCGAAAAATCAAAATTTCAAGCAGCAACTTTTTTTTGTGATGCACTAGGAATTTATCTTATCAAATCTTGTTTGACAGTGCCCTAGCTCTGGTCGCAATGGTCGGTTTGTTAAAAGGAAAGATAAACAGTACTAGGACTTAAATAATCTCCAATGCTGGAATGACATTTGAACTCCTCTCTCCACTCAAACTTCCTTACAGCGCCCCTACATACTATAGTTTGAACTGAAGCTCAGAAAATGACTCATAAATCAGGAGCTGAGAGGGAGAGTGGATTATAATTTTGAAAAATGAACTCTGATACCGCAGAGCTATGCAATGTGTCCGAGCTCCAGAGAAGCACATACCTTCGTTTGTCTGGTTGACGTATTTTTGTACCGTCTAGTTTTTTTGTTTCAAAGTCCTGAACTTAAACGCCAAGTCTGCAACCTTCATTAAACGAAAATGATTCATACACTGAAATTGTTTTGTGGAGCCTTTCTTTTGATAAAACATACACATATGACAACTTCTGAATCACTTCTGTAAATTTTGTGCAGACCTTCTGCAGTCGCACATCTCGTCATACATACGTCATTGAAGTTTTGAGTCGAATTGTTCTAAAATTTAAAGCAAGTCCTTTTAGCTCTTTTGAGTGGTTCGTTGAATGCCACGCACATTTACGTATATGTAACCATTAAATCCGTGTTCACAGCGAAAGATTACTTCCAAGTCCAGCATCACAAACAATTATCAATTCCTCTTTCTTTAACCCTTTACCTAACATGAAAAGCAGACGACACTTGCAAAAAAAATCTTGAATAATTAATTTTTTTCATTTTTTGTCTCAAAAACATAGGTTATGACCCCTCGTTGGAACGAGCTCGATGAGCTCGTTCCAACGAGGGGTCATAACCTATGTTTTTGAGACAAAAAATGAAAATATTTTGAAAATTAATTGGCGATTTTTGAGAATAGCGTTGGCCGGTTTTGGCCGTAACGTTGGGCAAAGGGTTAACACATGTTTGTTGTTATTTGCATTTATGTGAACAACGTTTCCGTTTTCCATATATCATCGCATTTACCAACCGAAAGATGATGGCAGCTAACTTTGTCGGGTAGTAGTAGGAGAGCGATGAAACCCGCCCCATTGTCAGCACCTCGGAAGTGACGTGACCCAGCTTCATCCTGCTTGGTTTCCATGGTAGCCCCTGTGAGCGACCATCTGGTGACGTCACCTCCATAGTGATACGTGGTCTTAGTGCACATGTACAGAGCGTGTTGGTAGGGTGACGCGTGTTTCCGTCATCCATCTTGTTTTCTGGAGGTCGCCATCTTTGCTTCTATGGTAGCACGTGCGTTACTCCAATAGGTATCCTCCAACAGTACATCACCATGTTATAGGTATTCTCTAAAACCGGATGAACACAAGCGCCGTAAGAGGTCACTCGGTGGAGCAATAGCCCGAAAGCTCATTTTCGCGATAAGATTCGAGTAGTTCGAGCAATGCCTGTTCCAGTCACTGATCTTTAGGTCATTTGATGAAATCATGACTCGTGTTTCTCGGCACCCCACCTACAGAATCCCTGTTAGGATATAGAACCCCTTTTTCTGAATGAGTCGAAGAGTCACAAGAGCATTTACGCATTGAGTAATTACTCTCGTGGTTCCTTAGCTCATTCGATAAAATCACCAGCCACGTTTTCTCAGAAGCCCGCTTACAGAATCTCTCTTAGGAGATAGAACTACTTTTCTGAAATAAGTCGAAGAGTGGCAAAGGTATTTGATCATTGAACAATTACTCTCATGGCCTTTCAGCTCATTCAGTGAAATCATCATCCACATTTTTCACCGCCCCACTTACAGAATCCCTTTTGGCTATAAAATCCAATTGTGTTTCGATATAAATTGCAAGAGCATTTGCTCCTGGGGCAATTACTCTCGTGGCTCTTTGGAACTTAGCTTGTGCTTTTTATGTTTTCGTGAGAGACATGAGTTATTGTCTGAGAGAGCTGCAATCGACAGGTGTTTTATTAATGCTCGAGTTTCCACACTTTGTACCAAGTGGCGGCGCCAGATTTTAGCTTTTTCGGAGATGGGCATGGCGGGGCGGTTCTCCATCTTTGGGGGCAGACTTGGCTGTACGCGTGTGTGTAAATGTTGGTGTGCATATGCAGGGACACGATGGGAAAACATACTTGGCAGAGAAGATAAATGCCCCTCGTACAATCTCCCCGTATGATCGCCACTGACTGCCACTTTTCCGGTCTTCAACTCTGAAAAGAGCCAATGTTCGACGGCGATAAAAAGTTAAGGTTCAATAATTATAAATTTTAACGGGAACATGTCTTTTCAGCTAGTCCAAGCTGATAGTTTCTCCAACCTTTTAACACCACTGCATCAACCAATTACCCACCTTGCTTATAAAAGTGCTGGCTAATGCGTTTGCTCGCAGAATTCTCGCTTTGTCATATATCACAAATAATTTCCTATGATCAAGTCAATATTAAAAGTTATGCACTATGTGATTGATTGGATTCATCGATTTTTCCATGTTTCATGTTTCATAATTTGCTGGATTACCATTACTTAATTGTAAGTGACAGTCGTATGACGCGTCTTGGCCAGTAAATAATCCTTTTTTGTTTTCGCGTCGTCAAAGGAATCGACTAATTATTAGTATGACGGGTTTACATATAGGTATAATGAAGCTACTTTATTACAAACTGAAACTTTCCTATCCATTGCATAAGCTGAAGTTAGTTTAACACTCCGTAGGCTGATTCCGAAATACCGAGATTTCAAGTTGAATTATTTTCTCAAAATACAACTTGAAATTTACTCAATTAACACTTTTCAAAACGGCGTACAAAAGTTTTTGCATGAAGAAAAAACTGGTAGTGGACGAGCAGACGATATAAAGGGCAAAATATCTCAAGCGAGGCTCAGTAAAAAAATTCTCGGCAATACCAATGCTATATATAAAGGATATCTACGCTGTTTTAGAGAATATCGGGAAATATCTCATCAGTGTGGACCTGAAAGTTTTATTTTTCACGAGCGCTTCGTCAAGCGTCGTAGCGACGTCAGTTAGGAAGCTACTGAGGGATATTCCTCGTTATCCATCGAGTCGATGGATATCGAGAAATATCTTTTAGATAATTTGCGATAATTCACAGGCTAGCATATAACAATTGCATCATATTTTAGTAATCACTGGCAAAAAGAAGTGTCGAAACTGGGAGTTTGATACCGTGTGATGGTTTTCGTGTTAGACTTTTCTTTGGCGCCTGGTGATGTGAAACCTGTTACAAGTCGGGCATCGTTTCACAATCACAGTGTGACAACTTTCACGTCACCAAACGTCATCGACTTCACGCCATCTTGACGGGACAAACTGGAAATATTTGCTGCAAATATTTTTCAAACGCCGCACTTGGAGTTGAATATAGCCATAATGGTATCACTCTCAGGTGCTGAATCAAGACTGGGTCACTATCTGATAAAAAAGTCCTCCCCGTTTCCCTCCCTATAACACTGTGCTATCTCTCATGTCGACAAATAAATGTGAGAACAATGACATTGAATGCCAGATGCTAATTTCATTTGTTTTTTTTATTCGCTCTTAATTTCGCAAAATTTTATTTAGAAGTGTGTCGTGAACAGATCACACTAGCCCGAGAAAGATACAGCTGTAGCGATCGCAGTACTGTATCTAGTCTTCGGCCACATACAGTATTAGTTACAGGACGTTCGGGTGGCAGATCATAGTAATATAAAACACCAGCCGGATAGATTTTTTCAATGAACGGTCATAACTAGCGACCAAGGACTGCGGAATACACCAACTATAATCGTCCACCATGACCCCGTATTAAATCAATATAGATGTACCGATGCAGACGGAATATTAATTTTCAGTGTCCGCCATTTTGTTTTTATGACAACAATCGCAGCCAGAATTCGGCTAATGGGCACTTTATAGAAAATTTGTTTTCTGTCCAAAGCGTCGGAAAGCAAGCAGAATTATAAATGCCCTCAAAAAGTCGGAGGTAATCAATAATTACCTTGGAGATAAATGAGATGTTAGATTATTCCCCTGGCACTGCATCACTATTCGTAAGTTTTTGTAAACAGATGAATGCCGAGAGCAAACTTGAACAAAAACATGAAACTGTTTGCAAATACGTCATAGGCTTACATAATGAATACATTTCGGGGCATTTAGTTGGCGGATACGGTGTCATTAGAGGCTCGGCTAGACAAATAGTAGGCTAGGCTAAATCCTCGTCTCATATTGTTTTCACTTCGCCCCATGTAACAACGCATTCTCCAACTGAGTGCCCCGTAACTTATATTATTACTTATATTATAATTTATATAATTTTATCAGCAAGCTTCTTTAACCAATCACAGTGCAGTATTAGTCACTCAAGATTGAGCCAAATACTGTCACCGCGTAGCTGAAGACACCCCTTAAGGATCCTTATAGGGTGAGTAGAGGTCATTTTGTATTCCTATTAAGTATCCTCGCGTCGCCTCCAATAAGTACACGTCGCCGAGAGTGCGACACCAAAATATCTCACCGTTTAAGGCAGTCTTGCGCTATTTATGAAACGATCGATAATGTATGACTCAAGCGAAAACTAAGTTAGCGCCCTTGCATCACTCAAAGCAGACATTTTGTTTATAAACAAAATCACGCGTGTAAAAATCGGTCAGTTGCACCACGAAACATTTCTGAAATTCACCTGAATAAGGTGTAGCGGAGAAAAAGAGAAAAGTATACTATGGAAACAAAACAAAATGAACGATCGGGCTGCAAACACATGCTTGTAAAATGAATTGGACAACTGGTAAAATATAGCCGATACAATGTCTATTATATACCAGAAAAAAATACCCAAATTTTTTTCTGGTACACTTCACCTACTATTATAAGTTAGAGTGTGTTTAGCTGGCGGATACGGTGTCATATTAGACGAAGCTTCACCCAATATTGTTTCTGCTTCGCCCCATATGACACCGTATCCGATAACTAAGCACACCATAACTCATAATATTAGGTGAAGTGTATCAAAAAGTTTGTTTTCTTCTGATACATAATTAGTATTATATCGACCAAGTTTGTCCCATTAAAAGCTTGGGGCAGCGAAAGTGAGATATTGCCAAATCACTAGAACATATCCTATTAACAGTGAAAGAACTGTTATAACTAGTAGCACGATAATTGGACATCACCGGAGATGGTGGTCTTCAGAACAGTGTTTACAGCAGGGAAAACCATTTCGGAAGAGATGGATGTACCAAGTGTAACACATGGTAGTACGGAAGTGATACCTCTAATCCAGAATGTTGTAAAGAGTTTGGAAACCAAGAAGAACGATGCAGGTTGATGGATAAAGGTTCGAGCAATGCAGCTGCAATTGAAGCAGCTGGTGGGGCGGGCTTGGGTGGTTGAGGATCAAGGACAGGATAGCTTTGATGAAACTGTGTTACCTTAGCTATTTGGTTGACCGCCCTGACAGCCGGAAGTGTAATAATAGCGTTTCAGAATATCTGGGATTCTGATATTAAGACAAGTGGGTCGGGTATGTCAAAGAGTTAATGGAAAACTATTCAAAAGAGACCTGGAAGGGGTCACCGACAAAGATAAAAGACCCATCTGCGAAAGAATCATGCAGGACTGTAACTAAGCTATGCGAGAAGGGGTCAGAAGAAAGAGATCTTTGGACTGACTGCGTGAAAGGGAGAAGCCAAGATTTAAAGAGTCCTGGATGGAACCTTTGGGGAGGAGGGGAGGGGGTCACTGATGTTCGAACTGAGATCGATGTCGCTGGGGGAATTTGGAAAGACAATAAGTGCCAAATGTATATTTCGGTAGTAATGGAGACCCTGAAACACACTTTCTCTTCGAATGTACAAAATATCAGTCTGACATAATAGGAGTCCGTAGGAGAACAATAAGGAAATGGGAATGGGGAACGAAAACCTGATGGTTAATGGGTTCTACGAAAGGAGTAGGAGATGTGGAGCTTGTCCCCGGTTGGATGTACCCCGCAATGAACCCCCGAAGTGAAATCATGGTCACGTGACCCAGTTACGTCATGTTTGGTTGTCATGGTAGTCCGCGTGGGCGACCATCCTCTGACGTTATTTCCATAGTGATACTTGGTCCATGTGCAGCATGTGTTGTTAAGGTGTTTCCGTCGGGCATTTTTTAAACTGGAGGCCACCATCTTGGTTTCTATGGTAGCACGTGGTTGCTATGAGACTCCAAACCCTCCCAAAGGAAAGGGGTATGTTCAGAGGATACGTTCGATTGAATAGGAGTAGTTTTCTGGCTCTTTTTACTTCGTAGAATTACCACAAGCAACCCGACAATCCCTCTAAAAACACCCAATACAATTGAAAGGGACTTGGCAAAGCCACCATCTAGGACTTATAATAGTAGCACGTTGTGCCATAGGACCGTCTGCTGGGAGTAAGTTCGATTGAACTAGAGTAGTTTGCTGGCTGGTTTACTTCGTAGAATTTCCCAATAAACACACGTAATGCTGTAGGTCTGAGAGGCATCCTGGGGGTAAGCTCGGTTGAACTGGAGTACATCTAATCACCACAAACAACCCGTCGAACGGCACGAATCTTATCTAGCAAATAAGCTATAGAGCAGTTACTGAAAAAGTCATTGATCGAACAACTCGAATCCCACCGAGCAAATAAGCCATAGAGAAATTGCTCGAAAGAGTGACTCCTCTTATGACTCATACTCAAAGTCTCTAACTTATGACTCTTACTCTTTGACATTGTATTGTACAATTTGAGGATACCTTTTGAGGATACTTTTTTGGGGAAAGGTATGGCTCTTAGCGTCTGTTCACTTCATAGCTCCAAGACCACTACTGCTGACTTGTCCAATATCGCCATCGTCTGACCTATGATTAGCTTTTACCGTTGTCCCCCAGTCCTATAGTCTTCTTCTAACATTGTACCATTACTACTGACTTGCAGTATTACTAATGGCTTCCTATTTGTTTACCCACTTTTCGAAGGTTTTGAGTCTCACATCAACCACGTGCTACCATAGAAACCAAGATGGCGGGCTCAGGTATATAAAATGGACGCCGGAAACATGTATCACCATAACAACATACGCTGATATGCGCACTAGGGCATTCTATCACTATGGAGATGACGTCACAAGATGGCCGCTCGCCAGGACGACCATAACTACCAAACATGACGTAACTGGGTCACGTGACTATGACGTCACTTCTGGGGTCCATTACGGGGTCCATCCAACCGGGGGACGATATCCACATCTACCGCTTACGAAGAATAGCATTAACATTCACCACTCGTAACCGATCAGCGCTATTCTCAAAACTCGCCATTCAATATTCATTATTTTAATAATTTTTTGTCTGAAAACATAGCTTATGACCCCTCATTGAAACGAGCTCATTGTCATGAGCTATGTTTTTGTAAAAAAATAGTTGTTCGAGAACTTTGTTTTCGTGTTAGGTAAAAGGTTAACAGTTCGTTTCTGGTTTTGGAGGATGAACGAGTAAGGGAGCAACATTTGGGAGACTTTGGGTAATGAAAGCCTCCTCATATGAGAACCTCGACACACCGGCGGGTGACCAAAGAATTATTATTATCGTTAGTAGCTCAAAATATCTTGGTCATTTTGATATTTACAATGTATTCGGGAAAGTTATCGCCCATCTCACCAAGGATTTTACCCATGGGTATAACACACATTTTGTGCTCCCCTGTGACATACACGACTTACCACAATAAAAAAAAAACATACAAAGGCATGAGTGCAAAAATACCTTTCCGTTTTCTATTTTACTCCACACTTACTTTTTATACTTTTAGTCTATTTTAGTTTTTTTTATAATACCGCAAATTTACGTAGCCGTTTTCATAAGAGATTTATCGGCAAGACTAATCCCCTCGAGCCGATATACAAGGGACAGCGTACAATTTGAAAGATGAGTCGGGGCAATTCTAATGGTACAATAACCCGAAATAAAGGCACTTAACGAAATATTGAAACAATATTAGGTTCTTCTTGCGTTTTTCGAAAAGATATTGCCGAGTCCGTCGGCACTAGAACATGATTCATCAGATTAAATGACTTAATAAATTTGCCGTCCAAAAATTGCACACAGGAGCTGAAAGCTTGACTTGAGTCGTGACATCCGCAGATTGGCACTATCATCTGATTAATAGGTGGAACGATCTCCAAAAGCTCTTTCCAACAGTTAATCAGTTTACAGAGTTACAAGTGCTTTATCAATTTTATTAAACTTCCCCAAATACAGGGATATATAAAGAAAAGGTGGGAGTAGTAGGACAATGGTTAATTGACCGTATATCCACATTTTGTTCACAACCCGAAGTGATTCTCTCTGCACTCGTGGAAACACTACATTCCTCCATTCTGTTATTCAAATGTCCCAAATTTTGAAGCGTGAAAGATAAAAACACCCACACATTATTTCTTATGTTTTCTATATTTGGATAAGAAATAGCCTCTAAACTAAGACTTCAATCGAATTTGTGACAAAGCAACATGTGAAAAGCTGAGAGTTGACCACTTTTCATGCTGCTTTTAATATTTACATGTTTTCTAATATATAAATGCGAATGTCTGTCTCTATCTTCGTTCCGGGTGAACTCCTCCGTTTCTCGACCGATCGATCTCAAATTTTGCACACGGGGGTAATTCGTCCTTGCGAGTAACATGGGATGCGTGCCGTGCCCATGCGGGGTGACCTCTACCTTGAAATTGATGACCTTGACCTTTCATTTCGAAAACGGCTGGGCCGATAGGGCTAAAATTTTATTATTATTAAACATATTTTATTTGTTATAACAAAATGGATTGGATAACAAGTGCCGAGCACTTAGATAATATCCTTTCCTTAATATACATTTGAAAATTTCAGATTATGTTTAAAAATATTTACAAAAAGTTACCAAAATGTGCATGCAATGGCAAAGCAAACTTATGAATAATTAAAACAATTTTGTGTATGTACACTCTTCAAGATGGATGTTGGTAGGTATTCGACTTCACAAGAGTCAGAACAGATAGGCGAGAGGAAGGAGAGCAGAAAGGTGAAAGGTGAACTGCCACATCGCAACACTGCTGGACTTGGTCAACTAGCCAACGTGTCATATCACGGTACAATCGCGATTCCAGCGGAACCACGATTTAGACGGAGCCCCGTTACCACTCCTATAGCCAGGGCATACAGGACGAACATGCGGAATGCACAAAGCCGTAACTAAAGGAAATGGAAGTCAAAATGAAAACGGACACTCATGTTATAGGACATTTGGCTGGGAAGATGTTGACGGACTAGTCTGCCTGATTACAGTCCAGTCTTAAAATCTCTTCGTGGCCTTAATAAAATTTTGTACACTTCGAAAAAGGTGGATGTTGTCGGATTCTGGTAGGTTGGGGAAACCATAAAGAAGATCGTTGATCGATCTTATTGTAAGATGCGCAAGATTTCTCTGTAGGACTAGTCTTTCGTTTGAATAGTTATTACAGTCGAAAAAGTAATGGTTCGCGTCTTCAGTCTCGTAGCCACACGAACAGATAGGTGTATCATGGACGTAGTTGGAGTATTTATCATAATTTAGATCGCTACACGAATTTCGCAACATGCAGTGTATAATATTGACGGCTCTATCGCCATTGTTAAAGTACTTAGGTGGTCTACATGCGCCACTATTAAACTATTTGAGAAAGTTATTCAGTGAACTCGATTGTCTTATTTCTTGGGGTGATGCATTCCATTCCGAGATACATGAGGGGATAAATGAGCGCTTAAATGTTGCCGTGTGCGTAAGTGGTATTTGAAAATTAGTGTGCGACTGGGTGCTATACATGGAAATATCCTCGAAGGTCCGTGACAATAAGGCAGAGAGATATGTGGGGGCCTGATTATTTAAAATTTTATATGTGCGGGTATATTAACCCATCGATCATTTTGACTTTATCGGGGTGCCCGTGCGGCGTGACCTTGACCTTGAAATTGGTGACCTTGACCTTCTATTTCGAAAACGGCTGAGCCGATCATATCTGAGGGTATATTGATATAACCATCTTCTCTCGTGCAACGCCGGGTATTCACCAGCTTGAGTATTATATATGTCACCCCATATTTCGTCACGTTTTCTGGTTAAGAGGTTATAACTTATTTGATTTTATATCAGCCTTAATTTCAGTCGAGAATAACATTTTGCCAGCCCGAAACCATGTGTCGAGGCTGCCAATGTTACCGAGAGCTGTTATTAAGGTTAATATAAAATTAAGATATAGCTTATTTAATGATTAGACAATTAAAATCACAAACCCGCACAGGTGTTATTTAAGCGGAGGCGAGGTCAAGATATTTACAAAATACAGATTGGCCGACAATTAGACCAAATTATTCGGAGACACAACTGAACACAGGGGCAAAAAAAAAAGTTCCAATCCGGTCAGATTAATTTATCGCCATATTCCTCCTTACCAAAGTCTCAGACCACTAGTCTAGTTCCGTTCGGAATTCGACGCTGTTATGTGCTGTTTGATTCCCCACTTTTTCTGGACATTTGCGCACAGACGATCGTTGATGTAATGCGATGTGTCTTTCTCTTACAAAGATATAAGGTATTCTTTCCTGTCCCAGTTATACATATTTCAGTCAATAAGTATTTAATTACCCTTGAAAACATTAAGATATTAAGTTAATTGTGGAACTACCCGGCGTAATCATAAAACCGCAGATGTGGTGAGTATTTCATTTCTGATTGTAATAACATCAAAATTTCGATGAAAGTCTCAATTGAGCAACATTTCTAGCTTTAATTCACAGAAAATGTATCATTATGAAATTCATCAGATTCAATTGTCCGGAATATATCAGTTGGTCGGAAAAGCGAACCGCATGTCCGCTTTCCCCACCGTCTGAAGTATTCCAGACAAGTGAATCTAAAGATAGTTGATGATTTATTTGAGGGCTAGTCTAGTTCCAGGCCATAACAGTGTCGAATGTCTAACAGAATTAGACTGGTGGCTTGAGAGCTTGTATTATAATATTAGAGCGTTCCTTTTTCATGTTCTATCGGTCGATAGTACCTGAGTTTGTGTGATTTCTGAAATAAAGCGAAGCTGCTTCAGGTTTTATTTCAGAAATCACACAAACTCAGGTACTATCGACCGATAGAACATGAAAAGAAACGTTCTAATTATTTTATTATGCCGAACAAAAAATAACTTTCATTGTTAAGCGTTAACTGCATCATGCCATCAATCTTGTAATAACAATGTAGTCGAATCCCAACTCATGGCGTCATTTCGAACGAATGACGTCTCTTCGAAAATGATTTGTCATAAGTGCCGTCGCTTTGGGAGTTTCTATATAACCAAATGCCAGTGTTTACAACTACATCATGGTGTTCATGTTATAATTCATTATTAATGCTTGTGTGATAAGTGGTATAAATTAACGGAATATAAATTCATGTTTCTCGGACGACGACAGTTGATATAATTAAGCGGAGTGAAACAATTTATTTTGAACTTGGGGCGGAGGCTCACTAAGGTCGAGGAGTTCTAAACTAGTGGAAATATAATTGACTGAAGTCATAACTCATATTCAGCATTCACTGAAGTGGTGAACAACGCGTGAGTTTTTAATATTTCTGATTCTTTTGAATTCATTGTTTGCAGTTAAAATTGAAAACACACACACTGAAGATGATATATTTGTTGGTAAGTTTGTTTCTATCGGTGACGAAGAAAGTTAAACGGACACGGAGCCAGCGTTTGGTGTTGAGAAATTCCAATCGACGCTGATCAATGGAAGTGGAGCTTACATTTTCTTCGTCCTCTTGTCTCCAGGGAAAAACGTTCCGATAGTACCCGTGTTTTGCCCAAAACTCCAGTACTATGACTTTTAGAAGGTGTCAAATTAACCAATCACGGCTGATGTTACAAACGTGAGGCATAATAAACTCTCTTATATATATACCACGATAATTATCGAATGTTAAGGTAAACGATCTGCAGGTAAATCTTACAACAATTACAGGCACTATGTAGACAATTACGAATCACCCCAAAAATAATACCCCAAATTTAGTAATTGTCAGTTCGCGAATATCGGTCTGCGGTCGGGCTGCAAATGTGAATTATCGAATGTTAAGCCAAACGATCTGAAAGTAAATCTCACAATAAATACGAATCACCACTAATAGAATTCCAAACATTCAGTAATTGTCAGTTCTCAAACATCGGTCTGGGGTAGGGTTGTAAATATGAACTGACAATTGGATGAGTTAATTGCAACATTGTAGGGGTTGCCGTTATCTTAGTTGGTATGATGGCAGAGTATTTATGACCAGGCGATTGGGTGCCGGAACCCGGGATCAAACTCTCGTTGGAGCAGCTTCCGAAAAACTTTGGAGGTTTCACTTCAGTGGTTCGAACCCAGCACTATGCCTGGTGGAATTCCTTTTTGTCAAAGGCGCTATCAAATTAAACTCCAAGCAGTTACACCTGCACAGATCTTCTATTAATTAAGAGAACTGTGTTTACAGGCTGGGATCATAGACCAATATATCAGTAATCTGTTTTAGTTGCATCGAAAATAGTATAGCAGGAGGCTTTCGACCCCAGTTACACGTACTTTTGCCTCAGCAGCAAGTGTTAAATTCCCATACGAATCAGACTTTTGCCGGAGCAACTTTTTTCCTGTGCAAAACTTCGGCTCCACCCAGCTAGATCCGGGCAAGTGCATACATACAGCATATATAAGATACAATGGCATAAATAGTGATATATGTACACTCGGGGATTTGGGTATATAGTACGGGTATGCGATGGAATTTTGATGGGGAAGTTCGAGTTTTCTAGAAAGTTTTCTCCGCGAAACGGTTGACGTTGGTATTGACGTCGTGACGTCATGACGAGGAAGCGACGTTATAGAAGCGTTGACCACTGTTGTTGTTCACTGTAAAATCCGACATCACGTTATTCGGGTCAGGGTTTGTCGGGTTTCTCGTACTGGACTGATATGGCAGTATAGTATGGCGGTATATACCCCTGTAGGTCTTCTGTCAGCCCTTGGTACAACTGGTATAGGTAGTACTTACTACTAGGTCAGGCGATATTTTTGAGTGGGTGGGGGTAACACATGGTCTTCTAGCGCGGTATTGCGAGGTAGTCTTTGGTAATTTAGAATGGTAGTATATGATGTAGGGTCTGTACCCCTATAGGCCTACTATTAGCCCTTCGTACTATTGATGAACTCAATGCGTTATACTGCCTTACAGTTGGTGTAGGTAGAACGTAATTCTAGGCCAAGTGGTATTGTGGGTGGGGTAATGCCATATAATATGGGCAGTATATACCCCTATAGGCCCCATCCTAACCTTTGGTGCTATTAACCTACCTGCTTTGTATTATCCTATGACTTGTATAGGTAGTACATTATGCAAGGCCAAGTTGTATTGTGGGTAGGGGTAATGTCTCCTTTTATAGAGTGATAGTATAGGATACACGCTCTGTACTCCTGCAGGTTCAATGTTAGCCTTTGGTACCATTATCCGTCTAAGGTTTTCGATGTATATTACCTTATGATCAATGTGTTCCTTATTTTATTCTCTGTACTTTACTTTCTGTATCTATGCATTGAAGCAGATACTGTTGAAACTAAAAAAACACAACGTAAGTTGAGAACATACATTTTTAATATGTTTCTAAAAAATGGTAGTACATTACGTCACATGATTGTGAAGTAGATTCATGAGATAAATATGGGTATAAATGTGTGTGTTCCTTTCCAATACACCATACACTTGAGCAAACCAGGTGTATACATCCGCGCCAACATAGACAAATGACTTGTGACGTTTGGTGGCATCAATAAATGCATTCAATAGCTTTGTACGTGACATGTAATATAAATTATTGATTTAAAAGGTATTTAGTTTTGCAAGCAAATTATAATATTGAATACAAGGTAGAAATATAATACGATCATGTTACAGAAATGGATTCAGTGTCACGTCTAAAGGTCAATTTACACAATAAAATTTTTTTAAAAAACGCCATCCAACATTTTTATCAAAGGAAAATGTTTTATGGTGTATATTGGAATTTGAACATCTGCTAACAAGCGCGAACAAGTTGGACGCTGTTCGAGCATGCACATTAATTTGAACAATGTTTGAAGATGTTTTATGTTTTACAAATGTTGGATGGAGTTTTTGAACAAAAATTGTATCGTGTAAATTGGCCTCAAATCTTGTACTTGGCGGTTTCCTCATGCATACATTGCTTGCACTGCTTACATTATAAAACTGGTATAGCGACATATCGTGAGTTTAGTGTTTCTGGCGTATTACTCGTTAAATTAATTATAAGAATAAGTACCGTTCGAGTATCGGGTAGCACTGTTTAGTGTTGCAAAGTTATGAAAACGTTTTACTTAGCGTCACATGTGAGTTAGCTTCCATATGTGTAGGTTTTAGTGAGCTATTGGTGGACGAGACATTACAAACGTTTAGCACAAGTTTCGTCAAACACAATGTTAAGCTGAACAAGTACATATATACGGTCAGGCCTACAAAAGAAAAATATGTTTAATAGTATTTTCGGCGTGATCAAGCTGCTTTCGATATAAATGTGCATCATACATATTTTTTATCAATAGCCGCCAGTGGGTCAGATGCCTGTCCTACCCACCTTCCAGCTGCGGCCATGCAATAAAGATCTGCATAAATCGCAGTGGATTTGCATTCGATAAATAAACGATCTCTAATGAGTTGCGAATTCAAATGAAATTTCTGCTGTGCCGAGTTCATTAAAATAGATCTGAGCCGAGGTTTACCGAGACTTAGATCTATTTTAGTGAACGAGGTTCAGAAACTTCATGCCAAATCGTGACGAATTTGAGATTCTTTTTATCACTTAATTTGTAATTTCTTTTAGCTAATGTAACGACTAAAGCTGGCCAGCTCTGTTCACAAAAATCGCCATCCAAATTTTATTATTTTTTAAATTTTTTTCTCAAAAACATAGCGTAAATCCCTTCACTCCAATGGTGGGATGTCTGATAACTGTGTTAGATAGACAGTTAATAGAAAATAAGAGAAGATTCAATTCTTCGCTAGAAGCCAAGTCACTCACAACATTACCACGTCGGCGTTGATTTCTGACCTCATTCTCGTATTGGACGTGTTTTGTACGATATTATCGATAATAAGCAATTCACTGGTGAGTATGTGATAAAAACAGAGTAGGAATATCCAATCTGTGTACGATCGCAGGTAGTTTTTATTTGAATAACTCCGCCCATTTCCCACCGTTGCAACTACTGTGACTTTTATTTCCCATTGAGAGCCAAGGGATGTGGCGCTGAGACTGTTAACTGTAGTAAAGAAGTTCTTTATTACCGGTATGATTGGACTGGTGCCCAACACCGGGGGAGAGAATTCTCCACACTTGAATCTCAGTTATATTATATTCAAATGGCTAAATTTGACTGTATTTGTGTTGTGATCACTGTAAAAATATATAGAATAAATAGGTACTAGGGTCGGTAATCAGACTTAAACCACGATGCCGAGTGGTTAAAACCCTTATTCTACGAGTGGTTTAAATCTGATGAACGGCCCTAGTACCTATTTGTTTCATTTATACCATGCTCTTCATAAATAATCGAGGTTGTCACTTAAAATGGAGAAAAAACAAAACTTTGTATCTCAAATACACGTGTTTGTTTTGTCTGCATCTGCGCCGGTGGGCAGTGTGTTGATGTATTTTCTAGCTGGACAATTCAAGTTCACTTGTGATGCTATCAGGCAATAATAATTCAGGCATACAGTCAAGTTTTTATTTCTAAACCTTTCGTCATGTACACATGGGGTAGAACTTGAAACACAAACTGGAAACTGGGATTGATTGAGAATCATAAAACGGGTCAGAACATTACTTTGTCAACATCCCCTTTTCTTTGAAAATAAAACCTCAGACTTATAAAAGACTGTTGTCTTTCAAATTTGCAACAAAAAATACTTTAAAAACACATACCCAAATGTTACTATTAAAGAAAATGAATTTTGGTCATCCTGAATTAAAATTGGTAAAATTAAGACTCATTAAAAAAATACAAAAGAAAACCTGGTATCGCACAAAATCTTTCACGTATGCTGGTTCTTTTACAGAACGCTTGGGACGGGAGTAACTTTCCACTGGGACTTGGGTCACACTTTGATTGGCTTGAGAAAGATCTATGGAGTTGTCTTGACGGGACTCAGTAGAACCACTGACATTTGCTATACATGTATCTTTGTTTACAGTATTTGCACTGTGATTTTGAGCTGTCTCATTGTTGGGTAAATCACGTACTGGTGAGTGGTCATGGAAGTGCACATTAATTTTTGTTGGTCTAATGTGGAATCGACTTCTGCGGTAACATGTACCTTGTTGGTTTTGGACGATGTAAGTATGGTTTGAGAGTTTTTCGATAACTTTTGCAGGTTTCTATGTTTTTCCTTCAGAGTGTTCAAAATATAAATTCTGACCAACACCGAGTTCAGGCATGCCACAAGCTTTACGATCGTACTGTTTCTTTACACTCATCTTTTTTGATTCACGCCTACTTTTAACAAATGGTGTGGCATTTCTGTGAAAACTTAGAAGAAAAGAACGTGTATGTCTTCTAAATAGCATTTCAAATTGACTGAGACCTGTATTTTGTCTTGGTGTATTTCTTTGTTCAGGTAGTGCTTAATTTTGGTCGCCTCCATCTTTCAGAGGTTTGATCATTAAGTTTTTGATTATTTTCACAGCAGCTTTAGCTTTTCCGTTCGCCGGTTGTTGACCAGGAGAGGAAAACACATGATGAATTGCCCACTTTCTGTAAAGAGTTTAAATTCTTGAGATGGAAATTGTGGGCCTCCATCAGAAATAAGTTGTGTTGGAAGGCCATATCCAGCAACATGTTTCTTTAAAATAGATATTACTTTTGTACTTGTGGTGCTCACAAGCTGATCAACTTCAATAAAACTATTAAAATAAGCAACTGTCACTAAATAGTTCCGTCCCTCTATTTCAAATAAATCAACACCTATCTTGTTACAAGGTGATGAACCATTATCATGTTGATGCAGTGTTTCTTATTGATTACGTGGCTTTCGTCCTTGACATGTTTGACATTATTCAACTAACTGTTTGATCTCTTTTTGCCATTCCAGGCCAAAACACAGTACCTCTAGCCCGTCCCATCATACTATCATTAACAAAATGTGCACTATGTAATCTTTTATGAATGTCTTTTCTTAGCTCTTTTGGTATTAGAATTGCTTCATCTTTAAGAATAATTCCATCGTGATGACTAAGAGTATCTTTCGTGTCAAAAAAATGCTTTGATCACAGAGGGAATTTTTTCTTTCCGGTCTGGCCATCCCTCAATGATAATGTTCATTAATACTTGTAGATCTGGATCTTTTGAAGTAGCATTTTTCACTTCTTGTATTCTTGCATCTGGAATTCCTTCCAATGTTGTAACACTCATTATTCGGGGACGAGTTACATTTTTTTTAGATTCACTATCAGATTCGGGGTTAGCTCGACTCAGAGTATCAGCTATTGTAAGATTTTCACCCCGTACAAAAACAAAATCAAAGTCATATCTGTAAATTTTCATCGTAATATCCTGTAATCTTCTTGGTGGACTTAATGGTTTGCTTAAAATGGCTTTCAAATGTTTGTGGTCATTGTCTATCAGAACCCTCTGTCCATATGTGTATTGGTCAAATCGTTCAAGTCCATACAGTACGGCCAATGCTTCCTTTTCTATCTAGACCCAATTTTTCTCAGCAGGCCTAAGAGCGCTAAAGGTAAACTCAACAGGCTTTCCATCCTGCATTAAGGCAGCCCCTATGCCATGTTTACTACTGTCCACCTGTAGTTTAACTTCTTTGGCAGGATCAAAATAAGCAAGAACAGGTGTTTTGACAAGATGTCTTTTGATGTTCTCAAATGCTGAAACGCACTCATCTGACCAGTTTCACTTTACATTTTTACGTGTCAGTTCACGAATTGGTTCGAGAGTGCTTGCAAGATCTGGTAAAAATTTGGCCATGTTTTGCACCATACCACAAAATCGTTTTACTCCAAAAACGGCAGTTGGTGAAGGCATATTTGATATTGCTTCTACTTTTGTTTGATCAGCTTCAACTCCATTACTGGCTATTTTGTGTCCATGAAAATTAATTTATGTTAAACCTTCAACAATATTGTCTTCATTGAGTATGATATTTTATTCCCGACAACGTGTGTAAAGATTCTGAAGTGCCAGCTCGTTGTGCTGGTTTGCTTCTAATTCGGTGTTGCCACATCCAGCAACTATTATACCATCAGAGATGGTGAATATGTTTTTCAAGTCACCTATTGCTTCATGTAGTTTTCGTTCATATATTTCTCTTGACACTTTCAAACCAAACGGTAATCTCAACGGTACCGCCCAAATGGAGTGATCATTGTTGTCAAATTACTTGATTGTTTGTCAGGTTTCACATGCTAGTATGGTTCTTTAGTATCTAATTTACTGAAGACTTTAGCATTGTTAAGTTCAGGAAGAATATCACTCAATGTAGGCAGTTTGTAGTGTTCACGCATTAAAGCCCAATTCAAAGGTTGTGGGTCTATACATATGCAAAGCTTTCCGTTTGTTTTTCTGACAACTGCCATCTGACTGACCCATCGTGTTGGTTCAGTCACAGGTATCAGGGACACCTCTGTCTACCAGTTTATCAATTTCATGTTTTACATCTTCTTGTAATACAAAACGCAGTTTTCTACAAGGTAGTGTTCTTGGTACAACATCAGGTTCTACACGTAAACATATTTCACCAAGGTCACCAAGTGGCTGTTCTGATTGTATTGCATGTGTAAATCGATCATCATGAATTGTCATTAGTTTCATGTTTTGGATTGTCTTCAATCCCAGAATACACGTGTCTATTATTAACCACAATAAGTTTAGCATCAGTTTCTTTTGTGTAATTATTTGAATTTTTCAGAGTTGTTTCACCTAAAGGGTTAACTTTTGTTTTATTCCACATGCGCAAACGTGTGCGAGTTGGTATAACTTGATCTTTCCGAACAATTTTTTTTACAAATTATGTTAACATCTGCAGCACTGTCTAACTGAAATCGAACATTACACCCATATACTTCCATGACAGCAGAAATAAAAATTGTCCGGCTTGTTTCTATTGCAGCTAACCAACGGATATCAGAATCTGTGTGATGATTCGAATTATTTGTTCTTTTCTTTTTATTCGTCTGAGAAGTGTGATGGCGAGTCACTCGGTGTAATTTCCGAACAGTCGAGTGGGTATCGCGAATTTCCTGAGCATGTTTATTTGATTGTTTATATGCTCGACAAATTTTTTTTTAGCTTTATCTAAATCACGCTTATCTTCCCTAAGTAAAAGCTCTTACAGTTTATCAATAACAGTGAAAACATTCTTATCCCTAATCATTCCGGCTTTCTCTGAAAAATTGCACGACTATGCACGTGTCTTCAGTTTAGTAAGAAAATTATCAAATGGTTGTTGATGAGCAACACTCCAAAATCGATGCGACTCGAGTACTTCATTATTTCGCGGATTGCAAAAGCCTTCTAATTTTTTAAATACTTTCGTTGGATCATTTTTGTCATCTTCAGAATCCCAAACAAACTGGTCATATATTTCTAATATTTGTGGGCCTACAAAATGTTAAATAATAGCAGTTTTTGATTAATTTGGTTTTTCATTCGCCCCACTAGCTGTAAGATAGTCTTCCATTTGTCTTTTCCATTTTGTTTATAGTTTTCAGACACGTTACCATCGGAAACATTCAAATGTGCGGGTAACCGAAACGAGTGGTGGAAGTTGTCGGCCATTTGGATAAATCACAAAACTGCCGTTCAAAACAACTTTAGATTGTGTTCGGGAGTTAAAGCTATTCGTATCCTCTTTCAACCTCCACCGCCTTGTTGATGTGTTGTCTAGCTGGACAATTCAAGTTCACTTGTGATGCTATCGGACAATAATAATTCAGTCATAGAGGCAAGTTTTTATTCCTAAACATTTCGTCATGTATACATGGGGTAGAACTTAAAACACAAACCGGAAACTTGAATTGATTGACAATCATAAAACGGATCAGAACATTACTTTGTCAACAGGCAGAACTACCGACTGTACGTGAATGTTTGATAGACACGTCGTCAAAGTTGATTAAATTTACCTTGCTTTTTCAGTCAAATTATTGTTTATAATTCTAAAATTTTATCTTGAATATTTAATTGTAGGTATTCTAAACTTAATAAGTCATTGCATGTAGTAGATAGTACAGCAAAATGTCGTATGTCCGAATGAAACCTCGCGAAGTGTGAATTTATCGAAATTATTAAATTGCGTCATGCCAAAGGCGTACATTTTTTTAAACGTAGTAGAAGCTTTACACCAGTAGTGGGATTAAGAGCTAAAATTTAACATACAAGCTTCTCACAGGTAGTAACATAGGCGAAGTATGGTATCAAAATGAACAATAAACAGAGTTTGTTTATTACAACCAAGGTAGAAATTTTTACTCCATATTTTATCCAATTTGGAATAATAATAAATGTGAATTAAATTCGGAATTTCGGTTAATTCTAAACTATTTGCCAGTTTGTCAAACACTCTTAAAGAATGGGGGCAACCGACAATAGATCTTTAATTATTAACAATTTCGAGGAATCACTATAGCCCCTTGAGTGCACCAAGGTGACATCTGTAATGCTTTAGCACCTTGATGGACTCGAGATAAGATTGAATTTATTTATTTATTTGGGTTTAACGTCAAATTCGACAGCGAGTGTCATCTTGTGTCGGACAGTTTTACGGGTGGAAGGATCCGGAGTACCCAGCGAGAACCACCGAGCAACGACGAGTAACTGTCAGACTCCTCAACGCACTAACTCCGCACGCGCGTTCTTAGCATTGGTTGAAAATAAGTGCACCATCGACGTGCAGTACGCCTTATTACACAGCACCAGCGTGCTTCCGCATAGCCAATCGGGATGAAGTGCCTTGTCCATGGGCATAACGCAGTTACCCCCGGCGGCGGCGATCGAACCGTGGACCTTTCGGCTTGAAGTCCAATGCCGTAACAACTGAGCCACCGCGTCCCCATGATTGAAAGTTCATTCTTGGTGTCTGAGTTATTATCGTTACCGATATAAATGTTGTTTTTGAATAACCCAAAAGCCTATTTACATTAAAAACACACCACATTCTGGGGACACATCTTGACAATATTGCATTAGAAACACATCTACCATGGTTTTATGGATAGATGTGTCGATGTTTTTAGTTTAGGACGTCATGCACTTTACCACACAAAATATATGTGCTGATGCGGAAAAATATTCATCATTGGGCAGATGACTGCGGCGTGATGTTTTTTGGCAGACAAATTTACAATTGATAGGATTGTGCATGACATTAGACCACTTACCTCGAATATATGTTCGAAGTGGTACCGCAAAATGAAGAGAATTTCTAAACTGAGTGGGTTGAAACGGCAGGTACGCCGTGATGCTGGCTAAACCTTATGTATTTTCTACCCATTCTCTCAGCAGGGTGATTTCAGATAGTGTGGCGAATTCGGTAGATAAACAATGGGAGGCTGGATGAATTGTATAAACTCATGAACTCTATTATCGGCGTACGCGTCGAGTTCTACCAACCGAATTCGGTACTCGACTCAAGGTAAATAAAATTGGTATAAATGGACACCATACACATGTTTGTCAATATCCACCGGTAAGGAAGCTGCCAGTCCTTCCACTCTATCCACCCGCAGGCTATGATTATGCATTACAACTCCCTACAACTCAGCAACATATTTATTTATTCTCATTTAACAACTTTTCCCACGAATCGTCGTTCAGTTGAGTCTTGTTCCGAGCATACTACAATATTAAGTCTAGATTTTTTCCTCTCAACCAGATCGGGAGATTGTGTTTGTTGAGTTTTTCGAGATCACAGTTTGTTCCATATATTGTTCTAATATCGCATTATTGTTCTTTAATAAAAAGTCTTAATTCATCAACGTTTATTCAGACTAACAGTCGAATCGCATTATTCTTCCACTAAAACATGACAGAACTGGGTAGCTCAAAAGATGAGCAGACGGCACTTCAAAGAACAAGAAATCCGCACCGTATTGTGGGATTAGCACACAATAATGGACTCGTTGTTTACAATATGGTTTTACTAAATGGACAAATCCTTCCTTTCTTTTATGGAAAGTAATGATTTAATCTTACAACCATATAGAGATTGCTTTGGATGAGATTATCACTAATCCTTCTTACCGACTTTCTGACATCATGTCGTTTGATCGATGACACCACTTCAATTTTTCGCTTTAAGAAAAAAATAGATGCAGTGTTAAAACGGTAGTGGATACTACACACAGACAATCTTGATGACCGCAGCAAATCAGCGAAAGTACCTAGAATTATTATGTCAAGCTGAGATTGTGTTATTCTCCCCATGTATAAAAAACTCAAGCCAAAATCTTCATAAACATTATTGCGGTTTTTCCTTCTATAAATCAGACGAAGACGTAATTATATTTTAACCATCTGGACAATGATGGCAAAATACTGAAATTTTAAGCAACATAATTCCCCCAAAATGGAACTAGGATTACATCAACTCAGTTTTGTTTGACAGAGCTCATTGAGCTCTGTCAACAAACTGAAATGGTTAAATCATAGTTGAATTATAGAAAAATGTGCAGGTTGAAATTTTAATATTTTGACTTCAGTGAGCAAATGGTTAACTGCCATGCCTGTGGTAGTAGTGTCGATAAAAATAATAGTAGATAACTTTTCCTTGCATGAAGTATATTACTTTATTTCTGTAGTATATTGATTCAGCTGTGCAAAATAATCAGGCGAGGACACTCTTTTGACAACTGCGACTGTCGGTCATATTGTGCGACTGCCAACACTTTCAAGCAGGGATGGGGAGGGATGCTTTTGCGATATATTCCAGTTCCCAAACCGAACTTGCGCCTTTACTGAAGTATCCGTGACGGGTCATGTTTTTAGACAACAATGCTTAAAGAGTTACACTCGGTCTTATCCCTTCTGTTGGTTTATTGTGTGTCGTAAATACTCGGTATCTCCCAGAATTAGTTGTTTACAATGAATTATACCATGCAATGCAGATGAAATCAGTGAGAATCAATCTCTTTTTCAAATTTGGGTCCCGGGTGAAAAGAGGCCCTGGCCCTTCAGTAGTCTCTATTTCGTGCTGTCAAATAATAATTCTGGGAGATACCGAGTAATTTCGTGTGGACGGTGCCAGTTCTATGGACGCTCGACCTGCCATCATGCCTTTTTTGGGGCTTGTCGGTAGTCGAGTGGTGCCGTAGAAATGTACTCTCATCAAGGCAGTGGATCGATCCTCATCGGCGTCAGAGTCTTTCATCCTAAAAAATGCATAACAGAAGTGCCGAATTCTGTATTCTGTACCTTAAGCAGGAAATTTGAAAAAGAGATTGATTCTCTCTGATTTCATCTGCATCACAGGTATAATTCATTGTAAACAACTAATTCTGGGGGATACCGAGTAATTTCGTGTGGACTGTGCCAGTTCCATGGACGATCGACCTGCTAGCATGCCTATTTTGGGGCTTGTCCGTTGTCGAGTGGTCTATGGCACTGGTCCAGTTTCGCTAGGCGATTGGTGCCGCAGAAGTGTACTCTCATCAAGGCAGTGGTTCGATCCCCATCGGCGTCAGAGTCTTTCATCCTAAAAAATGCATAACAGGAGTGCCGAATTCTGTATTCTGCACCGTAAGCAGGAAATTTGGAAAAGAGATTGATTCTCACTGATTACATGGTATATATATATATATATATATATATATATATATAGAGAGAGAGAGAGAGAGAGAGAGAGAGATGGGGTAGGGGTGGAGGGAGGTAGGTAGATGGGAGAGAGAAAGAGAGAGAGAGAGAGAGAGAGAGAGAGAGAGAGAGAGAGAGAGAGGAGAGTCATACAGACAGACACACAAAGTGAGAGCGAGAGAGAGAGAGAGAGAAAGAGGTGAGAGAGAGAGAGAGAGAGAGAGAGAGAGAGAGAGAGTAACGATGGTGTAACTGTGATGATGAGAACATACAGGATGCAGACAGAGTGACCTATGCGTTCAAAGTTCGGAAAATTTCCGAAATTTAGACAACAAAACTCGCTTGTTCACGAATTCCTATGCGAAATGAATGGAATTAATGACCAGGTGCAGATAGGGCCCGGACCGACCCCCACGTAATTTTCGGGCCCCAGAATTACTACTCTCTCAACTCTCTTACTGAAACTAACCATTTTCCATAATCCAGGGATTACAGGGTTAAAATCCTATTTACACTGTATTGTCAACGGAATCTTCAGTGCCCACGTTCGTTTGTGTGATTAATAAAGCATTTAATGAAATATTGTGTGTCTAATATGAAACCGTGAAATGTTCGTGATCCACAGAGAAAAGTAATCTCAGCATATATGCGGATTAGATGTTTTGTATGTTCTTGATTAATTTCTTTTTCCATCGACCTGTATATATAAATCTGAAACCTTTATTGCCAATAAGAGTCATCCGTGCAATGCCTATACATTGTTCTTAGTGATTCGCTATCAATTTTGTATTGATCAGCACTGAAAAGAATAATAGATAGAAGCAGCTACACAGGTAGGCTGTCAGCAAAGTCTCCGTTACATCTGCCGTATACTGTTGATCAGTTTATTATCTGGGCACAAGTCTAAGCCAGTTAGGGATTCGATGCTATTTTGTGCTATTTGTTTACCCACTTTTCTTGGGGTTTGCACACAGAGTAACAAATATATATAGATATTCTTTCGCTCTAGTGTTATAAATATTCCAGTCATTGAGTATTTAATTCAACTTTCAAACATCAATATATTATCTCAATTTGTTGAACTACGCGGCGTGATCATAAAACTACAGATATGACGAGTCATCATTCATAATTATTTAATAAACAAACATGACTGATGGTAGTGGTGCGTCATTGGAGATTCGGTTAAATCAGTTCTCGATTGAAAAACATTTCTTGCGATGATTCAAAGAATAGACATTATTACTTTCCAAAGTGTGATTTACTGGGATTTCCGGGTTTGATTATAAAAGATAATTTCACAAGTGAATTATGCAATCAACAATTGTGTCATGTATCCGTGCGCGCAAACGAAGACGCTTTGCCGTGGATGTAATGGTGACTTCATTGTTTTTTGTTTTTTTTTAACCCTTTACCTAATATGAAAAGAAGACGACACTTGCAAAAAAATTCTTGAATAGCTATTATTTTCTTTTTTTGTCTCAAAAACAGAGGTTATGACCCCCTCATGTTTTAGAGACAAAAAATGAAAAAATAATGAAAATTAATTGGCGGTTTTTGAGAATAGGGCTGGCCGTTACGTTAGGTAAAGGGTTAAATAATATAATTATTGTTACTAATGAAAAGTAATAAACAGAGTAATCACTTGACTGGATTGGTAACGTAAAATAATTCATTTTAGGCGAGTGACTATCCTGTAAAACACTCGTGCGCATTCGCGCACTCGTATTTGTACAACATCCCTCACCTCTCATGAATTATTTCCCGTAACCAGTCCAGTCAAGCGATTACTCTCTATATAGTCCACAGCTCGGATTCAAATACGTTCTCGAATCCGAGCAACTTTTGTATTCATTTTATTTTCTCCTTATTTGTTTTCCCCCAAACAACCCTTTATAATTGATTGAACTGAACCGATTTGTAAACAATAAAAAATAGTCCGTCATCGCTGAGAGTGGAATACGATGCTGGGGCGGAATACAATTTTCCGCGAGTTAGGGTGGGAATACGATTTGTTTTGGGGGAAGAAAAACAAATGAAAATAAAATAAAAATAAATATTCATGATATTTTTCAGATTCAATCGGATGGAATATCTCATTTGGTCGGAAAAAGCGAACTAACTGAAATATTCCAGACAATTGATTCCAAATATAGACGATGGACTATATAATGGTTAGTCTGCTCCCATGCCACAACAGAGTCAAATTTATTGCAGAGTTCCACTGGTGGCCTGAGAACTTCACTGTTGCTATTACAAGCACGCAGTTTCTGCAATGGCCACCTTTCTTGTTCCACCTGAGAGCCGAACTCAGAAACTGATTTCGCTTCGGTTCATTACACCTGGAATATGTTCGATAGGCGTGGCGTAAGAACAGTTAATATTCTTTAACCTGCAGCCGAATATCAGTTCGTGTACACCAAAAATAAGTCATCGACTGATACTGAAATAGAAGGTTATATGCATCAATTCCGTTAATTTCCATACCACTGGATTGCGGGAACACCCATTGGTCACAGATGGAGAAGTGTCTACTGTTGTGTCATCTTGGGGTGGAAGGGGTGGATGGCAAATGTTTTTAAATGACATGCTTTGATGTCCGTGAAAAATGAATATAGTGGCGTTGTGTACATTTTTCGCTGTAATGCAATTGAATATTTACAACATATTTGAGTTATTATTGACAAAAATGCCAGCCGCGATTGGAACTTTGATACTGTATTATTAGTTTTCATGCTTGACTTTCGTTTGATGTTTAATGATGTAAAACCTTTTGCAGTGTGACTACAGTCACAGCACAACAGCTTTCATGTCACCAAACGTCGTCAATGAGTCAGATTACCACGCTGATTGACTTGACGCGTTCGTGAAGATTGAGCTGCGACGTTTTTCGCTGACATTCCAGTAATCCAGTTATATAAATACCAGTGGTCCGTTCTGACAACATTTGTTCCACTGGACATGAAGTGTCCCACAGTAGAAAAGCTTTCATTGGCGGTTCTCATCTCCTTGAACGAAGACCACTAGTTCTGAACTTCTTAAGGAAGCTGCAGTCTCGACACGATGCGAGAGTTGCGATACCGTTATGGTTAATTCTCTACCTAACACGACTAAGGGGCGACACTTACAAACAACATACTTGAAAATTTAGATATTCTCATGTTTGTTTTCTCTAACCACAGCTCAGGACCCCTCCTTGTAACGAACTCACCGCGCTCACTTCAACCAGGGATCATATACTACTTTTTTGCAAAACTTAAAGAAGGAAACTTGAATGATGCTATGTTTGTGAATAACATTGGCTGAGTTTCGTAGTTACGTTTAGCAAAGGGTCAATTAAAATTTTTGGAGGGTCCAAATTGCATATGGTGAGGCTTGTCAACTGTGCCTGGTTGAGGGAAACAGACTCTGATTTTTATTTTTCTTATTTTCTTTATTTCTGGTATCACGCCACCAACATTTCTTACACATCCATAGTATTTTACACCTTCATATTACACATTTCTAAACAAAATGACACTTTTACCAATAAATTTCCATCATCTCCTTAATGTCGTTGCTTTTTCTGGTAGATACATTTGTAACAAATATATTTCCGTACTCTCGTACACATATCTCTTCAAGTGCTCTATCAAATCCGAAAAGACTGGCTGAGAATGATTCACTTTCCAAGCCAACATCCATGTTTTAAACAGATGTTCTCTGGATCTGCAGTGTACTCCGCAGACAAGAAAGGGCATTGAGAATGCCCAGTAAGATACGTTCTCCCCTCAATGATCCCAAACGATTGTATTACTTACAAATCCGCTTAACATTAATGTGCGTTTTATATACTTTAGCTGTCGGTAAATAATGGGGCGTATCACGACAGCTGCCGATAGATGATGTTCGAATTCCAGAAGTTTCCATAATAGTGTTGTGTAGTTATGCGACACACATTGCATTCTGTGACCCAGAGACTTCCTCTTGCGACATCATTCATTGAAAACAAGATCACTGCAAGCAAGTCTACATATAACATGGATGCACGTAATTCAAAGTATAGAACTGCATGCCGTATTTTAACCTACTACACCCAATATTCATAATTATATTAGGAATAATAAAATAGCTAGAACGTTTCATTTGCTATTCAATCAGTCTGTGTTATCCTAGTTTTTATCTTTATGCATAAAGCTTTCAGCAGCTACTTTTCTTCGCCTCTTATACAAAAAAAAAACCCGGGTCCCGATAACCGATAGAATATGAATAGAAACGTTCTTATATTATATGTGGAAATACAAGACCGCCGTTCTCTGAAGAGTCTACAAATACATTTCCGTTTAGTTTCTTAATTTGGTTCGATCATAAAAACTTGCAAAGGTAATGTTTCTAGTTCATCGGGGACAGGTGAAGGTAGAAACCACAACACGACTAAATACCGAGTTAAGAATGGAATCGCAAGAAAATCTGTTGTTTCTCCAACAAACCATGACACCTAAAATATCACTTACTTAGGAGCTTTTAATTGTTTTTATATTATCATTGAAATGGTCCACAATAACTTACTGTTAGGATTATACTTAATACCAGGCACAGTAAATTGTGCCCCGTGGTTCCACATTAAGGGTGGGCTTGTTTGGACTTCATCGCCACAATCATTTTCTTTGTTGGCGAGGCAGCTTGTGTTTTCTCTCCAGAACAAAGAAGGAACTTCTGTAATACTTAATGTTGTTCTTGGAGAATGTTCGCAATCGTTTGGGACATAGTGAAGCCGTCAACATATTGGCTGATCAAATGTTTTAAATTGTTGTAAATTGTTGCCATTGACACTGTTAATCCTTGTATAAAATTTCAAACTGTACTAATGATGAACAAAAGTAACATGGAGAAAGTGAACGTCCCTATCGAACTCCACTCTGGCATAGGAATGCATTCTGATCCGTAACCATTGTTCAAAACACAAATGAACTCAGAAAAGGTTTGTAAAAGTATTAAAATATGTCAGTAAAATTTCATCTTAGGGATTCGAAGGCCATTTCGAAATCCAAACCCGTGAGGAGATTGAACATGTTTTGTTTTTCGCATTTGTCAATAATGTTAAAAACGTGTCTTGTTGTTTCTCTAATGTATTAAGCTTTTATAAATCTTCGTTGAGTTTCTATATAACATTTGATAGAACACATACAAATCTATTTACTATGAACGCCGAACCCATTTTGTATCGACTTTTATTTGGGAACTGAGCCTCCAATTTTTTAAACATACCACATTGGTTTGGGATACACGTACCGACTCCGCGCCTTTGAGTAAATGAAGCTTGTTAACTCTGTAGTCATAGCCGAGAAATCTAATTATACAGGGGCGTAGGGCTTTCCAGAAAAAATGTAGAATTCAGACCTGAACCAATCAAAGCCGTTTTTCCGGAAAAAATACAAAACCCTGGAGGGAACCTCTCACAATTGTGATGTTTATGTTTTCCATTTCCTTTATAGCATTCCAGCTCTCAAATGCTAAGAGTTCTCCTTTCAAGAAGAAATTGTGTTCCAGATTCTTCCAAAAATGTAAAGAATGGATTTTCTTCCAAGAAAACCCCATTGTCGAACACTTAAGTTCATGTTGTGTGTTTTGAGGATATAAGGCATTGTAATATTGTCTCTGTTCATTTCAAATATTGTTTATGCTTGTAATCACAGTGCTATTACATTTTAAAACTTGTGGTTTATATTTTCTCGCGGATAGACGTTTTTCGAGTTTGTAGAAATAATTAGTGAGTTTGTTTTCCTGTTTTCCTCGATTTTCCATTTTGCTTTTGTTCTAAGTTTTATTCCCTGTATTTTATCTCTCATTACCTTAAGTTTAGTAGATAGACAGTTGATTTCATTGTTGACAGTATAGTATCTCCTCGGTATAGTTCTGGAAAATTATTCATTTGAGTTTATTTTTAATAATTTGTTTAGATTTATCTCGTACCCGTTTGAGAATCGTAATGCTTAGTGTTTTATGACAAATGTATCATTGTGTCCACAACTAATAATAGTAATATTGGTACTGTTACTAATATCAGTTACAGAAATAGCTGAGTACTACATCAGCTTTTTCAGCCATTGTTACCTTGGCAATACCAATGCTGTTCTTATCTTGTAAAGGACTGTTATCAAATTTTAAGGGACTCGACCCCTTGGCAGGTTATAAAAAGAGGACGAAACTGAAACGAATTCGATCTATAGCAGATTCTAATATATGTTGTTTCAAAAAGCCATTTGCAGGTTCGACGATATCAAGAAGGAATCTAGATGTACCATTATATTTCATGATCCTCTCCATTCTAGGAGATTCCATACAGATGTACTTTAACCCATTACTTGCAAACTTTTGTCTAAATTTAAAAAACAAAAAAAAAACCAATTTAAAATAATAAAAAAAACTAACCAGAAGTTGTTCTAGATTTGTATCAAACGTTCCAAACATAAATGCCAAAATTGTCCTAACGTTTCAAAAATTGCACTTGAAGGTACCCAGTGAAATCGATTTTTATCATGGATTAATAACATACTGCATAGCCGCCGTGGACTGGTCACTTTCCACGGGTGGGCAATATTTCCACGGACGCACTAATATTAGATTTCAAGCAATAATTATAGGAATAATCATCAAAAATTGAATTAATGAAGCACCGGGTACATATCCGGTGCTTCATTAATTCAAATTTTGCTTATGAAGATATGTATTACCCGGGCAACGCATGCGTGGGTTACATCATTGCGTTCAATCCACGGCGACTGTACTGCACCTGTTAAAATTTTTGAAACTGCCAGAAATAAAAAATGGTTTTGCATATTTCCCAAGTCCTAGTATAAAATGTCATTACAAGCTGACTAATCAAAATATCCGATTTGTGTATGATGACTGTGGCTTTGACTGCATACTTTCATAACAGTTCATTCTGCTCTAGTTTCGATGGATATGTTTGTATTTTTGCAGATATTTACAAAAACGCTAACGATAAAAGAATGTATACAGGAATAGTGAGCACGTAGAACGTTTATCTACCATTCAGCCAACAAAACTCATAACCACGACTTCTCAAAAATATTCGTGAACAAAACAGAAAACACACACTCAACTCTTCAAAACAATGGGACTCTGTTTTCGAACGGTGGGTTAGGAAATTTCTTCGACATGAATGAAATTGTACGTGGTGATGAAAAATAATCAAACTTATCCCAAGTATGTTTTTGTCCGCTGAGTAATGATGTTTCAAACCATATTCAATTCAGTTCATAAGGTCGGCCAAGGAATAGGTGAATGATTTGAGAAAACATCTAGGCTATTATTTTTTTGTAGTGCGCTAGGATCGATTTAAATGCCACGTCATTCATAATTTTTAGAGGCGTGCATACCACATTGAGATTAACGTTATGTTTAAAAAATTTCTCTCTGTCACTTTCGGTCATAGCGATTCGTCTTCATTTTGTTGAGTTTCGGTGTTTCATATGGTGGGCTGCTCATATAATGGATCGTGTAATTTCATGCAACATGGAATTTATGTTGAGGGGACATCGAACATTGGAGCTTTGTCAGTTTTTGAAGGGAATGACTTGTGATAATTGTGATAACAAGTACCACTCAAATTGTCCGTCAGGCGCGCATGCATTCGTTTCTATCGACGTCATGTGACTTGTATTGTTACTGCAATAACGATACTCTTTTATCGCCTAATAATTTTTATCGCTACTGATATTGCTGTTTGCGATTACGTTTTGGATAAGCGGTAGATAAATTGCTTTATTGGCCGTCTTCTATGACAATTTCTGGGAACATTCAGAGACTTTTAAAGTCTGCAATCGGAAAAGTTGACGAAAATCACAATTTCTAAATTTGGGGAATTTGTTTTGTTGTTATTTTCATACTTTCTCCAAAGTATCATTCCCTCGATGCAAAAAATAATATGAACATATTACTTGAACCTGAAGTAAATTTGGCCACTTGACAAGTGTTCATGTATCTCCACAAACAGTTCCAATTTTCAGCTATTTTTGGTCATTTGTCATCATCTTAACTCCTTCCCTAACGTAGCCGTAAAACCAGCCAGTGCTATTCACAAAATTCGGTTTTAAAATTTTATCTTTGCCTCAAAAACATAACTTATGCGCTCTCATTGGAACTTGAGTTTGCTGAGTTCGTTCCACTGAAGGATCATAAGCTATGTTTTAAGGTACAAAAATGAAAATTTTTAATTGTTTGAGAATTTTTTTTTTCATTTATCATTTTCTGTGCGTGGATATAAATGATCAATGTTAAAGTAGCTCAGTTTATAATTTAAAATGAAACAGTGTTGAATACTGATAGTGGCAGAATGTCGCGGCTTACAAATGGATGTGGTGTCGCAATTAGCGTACACGCAATAGTAAATAAATTGTTTTATTATACGCTAAACGATAGATTATCGAAGAAATTGCGGAAAGATAGACATCGTACCCCTCACTGTGAAGATATAGAAATTTTCACTTTCACGGTATCAATCAAAATGGCGGCTTTCAAAGCATCACTTCAAGGTGAATACGAGTCCAATTATCACTGGAAATAATCAACTTGTTCTAAACACGTAAAATGAAACGAAAATATAGTGTTTTTGAGTGGATACCGATGATTTCCAGCAATAATTCAACACGTATTCACCTTGAATTGATGCATGAAACCCGCTAGTCCAAACATGGCCTGAAAGTCTGTAATATAAGTTTTTTGTTTGGAACGTCCTTCCAAAAACTTATATTACGGACTTTCAGGCCATGTTTGAACTAGAAACCCGCCATCTGAATCAGATCTCAAGACGCTATCTGTTCCGAGTATCGATCAAATCATTTCCGCGTATCAATGATTTAATGCGCTGTTTACTTTCATGCATCAATTCAAGGTTGAAACGAGTGGAATTATCAGCTTCTTGTAAAAAGCGTATAATAAAAAGAAAATCTCGTGTTTTTTGAGTGGATACCGAAAATTATCTCACTTGTGATGGAGACAGATGGGTATTTTCGCTCGCGCAAGCGCTCGCGAAAAATAAACATTTGTCTCGGTCACTCATGAGATAATTTTCGGTGTCCACTCAAAAAACACTAGATATTTTCTATTTATTAAACAAGGATAATAATCAAAGTATAAAATATAGACTGACAATAAATAATTGTTCACTTTACCACTTCACAGATCGTAAATGATGATTCATTTTACCACATCAAGTAAAATTAACTACAGAACTCGATGGAATACGAATGCCTGGTTTATGCACCTTTGTGGTGATATACTTTGAGGGTTCTGGAGATGACGACTACTACATCAAAATTAAAGCCTTCCTGAAGTCTGTTAGGACAAATGTGCATTCAGAACTTACAAAATGTCTGGGCCTTAACCCTGCCAGTCCACAATTAACTAGTTCTTTGCAGCTTATATTAACTACCCATCCAGCAAAAAATTGAATACTAAGACAGAACACGACGGTGGAGTACGGGGGACTGAAATTAACGATCTGGGTTAGACTCTTTCTTGTATTGTACGTGCTCTAAAGGCGCGTGTAAAATACATAAATGACTCGAACATAGCTCGGTGATTCCTGTATCCCACACTCAAGTCGAATTGTATTCCGTGTTTATGCCACGATTCATCTTTAATTAAGTTAATAAAACTTAGATTTCCAAAGTAAAATATCGCCTTCGGTGGTCTGTTTACTTTCTTGTGTGACACTGTTTTGTGTCGAAGCATTTCACTTACTCATAACATCACTCAGATGCGTAACTACCAATCAGATATGCTCTTATATGGCGTTCTTACACGTAGGCCAGATTCCACGCATTGTTTATCTAGCACATGTCTCTTTGCCTATATTGCACCGGGATCGTTGAGTGGACACACCAGTCATGGGGTGAAAGAGCATAAAGCAGCGTGATTAAATAATTTCTAATCCTTCCCACTTAATGAATAGCGGGTCTGACCGGTTCTGGCCTTTCGTCTTCGGTCGGGCGATCACCCACTCCCTGTATGGCCTGCCTGATTTGAAAATACGGAGAGCACCAAATGCCCGCCAAGAGAAATCGGGATAAACTATGCAATTCTAAAAGACGTTTTCGCACAGTACATCTAATGGAAACATACCGAGTCTATTTTAACCCCCAAAGGACTGGAAATGTTTCCATGAGTTTAACTACGCACCACAAGCTGTGAACAATGATGTCTAGCCTAGTCTTGGTTGCCTCTAGAGGAATACACGACAATTAGAGGCTGTTATTCTGTTAGCTTTATTTCGGTCGAGATATCAGCCCGAGGTAACTTCTTATCAGTCGCAGACTGAAGTTTGAATGCTGATCTAAACTTACCGAGGGCTGATATTTCGACCGATATGAAACTAACTGAGCAACAACCTCTTTATTTATTAAACGAAAAACAAATAATTACAAAATATTCTCGGGTCTGTTACAGTTTTCTGACAGGGTTATTATTTGTCATTCTTTTCATAAAGTGAGAAGTTTCCTCTTCTCCTAGTTCGGCTATTCGAACGTGGGGAAGCCTTGACGTTAGGATAGCTGAATTATCTTTTCTTTCACTTCGGAAAATCTCCGCTTATGACTCTGAATCTTAGTTTGCGTTTAATTCTGTGCGCAACTCTCTTCTTTTTTCTCTTTTTTCTATTCAACCACCAAATTCATACTTATTGCCGTTATTAATTCCTGACAATACAAAAACTTCCCCCGTTTGCTTGGTAACGCTAATTTTACAGATTGATTGCTTTCGATGAATAACGGTGAGCGATTTCGCTGTATACAAAATGGCTGTACCCAGTAGAGCATCAAGGGGGAGAACTCTAGCTTTATTCACGTCGGCTAAGATCGGCGTCATATCAGCCGAGCTAAATAATGGGCAATTCGGAAAAGGAAATCATATCTAATAAATAATAGTACAGGTCATCTGTCTCTTATCCATATGACCCCATTTTCATTGTGTTACACTCACTGTTCTGAGACCATAGGGTTTCTCAAACATTTTTTCTAAATTTTGGCAATTTTGTTTTGAAGTTATATTTGTCGAATTTCAAAGCAAATCGACGGACAGAGTTTTACATCAAACTATTTTATTGGGAACGAATATACATCTTGAACAGATAACAGCTCTCACGGATGGTATTAAAGAAAAGACAATGGTACCGGTGTGACAGGAATGGAAGTCCGTAGGAAAATTAGTCCCTCTGGACTATTATTCCGCGGAATTATAGTCCTAGGTCTAACATTTCTAGGAATAGTAGTCCGCCGGACTACTAGTCCTAGAAATGTTAGACCTAGGACTATAATTCCGCGGAATAATAGTCCAGATGGACTAACGTTCCTACGGACTTCCATTCCTTTTACACCGGGCTTCTCCTCCTATTGAAATGACTATTACACTTGGGGGTAGTCACCTACTGAACCTTTTCCAAGGAGGGCGTTGGATGCTCTTATATGATTTCAAAGCGACAGGCCTGTATTTCCAGTTTAGATAATACAATTCTACTTTATTTAGGGTACACCGGATTGAATAGTTAAAACATATATCATTCTAGTCCGTGTAAATAACTAAATGGAATATACATTGCATGGAATTGTAGTACAAAGTATAAAATCGGCAAGAAATAACGATTTCAAAAACGATTTATGATAATAACACTTTGGCCGGCCGCTGATTTCTCGCGGTTCTCAGGTTAGAAGGTCTTAATTAACCTTATGTTCCCAAATTCCTCCTTGTCTCCACACCACGTCTACCCTCGCAACACCCAGAGACGAACTATTTGATTCCCAAACTCTCCTATAAGCATACTAACCCTTTCCTTTTGGTCACCCAATACCCACTTGTGCTTCATTCCCTCATCCCACTTCCCCGCTTTATATAGCGAAGCGCAGGTATTCTTAATTACAGAACTTTACCATTAGTGCTTAACTCTCTGCACTTTAATGTCAGAAGACCAAAATTTCTACCTTCAAGTTTTCCCCATAATGCATGTAGGAATTTAAGCAATTGAACTCTGTCAAACAAGGTTGAATTGGTTCAATTCCTGGTTGCATTATCGGAAAAATTGCTGCTCGAAATTTCAGTATTTTGACATCAGAGTGCAGAGGGTTAATTTTGAGGAGTTCAATTGCAACCTGAAAAAGATGGAGAATTGATCCAGATTTGTAATTTTGTCAAAAAGACCTTCCTCCCCATTGGAATTATCTCGCTGTCCGCATCCCAATTAGTGAGCACCAGCTCTTTTTGGCCAAAAAGAAAACATATTGTTATTTAAGATTTTTTTGGCAAGTGAGGTCTGCTATTTGGCTCAGATAAAAAAAGTTAATCAGAAATTAATTAAGTAATAAAGGTAAAATACTGATGAATCGTCTTTAATTTTTTATTTCTTGCTATAATCGTGTATTGCGCATACAACTCCAAGAAAAATGATCTTATATGGAACACTCTGAAAAAAATCCTATCATGAGTATTCTAATTTTTTTTCTTCTTTTATTATTTTCGCTAAGTTGGGCATCAATTGACAGGTTTTTACTGAGGTTGTACACTTAATGTTAAAATATTTTTGAAAAGATAAGGCGAAACGCGTGACTTTCCTAATTCCTCGAAAAAATAAATAAATATTGTATTTTAGTGATGTACGAAATATGCCATCATTTATGCATCATAGACACTGTACTACAACATTTCTATCGATATTGTTGTATTTATATGTACATCTTGTACACAAGTTTATGTCTGAAATGAAAATTATGAAAAAGACAAAAAGTATCACTGAATAAATATTCGGTTGTCCGTAACGATTACAACACTATAAAAACACCGTATAAGGCATCGCAATGAATAAACGCAGATACGTACCGTCACTCTGAGCTGCCACAATCATTCCAGTTAATGAGCTCATTTTGTTAGACGCAAATTCTTCAGTACCAGTATCGCTGACGCTGGAGGTACCTGTGTCTTTTGAAGGATATTGTACAGGTTGGGTTCGTGTTCGTACTTCGGCGTAGCCCGGAGACGATTGTTTGGAGTATTGCATTCGTAAGATGTTGTTGTGTGCCTTTTCGTTCTTATTAATCCAAATATACTCAGCTGTTCGCGATTAGTGAAGAACATTACAACCAGCAAGAGCCTGTGGCCTGATATATGATAGCACAGGTGCAAAAACTGTACAAAAATTGTGTGGAGATTTAGTTGCTTTTTCTGTTAGCTATATAGCGAATAGTTTCACGTGCATTCTGTAGACATTTATGTCATCCATCTCTCAAGGTTTGGGACAAACGCAGAGGCGATTGTACCCTATCCGCTCTTACAGCCAAATAAGCATTGTTCATTTTCGTTTGGCCCAGGGAGTGTAAAAGCAAAATGGTTACGAATATGTTTAAAGAGAGTGAGGTGAGTAACATATAAGTGAGGTGTGCAATGTGCTCGTGTATCTTGGAACTCCAGAAAAGGAGCACCTGACTGTACTGCGCGTATCTTTCCACGCAGGAAGGACACACAACTTTATGTTCTCGCCCGATAGGATAGTACAATGTGTACAAGTGAGCATGATTTAGGGATAGTCAGCTAAAGGGCCATTTATAGCCGCAAAATTCTAAATTTTCCGATCTGAATTTGTGACAGTCGAGACATGTCCACTAACCGAAAGTGGTAAACGGTAATTTCTGCAAAAGAGTCGAAAGGCTCAAATCGTTAGAATTCGAACACGATGCAACATGTTTGTTAGCATTTACATTGCAATCGTGCCTCGGGATGATTCTCTCATTTGTGCGACAATATAAGAACGGTGAATATCGTTTCGACTCTCTTCCACTTGTAAGGGCTGGTACAAGGCATACATCATTTTTGATAGTGCAGTATACACAACATATCACACAGGTATCCGATATCGTTCATCAGCTGTATCATGAAATTTTAACTTGATTGATTTGGTATGAAAAAGACTGAAACTGATTTAATTCAGAAGCGTTCGTATTTGAACTGATGGAATTACTAACCATTTTAGGTAGCGTGCTTTTTAAACCCAATTAATTGTTGTAACACACAAAAACCAAAGACGTTTCTAAACACGGATCGGGGGTATTTATGCGCAAACCGATCAAGGTCGATTTTTCTGATACTGGGCCATTGAAATCAGGACACCCATTTAACGGCGGATTGGTGATCTTCAGAGAAAGCACACAATATTTACATGACGTAACAGACGGATGATCTATTGAAAAACCTCTTTACACAATGTGAAAGATGATATTCCTAACCACTTGGTTGGACTACTGCTTCGACACACGTTTGGTGGACGGTGAGCACCGGAGCTTTTCACAAGGCCCGGTAGAGACAGTTATATAAAAGATAGGTGACATATGAATCCGGGGAAGGTTCATGAAATCGGTTATAATTTAATTTTACATACCTAAGAGGTTGCAGGATTAAATTATTACTGACTCTTATTGGAAATATAAAACAAACAAATGAAAAGTATTTGTCCGGTGTTACTGCAGTCGAAGAAGTAGTGGTTAGCGTCTTCAGACTCGTAACCGCATAGATAGTTAGGCGTGTTGTGGATGTGGTTAGCGAATTTATAAAAAATTAGATCACTGCAGTAGTCCCACAGCCTGCAGCGTATTATATTGACCGCCCTATCACCGCTGTCAAAGTACTTGGATGGTCTACACGCGCCCCTAGTGAAATATTTAAAAAAAATTATTCAGTGAACACGACTATCTAACTTCTATGGGTAGTGCATTCCATTCCGAGATACACGAGATATTAATGAACTTTAAATACTTCCGTATGGTTGAGTGGCAACTGGAAGTTGGAGCGTGGCTGAATGCTATACGGGGAGATATCCTCAAACGTTCCAGGTCAGAAGTCAGGGAGATACGTGGGGGCCTGGTTGTTCACAATTTTGAAAAACGCAATCCTTTTGTGGAGATGACGTCTCTGTCTGAGGGTTTCCCAGCCAAGTTCTGCAAGTAGAGCAGATACAGGAGTAGATCTCGTGAGACCGGATATTATTCTAACTGCATCCACGAGGATTCTATCCAATTTGGAAACTAAGTAATCTGGTACATCGGTCTATACAACATCAGCATATTCTACGATAGGGAGTATGAATGACTTGCACAAAGTTTCCAGGCTTTGTCTACCAAGGACATACGTAAATGTACTTAGTTCAGAAAGTCTGGTGTTATCCTTTCTACGTAATCTATTAAGTTGGGTATGCCAATTCAGGTCTCCCTGTAAGGACAAACTGAGATGGGTATGTGATATTGTGAGTTCAAGTGGTGTCTAACGAAACATTACAGTATTATGTAGGTTGATATTTTTCTTAGTGAATAAAACGATTTCGGTTTTTGAGGGGTTAAATGTGACTAGCCATGCACTTGCCCATTCGGAGACGATCCTAATGTTTTCGTTAGACTTTGTCGCAATGGCATCTAGTTCATATCCATTTTTCTATTACACTGATATCATTCGCAAGTAACCTACACACAACCGGCGAGTCTAAGTTTTCGGTAACATCATTTATGTATATAAGAAAAACAAACGGTCCCACTACAAATCCATGAGGAACACCAAAATTAATAGATAGATACTCTGAGAGAGCTGAGTTAACAGTTACCCTTTGTTTACGATCGGTCGAGTAGCTGCTGGTCCACTCGATGAATGGTCCAGATATACCATATTGTCTCAGTTTATAAATTAACCCTTTATGACTAAACCCTATAAAAGGCTTTTGATATGTCACAGAAAACCCCAAGAGAAAATTGGTTCCTATCAAAATTTAATGCTAAGCAAATATTATTGTATATTTCAATGAGTGATAAACGGTGCTATGTTGCGGTATGAAGCCGGACTGGTATTTAAAAAACAAGTTCTTAACACGGCAATGTTCATATATTTGGTTAAAGACAATCCTCTCCATAAATTTGGTGACACAGCTGAGAAGAGAAACTAGTCTATAGTTATTGGTATCTCCTTTTTATGAATTGGCACGATTGTTACCATCTTCCATTCTGATGGATAGACGCGTGAGGTGAAGGCGAGCCGAAATAATTGAACCAAATGGCTTGAATATTGTGGTTTTCGTTTCTTTGACCATACGTTTGCTGATACCGTAGTGGCCAGTTGCCTTTTTGTTTGCAGGTTGCCGAGAATCTTAATCACTTTCTTCTTCAGACAAGTCTATCTCCGACATTATCCCCGAGCACTTACGTCTGAAATCAGGTAAGCTATGCTCAACATAATTTATCTTACTATTTGATAAAAATGTTTTGGTGAGTAAGTTGGCTTTGTCTACGTCGTCTGTTACCATAATTAGGCCGCCGGAATCATCTTTGTGATTTAGAAAGGGGACAGAGGGTTTACTGTCGAAATCATACATTAACCCTTTACCCAACGCAGGCGATATCAAAATTTATTATTTTAAATATCATTTTTTCAAATTGTTCAAAAAATTTCAACAAAACCATATCATGTGACCCCTCGTTGGAACGAGCTCGACGAGCTCGTTCCAACGAGGAATCACAGGATATGGTTTTGTTGATATTTTTTTAAAAATAATATTTTTTCAACTGCTGAATTTGCATATTACGCGGGCGGTTGCGGGCGATTCGTTGGGTAAAGGGTTAACTGTTTAACTGTATGCCAGAAGGCTTCTGGGTTTCTACCCACCGCAAGTGAAGTGTCCAGCGCTGACTAATAAATACTTTTAGCCTTCTTTTTCATGTTATTTACCTTGTTTCGGGTATGTCTATATTTTTCGATTATTTGTGGGTTTCGGCATTTGAGTGCTCGTTTCCGAAGACGATTTCTGTGACGGATTTCGCGTCGAGGAGCTGAGTTGAACCAAGGTTTGTCAGAAGGACGGGTTACTACCATATGAACAGGAATATATTCTTTAGCAATATCAAGAAATTTGGTTACAAATTTATTGTACGATGTATCAAGCAAAGTAGTATCTGAAATTAAGGACCAATCTGTTTCGAAGATCAGATTGTTCATTTTGATCAAATCAGCCCTGTTGCAATTCCAGACCTGTCAGATTTTCGTTTGTGTTTCCAGTCTCTGTGACTGCTGATACAGCCTTGTGATTGAAACACACCAAGTTCGTGAACTTCCTAGTTTAGAACTACAACACTATCAGTAACTATTACTGGGTCTAATAAAGTACTTGAACTTGGTGTTATACGAGTAGATTTTGTAATGCCGTTGTTTTGGTTGTAACAGTTTATAATTTCGTTTAAACGGCTAGATGGATTACGAAAGTCGCTATTTAAATCTCCGGTGATTATCAGGGACGAATTTATGCTAACTGATTTCTCAATGACGCTTTCGAGCCTCTCCCAGTAGTCATAACTAGAGAATTGAACCGATCGATATGTTAAGCAGAGCAAAAATTTACGTTTGTTTGATGTAATCCCAAACCATAAAATCGACTGGTCAAATTCTAATTCTGGTACACGTTTTGGCATAGATTTCCTTTGAGAAATAAACCGCGATATCGTCACCATGGTAGTTTCTGTCCTTTCTAATTGGTGAGAAGTAACCAGGGATCAGTACATTGTCAGAATTAAAACTTGTTTCGAGGTGAGTTACAATGAAACAAATCATATCATAATCATCAATGTCGTCTGTAATGTGGTCAAGCTTATTCCCGATGCTTCAGATGTTGTAAAGAAGTATGGAAATACCAGTTACATCCACGGTGCCAGTTTGGGGTGGACCTGGGTTAACTTCAATGTCCCCAGACAAAAGAATGATACCACGGATGACACACAGAGCCAGTGCGAAACGGAATTTTACGGTACGAACCGTCGCAGAATGGTGGCCTCCAATCTGATGACTCGTCGCACAATACCAACTAGCGAAGAAATTGTTGTGCAATCCGACTACCATCCCGTGTTGCTGTATGCTAATACCCATGTTTATTCCTCAAGTAGCAAGTGGTAACGGGACTCGTCGACGATCCGTGGAATGTGGTGTTTTGAGTACAGAATGTTTGTGTGGCAGTGAGAGTGTGTGGCAGTGTCTAAAAAATGGATGGACAAACAGAAGTTATAAGATAACAAGTATATACGGTTTATAATAGAATCAAATATGTTATACACATGTCATGCTGGATAGGTGGTATGGTGATATCAGCTTGTAATTAAGAATAGCTGGAATTCCCCTTGATCCTTTGCCCAACCCAAATTATAGTCGACACTTTATATTATATTATCAAATCACTGTCATTTTTCACTTCTTTTGTATGGTACATCAATATCAGCGTTGGTATTTAGTAGTTAGACACTCTTTGACATTATCCAACACATTGTAGCAAAATTATTTTACCAGAGTTGGTCTTTACCAATTACGGCTATGTAGTTCAAATCTTCAATGGTGGGTAGTTTTGTTACAGTTCAGCTTTGATTATAAATACGTGAAATACTGCTTTGGGTTATCAGCCCAGCTTTGAATAACAATTCAACGAGTTAATTTATCTGTCGCACTATTGGTCAACTTTGACACAATTCATTGGACAGTGCCCATTTGGCAACATCCAGTAAACTGTGGCAAAATAATTTTACCGAGGTTGGTCATTACTGATTGAAGCCATGTAGTTCGGATTTCTAGTGGTGAGCAAAAAGACCAAGTTGAAGCTATATACTTCAAGTCTTTGGTGGTAAGCCAGTAAGACCTGATCTGTACATGAAAGTTGTCTTTGGATGAAAATCAAATAGTTTCTGTTGGGAAGTTATTCCAAATTTTGGTGACAATTCAACAAGTTAATTTATCTGTCGTACAGCAGTGATACAATTTGGGTCACCTTTGATACAATTTATTCGGGAGTGCCTATTTGGCACTATCCAACCAACTGTAGCAAAGCTATTTTACCAAACTTGCTCTTTACCAATTAAGGCTCTGCATTCCAAGTCTTCAAAGATTTGTTGCAGCTCAGCCTTAATTCTGATCTGATACGCGAAAGACTGCTTTGAGTAAAAAGCAAATGGTTTGAGTTGGGGAATTATTCAAAGTTGGGATGACAATTCGACAAGTTTATTTTTCTGTCGCACAGTAAAGATTTGATGTAGGTCAACTTTGATACAATTTATCGGCGAGTAACTACTTGTCACTATCCAACAAAATGAAGCAAAACTATTTTGCCTAGATTGGCCAATACAAATTTACGCTATGTTGTTCAAATCTACTGTAACGAGCAGGACACGTGGATCAAACTGATACGTGGAAGTCTCGTTTTGTTGAAGTTTAAGTAGTTTTGGGAGATCAGTCCAGTTTTGAAAAACAATTCAACAGTTTAAATGTATTTTGTCGCACTGTAACGCTTTGGTGCAAGTCAACTTTGATACAATTTATTGGCGAGTCGCGATTTGACATTGTTCAATAAATTGTAGCAAAACTATTTTACCGAGGTTGGTCGTTACTAGTTAGAGCCATGTAGTTCACATATTTTGTTTGTGATGAGCAAAAATACTGACCTTATACCTTAGGGTCTGATTTGAATGAAAGCAAATAGTTTTAGTTGGGAAGTTTTCTTATATATATATATATTTATTTCTCAATTTGTTTCCTATTACATGGAGTAAACTTGCATAGTGATAAGTCAGTCTAGTTGTCAATGACAAATCAGCAGCGATTTGATGCAGGTCAACGTTGACACAATGTATTGAAGAGTGCCTATATTGGGGACGTTATTTAGGTTCTAATGAAAGTCTTACTTGATGAGAACACAGTTTCCATTGGTTTTCGAAGACACTGGGACGTGGAATACTGTCTGGCGAATCATGCATATTCCGGACCAATATTCTTGAAATTTGTATTTTCATGTTAATGTTTACTCGTTATTTCTGTCCTGTTGCTGGCATGCTGTAATGCCAAACGGAATGAGTTTGACATAACGTACATATAGAGCAACGTGCTGAGAAAACATCAGTAGTATGTCTCGTGTGTTTGAGGTACAGGTTGGATGACCCCGGTGGATGACCCTGGAAATGACGTCATGTCACGTGACCTAGTGGCGCCATGTTGTGTTGTTATGGTAACCCGCGTAAGCGGCCATCTTGTGACGTCATCTCCATAGTGATACGTGGTGTGAATGCACATGCGCAGCGCCTGTTGTTAGGGTGATACGTGTTTCCGTCGTCCATTTTGTGTACTGGAGGCCGCCATCTTGGTTTCTATGGTAGCACGTGATTGCTATGTTACCCAATTTTTCTGCAATAGGTTGGGGTATGTTCGAAGGGTATATTCGATTGTAGAAGAGTAAATCTAATTACCACAAACAACCCGACAATCCTTCCAAATCACCAAAATCCACCCCAACTTTTACTATTTCGAATTCTTTCAGAATTCTCTGCTTCTATCTATATATATAACCCTCGTTGGGTAAAGGGATAATAAGGTAACGAAGGTTCAATCAATTTACTTTCTACGACTCGCGAAGCGGTTTGTTTCCAACAAGACGAATCCCAACAAGACGAGTGTCGAAAAAGGTCATCCTAACAAAACGAATCCCAACAAAACGAATTTAATTAAAATGACTATATAACCTATCTACTTTGTGGTTTGTGGCAAAAATGTTTGCGAGAAGGGTATTTTGAAGTGGAATTTTATTTTCTAAGACAAAAACTGATGTATTTGAGATATTTCATTTATTATAAACAGGTTCGAAAAACGATAAAGCGTGGGAAAACTCGGAATTGGACTGCGAATTAGCCTCTCATTTTATAAAACGTAAATTACGTCCGGATGGAAATTAATAGTTTAATTTTACAGAATGCTAAATTTACCCAAAATTATTTTAATTTTTGGGGCCCGTATCAGAATGTATATAAAAATCTATTTTTTCGAACATGTTTTTCAACTTTGTCGGCAATAACATTTTTTGAAATCAGCAACTGCTCAAAATGGTAAAAATCCCCCCAAAATACCTCAAATAGCGTAAAAATAAAAAAATATGTTTTTTTAAAATTAATTTCCCCTATAATTAAAGCTAAAACAGTTTTTGTCTTGTTGGGATTCATCTTGTTGGGAGCGTCTTGTTGGGATGACACCGGCGAAATGGCGTGCCGGGCCGTACGAATATCTTCTTTTAAACCACAACTTTTACTACACTAAATAGTATCATTTTAACCCTTTGCTACTTTTGTACGTCTTATGACGTACGAAATCAAAAAGCGTGTTAATACTTTGTAGTCATTTGTTTTGTTATTATTTTTCGATTTTTTAAAGTTTTAATCTGAATTCCTATTTTCTCCTAAATAGTGCTCAGTGACAACCGTTGAGCCAAATGTTATCGCAGCTTAAAATACTAATGTAATCCTGCTGCCAAGACTTCTCAACTGGTTGAAAGCTATAATCCACTATCAGGGCTTTCAAAAAATGAGGAAACCAGGGCAAAAGCCAACACTTTCCTTGCTTATATTTCATTTTCAGTCAAACACAAATAATATTTTGTTTATATAAATTTGTTTTATTACAAATTATTGGAGAGTGCCTGTGGGCACTCTCCAATAATTTGTAATAAAACAAGTTTTGAATAACAAATTCAGACCACCAAAAATAATCTAGCCCTCAACCAGATAATCACTAAAGTGAAAAATATCTTATTTGTACTTCCGACGTTTGACGTCGCATTTTGAAAAACGTTGAAGAAACTGAATGCCCAGTGACGTTTGAACGTCAGGATAATTAAAGTCTCAAAGGGTTAAAAGTAACTTGTGTCGTACAAACGATCAATACAATGAACAATGTGCTAAACCAAATGTGTGTGTGACCAATTTTGTGTATGTCACAAGGGGAAGTGGGCACAGAAACGAAGAACTATTTCCAAAGACCCAATTAATATCTGACCTCTGCACAAGTAAGACGCTGAAGATTAAATTCAGATGAATGTCGCCACTAAGCCACTGGCTTATTTATCCGTACTGTATATTAATTTACTCTGTCACATGTTTTAGTCAACCCATTTAGTCAGTGTCGCAAACATCTTTGCTTCAGAATCAATAGCAGCCATTCTTTCACAATTTTAGAACAGCTATATGTAAAAGTGAACCTGTTCATCTTTCCATGTCGACGAAAGAAGCAATAGAATAGCCCAGGCCCTGGCAGCAGAAGCGAATTGGGCATCGAAATCGCTTCTGAAAAATGTCCTCGTACCGATCCGCTTTTATGGCGCGTCAAGCATACTTCTATTCGGGGATATCCATCTGTTTGGTGTGCCTGTGGGGCTGAGATGCCTTATTTCACTCCTTCGGGGTGTGGGGAGGTTTATCTAGAAATTTTTGAAGAGGTATGGTTGACACGGGTCCCCTTTGAACATTAATAACATCATCCAACTTTTTGTTTCTAAAATGTATTGTTTCGTGCAATACTATATTCTACAAATGGGCCAAGCTATCTTGTACTTGTAGAGAAAGTCAGTGATTTTTTAATCCAACAATCCCTGTAAAGTTAAACTATTACTGATCCTACTTAATCTTGTCCTTGTCCATTACATCGAACAGAGTTTTATATACCGTGCGCTGACAGACTGCCACCCCAACATCACATGAACTATGGAAATGCCCAGGTATCTCCATCCCTGACTTTTCTCATCATGAAAATCGACTTACGATAAAGTTATCTCCACTGAAATTATAGCACTGACGAGGAAAGTCTAATTAAGAAGCATATTGTTGCTGAGAAAACACCTATGACATTCGTAGAAAAGTGAAGTTTCTTTTCGTTTATTGAAAGGTACAAAAGGAAACTTGTTCTTTATGGCAAAGTAATCAGAAGCAGCAAAGTAACTGTTCACTTTGTCGTTTTGTTTAGCGAATGTGTTTTTACAGTAATTTGCAAGTTTTTATTCTTTCCAGGAAGAGAAATTAGCTAATCTTATCCCCCATACTTTTGTATAAATGTAAATGATAATGCTAGTCTCCCGCGCAGCCCCCAGCTATTCACGAAGAGGTCTGCTATCGGCTTCAGTTATTTTACAATGGCGGCGCCAACAGAGTAGAAGAAAGGCGTTTCTCGGTAGGGAGTAGAAATTGTGTTGTTGTGTACGTTAAAATGCCCAGATCTTGCCCACTTCTGTGGAAATCTTTTTCCGAGATATTTTCCGATCGACTTGAACAAAAAAGAGTGCACGTCACCGTCAAACAACGTCAGTCGACGCGTTTTAATGTCCGAGAGTCACATCGATTAATCATATTTTGATCTCAAATGTTTATGTCTGAGCGCAGCATAGCATCCCAGTATATTGTATCATAAATTACGCCAGACAGCCGTCATTCTGACACCAACCACACCTCTGTATCACAATCAGTTCAAAGGTTACAGCTGATTTTATCTTTTCGACCTCCACGGGTGGTGGACGCATGGGACGTCGTGTACAACACGATACGGTATGACGAAATGACACATTTTCTCACTTTAAAATAAAAAAAGTTATAAATGTCGACACAGATGATTGAAAATCCTGGTCTAATTCCAAATACAGGCAACAGGATTTTCAAATGTTTATTTCCAAATTCGAGGTGCAGTACCACATCCTCACATGATGAATCCGAAAATACGGTCCGGTCCATGGCTCTTATGGTGACATCAATTGTACCCCTTGGTCAAACTTATTTTAAAAGCTGCAGGTATTTTTCTCCCCCACCCAACACATTGCACACACCTGTAGAGTAGAAGTTTACAAAACGTGTTTGCTGCCATTTGTTCTTCCAATTTGAAGGAAAATATACTAAAGAAAGAACTAGGAATTCAAATGTTCAGTAATATAATATTTTTTTTCAACTTATTCAGATACACATGTGAAGAATAGGTATTAAAATGCTAACCTAACATTCACCGATTCGATAAAAATGAATGTAACAACTCACAATAGTATTTATGACATAGTAGCAAAGTTGAAAACACATGAAGTGTGGACTTTCAACAAAGACTAAAACAAATCATAGGAACGACAAAGTTAAGCTAGTGAACCTCCAGGTTGAGAACCAGATGTCCACTGGTTAAAATGTTGCTTGTCTTTTTTAGTCTCTCCAGTTTAATAGAGCCTGGCTTACTATAAGATGTTCATGACTGAGAAGAGAGGCAGCCCGGTTACCATTCCCAGCCACACTGCAGTGTATCACTGGTCTCTCTCTCTCAGCGAAGCTGTCGTTACATCAGAATTGCAGGGTAAGGAACCATCTCGAAACAGTCAGGGTAAACAGGCCAGGGTCCGATTGGATTCAGGTCTGTATTGATCGCTATTATCTCAGATGTTAGAAGAGATGGCTTACTATGTGATTTTTTTAGATTGAGAAGAGAGGCAGCCTGGTTACGAAACCCAGCCACACCGCAGTGTATCACTGATCTCTCACCGAAGCTGTCGTTCCAGAGTCGATCAGGCCAAGAGTCAACCCGAAGCAGCCGGGCCAAGCGGGCCTGAGTCCTATTCGGTTCAAGTTCGCTCAGCCCGGTCGACCCTGAACCACTCCTGACCCGCCCGAATCTGGAACGAGTAAGCATGGTTTTATGCTGATTGTTTTCTGCAGTAATTGGGGTTTTGTCGGCTGGCACAGATCTCGTTTAGTTCTGCTATTAGTTTACTATCCGGTTATCGTTTTTGGCGGCTTGTGTAGCTAGGCGATCTTTTATGGTTTCAGTGCCGGCCCATTCGTGTAGAAGTCTGATGGGAGTGTAGCGGGGGACGCGTAGGGCGATCCGGAGCGCGTGGTTTTGTACTTTTTGAATTTAAGATACTAAATTTATGCGTTTCACTGCGAACGAGGACTCCGAACTCAAGTACGGGGCGCACGAAAGCTTTGTACAGTTTTTGTAGGGCAGCTTCATTGGCACCCTAGGAGGTGCCGCGTAGCATTTTAAGCAGACTGATTCGTTTAGTTGCCTTAATTACCATGTTGCTGCTAGGTTTCTTCAAATTCAGTTTTTGGTCTAAGGCTATCCCAATGAATTTTACCTTGGTGCTCTCTGGGAGGACTTTGTCCTGTAACTTGAGGTCAAAGTCGCAGTTTTTGATCCTACGGGTGAAGGTAATTCTTACAGTTTTGTTGATATTGAGTTTAATTCTGCGCTCTAGGTCGTCAAGTGCGCTTTGAAGAGAATTTTGAAAGTGGGTGGTTCGGTTGCTGGAGTCCCATAACCCTTTATTATCCGCGAATTGTGAAATTTGGACTCGGGTCTTAGTAATTTTAAGGTCATTGACGTTGATGATAAAGAGGAGGGGCTGAGCCTTGAGGAGGACGCTATCGGACATTTCGTTGTTAACTCTGACTTTAATTTTTCGCTCATTTGGAAGGAGGATAGAAGTCTGAAATACTGCCCCTAACTACTATGGACAAAGGTTCTTTTTGTTTTCAAGCTTTGTAAAATCACATCTCTTTGATGCGTGCATCACAATGCGATGGCTTAGACGAGATAAGAATGAACGTAATCTTCTTATATACGGAGAGTACGAACTCCTACAAAGGAATCTCTAATTGCCGGTAATTCGGATTCAGCGATAGAGCTGAAAGATATTTATTCTCTTCATTAGGCACTAATTGGATAGAAGCGCGTGACATTGTTATCCAATTCAGTGTTAATTAGTTAAATACCCTTCAGGGAATGGTCTTTTTGTTGAAACGCATAACGATCTGTTGAATTCTAACGTTCCTATTCGATCTGCCATTAACCCTTTTTCTGCCACGCCTTCTTTTACCATATATGGGGGATCTGTATATATGCCCGCATATGAGACAGTTCAATTCAAGGTTTTAACTTATTTTCTATTTAACTGTTCAGAATTCCTTACAGCCGGTATGGAATCAACACTCCATCCCCCCCTCCAAAGTGGTCTGTCACTCCTGGGGATCAAACGTTGGCACAGAGACCCACCCTTTGCCTTTGTCTTTTCTTAACCCTTGAACAATAACCGTTATGGAACCAAAGAAGGGCTGTTACCCCGAACCAGCGAATTTTGGATTGGTGCAACCCTGTTCAAGGATAAAAGGAGAATAGATGATATCTCTCCCCAAACAATTTCCGCTGCCAATTCCCCTAGACCAGACAACACCCTTTTGTTTGGACATTGCGCTTCTAGAAAAAAAATGATCATGAGACCTTTCTCCTAGATAAGTTAATCCCACCCCCCCCCACCCCCAACCCATAAAATGTCTTTGGACTATTCCTCCCCCGAGAAAAAATGTTAGTATTTTGGATATTTGCCTTCAAGAAATAAAAATCAAATAAAAACAAGTGATAATGTTTTTTTAGGAAACTTAACCCTTTACCTAACGTGAAAAGCAGACGACACTTGCAAAAAAAATTCTTGAATAACTAATTTTTTTCATTTTTTGTCTCAAAAACATAGGTTATGACCCCTCGTTGGAACGAGCTCGACGAGCTCGTTCCAACGAGGGGTCATAACCTATGTTTTTGAGACAAAAAATGGAAAAAAATAGTGAAAATTAATTGGCGATTTTTGAGAATAGCGCTGGCCGGTTTTGGCCGTTACGTTGGGTAAAGGGTTAAAAAATAACGTAATTTGCAAAATATTTTACTTCATTAACATCAAGTCTAAGTTAACTGATCACATAAAGTTACAAAATATTAAACATATTATCTTTATATTTACATTGAATCTGTATTTACAGAAAGAAAGAACTGAATAAATTCAGAAAAAATATTAATTTTAGAATGTACAGTACCAGCTGAAATAAGTGGCAGACGAACTTCAAGAAGAAATCAGTGACATTTTTCATTTGTTGGTTATTTCAGTCAATAATGTTACATGTATTTCTTAAGAAGCTTTGAGAAAGAGCTTCTAAAGTCATGGCGGGTAGTATAAATTTCAACGAGTTCCAGACTTACCCAGAATATGAATTTGGTCATTTATTAAACAATAACATTTGCATGTTGTTTGAAGAGAATAACGCGCCCCCCTACAACATATAGATAGTAAGTATTTCCTTCCCGGTGAGGCGCGCTCAGAGCTGCGCAGCCTGATGGAAGCGAACTCTGGCCAATTCAATCTTGACTCTGCTACTTCCGTGATTGGCTTACACGCCAAGCAGTTAGAATGTGGCCTGAAACAGCCTGTTTCTGATCTGTCATTCCAATGGATGGCACCAGTCTAGGCAGGGCCTCGTGTCGGTGACGGATAATCTTCCGTAGTCTCTTCTTTGGAGGCGGTGAGGTGTGTGAGGAATATACATCGCACGCCCCCTCAAAAGTAGAAACCAGATGAATGTAACTGTTTTCCTTCAGACATGTGCCAGTATCGATGGGCTGGGTTTGTGCCGTATCCGTGGCCTTGGGGATTTTTTGGTGTCTTGGGGCTGCCGATAGCAAGCATATATATATCTGAATTCTGATTATTGTGTAAGAATCTGTTGGGGATATATTCTCCACCCATAAAAAGAAATGATAGTAATTTTTAACCCTTTAAACTCGTAAGACCGATTTTGCGGTCCAAGGCATAACCTCGTCTCATTTTTGTGTTATTGCGTTTGATGATAAAGTAATAACCGCAGTCTGCAGTTATTATTGATACTGGACTGACCCATCTCACTATAAGTGTACACGAAGGCGATACCACTCATGTAAACGAGGTGTCAAAGGGTTAAGTTTGAAGGGAGCTAAATTCGCCACTCACCCAGTCCTACCCCACTCAGTTCAATTCATTCACAGTTCTTGTATTGCACAGAAACTCAAATATAATGAAAGTCTCAACACAATGGTGCACTTTATTTTTCTTTCCTTTTGGGTGGCAGGAAGAAAGCCAATCTGCCTGCGCCGCCTCCCAACGACGTATATATATATATATATACACATCTGTTGCTGAATGTACCGTGTTAACCTTTACCATGTAAAATTATGTACAACTATATATATAATGAGTTGTACATAATTTTACAAGGTAAGGGTTAACACGGTATGTACGGTACATACATAATTAAATATATATTATTCAAAATCAAAAATAAGTGTACAATATTTCATGCCAGAATGACACACCCTTGGATGTCTTAACCTTTTTTACACCGAACTTCTGTACTGTATCGCCCTGAAGAAAATAATTTTCAACAAAGTGGGCGAATCTATTTTGTGTTCGCTGGGGGTTCACTGATAATTCAATCCTACAGCCCTATGGGGTTGCAGGGATTAAGAATGACTGTCCTTGGAACATCCCTTTTCACCTTCTCATAGAATCTTACGTCTTGTGAATGAAGTGGGCCATTGTTTTGTCTATATGACTTGAGATCGAGTGGTCGTGAGTTCGAATTTAAACAATCACCAGACTTGGGGCGAATATTTTGTCAATGTATTTTAATACGAATATGTTGAAATTTTATGAATACGAATGCGAATACAAGTTCACAAATTAACAAATATATTCGAATACGAATACCTTTGAATACTTGAATGCTTCTTGGAATAAGAATAATTTAATAAGGCTTTCGGACTTTTGTTCATCCCTGACATATTGTCGGCTGAGTGCTAGAATGTTCTATGTCCCATAGGGGACATAGAACATTCTAGCACTCAGGCGACGATATATTGTCATGACTTTCGATACAGTCACTTCCCTTGAAATTATTAGCAATTTTCATTTTGAAACTTTTAATAAACTTTTCATTCATTAATAGTAACAAAGGGAAACTTGGCTTTTTGTAGAAAGCTAATTAGAAGCAATTATACTTCACAGATAATCCGCCAGTAAGAATATCTATCAGTATCAGATCCACCAGCATTAAGTAAGCGTACATGTTGGCTCTTTGTTCAGCGAATGTGTTTTTACAGTAATTTGTACATTTTTATTCTTCTCAGGAAAACAATTAGCACATCTTACCTCCTAGACCTTTATATTAACGGGAAGACGGTGTCTGTATTGTTCGCTACGATGCGCTCAGTGTTAATATAATGAACAGAAAAAAGTCACGGAATCTCAAATGATGGTGACAGCGCCGTTTTCTTATTTTTAAATAGGCTTCAACGGAGAATAATCGTACAACGTTCAAACTGATTGGGGAAAAATTGTACAAAAGCCAACTTCTATATTTTTATACTTCTCCTCAGGAAAATACATGGAGTTTGTGAAATGACATCCACATCAATGATATAACTTCGCTAACATTTCGAAGTTTCAATTTTTGTATGCAATATGAGATCGTTGAGTGCTGACCCTTAGTGTTAAATTTACTAACAGCGTTAGAAAATTAAAGGGAGCTAACATTCCTGCAAATCTGGTTGAATGAAGAAAATTGTCAGCCATGTTGGTTGTTTGTGTTAAGGTTACTTTTAAACTGATTGTACAGTGGCTAAAACATTACTTGTGTTTCTCATGCTTTGCCACAGAAAATTATTTATTTACTGGGGGAACATCCTCTCCACGGGGTATCATAATATTTAGTTTATCCTCCATAGATTTACACCACAGTTTGTCTTGAGTGAATCAGCACTCAACGATCTCATATTAAAATTCGAAACTTCAGACATGGACCATGATTGTGCATAAGGACAAGCACAGTTTTAGCCAGTGAGCAATGCAGTTAAACCCGGAGGTTTAATGGCCGAAGCTTACTCTGTTCTTTTGCTATTTCATGCGATTAATCCCGTGGTGATCCACACTTTACGTACTGTAACTAACATAATTATGTTACGCTATTTTTTAGCTGTTACTTAAAAGTTATAGTTTGTTAGAATAGAATGGATTTGGCGCTACATAACAACAATATCTTCAAGTATTTACTTAATAAAGTTTCTGTGCCTTTTGTGTCAACTATTTTTTTAAAAGAAAGACTTAACCCTTTGAATCCGAGTGCTCTTTTTTCCGGCCAGGAACATTATATGTAATAACGTCATTATATTGGATGACTGTTTAGTAAATGTGTGCGACCGAGGCTGCACGTTGAAAATATTGATTGGTCTGCCCCAAATAATGAATATGGACTCTTCTAATTGCAGTCATTGAACTGGCATGGAAGATACCACCGGAGTTCAAAGGGTTAAAATAAATTAAAAACTCCATCATATAACATCATTAAATATTATATATATCTATATATTTTTACAAATGTCCTTCTAACATGATTATTCAAAAAGTATTATTGTCCATTGATAATTAAGTCTATTGTCTGTATTTAAAGCATAAATTACTGACATGGTGGTAATAAACCGTGGTATTTAAATAATACATGTGTTAGGGATTAGTAAGTATTTATCATTGACATCAGGTGTGAACTTCGTGTCGGATAGGGAATTTTCAGGTTCTCGTTTTTGAAAGTCAGTCACAATACCTGGAGTTTTTAGGTTCTCGCTTCAGAATATCAGCCCCGATACTCGGGGAATCATAGGACAGAACCGAGGATCAAAGTGGTATGCATGCTCCATTACCGGCCACCAGGTCTGGATTCAGAAAATTTTACTCAACTGAAACGGCATTGCTCAAGGTTCAGAGTGACATCCCGTTTAACATGGCGTCTAGGAGAGTAACCTTGCTTGTTCTTTTAGGCCTGTGTGATGCCTTTGACACTTTTTATCATAAAACTCGGCTGGAGACAATGAATTCTGATTTTGGATTTAATGGTGTAGCTGCTATCTGGCTATCATCATACCCGAAGAACAGACAGCAGCGTGTATTAATAAACGCTAACCTGTCAAAAGACTTCCATCTTGAATGTGGAGTCACACAGGGCAGCTGCAATGATTCTTTCTGTTTCTATTCTATATGTCAAAAATGTTCACAATCATTGAATTTCGCCTGCCTGGCGTTCACGGTTATGCCGATGACACACAGGTGTATTTCTCTTTCCGACCACCAATCAAGGATCAAACTAAAGCTTAAGAAATTATTGAATCATGTATTTTGGACATTCGCACTTGGATGATTTCAAAAAAATTAATGATAAATGATAAGACTGAATTTCTAATAATTGGTTCACGACAGCAACACACTGAAGTTGACACCATTTCAGTGAAGGTAGGAGATTCCGTCCTCACCGCAAGTAACAATGTACGTAATATTGGTGCCTTCTTCGACTCAAACATGTCCGTAAACCTATACGAGGTATATACAAAATTAAATAGATAAGACAATTCCTTACAAAAGACTCCACAAAAACTCCAGTTTATGCCTTTGTAACTTCACATTTGGATTATTGTAATGCTTTACTGTGCCACTTCACACAATATCCATACTCTCGGCTGCAGAAAGTTTTAATGCTTCAGCACGAGTCGTGTGTAGGGTATCTCGATCTCAACACATCACTCCTGTTCTGATGTATCTGCACTGGCTGCCAGTCAAGTACAGAATAAGTTCCAAAATATTATTATTAGTTTTCAAGGCACAAAACAAAACGCCACCAGGCTACTTAGAAAAACATATTATTATTATTATTATTATTATTATTATTATTATTATTATTATTATTAACTTACCCCAAAACTTCATTGCCCTCACCCTTAAGTGTATATAGTGATGATAACCCGAAATATTGTGACACACGACATAACATGCGCAGCGGATTATTAGAGATAAATTTATAGTCTTTTCTTCGTTTCCCTCTATAAGTAATAAATATTATAGTCACAGAGTGAATACAGTCCTAGTGAAATTTCAAGTCGATTGTTCACCGACCCTACACTGCTCCAGTGTATTGTAAGCAGAAACATACTAATTTAAGGGGCCATATAAGTAATAAAATTTTGTTTATTTTGAAAATTCTCACCCCTGATATTCCTTGAATTCAAATTAAATATACACAAAATGTACATCAAAATGAAGATTGAGATGTATAGAACACGAAACACGTGTGTAATCAACTCATAGAGTCGATCGTAGGCACCACTGGTTCCTAGAAGTCTGCTACCGTATTCGTACCAGAGCTGATAATTTAATAATATTTCACGAGAACAACTTGTGGCCAAATGTGCTTTACATATCCAAGAACAAAGCTAGGGTATCGAAATTCTTCAAAACACTGCGACAGAGCTGCATGGGAGTAAATTCCGAAACCTTTGCTTTTGCTTACATATGAATTTACTTTCGAGTTCCTGTCGACATCATCGGACGGAAAAAGCATTTATATACAACGCCGACTAAAACCAAATCATGAGAAAGATCTCCTTAATACAGTATACTGTTATTAGATAGAGTCTTCACAGCTGCCATGTTCAATGCAAGGTTTTATGATACCTGCTGAAATTTCTTAGAATTACTATTTTGTTTTTCGATGGAAATTCGTGGCATCGAGTGATTTGCGCATGTCTGTCGAGCATGGAAACCATCTTCAATAAAAAATGCAGACAGTGTTGTCCTATCGCTGCACTCGAAAGTGTTTCGAATGCTTAGCTTTGTTATTGAATATCTGAAGCACATTCGGTCTCGAGTTGTTCTTGCGAAATATTATTTTATTATCAGTTCTGGTACGAATACGATAGCAGACTTCCAGGAACCAGTGGTGCCTGCTGTCAACTCTATGAGTTGATTACATGTGTTTCGTTTTCTATACATCCCAACCTTCATTTTGATGTTTACTTTGCGTATATTTAGTCTGAATTTAAAGAATATCAGAGATGAGAATTTCAAAATAAACAAAATGCCATTACTTATATAGCCCCTTAAATCACAACTGTATCAGGTGAGAATGAACTATCACTCCTCATACACTATCACTTTGTTTAGGGTCTTACACGTCACGACACTCTGTCCGTGCTATGGCTACCTTCTGCAGTCCGTGCAATGGCCATAATGTGTGGTTGCATAGATCATTACCATCACCAGCTGCCTTATTTTTTGCTATTATTAAGGGGACGTTTATCTTAGCATTGGTCAAATTTCCGGTAATTTTCTTCAAAGTCTAAAAAGGTCCCAAAATGAATAACCCCAATAAATTATATTCTTATCTGTTTCGGTGCATTGGGAAAAATGTCAACAAATTGACCGGAGTTAGGTTGGACGACCCCTTAAGGTGCTGTATGGGGAATGGAGTGTTGGCTTGGTGAAGGCAGTATGTTGTTTTCGGTGGCGTATTGGAATTGAGGCTAGTACGGGTTTGGCACCTTTTTTGTTGTTCATCAGTATTTAGGAAGAACACTTCACAACATTGTACACCGAGGATTGTCAAGCCTTGGCAATCTTTTAGATGTTAGTCGTCACCGGGAGTGGCATATCGATTGTTTTCAGTCTACAATTCCCATTGCTGGTATAGCACCTTAACCACGGAATATTTACTTGTTGCGACCCATATTTATTGATACACTGTTTTTTTTTTGTTTTTGGAGTTGTTTTTGTTTTTTGTTTTGTTCATATCTGATGCCCTAAAGATGTATATGCATAAGCGAATGTGTGCGTGTGTAAATGGGCAGTATTATACACATTTTGTACTCCTTATAATCCCATCTTAATCTTAAATCTGTTATACTTAACGCTTCCCACAACAGAATCTCCTCTTCTGACCGAAACTAAAATAAATCAGCCGGCGAACATAGGAAGAAAGATTTGCCATGAACAATATTAACATTATTCCACCGACATTGCTCGCTGTCTCGCACAATCCTGACAACAGCACACAACTCTTCTTGCAAAATGCTTCTTGCTCAGTCACACTGGTAAGTTTTATTGGTTTATTCCTTGGTAGAGTGGCCCACTTTTTGACATTTGATAATGGCTAACACTATTACACTTGATGAGATACGGAGCAGCAGCTCATTTGACTTTATTTCTCACTTCAATGATGTAATTATCGATAATGATGCCGCTGAAGAGAACTCTGCCTTCGCTATCGAAGAACATAGTTGTGAATATTACACCCCTGGACGCTTTAGTAATGAGATCTCGAGAAAGCCCAACTCGCTCACGCTCTTTAACCTAAACTGCCGAAGCCTTAATGCTAACTGGGAGCCCTTCCATAACCTAATATGAGGCCTTCAGTCTGAATCAAATTTCTTAGACATCATAGGTTTGACAGAAACGTTCAGTGTGAAAGAAAACATTACCTACTCACTGGAAGGCTACCACCCGTTGATTACTCGGCTGCGATCTAGTAACGTTGACGGTAGGGAAGGTGTAGGACTTTATATTAAAGATACCATCCCTTTTAAAATCCGCCATGTATTTGAATCCTTATTTGTGGAGATCTCGACGAAAGATAAAAAGATAAAAAGATTGTCGGAATTATTTATAGACCAAACACAGCCCGCAAAGCAGACCTCGATCTATTCCTGGAAAAAAATTAAACACTTTAAGTGCCTCAAACAAGAATGTTGATCTTATGGGTGGTTTTAATGTTGACTTACTTGGCTTTTGTAGGCATAACAAAATCGACTTATTTATCGAAACTATGTTTAGTGCAGGTTTTATGCCATTTATAACAAGACCAACCAGAATTACAGACCATACTGCCACCATAATTGATAATATTTTCAGCAACAAAATTAATCCCCATATATCTGAAATAATTATTACAGATGTAAGTGATCATTTTGCAACATTTTATGTTGATGAATCATCAAAAAGGTGCACCCATCCCATACAAACCGCCAAAAGATCTTTTAAGCAGGAACATGTAAATCAGTTTAGGTTTCTGTTGTCTGAAAGTGACCACACCGATGTAATGAATGCCCCTTGTCCCAACGAAGCCTATGACATTCTTCTCGAAATTGTCCATGCAGCTTTCGATCAAGCTTTTCCAGAAGAAATCATAAGGGTTTGTGAGGCGTCAGCCGCGGATGACTTCGGGGCTTTTGCAGTCATCTTTGGACAAAACAAAACTATTAGTCAAAAAATTAAAATTCCCAACCACACATAACAAATTAAGATACAAAACATACTGTACCATTTTTAACAGGTTGAAAAGGGCTCGCAAATCTGATTATTACAAAACTATACTTCATGCAAATAAACATAACATGAAAAAAAGTTGGAAAATCTTGAAAAAAGCAATTAACAAATCAAATTCTACCTTTACATTCCCATCCACATTTGTCGATGGAAATGCGGAAATATCTGATCCAAAAGAGCTGACAAATGTAACTCCTACTTCGTTAACATCGGTTCAATATTAACACTTTTGGCGCGACAATCAGCTAAAGTCGACAGCACGTCAACCCGCGGTAAGGCAACTATCGTCGAAATTTTAGACAACTGTGTGTGTCCATCTCCAAGTGCTATGAATCAAACATCAACGCATTCCTATGTTTCGTGCACGATTTTTTTTTTCTACCCAAGTACAGTTATATTGTCACTGGAAAGCATAAAGGTGCCAACTGCAACGCATCTGCGTTGCAGTTGGCACCTTTACGCTTTGAAATGACTATATCGCATTGTCTCTAATAATATAGATCCTACTGTGTTATTTTGACTGCAGAAAATACAGAAATCAGTAGAGAATGGCCCAACAAAATCCTACTAAAAAGTACAGCAATATATACATAAAATATATATAAAACAAATTATGATCCAATTCTGAAAGAAAACACTCTATGAGACCCCTGGAACGCTTTTAAGAATTATAACTCTTGAATCTAATAAACCGTATTTTAGTAAAATGCCTGATAATTATTACTCTCTGAGAATTCTGTTTCTCGGAATAATCCGCGCAAAAAGAGTTAAGCGACTCAGTACCAACCTCCTGTTGACAGTTTACTGACTACGTTAATGGAAATGGAAATGAGTCATTTTTTATTTTGGCCACTACCCCACACGAGGTAATTCAGTGCACAAAAAAATTAAAATCAAAAACAAGTAGAGACCTTGACAATATGTCAAAATGAAAATAGCAAATGTAATTCCTGTCTTTAAATCTGGTGACCATCAACTATTCAACAATTATAGGCCCATTAGCATATTATCGACCTTCTCGAAAGTATTAGAAAAAATAATGTATTTCAGGTTAATATCTTTCTTGGAAGATAAGATAATTTATCAATATCAGTTTGGATTCGGAAATGCACACTCAACAATACATCCGGTACTGCATCTCATAAACAATGTTGCTGAAATGAATGATAAGCCAACAAAGGACCGTACTTTAGCTCTGTTTCGTGACTTCTCCAAAGCATTTCATACTATAAATCACCAGATATTACTCAAAAAGCTAGAACTCTATGGAATACGGGGCCATGCAATCTCTTGGTTCAAGGATTATCTTACTGACAGATCTCAGTCAGTTTCTCTTCCAAAGGCGAGTTCTGATTTCCAGGTGATAACAACTGGTGTCCCACAGGGATCTATTCTTGGTCCTTTTCTCTTCATAATTTACATTAACGATATTATAAACTCGACATTGCTGAAAATGTTATCATATGCAGACGATACTACTGCATATACGTGTGTCAATAACTTAGATACAATAATAGAATTTGTTAATAACGAACTCAATAACATATACTATTGGTGCACAGCTAATAAACTCACACTAAACGAGAGCAAAACAAAATTTATTATTTTTCACCCTCAGAATGACTTATACACATTTGAAAGTAGAAGAGTTATGCTTAACAATTCAGCTATCTCACTCGTTGCTAACAATCAAGAGGAAAATCTGTAAAATTCCTAGGAATCCACATGGATGAAAATTTGAACTTTAAGAGCATATCGGCCCCTGAGTGCAACAACATGCCATCTGCAATCTAAAAGCATTGCAGATGGCGCTTTGTTGCACTCAAGGGACGATATCTCAGTAATCTGCTCCAAAATTTCCAGGGCAACTTATGCCATAAACAAAATGAAGAGGATTCTACTGAAAGAATGCCTGAAAACATTATATTACTCTTTGATCCATAGTCACATGATGCTATATGGTATCCACATCTGGGGTCACTCGCCGTCAGCTCGATCGATCATTAAATTTCAAAAGAAAGCCATCCGAATTATAGCTAACTAAAATTACAATGCTCATACTGATCCACTATTTAGTGAGCTGCGTATCTTAAAATTCACAGACCTGCACAAACTTCAGGTCTCTTTATTTATGCATGATTGGTATAACAGCATGTTCCCTGAAAGCTTTGAGAAGACTTTCAGAATATACCAAAACCCCTCAGGATTGGACACCTGACAGCGGAGTAAATTACATACACTAAAACCAAGAACTCAATTTTCCGCAAACTTCCCAATCCATAATTTCCCTATGGTGTGGAATACAATAAAACCATCGGTTCAAAACTATTCCAGATCACTATTCAAAAAGTCTTTAACGGAGCAATTCTTGAATTTATACCCTTATCACGTCAGCTATAATAATCCTGCTTTTTCCGACTGTAGGTCCTAGCTCTGTTATCTCATCCCCATCTATCAACTGACCCAAAAGAGTTATTTTCTAAAAACGATGGACAATATTTTATTTATAGGAAATAATTCTAAATTTTCATTCAAAATTTTCTTTTTTCAACTACAAATATGTTGTTGTCGGGATTGTATCACATTTCACATTAATTTGGTTTTTGGGTTTTTTTGGAGTGGAGGTTGGGGTGGGGGGAAGGCAGCCCTCGTGGCTACGCCATCTCCCGTTAGTGCAATCATGTATTTGAGATCAATGTATGTTGCTGACCTTTGTTTGTGTTTGTAGCATGTTGTAATACGAAATAAATAAATCATTCATTCATTCATTCAACTCATCAATACCAAGAATAAGTGCCAATACAACCTGATGTACGACGGTAAAGTGCTACTACATGTTTCAAAAATAGGTGTAAGACATTTGGAGATAGGTCATTCTCATTTGCTGGTCCTCAATTGTGGAATAATTTACCAGAACATCTGAAAAGACTGTCAGATATCAATATTTTCAAGAAAGATCTCAAAACATATCTATTTTAAAAAGCTCATAAATGATATATTCTTGACTGTAAGATACTGTATATATTCTGTTGATATATTTGCACGAGCTCAGTAACATGTAGAGTGCCTTGGAATATGGGTCAGTAGCCCTGAACTATAATTTTTGCGCTATTTAAATAGGTATATTATTATTATTAAAGGTTGCGTTCCGCAGCCTTTGTTTCATGATTCTAGTCTTTGAATTTCCCATGCATTGGCACTGCTTTTCAGAACAAGTAACCGGGAAATTCCCGGTCGCGAGATTAAACCATAGCTCCAACTGCGATGCTGTTCTCGAAATAAATTGATATTCGCCACAATCTCATAAACTATAATACGTAATCATTGATACCCTGGTTTATAAATTTCCCGGGTATTGTGATTGACTTTCAGAACCTGGATCCGCACTGCTGCGAAAATTCTGTTCCCGGTATTAAACCTTATTTATTTATTGGGATTTAACGACATTTCCTCCAGCCAGGGTCACCTCGTGTCGGCCAGTTTTATGGATGGAGAAAGCCGGAGTACCCGGCGAGAACCACCGAGCTACGGCGAGCAACTCGTCCATGAGTTCCAATGTGTTCTATGTGCCACATTGGAACCCAGGGGACGAACTGCCAGACCCCCCCCCCCCTCCAACGTACTAACTCAACACAAACAGGGTTAGCATTAGTTGAAGAAAAGTGCATCATCGACGTGCAATGCGCCTTAGTACACAGCGCCATCGAGACTAAGTACCTTGCTAGAAACTCACCTAACCCCATTCGGCCGAATGGGAGAGTAGCGTTAACTGCATGGTGTCCTTAGACAAGACACTTAATCCCGACTGCCCACATGGGGCATGGTGGCGCTGTATACTATGACGTACTGAATATCGACGGTGCAATTGCCTTCAGCCACTGCGAACTCCGAGTAAGTAAGTTAGGGAGTCTGACAGTTGCTCGCCGCTACTCGGTGGTTCTCTTCGGGTACTTCGGCTTCCCCTACCCGTAAAACTGTCTGACACGATGTGATCCTGGCTGTCGCAAAACCACAAAAAACATACAAAAAGTTGGTCGAGTGGGAGCTCGACGACGTGAATTGTTAACCCTTTAACCCAACGAATCTGCCACATCCGCTCGCGTAATATGCAAATTCAGTAGCTGAAAAAAATACTAGTTTTCAAAATATCTCAACAAAACCATATCATGTGACCCCTCTTTGGAACGAGCTCGCCGGGATCGTTCCAATGAGGGGGGTCACATGATATGGATGTCTTGAACTTTTTTGAACATTTAAAAAAAATATATTTAAAATAAATTTTGATACAGTTTGCGTTGGGTAAAGGAGGTTAAGGCGTGTGACACGTTTGTGGCACATAGGCTGCCAACCGATGCGAATGCAGGGAAAGAATAGTGTTTTCAAATCGGTTAGAAGGCTGATGCTACCCTATGCATCTTGGCTTTTAAAAATGTAATTACAACTGTTATGATGAAATGAACACATATGACCTTACCTACCAATCCTCTAGGAATGTAAATCTGGGAACTATCAGTGGTATAAAAAAGGTACAGAAAGTAGGAAATCCTTGGAATTAGTTTCCGGATTTAACGTGTATTCCTACCAAATACCAAATTTCTTTCCTTTTTGTTTCAAACATGTTTTTTTCTCTCTAGACACAACTTATGTCTTTTCACCAATTACTCCAAAGAGAGGATGTACTCTCGCTGTTGATTCAAAGGAGCCAATAAAATTGAAAAGACCCTAAGAAAAGATATGGGCGAAGCTTTTAAAAATAGAATCAGGCGAGGGGTTATCGCTGAACGTCCTCACGTTATTATCGACCATCACGTAGTTTGCGACCCGATATAATTAAATTTTATTTTACGTCAACATTTATGCTTATCCAGTTGAACTTCGGGGTGGGGGGGGGGGGGGGGGGGGTTAATCCTTTTTAAACGGTATGAATATATTTCCTATAAAGTGAAATCTGGAAGTCGACGAACAGACAAGAAAATCGATCATGAGTGTCGGTTGTAATTTAAGCCTCTGTTGGGTTAATCCTCTAAACTCGTAAGGCCGATTTTTCGGTCCAAGGTATAATTTCGTCCCATTTTTGTCTTATGATAAGAGGTATGTACATGGGGCAATGATGATAAAATAATAACTGCAGTCTGCAACCAGACTGCTGCAGACTGCAGTTATTCTTTTATCCTCCCCTATGTTGATACTGGACTGACCCATTTCACTGTAAGTGTACACAAAGGCGATACCATTCCGGGAAACGAGAGTTCCAAGGGTTAATTACTGAACCCACTTACTAATGCTTCATGGATTTGACCATTTGCCTTAGATCTCAAGCCACCAGTCAAATTATGTATGTTATGTCGAAGCTGTTATGGCCTGGAAACAGTCTAGCCCTCAAATTGTCCTTCACCTATGTCTATATTCACTCGTCTGAAATATTCTACTTGGTCGGAAAAGCGGACCTTTAAAATATTCCAGTCGTTGATTCTAAAGTACCATAAACATTCATTTTCTTTTCCCAAGAAATACACAAAACGACACACACGTGTAAATGGGTTAACTCATTCACACGCGCGTGTCGTTCTGTGTTTATTACACGCCTTCACTTCTATAAAAAAAAACAATTATTGGAAGGACACTCAGCAATTCATTTGACATCTGTCAACAAAAAGAACACATTTTATAGCCGACTTCATTTGCGAGGGGAACCCGCGTTACTCTTTCGTCCCCAGAGTTCCAATGTGTTTTATGTGACTACTGGCACATAGAACACATTGGAACTTAGGGGATGATTTTAGGCCATCGCTAACGATTCAAATTGTAATTGCGGTGCACGATTTGTAGGAAATTCCAGTAAAATCTCGCTTCTATTTAAAAATAGTTCATGTGTGCGGAGCGGATCTTCATTTTCCATATGGTTTAGTGCTGCTCTGGACGGGTATTTCAAAGAACAGGCGTGTAATAAACATTCGTTTTCTTTGCCTAAGAAAGAAATCTTTTTCAATCGAGACTTAATTTGACCGAATCTTCGATAACATTTCCAATACCATTCATGTGAATACTACTCACGAAGAGAAGTCAGATATTTCTACAGAATTGTTTAGAAGTATTTTTAATTACCTAGTTTTATTTCAGGAAGGTTTATTTATATATTTAGTTTGTAGGTATTTTGGGGGATTACTTTTGGGTGAAGTAAGGAAGTTTAGGCAATAGAGTATCAATTGATTTATTTTACGTTGCCTTTTCTGTGTGTTTACATTTGTAAACATGGATGATAAGTGCTCGACGTGGGGGAGGCGGAAGCTCGTTAAAAGTGGAGGGGCACCAATTTACAATGCTACCATGGTTCGACCCCGTGTGAGAATGGTTATAATCGTATATCGTACCATGACTCGGTACAGTCTCTCGTTTAGCTGCGTGGTCACTGTCTTATCAGTTACTTCAACCATCTTCCAACCGAAAGGCCAACCTTGACAGTGGAAGTAGAAGAAACGAATCGAAGCGACCGAAAGTGGGATTCTTTGGCTAAATATTGTTTGGGTTTGCAAATAATGTAGAAATAACGGACCGAAGCGACCGAAAGTGGCATTCTTTTGGCTAAATATTGTTTGGATTTGCAAATAATGTTACAGGAATGCCGGTATATCGACACGTTTGCATGCGCCCATTTTAACTTATTGTGTAGCTGAGAAACATATCTGCGGAAAAAAAGTGGAGGGGCACTTGTACCCCCTGGCTCCGCCGCCTCTAGCTCGACGGGTGTCCAGACGGAGGTAAGTATAGTTAGTAAAGGGGGTCAGGGGGAGGTGAGCAGGTGGAGGAGGCAGAGGCATGCAGACAGTGTAATATGATGTATGGTGGTGGTCGACCAATGGGCAGTAGTGAGGTGTGTGCGAATTGCAGGGATATTTTACAGTTGCTAGAGAAGTGTGTTGGATTTGAGCGGGAAATTGCGGAGCTGAAGAGGAGGCTGGGGAGGGCTGGTATACCTGTGGTCACCCCGATGAAAGTTACCTACGGTGGTGGGGTGGAAGGCGGACGGAAGGTGGTCATAGACTCAAAGAGGAAACGGATGACGCTTGATGTGTGTGTGTGTGTGGGGGGGGGGGGGGGGTAGGGCGCAACTTAAGAGGGGAGGTGCAGTATGAACATTCGGAGGAAGGAGTCAGGACAGGACTGGATAGAGTCAGGACGCAGAGTCATGGTAAGGCTGCTAAGGTTGCTAAACGGTGTTTAGAAAATAGGTTCAGTGTTTTAGATTCTGCTGCCTCTTGGGGAGAGAGTGAGGGAGGCGATGCGAGGGAGGAGGTGTTTGCTGATGTTGACAGGACAGATAGGGCAAGGAGAACGAAAAAGAGAAAGACAAGGTCGGAGGCCCGCCAAACGATGCGAGTTGCAGGTGATATAGGGTCTTGGGGAGTAGGTAGGAGAATAAAAGAAATTTAGTTGAAGCAGGGAGCAGCGTTGTACATGTACGCGGAATTGACAATGACAAGGTGCTCTGTGGTCCTGGCATCCACAAATCGGACGGTCTTCCTGTTTTCCTGGGGCGAAGGGGGGAGATTTGAAAGGACCGGCTATATGATATTGTGGTTGGGTCAGGATCGGATCCTGTAGTGGTGTTTCATGTGGGGTCCAACAATATCAAGGAGAGAAAGTCTGTAAAACTGGTGGAGTCGTACAGGGATTTAGTCGGTAAACTGCTTAGTAGAAATGCTATTGTAGTGGTATCTGGGTCCCTTTCTGTTCTAGGAGGTAGGGACGAGCGGAATTCAAGGATTATTACGTTGAATGAGGAGTTGGGGGATTATTGTGCTGATATGGGAATACCCTTTAATGATCACTAGGACACGTTTTGGGGTAAGGTGAACATGTACGGGGTGACGGGCTGCATCTTAACAGGATGGGAACATAAGTGTTGAGGGAAACGTTCCACAGGTAGCAGAGCCTTTTTTGGAACGAGCGGGATGGGAGACCAGAGGCAAAACATAGAGCGGACACAGGTGGGGTGAACAAGAGCGCAGGGAAGAGAACGAGATTACCGAGGTTATCGTCAGAAAACTATAGGACCAGTAGGGGGAACTTAAGGAATCCCGGTACGCTGAAAGTGTTGTATAGGAACATCCAGAGTCTCCGCAGGGAAGCAAGTTAAATTGCTATATTGATCGAGGCAGAGGACTTTGATGCCATGGGCTTAAGCGAGACGTGTTTTAGAAATGAGGAACGGGTAGACGAAGTAAGAGAGCGCGTGTGGATTGGCGCAGGGCGAACTGAAGGTAGGACAGAAAAAGTGGGGGTGGGGGTAGGCATGTACATCAAAGAGGATTTAAAACCGTCGTCAATCACAGATCTGGCAGATCTCAGCACCTCGACTGAGGTATCGAAATAAATTTGATGGATACAGGTTGATCTAAAAAACAAAAGTATTGTCCTTGGGATTGTGTACTGTGCGGTGAAGGGAAGCAAAGATGAGTGGAATGAATCAATATACTCAACACTTATCCCAATATCACGGAATTAGAAAACAAGGGGCTCCGTATAATTTTAAATTTAATGGACACATAAGGAAGGAGGCGTACAGGGCGGGAATAAGAAAGTAAACAGGAGTGGAAAGAGCTGTTGAACTTCAGAAAAGAGTTCGGTCTGAAGATTCTGTACAGGGACGCGACGCGACGGGAACTTGAGTACAGAATGCTTGAAGATTTAAAAAAACGCCATAAAGAGCAGAAAGGTCAATTATGCTGCGTACATGAGGGGTAGAAAATTCAAGAGGCGGAGAACGACGAGGAAGAACAAAGGAAGAATACCAACAAACACGGAATAAAGTAAATAAGATTAAAGACGATAATCGGAGAGTGAGAAACAGCAGAAACCCACCGGTACGCCAGAATGAGGTCGGGGAAAATTTATCGAAGTGTCTGTGCAGCGAAATTAAAGCTGAGGAGGTACGAAACGTGGTCTCAAAATTAAGGAACGAAAAAGCGGGAGGGGTGGACGAAATTCTTAACGAGTTCATAAAAATGGAGGAGAGGAACTCTGTAAACGCCCAATGGCACTATTTAATATAACCATAAAAAACAAGAGGTCCCAAAAGAGTGGAGAGAAAGCAAGGTCACATTTATACACAAAATGGGGAAAGGACGTTTTTGATAATTATCGGGGGATTTCTGTTTGGACAGTACCAAGGTTGGAAAATATTCTGTAAAGTCCTGTATGGGAGACTGGAGGAGGTGATCTTTTTTGGGTGAGACTCAGAATGGCTTCAGAACAGAAAGGAGAGTCCCTGACCATCTTTTCACGCTATCCTAAATGGTAGAATCTGCAAACGCCAAAAGAAACAAATGTTTATGGCCTTTCTGGATGTTAAAAAGTCATACAACAGAGTGTGGAGGGAGGGCATGTGTCGAAAGATGAGGCCCTGGGCGTGGAAGGCGAGTCTGTTGGAATTTTGAAAGCATTATATAAATATGAGTAAACTTAGCCTAGGTAACATAATAACAAAACGTGTGCCTTTGGAGAGGTCCTCTCCTCCCAACACTCAGAGATGAACTGCTTGATGACATTCCGTTCCCCATTCTTCCCAATCTCTCCCACTCACTTCCCCATTATACTCCCAGTGAATCTTATTCTGTCAGACTGGTATTTTGGACATTCTAGTAGAAAGTGTTCTAGGGTCTCCATCACGTCTAAATTACACATCTGGCACTTCTTTCACTGTTTTTCCATTTTCACCCCAAGGTCCGGGGCCCGCAACCTCAGCTTCAACAACAGGGACCCCTCCAAAGGTGCCATCAAGGTACTATTCATAACATGGGATCTCTTTACCACACAGACCACTACATTTGACCCCCACACGCCAATTAAGGTTACCACCCTCCCTGACTTTTTCTCTGTGATCTTGTTTGTCCCCATTTCTAAGTCCGAGATCTCCAGTGAGTAGTTCTTTATTAACTCCCACACTTGGACCATCCACTCTCTCTTTGAATTCCAAATATTCTGGAACATTCGTTTACACCATCGGCTGACGGGGATATTTACCAAATAGGTAAGATAACATAGCTTAATTAAGTCTTTTCTGCCCTTGATCCTCATCCAAGCTCACCCCTGATTGCTTCTAGTACCGTGGTATTACTCGACCCCGTTATCCATCGACCTGCATCGTTCTGAAGGGTTCTCAAGCTCTTTAACGTCGTTTGGTTTAGAGGTACCACTTCCGTATCATATGTTATACTTGGTGCACCCACCATTTCATAAATGGCTTTCCCCATGAAAATCTTAATGAAACTGCTTCTACCTATAAGTTTCATTTGGTTCAAAATTCGCTTCCCCTTCACAGTTAGTTTATTCGTACACTTTCGTAGGTGCTTCTTCCCGTAATGTTTATATTTACCCCCAAATACTCGTAGTCACCCTTCTCTAATACACTAAGAAGTTTTCGGCTACCTTCCAAAATACAGAACTTACCCACAATCCACCTTCGAGTAGGTTCCACTTTACGGCTCACGGGTATAACATTGCTTTCACTTTCATTTAGATCGAGTCTCCATTTGTTCCCGTATCGCTCAACAATTGCCAGCATTTTCGCTATCCTCTCTTCGCGTTCAGACACTAGGACCATGGCTGCGAAAAATAGCCCTAGAATCTTCAAGTCCCCAACTGCTACCTTCTCGTCGGAATAACACAACAAAACGTTTCTAAATAGCTAATATGTTTGTGGAACGTATGTCAAGGAACAAGCAGTCAGAATATTATTTTTATTTTGTAAATTTTTGTCGCGAACCGGATTGTTTAAACATCCCCGGTTATCAAATCTAAATACAGAACTTAGCAATTCCAAGCGATCGCGACTCTGGTGCATTCTATCAAAGATCAACATGATTTATTTAGAGGGGTTCCTTCTCTGTTTACGTTGGGCACGAAATCGAACGTGTTTTGTATCACTACATGTGCGATTCAACTTTATTTTTATCCTACAGGCCGAACAGTGGAAATCCCGTGTTTTACATTAATAGGTGTGTGATAAATAAAGAGCCAAAAACCGCGTCGAATTCCTTACAAATTTTTTCTGGTGGCCTGAGAGCTTGCATTTGTTCAAGACATTTGCTTCTATTCGGCGATCCCATTCAGGAGCAGAGTACTGAGGAGGTTAAAACAAACTCCACCAATCCTTCACTATTGATCTAGTATATACAATGCTCTAAATGCGACAAAGAGTTGAACTCGTTATACAATAAAAACGAAGACGTTCGATTCAGCACAGTTTGCGTAGAACAGCAACGTGAATTAAAAAGAGTGGAGTTTAACAAGATTGAAAACCTAACGACACATGTGTTCTACATGATACTCAGCCATCTTTTATACTATTTGCAGACTGTTACAAAGACGTCAGGGGGGACAGTTTCTTTATCCATTTAAAGGTAAGTTTATTTACATAAAGAAAGTACTATGATTACATTTCCTCGAGTAGTCTTTTTGAAAACCCGAAAAAGTGAGATTATGACCAGGTTGAATTCCCCGAAAATGTACGACCAGATGTCGATGGCGCCGAAAAGCTGAAATCGGAAAGATAATAACCGAGACCTTTAGAGGCATACATTTTCAGGTTACGATTTCTTGTAAACTATTCTCATTGTGTAAAATTACAATTTATATACAGTATAGACTGAGCTGCAAATTTGCTCAACATAATGGATGGAGATGTGATTTGCCTCTCCCTGTGCCTAACCTCCGAGGTATACGCCGACCATAGAACGAGGAGTTCTATTTGATTTGTCGCGGTTCTCTGACAAGAAGGCCTTGATTTATCCTATGCTGCCAAATGCCTCTTTATCCCTACACCTCGACTCTCCACCCGGAAACGAACTTTCAACACTATTGGTACAACGCGTCGATCTATTTCACATTTAGAATATCCAAGATTCAAAATGTCATGGTTTTCGAGAAACAAAAGATATGAGAATAGAGAGCGACGTTGTTTGTCGTGAGTCTGGTTGCAAAGCAAGAAGACAGTGGAAAACGATGACCATGCAGAGAAGTAAAATTGTGTATACGGCTATTGGTTAATACGGCTATGGTTAATATAAGTTATCTCCGCCAACATGTATGGTATATGGAGATTTGATACCCGGATGTCAGTTTTTATGCACCGACCCACAGGCGAGGTGTTTAAATGAGACATTCAGGTATTAAATCTCCATATACCATACATGTTGGCGGAGACAACGTTTTTGGCCCGCTTGAAAAACAATAGATACATAGTGGAAACAAATTGGTGGACGCCTTTCTCATGCTCCGCAATCAGTTGGACCAAACACTGGAGCGACTATAATTTTAATCTAAAAATAAATCGATAATGCAGATCGGGGGCTATTTTGTTGACAGATTTGCTCTTATTTTATTTTTCTCAAATTATTTGATTTAAAATTCGACCATTTAATTTATAACAGCAAAATATGATCGAATTGTCAGAAATCTGATGATATTTATGACTATTTTCAGGTTTTTGGTTCGATTTTTATATCGAGGCAAGCGAAAGCGAAATTCTTTCATTTAAACCATATACCCCGGATGTTTCGCATTCCCCTATACCTTGGATGTTGGATGCGCCCTTTACCATGGCGATTTGTCCTAGGCATTCTGACCAATCAGAAGATATAATTTATCGGGATATAGGGACAATGAGTTTTAATAGGGTCGGGTGATCAATCCGCGGTATATCCCTTTCTATTCTGTTTAATTTTAAACATAAAAATTATACACCCCACTTAACTTTATCCTTTGGATGCTGACGTGACATAGTAGTTGAATTAATTATACCAGACAATTGATCGGTAAATTAATCCAGGAGTGGCTAGGAAACCTAAATTGGCTATACATCCCTAATTACTTTTGCCATTTAACACTTTGAATCCCAGAGTCCGATTTTCCGGCCATGACCATGATGCTTCATAATTTCATTAAGTAGGACGGTTGCGAAGTGAATGTGCAGGGGAGAGCAATAAATATTAACAGGTCTACTCCCAAATAATGAATATGGACTCTTCCAATTGCTGCCATTGTCTGACATGGAAGATACCACCAGGGTTGAAAAGTTCTGGATGAATTTCAAGAACGTGCACTATACTCGTCAGATATACCGCACGATATTGATACGCTACCCTCCGGACACCAACATCCTGCTATCAGCGCGAGAACAATACAATATTTCACTTGCTTGAAGGCGCTTCAATATTCTAGACAAGCAATAGACTGGATAATCACACCTTCAAATTATACAAGTGACTTGTTGAAAAATCCAAATTAAGTGTTGTCCACGGAGGTGGCCTTAACAAAATTCACTTTGCTTTAACGCTACATAGGAAATCAATGTTAATTGTCTGCTTAGCCATTTTTCGATCATTTGGGAGGACAATATCGATATTTATCTTGCAACAAGAATGTATTTCATCTAATACAAGTAAAAACGTCTAGATAAAATACAAATATATATTGAGGGTAGCAACCGCACGTGCGATCATTCTTTTCAAAAAGAGAACATTTTTACTTTCACTCGTCGAAAACTGATTACACATGTCGAGGCCACCGTTTATTGATGCCAGTAATTAAAGGAGAGATAAATCACAGACTCAACGAAATAACTCAGACTAGATCAGTTGTGGCATAATGATTTTATTATATCGACCTACTATGCATTAAACCTGAAAGATAAAACAAAGAAACACACAGCTGAAAGACTGCTATTAACTTAGCGGCTATAGTACAAGCAGAATACTGAACGGGGATTACGTCATGCATGGCGCAAGAACGCCATACCACGACGTCATGATTTTCATTCATAAAAATCAACCCATAGACACTGAACGATTGTCAAAATATATGCGAACAAGTCAAGAATGGGATGAATATTGCAAGATGAATTGGTTATTACCACCAAGAGGGTTTCCGAGATGGTGTATTGAAGTCTCGATCTCACCTCTGGATCATATATCGACTCGTCTTAACCCTTTACCTAACCTGAAAAGCAGACGACACTTGCAAAAATAATTCTTGAATAACTAATTTTTTTCATTTTTTGTCTCAAAAACATAGGTTATGACCCCTCGTTGGAACGAGCTCGACGAGCTCGTTCCAACGAGGGGTCATAACCTATGTTTTTGAGACAAAAATGAAAAAAAATAATGAAAATTAATTGGCGATTTTTGAGAATAGGGCTGGCCGGTTTTGGCCGTTACGTTAGGTAAAGGGTTAACGGACTCGTCGAGATATGCCAAGAGACGAGATCTCGTCTTCAATACACAATCTCGGAAACCCGCATGGCGGTAATAACCTATATTTACCACAGGATGACGAAAAGAAAAAAAAAAACAACAAAACAAAGATACTGTTTAGCATGTGGCCAAAATATTTTCGATTTTTAAATATGTTTGTGGCGACACAACCGTTATATTTTTAAACCATAAGAGGAAAAAATGCAAAGCAAACAAAACGACACTTTATGCATCTTTATACCACCCGAGAAAACTATGTCTGTAGTTTATTAATTGATGCACACACTGCTAGTTTAATATTTCTAACATTCCGAAATTATAGGTCATATTTAAAATTCCCATGTACTCAATTTATTTATTTATTTATTTATTGGTGTTTAAGGGCACATACTTATGCACAACGGCTAATCATGACCGTGACAGTTTTACGGATGGAGGAAGCCGGAGTACCCGGAGAGAACCACCGAGCAACGACGAGCAGCTGCCAGCTACCCAACATCGTAACTACGCACTGCAGCACAGACGGGGTTAGATTGGTTGAAGACATGCGCACCATCGACGTGCAGTACGCCGTTGTACACGGCGTCATCGTGCCCCCATGTGGACAACCGGGGTTAAGTGCCTTGCCCAAGGACACAACGCGGGAGTCCGAATCGATCGCTCAGACGGTCACCGATCCGAGGATTAACCGGGCTAGACGTTGCTTAACGTCGGTGATCTGACGAGAACCGGTTACCGCAACGCCACCGAGCCCCCATGTACTCAATTTAAAGTCGTTGATAAATTTAGCAAACTGAGCGAAGAAAAACTTTCCGAAAATTTATTTTGGATGGTCTATCCGAGACACGCTTTGTTAATTGTAAGAACCTGATAGATGGTAGTATTTTCCATTCTGTTGGGGACAGAAGGAGGCTTTCCTCTGAAAAGTTTGTATGATAACGTGAAATTGAAATAGCGCCCTTTCAACAATAATCACCGTTCGGAGATCTTCTCGTTTCCTTGGCTGTTTCAGTGCCATATCCGAATGGACTGCTGCCGAATGACACAACTACCGTATTCCTTGAATATGTTTCGTCGAGCTAACAATATGTTGTTATGTCACACAGTGTTGGAAAAGTTCAAATATCCTCTTTAAGTCTCATTTTTGTCAACTTTCCTGAAAATGTATTTTAATTCCTTCATATAATCTACGTGGAATCAATACATATAGATATTCGGAGAAGGATGACACAACAGACCGGCCATGGTTAAAAAGACCTCATAAATGTTATTTCATCCTTTCTCTGAACCTAACTAGTGTCTCAAAATGACGTCAAAGTTATGCGGAATGCGATTTTGTCCAGTCCTAAGTTCTACTTTGCGAGTTTCAATCGGCTAAATCTATTGTCACCTAACTGTAAAACCATTAGGAAAAAGTTATGGTCGATGGCATGGACCACAACTAGATAAATAATTTTTTTTTTTGCCAGAAATGTCAAAAGAACTTTTTGTTGTTAGTTCATTTTTCCCCAAATAACACATAAATTTTTCGATTTTACCACTGCGGTAGAGGGAAATCTGGAGCCCATATTTAGTTTAAACAATATTTATTTCAGAAAAATATAAACAGTAGCGTTACAAATAGCACATGGAGTCGTGAATTCGACAGTAAGCGTGTAAGCTTACAGTAACCGTCTCCACACAGACGACAAAATGCATGTCACTCACAACATGAAGAAGGTGGGTAGTTTTTTATTTAGGAGTTCTTAGGAGATAGTGGCAGTGTAACTGGAACTAAAGCCCTGATAAGGCAACCACGATCGCCGCTGATTGCCTCGAAACTCCGAAGAGCATATACTGGTACCAGATAATTACTTTCAGAGTGACAGGACTAATAAGAGTTAAATGTAGAGATGAATTCATTCTCGAGAATCATAGATTTATAGGAAACCGCATAGCCGATTTGTGCAACATTAACGTCGGGTGTCTAGTGAAGCAAGTCACCCGACACATGATGGCAGTGCTGCGTAGACGCTGAATATCACTTTTGGGGAATAAACCCAACGATTAGTTGTGCCGACACCCAGTAGTAAAACGGGTAAAAACGTCGGATAGTACGTTGTCAAACCGTAACTGAAATGGAGAGAGATCACCCTACCGGTCATTACAGAATATTTTGGTAGCCAGAATATAGTCTTGGGATAATTCCAAAATAGAGATATTTTCGTTACTAGTAAGAAATTCTGACCCAAAAATCTGTGTAACACATTCTAGAACTCCAAATATGTCACGACGTATGTCCGTATAAATATGACAGTTTACAAGAAATGTTCCGTTGTTTCAACAGCTCCGCAAGTTCAAAGAGAAGATACCAAATTGTTATCGTACAAGTGGGCATTTAGATTGCTAGAGCCCATATTTCGAAAGAACGTGTGTTCAGGCTCTACCTTGGATTCAGCTGAGATTTCGCTCGAATCGATATTTTGAAATAAATACTAAAGGAAAAACCTAGCAGAGGTCCAAAAAAAAAAAAAAAAAAAAAAATTAGCAAGGCTAAGTTCAACGTTTCCGTCACCGTTTATGATGTTTGCTGATAAAAGTCAACAATACATTGCTTTATGCTGACTTTTGACTCTCTCAACCGATACACATAGGTCTGTTGGGAAGAACACCCACTGGTCGGTTAGCGAAGAGTATAAAATAAAGAGCGTAGGAGGGTTGGTAAAAGTTCAATCCTACAGCCCCCGAGGGCTGTAGGATTAACTTTTTACTAAACCTCCAGGAAACATAAATTTACCTAATTGCTGTAGCTTGTATTGTATTTGATGACTAAAGATTTTGAGTCAAGACTGTGTTCGATTTTGAAATGAGTTTTGTTTCAAAATATCTGTTTTCAGTTCACTTTAGGACTCAGACTTGAGGCTCTTTTCGAAATGCAGGGCCCTGATTAGCGTCCTGTCGAGTCATACGAAATGTGGTGGAAATTGTATCCTGAATGTCCGTCGAAAGACATGTCTTTTCAAGTATGAATCACACATCTACATGCATGTCTTCAGCAAACGCTACGATTTAGATTACTGAGATTTCTGCAGTGAAACAATTAATAATTTGATATTTTATGAATGGCAGAGGATCTAATTAACCCTCTCAACACCCAGCTTTTGAATGAGACCGCCTTATCGAGTACCATTTATTGCAAATGTGGAGTCAATTTTGCATTTAAAGGAAGGTTCAATTTTGAATTAGAAGACAGTTCTTTACATTTTGTTGAAGGTTCAAGCAACTATCTTTGTCTAATGGGTGTGAAGTCGGAGGCCAAGCACATGCAAGCGGGAGATGGAAGTATATTGGTTCGAAAGTCATTCTTCTATAGGAACTGACATTTGGCTTTATTTTTTGGTTCTATAATAGAAACTATAGCTTCTTATGATTTCGTTTCGGATTTAAAAAGGAAACTATCTTGGTTTCTATTTAATTGCTGAATAATTAAAACCAGGCATGAAATTCATTTCCGTTTCCCAAACGATAACTGATTTTATTATACGCTAAAAAATAGATTATCGAAGAAATTGCGAAAAGACAGAAATCGTGTCCCCCACTGTGAAGATATAGAAATTTTCACTTTCACGGTATCAATCAAAATGGCGGCTTACAAAGCATCACTTCAAGGTGAATACGAGTCAAATTATCACTGGAAATGATCAATTTGTTCTAAAAATGTATAATGAAAAGTAAATCTAGTGTTTGTGAGTGGATACCGATCATTTCCGACAATAATTCAACACGTATTCACCTTGGATTGATGCATGAAACCCGCTAGTCCAAACATGGCCTGAAAGTCCGTAATATAAGTTTTTGGTTTGGTACGTCGTTTCAAAGGACGTACCAAACCAAAAACGTATATTACAGACTTTCATGCATTGTTTGGACTAGAAACCCGTCAGCTGAATCAGATTGAAAGACGCTATCTGTCCCGAATATCAATCAAATCACTTCCGCGTTTCAATGATTCAATGCTTTGTTTACTTTCATGCATCAATTCTAGGTCGAAACGAGTGGAATTATCAGATTCGTATAAAAAGCGTATAGTGTTTTTGAGTGGATACCGAAAATTATCTTACTTGTGACCGAGATAAATGGTTATATTCGCTCGCGCAAGCGCTCGCGAAAAATAAACATTTGTCTCGGTCACTCATGAGATAATTTTCGGTATCCACTCAAAAACACTAGATATCCTCTATTTCTATTTTAAATCCACGATGGGAACAAATCCGGTTAATATTTGGTTCCATTTGGTTCCCGCACATGAATCATAGTTTGATCGTGGTTTGGTTTTATTTTTTGGAACCAGTTTTGAAAGTATTTTTTATTCTTATTTTGGTTCAAGGACAGTAACACATTCCAATCACTTTGTGGCTCCGGTTATGAAGCACGTATGAGTGCCCACGCTGGGTGGAGAGTTCACTGTCCCATCATTTCACAACGAACATAAAACTGCCACCACCGGCACATGTTTTGAAAGCAAAAAGACCACGTAACAACCTAATATCTAAGAGAAACAATATCTTCATACATGTGGGAAGGGAAAGAGAAAAAAATTGTTGAAACTGTCGCGACGTCTAATTATGACAAAATTCATTAAGAACAAGACTTGAATGTTTCCAGCAAACTAATGCTTCCCCATTTTACTACTTGCTGTAAACACTTTCCAGCAACACCAGTCTCGAATCAACACTTCGTTCAATCTTACAGACCCATGCTTTAGTACTGAAGCTATCCTACTGGGCCAGTAGGCAGAACGCAAATTAATTTGATAACACCGGGAGGTTAGAATTATCTAACCCTTCACTCGACAACCAGGGTTCAGCATGACGCTACACACGAAATCGCCATTCATATTTTTAGCATTTCCTCCTATACCATAGCTCATTTCACAATCCACAAAAGCACGAGCCTCCTGTGCAGAGTGTATGCAACCTGGAAACATCCTTACAAAAGGGTTCTAACGAAGATAGGCCTGAAACATGAGTTCACCGTGTTACCGATTCTGCTTGTATTGTACATAAAATATTTAGGAGAAGAGTTGATCGCAAACGCAGATGGGGTCAACGTAAAGGAGACGAAAATTCCAGGGCTTTTCTTTACCGACGACATGGTTTTATAAGTCGATAAAGAGGAACTACAAAAACTCGTCCCCTGAGTTCCAATGTGTTCTATGTGCCAGTAGGCACACAGAACATATTGGAACTCAAGAGACGAACTGTTAGCCATGATAGGAAATTACTGGGATAAATGGAGACCTGAACTGAAAGGAAACAAAAGCAAGGTAATACCCAGTAGCGGTAGGGTAAGATGATTCGCAAAGGTGGAGGGTATGTAAATTCTCTATTTGGTGAAGAGGAAAGCAAGGACATAACAGTGGGTAAAACGGAAGAAAATGAATACTTGGGAGCGAATTTATGTGGTACAGGTGGAGGCATATACAGAAACAACACAAATAAACTAAGACATAGGGGAAAGTGATACTCAATCAGGAAAAACCTTTTGGAAGGAATAGCTTTAACAGGGTGTTTTTGGAATACTTACTTCGGAAAGGGTGGAAGGAATAAGTATAACTTATGGAACGGATATGATTCCTCTAATCCAAACGGTAAAGTGGAACTTGGTCATTATAAAAATGATGCGGGTCCGTTGAAAACCAGATCAAATAACGCATCCGTACTGGTAGCGGTCAGAGTGGAACTCGGCGGATGCCAGTTAAAGATGGAATAGATATGGGAGAATTATTCTATCTGAATTATCTACTAACCCCCACCCCCCCCCTGCCCCCCCCCCCCCAAACAACAGATGGTGTGAAACGACGCTTACTCAAGTATGGAGCTCTAACATTCAGACAGGATGGATAAGACAGGCGAGGGAGCTGATGAAGAATAACTCTTTTGAGACCGAAGATAGAGAAAGGGGACTGAATCAGGCGAGTAGCGTTATGAGGGAAAAGGTGCTCGAGGATTACAATAGAATTTGGCAAGCTAGAATAAGGACCAGGAGCTCTTTAGACGTATTATATAAAGAAATTCTTCAGAATTTGATGAGTACCTAGATAGTTCGTTTGGGGTGCCATTGTTGTTCAAAGTGAGAGCAAGCCACTGGAGCTGAGGGGAAGAATCGGGAAAGACGTGGAAAGATCGTGCCCAATTGGGTAACTTAGGAGTAACGGAGACAGACCATGGAACATTTCATTTTCGAATGATCCTGATATTTGACTAGTAGAACAAGACTTTTTGGTAAAATAGTAGAAGAATGGGACGAAAACATAAAGGATAAGTGGAGGAGGAATGACATGCGGCAAGGGTTCAATTTTATAGTTGGGAGATCGCGAAAGCACCAACGAGGGGCGGAAGGAGGGGGGGGGTGTTATGAAACAGTTTTTGTATTACACGCCTGTTCTATGTAATCCCCTTTACAGCAACACTAAAGCGTGCGGAAAATGAAAATCTGACATGTGTGGAACGGAAATCGTTGACGGACTACTTTTAAAAAGAAACGAGATTTCACTGGAATTTTCTACAAATCGTGCAACGCAATTACAATTTGAATCGCTAGCGATAGCTGAAAATTGTTTCCTGAGTTCCAATGTGTTATATCTATGAGCCAGCAGGCACATAAAACACATTGCACATTGGAACTCAGGGGATGAGAGTTGGTTGGCGATAAACCAACTCTGCGGGTTTCCCTCGCAGAGTTGGTTGGCGATAAAATGTGTTCTTTTTGTTGATAGTTGTCAATGATGAATGAATTGCTGTGTGTCCTTCCAATAATTGTTTTTTGTTGACGTGAAAGCGTATAATAAACACAGGACGACACACGCGTGTGAATGGGTGCCTGTGGCCTCTCGTTTTATCATTCCGCACTGGCACTCGTGCCATATCGATTAACCCATTCACATGCGTGTGTCGTTCTGTGTACACGCTAAAAACTAAAGTGTTAATAACTACACTTGAAGTGCTGTATTTAACACTTACTAAGTGCTGAACTAGCACTTTGTTCAAGTGTAGATATACCAGAACTTGACAGGTGTTACAATAATACCACTTGACAAGTGTAATGTCGCGACACTTAAAAGGAAACAACGCAGATGACGCGGATCAGGCTCGAACTCTCGAGCCTGATCCGCGTCATCTGCGTTGTGTCCTTTTAATTATGTACCCACCAAGCGCAAATCAAATTATGGACGATTCTGGAAGAACCACCAATGCTAGACACATGGGAAGAGCCATCCATTCAAGGTTCAGATGTCTGACGATTGTAATGTCTAAGTGCTTAAAGCATTGCACTTTGAGTGTTAAAATCAAACCCTAAGAATTAAAATGGGTTTAACACATTGAAAGTGTCAGTTTTAACACTTTAGTTTTTAGTGTGCATTGACTGAACGTCGGGAGATTAAGAAGGACGCTGAGGGAAAGTTGATAAAAAACATGTTCGAGAAAAGAGAATTTTATGTAAATTCTGATACAGAGCCCAAAAGTTAAAATCATTTCTGGTAAAATAAGCCTTTTTGTATACTCCTTGTCATAATTTCCATCCGCACATAAGTTACACTTTATAAAATTGAGAGGATAATTCGCAGTTCAATACCGAACCTTTCCACGCCCTTTCTTTGATAAACTGAAACTTTTACTCACATTTTTATAAAGCATAAATAACATGCAAATGGGGAAAAATGAAAGTATAATATTTATGGTACAATATGTCAGCTTCTTTAATTTTTGTTACTCGAGTGTGATTTTATTGAGTATTTCGAGCTGGTTTATAACAAATAAATTATCTCAAATAAATGTTTTTTTTCTTGAAAAATAAACTTCCACTTCAAAATACCCTTCTCGTATACATTTTTGCCCCAAACCTCAAAATAAATGGATTACATAGGCATTTTAATGAAACTCGTCTCGTTGGGGTTCGTCTTGGAATGACCATTCTTACTTTCGTCTTGTTTGGGATCCGTCTTGTTGGGAATAAACCAAGGCATAGACACGGATATTTGAGACTCTATTGATTACAATTTGTTTTTGATAAAGGATGAACTTATTTGTAGCTTGGCTAATTGTATTCACTTCAGAATTAATACAGTGAAACCTTATTAATTGAATAGCCATTCTGTCAATGAAAATTATTCAGTTAACAGGATTATTCACTTAACGGGGAGGGGGTCATTTTGCTGAATTATAGAGATAAACTGAGCATTTATTTTATTATATCCTATTTGGAAGAGCAGACTGGGCTCTGTCAAACGATATATAATAGATTAAATGACTGTATTGGATGTATTGGTACCAAACAGACGTATAAACAAGGGGGATGTTGTGATGATCATGTTCATTTCTCGGCATATTACAAGATTTTTTATTCAATTTCCAAGAGCTTGCTCTATAACCAATATCGAATTAAAAAGGTCAAATTTGTCCTGAATGTGTAGTAAAGGATTTTGTGTTTGGAAGTTATTTCCATTAACCGGGTTATTCAATTAAATGATATTCCATTAAGTGGGCCCACTGTATTTAGTATTTCAAGGCAATATGGAAAAAAAATAATTAAATAGAAAAACATAAATAATTAAACGAATTTAAAATTATCAAACAAAAGCGAAAACGTTTAGACAAAATACAAATCCGTGTTGAGGTATCAAAATTCCACGCACCTGCGAATTAAGAAAGTGTAAACAACAAGAGTGCCGATGCGAAAAAGCTAAAATTACAAGTAAACACACTCACTTCATTACACGATTAAGGAGTAGAACAATTTCTGTCTCATCGCCCAGTATCACGACAGAAGACTGTTGTCCGATAACGGGTATGTTCAAAGACATCCGCACAGGCATACAACTGTCAAGGGTGGATGCTAGTTTATGTGGGTTGGACCATCCCAAGATATAAATATTAGCCACAATAATCGTTGTAAAAGCTGTTGCAGAATACCACTGCATGGCATTTCCGAGAAGCATGATTATGTATTACTGGCGCTCAGCAAGGCATGGAGGACATGGGCATTTTGGGTGGGATTAAAGCGTTTTAATGCCAAGGCATATCACGAAGATCGAAGTCTTGAGTTGGGAATGGTATGAAGTGGGCGTCTCTCTCGCGTTGGTGGGGCCAGGGAAGCATATTTTTCAAAACCTTCTCCGGGAAGGTTTATATCTGGGCCTGCCCGGCGAACTGTTTAAAAAATATACCCCAATGGCGTTATTGGAGACATTTAATACTCTAACGAACGTCAAGCGTGGTATTTCATCTGCATGACATTAGCTGATGCTCCATGAAGATATTGAAATTCAGGATTTTTAGAGGGAGGGGGTGGCTGTATGGGTTTGGGGGGCCCCAGGTTCCTACAAGCTATGCCACTGATGTGTCTTTAAAATCCGTTCGGCAAATTTATATCAGGAAAACCTTGGTCACTCACTCCCCCAACCCACCCAACCCCATTAGAAGTTAGCCATAGACCTGCACACGGGTTTTAGAAAGTTAGATTCCCCTGAGAAAGAAAATACGATAATGATCACTTATCAAGTCTGTAGCCAAGTCTTTAAGATTGAAAAGGTGAAAACATAGCAAATATTGGAAGATGCGAATACAAATGTTGAGGGATGATTCGTTATTTCTCCTTTCTTCAATGCACTCATCTGGGATTTGTATTAGGGCGTTTTACGTAAATATCTCGATTAGCTTTGCGTCGAAAGTTTATCCTGAATTGAAAAAGAATAATTTTCATTTCTTGCTCTAATTTCCCAATTGATTCACAACTGTGTTAGAGAAACATGGGAAATATGGTTTCTGTGAATAAAGAACGGAATGAATTATTTAAAAAATACGGGGCGTATTGATTTTAGAAAATGACTTACTCTTTATAATTTGTAAGTTTTTATTCTTCCCAGGAAAAAAGCAAATTTCACCCCCGAGACTTTTATATTAATGGAAAGGACAGTAGCAGTGGTGATATGTGGGTATGGTGCGTATTGATTCCAAAAATGATATCATCGTTATGTGATGAACATTTTTTTTTACTGTTGATGAAATTCATTCAACCAGTGAAAAACATGCGCCGTGGGCATAAGTGCCCATTGGTTATAGCACACTATGACGGCTTATGAAGAAGAGACCGAATCGGTCAATAAACTGGCATTCAGACAATATAAATACTTCAATAGAACAGTGGAAAATGGTGTTTTGTTGTTTCGATATTAAATAACGTGGCACCGGGGGTAATGATTCTTCGTGGTACGCGTACACGTGGAGTGTTTGTAAATAAATGCCAGCGGATCTATGGCATCAGTAGAAAATAAAGCAAAGTTTCCAAAGAATATCTATCAGTATCTCACATCTCAACACTAAGTGTTCACTTCAGTTCTTTGTTCAGCGAATGTGCTTTTACACTAATTTGCAAGTTTTTATTCTTTGGGATAATGAGCAAATTCTACCCTCTAGACTTTTAGATTAACCCTTTACCCAACGTAACGGCCAAAACCGGCCAGCGCTATTCTCAAAAATCGCCAATTAATTTTCATTATTTTTTTTCATTTTTTGTCTCAAAAACATAGGTTATGACCCCTCGTTGGAACGAGCTCGTCGAGCTCGTTCCAACGAGGGGTCATAACCTATGTTTTTGAGACAAAAAATGAAAAAATTAGTTATTCAAGAATTATTTTTGCAAGTGTCGTCTGCTTTTTACGTTAGGTAAAGGGTTAATGGAAAGGACAATAGCAGTGGTGGCATGTGGGTACTGTGCGTCTGAATGTGGTGGCGCCGAAATGTTGACAAGGGGTAATGGTTTCAGTGAGGAAAACTGGCGAAGAAAATTAGGCAACGACAACATTGGTAATGTTATGGAATTTATCGTAATATTTAGGAGTCGCGTAATCTTCTTCTCAATTTGGAACGTAATTTCAGTCGATTTCGCAGTTACGGCGTCACTAAACTGCAGAAACATTACTATGCACGGATCAATAACGTAAGTCCATTTTTGTAGGTTTTCGCTCTTTGTCAAAAAACGGACAAAACCATCCAAATGTCCTATTTGTTTTGTATGGGAAAATTGGTGCCACACGCAATTCTTTGCAAACATTTTTGAACTTTGTTACAAAATCAATCCAAGTATTTTTCGAACTGCTGGAGATTTTTTCCGTTGAAACCCAATGGAGAATTTATACAAAAATCGTCTACGTTGAAAAAAGTATAGGTTGTCCTATTATAAAGGCTATTATTATTATTATTATTATTATTATTATTATTATTATTATTATTATTATTATTATTATTACTAGCGTTCGGAAAAGCGGATAATGGGACAACTCCAGTCTCTTTATTTTAGTTTTTGTGTGATCGTTTTTTTATTATTACCATTAGTGGGCGACCGTGCCCAGGAGAGACTTGAGAAATAAATAATTTGCATTATATTGAAAGTGAGATTATTATTCGCTTTGTATTATAATAATAGAGTCGGCCGTCGTATTGTAAAGAGGGCTGTTATTTTTAACGTTTGGAAATTCCCATAATGGACAACCTCAGTCTCGATATTTTAGTCGTTGCCTTCGAATTGGTGTCTTTGTTCTTCCCCCGTCTTCTGTCTCAATTCTTTCGGATCGGTCCAAAACGTATCCAGGGCATTGAACGTTCTCTTCGTGGTCATTAACCGTTCTCCGGAATATTTAAATACGTAAAAGTGACATCCTTCCAAAGAATCAAAGACAGATTTATTTTTCTGATCTGTCGCGTGTTCGTATTTTTTGTCTGTTCATCGTTTAATTCTATGGAATAGGGAAGACTCTAAAACACGACTTTTTGATCGTTCCTGTCCATTATGATACATCTCTGACGATTTTAGCTAGAATCGACGGTCTTATAATAGAGATTTAATTTCTCGTTGGAATATTAAAGACGACATTTCTAATGGATTTTCTGTTTGAAACTCTTTCTGTTGGTATTCTTGTTGTTTTTACGAAACATTTTTTTTTATCGAAATTGAGAAAAAAGTCAGGTGCCGGTGGTCCAGAAAAACAATGCAAGACACACTGTCCCCGGGTCAAATAATATTGGATAAATCAACTGAAAACATCTGAAGGGTGAGTGTCTGAAATTATGTGGAAAAATAAGGTTCGCAAAAAAAATGTTTTTTCATCCATAGTAATGTGAAGATATGAAGAAAACCTCGCTGCCTTTCAATATACCTTACAAAATAATCATTTGGATACATTAGTGAGGTTTCATGAAGTATATTTGGGAACTCAATATATTTCTGTATAAGTAAGTGAGTTTCAACAATCACATGATTACCCCAGCGGAATCCTTTGAGCTATCTGCTACTCGGCTGATATTCCATCCTGATGGCAGCTTTTCATGTCATAAATGATAGTCTGAAGCGTGAAATTTTGCACTTTACAAACGTTATATCAGTCCACGCTTGTTGAATTCTCCAAAAGCAAAATCACTGAGAGATGACAGATGACATGCAAGAATTTATGATATAAACAAATACAAAAAAAATTAAGAAAAATCTTTATCTTGAGGTTTCATCGATAATTTTATATTATGTAAAGAAATGTATGCACATATTATTACTCAGATACTTATAATTCACATCAAACCTTTTTTGGGACTTCACTTTCCACCGCTACACGGTTCTTCGGCCGTCGACTGGTGTGCTGTTAGCCATCACCTTCTGAAGGACATTCTATATTTTAAGGTTGAAGATTTTCGTTGTCTATCGGAACGCTGTCAATAACCGCGTGCATAAAAGTTGGGAAGGGCTTCAAACACACCTACTAAAATTTCGAAGGAGAACACCGAGGTGTAATGAGGGACAAGAACTCGGGTAAATGCTCCGAAAGCAGAGTAATGTGGAACACACATTGGAACTTGTAAAACAGACCCGATCACTTAACTTTGTAAACACTTGATATCAGAGCTGAGTTCGCTCCGTTGTGTTTCCGTATATAGGCAACGGCTGTATGGGAAAAAATATCCCAGTTGGGAGAACACCTAATCTGGCACCAATATCAAACCTGTAGAATGTTAACTCTGGGCTTATATCACATTGAGCTATACTCCACTACTGCTCCCCATCCAGTCGATACGAAAAACTATAATAATGTTCACGTGCGAGTGAGCGAGATTATTATTGTTTGAGCACGAGGGGAGAGGCTGGGGGGGGGGGCTGGGGGATCGAAAACTATTTTTTGGAACACCTATGCTCCATTTCTATTCTGTGACATTTGATGTACACCACAGACTTGCATGTATTTATACTTTTACATTTGGTATTGTAACTTTATTACCAAGTTATGGTGAGAAGTTGTAATAAACAAGGATTTACCCGTTACAGTCAAGGAAACCCACCTACAACAGTTCCCATAAAAATCAAGGGGGATAAAAAAAAACAGCACGTAAATTCCTTTATTACACACCCATTAAACTTTAAAACCTTGTATTTAACGGAATCGCCGCTATGACATAAATGTTTTTGCATTCAGCTGGTGATGTACAAGCCGGAACTTTTTTCCATCACCGTTTACACTAGTTCCTTTCTCGTCGAGTCAATAGTTACGCCTCGATAAGTTTCTAAATTTCGTTATACAGTTATCGATCGTCTGTCGCGTAGATGAAAATGAAAACGTCCAAAGCAAAATAAAGTCGGTTCACAAAAATTAGTTAACAAAAAATGAGATAATATTTAAAAATCATTTCTAACCATAACATTAACCCAGTCCTGTGGCCGTCTCGTCTGCGGATCCCGTTACATCTAAATTGGTCAACTTTATTTCAGTAAATCTACGGACATCCTGACATGCTTCGAACTTCTTTTAAAAAAGTTTCTCCCAGGTGTTTTGCAAATCTGCCCAAATTTGTTCTTTTATTTTTACTAACAGAAATAGACACCAAATGGTTTGGCGTGAATAGACAACAGCCGAAGAGAAACAGCTATACGAATTTCAACAAACACGCCCAATCGAAAAGATAACGAATGTAATTTAGACTGTTCCCAAAACAAGGTTGTTTTGATTTTTTACCGACCCATTTGAACAGTACAGCTTCAAGCAAAACAAACGGACTCTTCGCCTTTGGGGTTAAACATCTGAATTAAAAGTAGTTTATTTAACTTAATTTTATTGCATGGGATGTGTAATAAACACAGAACGCGATGTGTGTTCGAATCGGTGGGTGTTTTACATAACTCGTTGGAACGGAGTAGACATATTTCGCGAGAGCCTACGGCACTCGCGAAATATGAGTGCGCCATTCCAAAGAATTATGTTCAAACACACATCGCGTTCTGTCTATTTCTATTATCACAGAACCCGGTTTTCTAGATAAGCTCACTACTTTTCCCGCAAATGAGTATGATGATGAGAACTATTTGTGTGCAGATATTACTAGTTTACCGACAGCTGCTTTATCTGGCTGCAGTAGTCCGGTAACTATACTGAGTCAAAAAGGAAAGTATAATAGAAACAAATGTGAAAAATAGCATAAAGGATGAAATGTAGTTGTTCTAATATTGCATGTTTGTGGACAAGAAGTCGTGCAAAGAGTTTAATTATGTGTTGTTGTTGTCCACCCAGCTACGGATTTCAAAATAGCACGTGCTACCCGAGAATGTCAAATTGAATGGGTGACCGACGATTTTCTTTGTGTTGTGTTATGCTAGAGAGCCTGGGTTTTTGAGAAAACACACTAGTTTTTGTCTTCCAACATTTTAAAAAAATTCCAAGGTTAACTGAAAATCAGAGGTTGCGGGCCATTGGTATGCATGAGGCTGGGATACATCCAGATGAGCTCGCTGCTGAGTTCGAAGTCACTGTAGCCACTATTTACCGTCTCATTGGGAAGTACAGAACGACCCTCCACAAGACCGGCACATCAGGACGTCTCACTTGCGGGATCGCTTCCTTCCGGCGACGAGGACAGCAGCCATTACTCCTGGTAGAACTAACAATACAATCAGTGCACAAACTGTCCGCAACAGACTCGCTGAACACGGCATCCGCAGTAGGCGTCCATACCACGGACCAATCCTTACCCAACGTCATTGTACCGTCAGAATAGAATGGGTACGTCAGCGTGTTTGCTGGACTCAGCAGCGTTGGTAGGGCAAGAGTGTATCGCCGACGAGGAGAACAGTTTTCTGATGCTTGCGTGGGGAATGTGACCATTTCAACGGGGGTAGTGGAATGGTTTGGGAAGGAATTTTCCTGCACCATCGAACGCAGTTGATCTTCATCGATGATAATCCGAATGGACAGCGATATAGGGACGAAATTCTTGACGCTGTTGCTGTCCCGATGTTCAACTCTAACGTCTGATTGCATGATGTCACGTGGCGCGTATCTGTCGTGACTTTCTTGAGGAGCAGAACATCGAACTTATTCTCTGGCCCCCACTTTCGCCAAATTTGTCGCCAATCGAGCATCTTTGGGATCAATTGGACCGTCGGGTACGACTTCATGATCTTCAGACGTGAGGCGATTTACCTAATGTTCTAAGACAGGAGTGGAACGCAATACCACAGGGTGACATCCAGAGACTTATCAGGTCCATGCGCCGTCGATGTCTTGCCATACAAATTATGCAAATTCATACAGCTAGAATCGAAATATGAATTTACAATAATTTGTTTGGGATTAAAGTCGATAATACTAAAAACATCCTCAAAATTTATTATACTTTCTTTTTTGACTCAGTATACTACTTACAAGAGTTCATCAAAATCACCCGAAAATAGCAGGAACAAAAAGTGGTTTGATCAAGATTGCCAAGAATACAAAAAAATGATGTCTCTAAAAGCCCGCGAAATTCGGAAAGCGCCTGACAGGAAAGAAGTCCTCATCAGTTTTTACTCGGCAAAAAAGAAAGTATAAAAAGACCTGTGAAAAGAAAATTAAGACAATTTAAATCATCTCTGATCGAAAATCCTTTCAATGTGAGTCCCGGGGGGACACTAAAGCGTTCTGGGATTCCATTGATTTATTTAGTGATGCTGGCAGTTGTCCTGTAGACAACACATGTAGTATTTCACCATCAAGATGGGTTCAGCACGTTAAACAACTCATGTCTCCCCAAAACCCTCGAGTACCCATGACAATACATGTACAGTTAACAAGGCCGATTTGAATTTCCAAATATCCAGTAAGGAGTTGTTAAACGCAGTTCCATCCCCCAAGAACAATAAATCAAGTGGACTGGATCAGATTACTAACGAAATGATTCCTCACTGTCGTACATGGAAAACTGCTACTTTTGGCTGTTCAACTCTATTATTAGGAAATCATCGCTTCCTGACTCATGGAGATATGGCGATATAGCGTTATCAATCCACTACACAAGACTGGACCTGTTGACGACCCGCCTAACTACCTGGGGGATCGCTATCTCCAGCTGCGTAAGTAAACTGTTTTGCAAAATACTCGACAACAGGCTCTTAGAACATCTAGAAAATAATAACCTCATAAACCCGTGTCAGATCAGATTTAGACCCAATTGTAGAACTATGGACCACATCTTCACCCTCCACCATATTATCGATCGTTTCATGCACCAAGGCAAAACGATCACATGTTTCATGGATCTTTGGAAGACATTTGATACAGTCCGTCGTGAAGGCATTTTCAAACTTAAAAATATGGACTAGGTGAAAAGTTTCTACAAACTATCCAGGACATGTATAAAGAAGTAAATTTCTGTGTTAAGTTGAACAGTGGAATAACTGAACACTTCCCATCGAACCTTGGAGTTAAACAGGGCTGTGTTCTGAGCCCCAAATTGTTTAACTTATATATAAATGACCTACCAGAAATCTTCAACTCTAACTGTGATCCAGTCTATGTTAACGGACATCCACTTGGGTTGTTTAATGTATGATTACGATCTTGTAAAACTCTCAGACAATCAAAAAGGTCTCCAGAGAGGGTTAAATAAGTTAAGCCAATTTCTAGAAACATGGGCCTTGGAACTCAACACATCCAAGACTAAAGTTATGGTATTCAGCAAGTCTGATACAAGCGCAAGAGAATCATTCATCTACAACAGAAAAAAACCTTGAATTATGAACAGAATATAAATATCTTGGACTGAACATTTCGTCAACTGTTAAGATTGACATCTCTCTGCTTGGAAATAAAAGCCATAAGTCTGTTTACCTTCTCAAGCAAAAGATACGGTTAAAGACAATTAAGCCCGACTCATGTCTGAAACTATTCAGGTCTCTCATTCAGCCAATCTTGACAGATGGTTGTTCGAGATGACCTGTGTGACAGATTGGACAAAATGAAATATGACCTAAACCAATCCAAGTTCCTTAAATAGATACTTGGAGTGACGAAATTCACGAGTACCCTGGCAATCAGAGGGAAATTAGGAGAATTTCCTCTGGGCATCCACGTAATCAGACAGGTTATAAAATTCTGGCTGCGTCTGCTGAAGTTATCAGATTGTTTACTAGCACATCACTGCCTTATGGGCGCATTGTGCTTCATGAGTCTTTCCAGCTGAAAGCGCCGAAATCATTACTGACACTTTTGAGGATGTTTAACAGCGATATTACTCCGTGGATGATGCAGTTTACACACGATGTCTATCGGTGGAGGTGTCATGTTGCAGATTTGCCATAGCTGCCATTGTTGTGTATACCATAAACTTAGTCAAAATTAGTTAAAAAAGTCAAAGAAAAACATGCGAATGCATGTTCTTGTCCCCATCATATGTATGTACCCATGAGCGCGTGCATGTGCGATTGTTCAATGTTTGACTCTCTCCATTATTTTTGTCTTTTACTGTTTATCTGTCAGTTTTATCTTTTATAAATTGTCATGTACCCGTGTTATGGAACTATCGACAATAAAGATTATTATTATTATTACACAAGAAATAAAATAACAGTGTCTGTTTTTTTCCAAAACGCAAGTTTATTGATTGTTAAGTGGTAGATATGTGCGATATTGGAATTTTGAGTTCGATATTTTTAGGAGGTGGGTGGTTATACCTCGGTATCGGTTCGATATTTGACTTGACTAAGATTTGCTGACAGTACCAAACAGAAACATCTAGAAAAACAGAATAAGTAGTTGTAGTATCATTCTACCACAAAGCTAAATGACACTGCCAGTGATATCAACAGTGACATTCTTTTACTACCACAAAGCATATCCACAGTAATTTTGTAACTTGTTCTAAACGCACCTTAATGTGTAAAGACATATTTCACGCTTTTGCGATCTCAGAGCATGTTCCCTCACCACGCCATCTTTATGAGGTTCTACTAACAATTGACAAAATACCTGGGCAGTGATTTATAATCAGGTCTTGGCTGCCTGTTAAAGGCAGCCAAGACTTGACAAGAAATCACTTCTAAACAATTGAACATGTACAGGTTGTAGTCTAGTGGGAATTTAGGACAGTTGCCCAGTCCACTGGGGTTAACACAACTGAAAAGAAAATCAGTCACTTCTTTCATGAAAATGAACCTTTCAACTGTTATCAGGCCTCAACGGACACTTATAAATATTGAATGTAGGATAATTTGAAAATTCAGACCGTTTCGATATTCAAACAATTGAAATGCTTTAAACAATTGTGGACTTGTAAATTGTTAACCACATGTAATATCCTTTAGTGACTAGTTAACTGTGCAGCCAACAACAGAAAATGACATTAAGGTTAAGAACATGTCTCCGCAAAAGCATCTCTTTGAAAATGAAGATCTGCAGGCCTTCATATCGCCCCCCCCCCCCCCTCAAATTTATGTTAGTGGATTTTGTCCCCGAAATATGTAGTTGTGCATTACAAGTGGATTTTCAGCAGTGAGTATCAATTTTTTGCAGAATATACACATTGCTATTACCAGAACAAAGAAGAGTACACCTGGAGGACGTTCTGTGCAGTGGACGGAACATTTCGTCAGGTTTTCTCTCACATGTAAAAGTAAGAGCAAAGTACATGTAGATTCTGTAACAGTAGACCCACTATAGATCCACTACCAAATTTCTAACCATGTTTTAATGAATGTAAGCCATCTAAGCAAAGGTGTGTATTTTCTAATGGATGTAAATTGTTTAGGACCGCCATGCTTATTGTTTTACAATAAACTGAATTTTACTTCTTATATCAAGCAATTAAGAGTGGGATGTAAAAGGGTACTTGACCTCCTGAAGGTAGTTGGTAGCACTGTTTGGTGAGCTGACCAAAAACACTCTTCCATCTGTATAGATCACTTGTTACGTAAAAATTAGATTATGGCTGTGTGATTTACGGTTCTGCGAGAAAGTCGTTCCTCAAACCATTTGATGCAATTCATAATAGTCGTATTAGAATTACTCTGGGTGCTTTTAGAACAACGCCAACAGATTCAGTGCTCTTTGAGGCAGACGAGCTTTCCCCTGAGGAGCGCAGATTTAAACTATCACTCCAATATGTTTCTAAACTGTTGACTAGCCCTTCAAACCCTGTCCGTAATTGCGTCTCAGACCCTCAAAATGTAAAAGTTTATAACAGACACCAGAGACATATTCCTCCACTGGGAATAAATATTAAACCCCATATGGAGTCCGTCACACTTGAATCTGATTCGATAGAAGAGAACCGCGAACCACATATTCCTCCTTGTCATATAAGGAAAAGTTCTGTCTTTTTTAACCTTATTTTCTCAAGAAAATCTAAGACAATCTCCCTGCAGTACAAACAAAAATGCCGAAATAAAGTCTTAGTTTTGTGCATATACGCAGATCTATACAGATGGATCTAAAGATGGTGACAAAGTATCATCAGCTGCTATTACTGGTGATCACGTCACCTCAGTCAGTTTTATATCTAGCGCTTGAACACATCGATAATGTACAGGAAAGGAAGTTGATTATCGTTTACGACTCTCTTTCGTCTTCACTAACTTTACTGAACTCAAAGTTGAAGAAGCCTTTTATTTTGGAACTTCGTGTGAAGTTGAATACTTTCATGTCTGACCAATATGATATCGTATTTTTCTGGTTACCTGGACATATGGTATCTCTGATAAGACCAGGATGGTCGGTGCAGAAAAAGAGGGCTTTAAGCTTGCCTTGCACTGATTTTAAAATTCCTTTCACTGATTTTAGAGACATAGAAATAAGTACATCAAATCTATGTGTCAGGCGGAATGGAATGGAGCGACAAATGACAAACTCCATCGCTTCCGAACTGCTATCACTGATAAGCATCCGTTTTGTAACCTTTGAAGAAAAGATCACGTCGTTCTGACGCGATATCATGTTGGTCATACAAGACTAGACTAATAGAATGTGTTCCCTGCCAATATCCGTTAACAAACGAACACATTGTATTAGATTGTTCTGATTTTAATGACATCAGACGACGACGATTTTATAGTGTACCGTCTCTGAGAACTATTTTACACAATCACTTCTCAAGGCTATAGAATCTTTACAATTGTATTTTATAGAATTGCATTTCCTAGTTATGACTTTAAATTGGTTTATATGAACCATTAGCATTTTCAAAGATATGTTAATCTATCAGATGGCAAATTGCCATATCTTCTAAAATGCAAATGATCCATTTTAGACAGTTATATTAATAGGTAGAAAATACAATTCTAGAAAATACAATTGTAAAAGTTTTATAGTATTGGCTCTAGGTTAATTTACACGTTTTTCGTTCAACTTTTGGTATCATTATTCACTACTGTGCTCACTATTTATTTCAATATCACGATCATGTGCATTTTCCATGTTTTTCTCATATATTTTACTTTACGAAGGAATGGTTTTACTCTACATCACTTTAAATCGCCAAGGTATAGCCTTTGGTGCTGATGTGGCGCTTAGCACCAATAAACAAATAAACAAATGAAATAATAAATTGGAACTCCATGCAGGGATTGAAAATACCTACATTTGTTGAACTGTTTCTTAGGCCTTGTCATGAAATGACCAAGGTGTAAATCTGTTTTAAGCGTTGAACGAAATGTTGCTTAAGTAAGGCTGCACTGTATTCGAAAATGAATACCGGTATCGGTGTTCAAAAAAAATAATACCGCGGTACACCGGTATAAGACTGTTCAGATATCTGAACATACGTACCATAATCGGGACATGAGCCATGATAATCGGAACAAATCGGCATGCCTTGATGATGCAGTTCAAATAACCTTTTACCAAACGCAGACGATATTAATATTTAATTTTGTAAATAATATTTTATCGAATGTTTCCAAAAAATTCAACAAAACCATATCAAGTGACCCTTCATTGGAACGAGCTTATTCCAATGATGGATCAAATGATATTGTTTCGTTGAAATATTTTGACCGCTGAATTTGTGTATTACACGTGCAGGTGCGGCCAACTCGTTAGGTACAGGGATAAAATTATTCGTTCGAAACTATAGCTAAAAACTCAAGACATCTTGAAAACTAAATTGTGGGTAAATAAATAATGACGATAATCCGATGTTTTTTTGCAATTACACCGGTATTCAATCGATACTAGTTTGAATACCAACATGTATCCGTTTATCGATATACCCGTGCAGCCCTATGATGAAGTCTGCTTCATTCAATGCTAGCCTGTGTGCAAACCCTTGACTGGTTTTGTCATGAAACTGCAGAAGTCTTAAACAGCCATCTGTACAACCTTCAACCCCATCCCGATTATAAACACAAAACTTGGTGTAAACTGCAGAGAGATAGCTTGACTCATCGCATGGGCTGGATTTTTTCCTCTCTTTGTCATCAGGAATAATACAATAATCATGTAATTTATGAATACAGTACGTGGAGAGTGTATTATCACTAAATCACTCGCAGAGTGGCGATTTCACCCAAGCAATAATTGCAAATTTGTTGCAAAGCACAACAAGCACAAGAAAAGTTCCAGCCAATGGACCTCCAGGTTAGACCCGGAGGTCCATTGGCTGGAACATTGCTTGTGTATCTTTTCCGTATGTACAGAATTTGAAAGTGTTATGTTGGGTGTTAATTCCACTCCACGGGTGATTTAGTTACAATCCACTCTCCACATACTGCAAGTTTTCAAAAAAACCCAACCACACTGCTTTGATTTCTTTTTGGAATTGGATTCACGTATGTGTAACTAACAAGTGGGAAACGTTTTTGGATACAAAATATTGAACTTGTTGTCGACTGCTGTTGTTGTAGTTGATTTAAACAGGAAAAGGAAGTGTCATTCTGAGCAATTCTATTGATACAAAAGTTGAAAGCGGGAGTGTGGAACATTTTTAGCTCATTTCAGGAAAGGGTACAGACATACGACTCATATTTCGCGGTTTTCAAAGGTAGAAGGGAGAAGGTGTCAAAAACGTGATGGGAAGAAATATGTATGGGAGGGTGGGTGATTCCCCAAAATGCCAAAACCAAAAAATTGCAGCTTGTGTTTGCAACTTTTTTCCGCCCCCCACCCCCCCCCCCCCCGCCCGAAAAAATGGAAAATTATTACTTTGTTACAACCATCGCCCATTTTTGTAAGAAAAAAAAACTCGCTCACCGCTTTTGTTACAACAATCGCCCATTATTGTTACAATTTTTGTCTGTGTGAAAAATGAAGTAGGCCATTCTGCAAGTGATGCGAAACGTGACATTCAGTCACCATTATCGGGAGCGTGGTTGCTCAGTGGTTAAGGCGTTGGTCTTGAGATCGGAAGGTTGTGGATTTGACGCCTGTCCGGAGTAATTTGCGTTGTGTTCATGGGCAAGGCACTTAATCCTAACTGCCCTCTTGGGAGCACGGTTGCCCCATGTGCTGAGGCGTATCGCAAGTTGATAACGCCCATGCTTACAATCAATGCTTACCCAGCTCCTGCGGGATTCGTCCTTTGGAGAGTTGACAGTTACCCGCCGCTGCTCGGTGGTACTCGCTGGGTACTCAGGCTTCCTCCACATGTAAAACTATCTTCGACACAATATGACCTCAGCTGTTAAAGTGTCATAAAACACCAATAATCCAATAATGATTATCAAACCAAACCAAACCATTGTCGCGCATGTTCAGTATTAATGCCACACCCTTGCTTATTATTGGTTGATGTAGTAACCTGTCACCTTGTGACGTCATTGTCGTGGTGATATGTAGTGTATCGTGCGCATGTGCACTCGTATATCTCAAACGGCACGTGCCTATCGGTGCCAGTTATAGGAGATTCCAACTCTTTGAGCCACGGACCTTAGTATTATGTGATGTTGACTTCTTGCCCTTTTCGCAGGTTCTCATGCAGGTTCTCAACTGACGTCATCAGTCACGTGATCGGAAGGGGCGGGGTAAGGTTGCCATGGTAGACCGCGTGGGCGGCCATCTTGTGACGTCATTCCCATGATGACACGTGGTCCCACTGCTCATTGAAAGGTGACTCACTCTTCCTCGAGGCATTTCGACTATGGGCGCCGCCATATAATTGTTAGGGGTAGCACGTGGTTGCTTTGGTGCCAAATGGACAGGGGCGTGTTCTGGGGATGTGTTCAATTCAGCAGGAGTACAACAAATCACCACAAACAACCCAACAACGACCCAAATCTACCCCAACGGACCTTTTATTGGATCGAATCCCCACCGAAACTTACCCAAGCGGACAATGACAGTCTGGAACCTTGTATTTGAATGTCGATTGTCAAAGTAGTTACAACCGAATATCAATGTGATATGAGACATTCAACCCTTATCTTTTTAATTTCGGTGACAACAGTTACCTCGTATTTACGCATACTCGAAGATGACTTAGCAACTTTTGCATACTAGCGCTGGCTGCCTATATAGACAGCTGTACGGGCATGCAGACATTTGCAATATACATTTTACTTATTTGACTCTTGACAGGTCAGACCAACCACCCAGGCCTGGTTATCCCCGGTGGCAGACGAGATGACCCCTACGAGACAGCTGAAACGATACATTCCCTGGGGGCCACCCGCTGCTACTAGTACCACTACCTCATAACAGAGGCCACACCTCACACCCTTTTTATCCTCATCCGCGTAGAATGGTCACTAGTGATCACTACAGGCGATTACTAGTGATCACCACAGACTATCACTAGTGATCACTTGAACCGGGATGAGGATAAGAGGGGTTTGAGGGGAAGCCTCACCTCACACCCTTCGTATCCTCATACGGGGAGAATAATCTCTAGTGATCACCACAGTCGATCACTAGTGAGGTGATTCAATAGAACGAGCGAGAGCGACACAGTCGCCTTTCTTCCCTTGCCTTCGAAATTTGACCCAACACCTCACCACCTCTTCCAAGGAAGACCTGCCAGTGGATCCTACTCCCGCATCCCGACCACGAGCGACACAGTGCCTCGGCAATCCAAACCCAGCGGAGAAACTTCGACCAGAAGACCTCTCCACGTGACCCACCCACCCATGTGTGAGCCGGTGACCCTTCCCAGTGTGGAAACGTTGCTAAGTCAAATAAGTAAAATGTATATTGCAAATGTCTGCATACCCGTGCTGCTGTCTATATAGGCAGCCAGAGCTAGTATGCAAACGTTGCTGAGTCATCTTCATGTATGCGTAAATACGAGATAACTGCTGTCACCGAAATTAAAAAGATAAGGGTTGAATGGCTCATATCATATTGATATTAGGTTGTAACTACTTTGACAATCGATATTCAAAAGCAATCAATAAAAGGTCCGTTGGGGTAGATTTGAATCGTTGTTGGGTTGTTTGTGGTGATTTGCTGTACTTCTTGCTTTTCCGTATATACGCACAATACAGCCTAAAACCTGTCGACAGTGAATGTTAGACTGGAAACTATCCATCCTGGCATTCACAGCCGAGAGGATTTTAACTTGCTTTATGTGTGAACAGTACTGTTCCAAAAAAGAAAAACAGGTGAATTAAAATGTAATGGAGCTTGAACATCAAACTTGCTTCAGACGAACGTTAAGCTGACTTCAGGGAGCTAATAAATCCAGCACTACCTGGAACATATTTGATCTTCTTATACAAAAACACACAAACATGGTTGTCATTGGAACCTGCGTCATGAAAGGGTTTCAATGACGTCCATAATTTTGTTATAATATTTGAAGGAAAGTGAGGCTTACTCCAATATAGGATTTATTAAACAGAAAATCATTATGGATGAGGGGGTTAAAGAAAATTGTTATATTGTACTGGAGTATAATCGGTGTTCCTCTCACCCAGTGCCCACCCACCCACCCCGCCCCCGCACTGACCACACACTACCACTATACATTTTCTCACTCGATATCGGCTTACTATTGCTATATTTTTATCCGTAAACGTGTGTCTAACATAGAGGCCAGAAAGGGCAAATAATTACAGACATTAAGACTAATGCAGTAAAAACTAGAGAAACAGAATTTACTGCATCCAGTAAATTCAAGTCTGTGTGAAAAGGGTTAAAGTATCAGGAATAAACTATACAGAAGGAGAATTTATGGAGGCTTATTTTCAGGAGTAAAATATTTGGGTTTTCGTTAACAGTATTTACAGATATTCATACTGGAATCAGAACAATTATTTATAAGAAACCAGAAAAGGCATATATGTGACCAGCATTCAAAGGGTTCGATACTCGAATCAGAAATGGACATTTTTGGCTCTGCCCACTAATTTGAGTGATGAAATACGTTCATAAACTTTAGACATGCATTAAGGTGTAATAAAATTCATTTCCCAGTATTTCTGAATAATACGCACTTGATGACGTTGGTGACCTCTTTCAGGCGGACCCTTATGTGACCTCTGTGACCTTGACCCATATTTAGAATTTCCATCAAGTGTCGACTCATTTGGTGTTAGTTCCAGTTCCATTCATCATACCACGATTGAGATATGAGCATGACCCACTTATCAAAAATGTTGGCCATGCCCACTTTTTTAACGTAAAAATGCATGTATGAATCTCAGGAATGCTGTGGGGGGCGGGGGGGGGGGGTCAAAAAATGTGATTTCTAGCAATTATGAAAAATGCACTCAATGACCCCTAGGTGACCTCCGTGACCTTGACCCATATTTTGAGTCTCCATCAAGTGTCGACTCATTTGGTGTTGGTCCCAGGTCCATATGTCATAACATGCCTGAGATATTGGCGTGACCCACTTTCACAAATTTTGGCCACGCCCAATTTTTTTTACGTCAAAATGCATGTGTGTACATCAGAAATAGTTTAGGGGGTCAAAAAATGTGATTTCCAGCAATTCTGAAAAATGCACTCAATGACCCCCTAGTTGACCTCCGTGACCTAGACCCATATTTTGAACCTCCATCAAGTGTCGACGCATTTGGTGTTGGTCCCAGGTCCGTAGGTCATACCACGCTTGAGATATGGGCGTGACCCAGTTTCAAAAATATTGGCCACGCCCACTTTGTTTTTACGTCGAAATGCATGTATGTATGTCAGGAATACTTTAGTGGGCAAAAAATGTGATTTCCAGCAATTCTGAAAAATGCACACAATGACACCTAGGTGACCTCCGTGACCTTGACCTATATTTTGAATCTCCATCAAGTGTCGACCCACTTTCAAAAAATTTTTGGCCACGCCCACCTTTTTACGTCAAAATGCATGTGTGTACGTCAGGAATACTTTAGGGGTAAAAAATTGTGATTTCCAGCAATTCTGAAAAAATGCACTCAATGACCCCTAGGTGACCTCTGTGACCTTGACCCATATTTTGAATCTCCATCAAGTGTCGACTCATTTGGTGTTGGTCCCAGATCCATACGTCATACCAAGCCTGAGATATGGGCGTGACCCACTTTCACAAATTTTGGCCACGCCCAATTTTTTTTACGTCAAAATGCATGTGTGTACATCAGAGATAGTTTAGGGGGTCAAAAAATGTGATTTCCAGCAATTCTGAAAAATGCACTCAATGACCCCTAGTTGACCTCCGTGACCTTGACCCATATTTTGAACCTCCATCGAGTGTCGACTCATTTGGTGTTGGTCCCAGGTCCGTAGGTCATACCGCGCTTGAGATATGGGCGTGGCCCACTTTCAAAAAATTTGGCCACGCCCAATTTTTTACGTCAAAATGCATGTGTGTACATCAGGAATCCTTTAGGGAGGTCAAAAAATGTGATTTCTAGCAATTCTGAAAAATGCACTTAATGACCCCTAGGTGACCTCCGTGACCTTGACCTGTATTTTGAACCTCCATCGAGTGTCGACTCATTTGGTGTTGGTCCCAAGTCTGTAGGTCATACCACGCCTGAGATATGGGCGTGACCCACTTTCAAAACACCCCTACAGACACCCCTGATAGCCCAGGAATCTGAAAAACATAGGTGGCCGAGAACTTGTGGCTGTCTATCAGCATGCTAAAAATCAACGAGATAGGGCAATTCGTTTTCGAGTTATCTTGCGGACAAAAAAGTGATGAGAAGACAGAAGACAGGAGAAGAAGAAGAAGAAGAAGAAGAAGAAGAAGAAGAAGAAGAAGAAGAAGAAGAAAAAAAGAAAAATAAGAAAAAGAAAAATAAACCGTGCAAAAACAATAGTCTGTGTGTTTCACACAGACTAACAAACGTCATAATTTGTCAAAATAACAATATAAGTCTGAGTCTCATTGGAACAGGTTCAGTGATCTCATTCCAATGACATTCATAGTTTTATTGTTATGTTAAAGATTTCTATATCGTTTACTTCATTTCTAAAATACTGTTATTTATTTATGTATTGGGATTTAACGACACTTTAGACAGCCAGGGTCATCTCGTGTCGTGCCTGACAGCCGGAGTCCCCGAAGAGATCAGCGGCGAGTAACTGGTAGACTCTCCAACTTACTAACAAGGCAGAAGCAGGGTTAGCTGTGGTGGAATACAGTCTACCATCCACGTGCAATACGCCTTAGTACACTGTTCCACCATGATCCCGCTCGAGCAAGTGAGGTTAAGTGTATTTCAAGGACACAACGCGAGTGACTCCAGCGAGATTCGAACCCATGACCTCTCGATCGCAAGGCCGACACTCTATCCAATGGGCCACCGCAATCCCTCCTAAAATACTGTGGTGATCGGTTAAAGAGTATTGAAAAAAGACCCTACTCAATTAAGTCAATTCCATCGATAAAAAAGAAGAGAAATGGCGAGACATTCAGCAGATTACTGAATAAAGTAAAAAAGATGCCTCATCCAAGAAGACTGTATCCAAAAGCTCGCGAAAGAAACAGCAGTCCCATTGCCCTAAAAGTTAGAATTTTCCAAAAATAGTCAACTTTAGAACACCTGCACACATGGGTATATGCTGTTGATGCCGGACATACGCAACAGGTTTAGGTTTTAATAATCATGACTGAACCTCACGTCCAAATATTTTCAGATTACTTCATTTTTCACACTGACAAAAATTGTTACAAAAATGGGCGATTGTTGAATCAAAAGTGGTGAGCTCATTTGGTAACAAAAGTGGTTGTTTTTGTACAAAAGTGGTGAGCTGTAAGAAAAGTGGTGAGCTGTAAAAAAAGTGGTAATATACACTTTAAGATTTTTTTGGTTTTGACCCTTTACCCAAACGAAAGGCAGACGTCACTTGCAAACAAAATTTTTAAATAATAATTGTTTTGGCTTCAAAGACATAGCTTTTGACCCCTTCATTGGGACGAGTTCAACGAGCTATGTTTATAATCTATGTGTTTGAGACAAAAAAAATGAAAAACAATAATGAAACTTGAATGGTCATATTTGTGAATAGTGCGGGTCGGTTCTGAACGTTACTTTGGGTAAAGGGTTAAATAAAAAAATGTAAGTGAGACGTCCTTTGAAATGATATCGACGTTTGGGTATACATGTACATTGAAAACAAATACATACGCGAGGATATATACATGAACACGGAAGTTGCGCAATGAATTGCGATAGTTTATTTTATTTTGAATCGATGTGAAAACATCAACCGTGAATGATTGTACATGCACAGAAGTTAAAAAAATAATATATTTTTTTTTGTGTTGAACTGGAAAATGTCTGTGGGATTTTGTATGCTAAATCGGTTGAACAATTAGAACAAATAAAAATTTCAGAGTTTTTTCAGTTATTTTATCTGTACAAATCCAATGGGAAAAAGTCTAAAAGTGTTAATTTTTGTCACAAATCCAATGGGAAAAAAGTCAGAATGTGTCAATTTTTTGTTGCAGTTTTCTTTGCCCCTACAAATCCAATGACAAAAACAGAATCTGTCGACTTTTGCCAGAAACTGTCGTTGTCCAAATCGTTGAAAAGAAGAGAGGTGTGAAATATAACGATTACTGTGCAGACCACGTGCTTTTAACACGGGTTGGTGGCGGCAATGGATTGCAGTCTGTGGCATTGACACAAAATCGGTCTGGGCGTGGAAGTTCTTGATGCCCTCCGTGGATGTTCTGAATACACTGCAATTGAAACAGACCCAGTCTGAGATTTATTAACTTTGCTTTCTGATCGGAAATATTGTATTGTGCTTGAGCTATGTTTTTTTTTTCTCGGTATTTCCGAGTTGAAATGCATGATGTCAGATAACTTCTTGTCACACAGTGTTTCACTTCGATGTTTTTTTCAGCTATCTCGACACTTTCTTTTCATTCTTCTCATTTTTAACGCCCCCCCCCCCCCCCCCCACCGCTCATTGCAAATCATCTCATTGTAAATAGTCCTTCATTATTAGTTCAACTCAATTATTTTGATGCACTCTTCACAAATTGAGGGAATAAAAATATCATCATCATTAATGTCGTTCTTGCGGGGAGGGTCAACTGAGTGTGGCTGGAGCATTGTCATCTACACTGCTGCTGTCTGTCATTATATGCAAAGCGTGAAGCTCTAATTTCTGGATGTCTTTCTTGATGAATAGTACATCCGCCGTGGGCTGGTCGTATTTCACGTGTGGGCAGTGATGTCCACGCATGCGTTTACCAGGTAATAAAAATCATCATTAGCAAAATTTTAATTAATGAAGCACCGGGTTGTACCCGGTGCTTCATTAATTAAAATTTTGATGATTATTCCCAGCATTAGTGTTTGGTATTTAGTATTATTGCGTCCGTGGAAATATTGCCCACCCGTGGAAAGTGACTTGTCCACGGCGGCTTTACTGTAAGCGTCCCACGTTGTGTATCCGCATTTCAGTTTCGAGCGAACTACTCGGCTAAAACAAGTTTTTTTGTTTACCGACAAAAGCAAACTAACCCAGCGTAATCGGTGCGTTTTTTATGTCGGTGGGAAGCCGTGTGTCTATCGTGGAAACTAGTTGTACTTCTCATGTTTTTTATCGAGAATGTATCTCTAATAAAAGTTGAATTTTATCTTTTAAATAAGTCGGAAATTAGTCGTAAAACCGGGACTTATTTCCAAGATGTGAGAGTCAGCCTCATGCGAGCTAATGCACTTTAAACAAAAAAACCCTCGCAAATGTACGCATCTCTTAGCCTCTGAAAGTACTGTATAATCGCGGTTTGGGGCATTATCCTACACCTATCTGTTCTAGGATAAGTTATGATTTTCCCCTGTCCGCCCAAGTTAGTGGTAGCAGCTCAGGAACAGTCCAGCTGTTCTTTCTTTTGATTGTTCAGTGTTAAGAAGAGTTGTGCTCAATATCTCGAGTGGGTTGGTGTTGATGTATTACTAGTTTCTTTTGTAAAAAATGGAGAATCACTGAACAGGGATGTGCAGAGTGAACTCAAAATGGGAAACACTGCTACAAAAAGGTCGCTATGGAGATAGCCCTTAAGCAGGTAGGCCACCGATTCTGCAAAAATGATTGAGGAGAACAGCTGATGGAAAACGGATCAAAGTGAGAGAGAAGCTATCGACGTAAGTTATGCCGATACACTCCCAAGTATTTTACCAGGTATTAGAATGTAAAAGGCAAGCGTATCCCCAATGTTTGCAGAGTGAACCCTCTAAAAGTAAAAAAAATAAAGTAATAAAAATGTTCCCCAGTGACGGGTTTGGGAATGAAGACACTATCTGTTGGTCCCTAAAATAGAGGCGAGAGAGATTCCACGTCACAAAGCAATCAACATCAACAATAAGGAAAAAAAATAATTATGACAGAAGCGTGCAGATTCATCATATTGAAAAATATATCCAAACTTTTCTTCTGGATATCTATTTTCTAAAGGTCTGACAGATTACCTGATTACTTATGTGGGAGAAAATTAGCTGTACAGTTTTCACAAAGAATTCGGTTGGGGTTTGAATTTAGAATGCGTGTCTACAAACGGTTCTCGAATTCACATCATGTGTGGCAGACGGAATCGGATGAAGCGACAAATAACAAGCTACATCGCTTCCGCCCTACTAGTACTGACAAGTATCAGTCTATAACTTTTGTAGAAAAATATCACGCCAACCTGACACGATGTCATATTGGCCATACCAGACTTGTACATTGTTTTTTATTAAGGGTAGATTTACGACCAGAATGTGTTCCCCGTCAATGTCCTTTGATAAATGAGCACATTCTATAAGATTGTACTGATTTTCATGATATCATACAGCGACATTATAATGTACCGTCTCTGGGAGAAATATTTTACACAGTCACTTCTTATCAGATTCTTTCGTGTCTCAAAGAGATCAACCTTTTCAATAAGTTTTAGTTCTCTTCAGCAATTTTACGACATCTCATTTTCTAAAGCCATCGGGTTGATTTTCACGGTATTCGCTCAGCCTTAGTAAAATTCTTCCCTACTGTTTCGCTATTTATTTCGATGTCATGATCATAAACATTTTTCATGTTTCTCTCATATATTTTTCTTTATAAAGATCGTTCATAACCTTTTATCGCCACGATATAACCTTGGTGGCTGATGTGGCGCTACGCATCAATAAATTTATCTCCTTAGCTAATATTTTTTTATGTTTGTTAATTAATATTGTTACGTATTTTGACGTATTTTGGGACATATTTTTCTCTGTTTCATTTCATAAAATCTGCAGTGTTTACATCGTTATAATATATGTTTCTTTATTTTGTTTCACGAATTTGCAGTGTTAGCATTGCTAGTTAACAAAAACCTCAAAATTTCGGTTTTTTTCGGACCTTTAGAATATAGATATTTAGAAGGTTTAATAAAAAAAAATATTCGTTTCGTTTTTTTAAAAAAAATTCAGCACCAGACGAAGAAACTGTTTTCTTCAAACCACCCATTCGCTTTGTATGGACGAACACAACAAAATTTATCGCTCGCTACCTTTTCGACTGTCGACGATTTGTGTTTTATAAAACTCTCCATACGGTTCACACTGGAAACAATATCCTGTTCATGGAAAAAAATGAACGCTATTAATACACCTTCGGAGATCGACCGCGCGCTAACGAAAGACATATCTCTCAAGAAAAAAATATCAACAAAAATCGATTACGCATTGGCTAAATAATCAGACTGACATTGCTAATAATAAAAATCAGATTGTGCAACGATTAAAATTTGGAGACTGGGGCTGTCCATTATGGGGTTGTCCGGGCGCTAATAACAATAATAAACGACTGCACAATAGGACGACTCGATCATTATTATATTTTTGTTTCAAATTTTTTAATTGTCTTATCTCTCATCGGCACGGACGTCCCGGCTAATAATAATATTAATAAGGCCACACAAAATAAATTAATTGATTCTCAAGCAATTTTTTTTTCAAATCAGCGAAGGAGGGAGGGTTTTATTTTTAATTTTCTTTTGCAAAAAGTGAACAAACATGGAGAGGATTTTGGCTGTTTTTACACACAGAAATATTGAAAATGCATATTTATACAAATAAATTCATTTTTAATTTGAAAACTAAAACATTCCTCTAAAAACAAACTGTAGGTACTGCAATTCAAAGGCAAAATTTGATGCTCTTCATATTATCTTTGAAGTGAAAGTATTTAATCTATGGGGATTTGCCTCGTTACAATTTATGGGAGAGTGCCTGTAGGCACTCTCCCATAAATTGTAAGAAAGCAAACATATCGGAAACACAACTAAATAAAAATGTATCAATCAGAAAATGTAAAAAAGTTTGGATATCCCTGAGTTTGTACTGATATTGGAAGACACTGAAAGGCAATAACATGTCCAATGGGGGGGGGGGGGGGGGGGGGGGGGGGGTGTTCAAATTCAATGAGCGATTGCCTGAGAATCAAAACACTTTTTTTAGCCTAATAAAAAAAAAAACAAACAAACAAAAAAAAAACCCCAAAACGATCAAGCAACGACTGAAATATAGAAACTCCGTTTATCCATTATGGAAGTGTCCAAATAATAATAATAATAATAATAATAATAATAATAATAATAATAATCTTCACAATAGACTACTCGATTATTACAATAATTATTATAATACAGAGCGTTGAAGGACGTGATGTTAATAATAATATCCCTTCCAATATAATTTAAATTATTTAATTCTCTTTTCTCTTATCTGCACGGTCGTCCGGTAATAATAATAATAATAACTAAACGGATTGGTTCTATAGAATCACAGACTTTCCCTGCTGTACAAAACATTTAGCCTCTAGATAGAATTATGAGAATAAAAGTCTACCGCTTTGAAATTCTTTATCGTGAAATTTGCCTAGTTTGTGTTTGACAGGGCGGTGATAGGTTGCTTTTATTTTCTTCCGGATACTTTCAAAGAGGCGTTTATGACAATGCTCAGAGTAACTTTGTTTGCAGGAAGATTCGTCAGTAATGGACCGTACTCGCGTATCTGCGCTCCAACTGTGTTGGAAACTACCATGAGGGCAATGCCAGGAGAATGTTTGTATGGAAGACTCACTGCGAGCTGGTGTGTGCTCTCTTGTACCTCAGATGGAGGTCTCCTTGGCAACAGCCATACAACAGCAAAGGGATAACAAAGCAAACCCACAATATGGAGGTTGTCTGTCAATCGGCTATAATCCAATTACAGCTGTATTGAAATTAAAGTCGATTGTTTAGAGAAATTGGTGTTAAGGTCCACAAGCAAGGCGGCCCAAACTTATACTAAATACACACTTATTTACAGCTAGCCGAGGCCTCAGGGCTGTTCTCGATTATTCCATCAGCTCCTCGGGCTTCCAGAGTTGCTGTGGTTGCTGCGGTTGATGATTTTATCCATTAAGGCAACATCAAACGCAATCTTGAGCCATTCCATGTCCCATTTCTGGTAAAATTACATCAGGTGACAAATTTGAGCTCGATTTCCGTAAATGTTGGAGTGCAGCCTGACTTTGTATGAGAGGTTGATTAATTGTAGGTTTAAAATAACTATGTACCTAAATTCCCCAATTATGTTAGTCATTATGTTAGTCATAATAAAAAATACCACCCCCGGTACCAAATTTCAGCGCTATATCTCTGAACATATAATTGTGCTTACCGGTGTTGTTTTGGTTCAAGTGTTAATACAACGTTGAATGTAATTCACTCGAAACCCTTCAAAACTCATTTTAAAGCAGAAAAACATCATTCATATAGACTTTCACCTGTAACCGGGGTCAAGGGGACATAATGCTCAAATGAAGATTTTCTTCTTTTTTCAAAAAAAACATTCAAAGTCCAACTAATTTTAAAGCAGAAAACTTCGCAAAAGTAGACAACCAGTGGTCAAGAGGTCATACGGGTATTCTTTGCAAATACCATTTATCTGTAATGCTTGTATCACACCTAACTTGCGATAGCCTTGACTTGACATGCATTATTAATAACTGCAAATGATTTTAGCATAAGTTAGATGTTCGGAAGCCATGAGGTGGGGATACAGTTGGAAATTCAGAGGGGACACTCCCCTCCGAAAAAGAACCTCTATCTACGTCCCTGCTTCATCGCATTCATCAGGACCCTAGAATTAAAGAAATGCCATTCTCGTGGATCCATTTTCCATTTTTATCCCACTGTGACAAGTCCAGTGTGTCTTGGACATTTGTAGCCCCCTCCTCTACAAACACACTTTCATTGACCGGAAGGTCAAACTACCTCCGATTTTGTACCTGGCAGCCAATAAGAGAACACAGTTGCAGCTATTACACAAACAAGTTGAAGTGAAAATAGTACGGAGGTTTTTGAACAGATTATCATTCCTTTTCTCATGATGCCATGAATTTGTTTTTGTTCAAATATTATGACAGGACGTATTTTAGGCACTTTCAGTTTTGTAGGTGCTGGAATCTTTCATATCAAAAGATGTTAACCGGCGTCGAATCCTGAATTCGATACACTACCAACTTCGGTTGCAGAGCTTATTTTTATCAATAGGAAGAATATTATGTTTATAGCTTTCTTTTTGTCATTTCCGCCGACATTTCCTCATTGAAGGGATGTTTGTTTCGAAACATTACGTCTGACATTCCATCAGTGTTTTATGGTTACGTGTTATTTTTTTCAATAAACACCGGCTCCTGGGTCGGGTTTTGGATTCACTATATTGCTCACTCTCTGAGACCACCAGTCTATTCTGTAAGAAATTCGACGATGTTATGGGCAATTTGTTTACCCATTTTTCGTGGAGTTTACGAACAGACTAATGATGATGAAAAACGATGTCCGTTTACTAACAAAGATATAAAGAATGTCTACGCTGTTTTAGTGAATGTCAAGAATTAATTCCCGATATTCACTAAAATAGTGTAGATTTTCTTTTTAGTATATGCTACGTGACATTTTACTGTGCAATATTCAGCCCAATTTCACTCCAAACACGTACGTTTCAAAACAATAACAACGATCTGCTTATCGTTCATTCAAGGCGACGTTCAAAGTGACGTTATGATCCGAAGCGTAACGTCATTTATGAAGCTACTGAAAAAACTTATCGTGTGGACCTGAAAATATTATTTTTCAGTCGCGCGAAATAAAACTTTCAGGTCCACACTCATGAGATAATTCCCGGTACTGATTGAAACAGAGTAGATTTTCTTTTTATTATATGCTTCGAGACATTTTATTGCACAATATTCAGCCCAGTTCGACCTAAAATGCGTACGTTTCAAAACAATAACAAAGATCAGCTGATCGTTCCTTCAAGATGACGTCATGCGCCGAAGCGTGACGTCATTTAGGAAGCTACCGAGGGATATTTCTCGATATCCATCGAGTCGATGGAAATCGAGAAATATCTTTTAGATAATTTGCGACAAGTCAAAGTGTAGCGTATAATAAATACGCATATTCTTTTGTGCTAACTTTCTAGATATTCTAATCAAAGAATATTCACTTCACCCTGGAGACATCAATGTATTAACACAATTAGGACAACTATGCGGCGCAATCACAAAATATTGGCTTTTGGTGAGACTTCATTCAAAATTATTCAGTACACAAATATATATATAATGATATTTGAAATGTCATAAAAGCTTCGGTCAAATCAAGACTCGATTGAGAGACATTTCTTGCGTTGATTCAAAGCAAATGAATGTTAAGGTATTTTTAGATTTAATTGTCTAGAAAACTTCAGTTGGTCGGAAACGCGAACTGTAGGATTCGCATTTGCGTCCAACCGAAATATTCCAGACGAATGAATCTAAACATAAGCGATGCACCATTTAACTGTTTTCCCAACGTAACGGCCAAAACCGGCCAGCGTTATTCTCAAAAATCGCCAAATAATTTTTATTATTTTTTCGTGTTTTTTGTCTCAGAAACATAGGTTATGACCCCTCGTTGGAACGAGCTCGTCGGGCTCGTTCCAACGAGGGGTCATAACCTATGTTTCTGAGACAAAAAATGAAAAAAAAATAGTTATTCAAGATTTTTTTTTCAAGTGTCGTCTGCTTTTCATGTTGGGTAAAAGGTTAAGAACGGGACTGGTCCCAGGCCATAACAGAGTCGCATTCTTCTCATAACTTGACTGATGCCTTGAAAACTTGCACAAAAACAAACTGTTTTATGAATTGATACACGACTTAAATCACACACTACCTTCAATAAGTTCAATTATAATAAATCGTCGGCCTTCCGGTGATTTGCCGAGGTTCTTTAACGAGGAGGCCTGCATTCACCCAGTGCCCAACATGGGTATTTCCCCACTCTCCTTCCTAATCTTCCAGCATTCAGTCAAGGACTGTTTCATAATCCGCCCCCCCCCCCCTTCTATAAAAGTGACCCTTTTCCTCATGTCATTCCTCATCCAGCTATCCTTCATGTTTCCATCACATTTTCCATTAGTTTTCCAGGGAGTCTTGTTCCCCTAGGCACATGTTTGGGGCTTTTTACAATGAAATGTTCCAGGGTCTCCGTTACACTGAAGTTACACATTTGGCACACTCTTTCCTCACCTTTCCCGATTCTCCCTCTTCAGCTCCAGTGACTTGCATCTCACTTTGATCAACAATGACAGTCCCTCCAGGTACTCCTCAAAAGCTGGCGCATCCTTTTTATATAACCTGTCTAAAGAGTTCTTAGTCCAAATTCAGCTCGCTTGTTTCTATTTCTTTGTTTCTAAAAAGCTACTCCCTTGCTTCAACCCCTCTTCTGGATCTTCTGTCTCTATAGAGTGATTCTCCATCAGCGCCCTCGCCTGCCTTATCCATCCTGTCGGAAATAATATGTTATAATTCCATATTTGCTTAAACGACGTTTACACCATCTTCAAACATTCATTGTTACGGACGTGTAAAGTAATGAGCCGGTTCCTACTTTTTAACTCTGGAGCAATGCTGAATGTTGATGGATATAGGCCCACAGCTAACTCCAGATATTCACGGGGGTGAGGGACTAATGATTGCCCGACAAAGAACCAAATCTACAATCCAGTTGCCGGTACCTCTTCCGTAAAACGTTACGATGAAAATACTATATTTAAATACTTTTTTATCAATGTTGAGCTTTTTCTGTTGGATATTGAGCAAAATGGAGGACATGGTATTTCGTTTCACTCCACTTAAAGAAGAAGGCTGTTGATTTGTCATACAAAGTAGACCAATTAATGTGTTTAATCTGGTGTCAAATGGCTGAGGGTTTAAGATATTAATTAGGCCCCACAAAGTAGATTTTCTGTTTCTCAGACCATTCTCAGACCATTTTTATAAAATTGTTTGCTTGTGGGCGATTTTTTAAATTTTATTTTTTATTTATGTAATTATTTCTTTGCCACCAAAAGTTCATATTCTTGGTTTGTTTTATGTTTTAGGCCTCTTAATCTCCAGAAAAGCATGGGTGGTGGTGTATTTCGTCCCTTCAGTGCAATAAGACCTTGCAATGCTAAAGCATTGCAACGCCTTATTGCTCTCAAGAGCATGTGGCAGCCAAAATAACCATGCGGGAGGGCTTGAGAAATAGATTCTTAACTTTCTTAAGCCTTAGTCTACCTAAAAATGAGTCTTCTGAAGCCAGGCTCTTGTGCTAGTTTGCAAATGCAGGAATTAGAGTTAAATGCATTTCTGAAAACCCCCACGTAACTCCACTGTATATGTGTTTTCCATGTATCCTCCATTAGTTGTCATATCGTGAAACATTGAGCAGTAAAGGTCATTCATTACCTTGAATGTACGGTAGAAAAAGCGGCAACTGGCTGCCTCTGCCTCTATCGTAGTTTTAACTGTAATTTTTCAGTGCTGTGGAATTTATAAAGGTATTTCCAATTTCTGTGACTAATTATAAGGGCTGGATAAACAAATAACCAAGCTGATAACCACATATGGCAGCTTTATACTTACATGACAGTCGCCGAACAAGCCACACTGCCAATCCGTTTTTATTAATGCTGAAACCTCGGACAGCTGGCATTTTCGTGTGGCTGTATAGGAACATCGATTCTGACTTCTGGAAGGTGCGACGTTGTTGGGATGGGAGTGGAGTGGTTTCTTGGAGTTGCACATGTGACCCCCCCCCCCTCCACCCCCATCCCTAATTAGTTTTCCAGTCGGGACATTTTTGTCTGGATTTGAGTCTCAGGTATCGATTCTCTCTTGCTGGTAATCATGTTCTTTCTTATAAGACGCGATTAGATGCCTGGACTAATGTCATACACAGTCGGTCATACAGATGGAGGCCAGTGGTACCCAACCGGGAATGTTGGAAGTCCAGCATGTCAAATTTAGAGCACTGGTATAGTACATATTAACTGAATAAGATGTTGCGTCATGACTATTATATGTATATGTTATTTATTCAAAATTACCAAGAGATCTAGAGATTTTGAACTACAGATCGGCCGCCGCGGATTGGTAACTTTCCACGGGTGGGCAATATTTCCACGGGCGCAATAATATTAGATTCCAAACACTAATTATAGGAATAATCATCAAAGATTTAATTAATGAAGCACCGGGTACAACCCGGTGCTTCATTAATTAAAATTTTTTGCTGCTAATGATTTTTATAACCTGGTAAACAAGTGCGTGGACATCACTGTCCACGCGTGGATTACGACCAGACCACGGCGACAGTTCTGTATAATCTGACTGACTATTTTTTCAACTACATCATCAAGGCTTGCCTTCATTAAATGACGATGTTACTGGGATATTTTATCGGTAGGGGCTTGAGCCATCACAGATGGGACTTATCAGGTTTACACCCCCAGCCCTCCAATTGGTCATCCTCGCGACGCATCTAGCTTCGGATCAATTGAAACTGGGTACTGTGAGTATGAGTTTACAAAACTCTGTACAACAACAATCGGTAAACACAAATTCCATAGAATAATTTCCATTTTCGCCGGTCAAACTATCTTTCCAACTCTATCAATTCGGGCTATATTCTGAAATTCGACCATTCTGAATAACACAGGCATATTATACAACAACATGTACTCCGGCTTCTTCCACCCGTAAAACTGTCCACCATGAAGTGATCCAGGCTGCCCCTTATAAATAAATAATAAATAAACTGTTAGGAGTGGGTTCCACTAATTCCTGAAAGTCTGCTACCACATTTTGGTGAGCGCTATAAACAGAAGCAAATTATGACAAAACTGTCTTTGAAAAATGTTGCCTTGGATAACCAAAAACAGAATAGGACTTCTGACAAGCTGAATGCACAAAAATGTTCATGTTTAAGCTAAGTATTTTAATGTTTACAATATGTTCAAGAGAAATGCAGTATTATTCCGTACATATTTCGAGGTCACGTGTGATACCGTATTTAGAAAATCCCCATGGCAGGGCAGGGCGGTTTTTCGGTTCGGTTCCGGTTTTTTCCGGAAATCCGAAACATAGGAGACCCAGCAAAAACCGGCCGAACGATTTTACCGTGTTTGTACATAAACTGACCAAATTGTCTTACTTGGAGGGAGCTGGCCAAGTGACCACCATGGACTCTCGTCACTTCGTTTATCCGGTAAAGGGGCGAATACGTCCATTTCTGATTGTCACATTTTCTCCCTTATTGACTCGTACACCGGACGAGTCAATAAGGGAGAAATGTGACAATGAGATCACAACATTAGATGAACATTATTCGTTTGTTACTCTGCTTTATGTTTTTTGTGACTGAATAGCTTACGCAACTGACCCCACAGAAACCCTAAGAATGATCAAAGGAAGTTATGCTGGACCCAGTACAGACACGGCTTTTGTGGTGAGTGATGTCATTCAAACTATTGCGGATTTTGTCCACGTTCAGAAGCCTGGAATGTTAATTATTATCTATTCTTAAAACAAAGAAACGGTTCATTCCCACTAGACCAATTCCCTTTAGACCAATTCCCACGAGGCCAATTTCCAAAAGACCAATTCCCCTTAGACCAACTGGTGTGTTCTACTTTAAAAATAATTCTGTATCAATAATTCTATATATTTATAAATATTTGTAAATGCATTTAATGTTATTGATATTCAAGCCTGAAAATAAGCAGTCTGTCATTTGCAGAATGATGTCCCCAGAGGGTGAATTTGTTGATTCTATCCCATACAGTGGGCCAGTTTATCCTCTGGGTGCCTCTTTCTGTATATGTGTGGGACCTTGATTCAGGTTGAGGTTCATAGAGGGTAAATTTAGTGATGCTACCCTGCTGTGCAGGGTAGCATCACCAAATTCACCCCCTGGGGACCTCATTTTTCAAATGATAGTCTGCTCATTTTCTGGCTTGTCGATATGTTATAGATGTTGGGCAGATTTTTTTTAATAAATGTTTTCCTAATTATCCTTAATCAACCCTTAATCAATAACACTATGCAGTTGGTCTAAGGGGAATTGGTCTCTTGTGAATTGGCCTAAAGGGAATTGGTCTAAAGGGAATTGGTCTAGTGAGAAGACACCATAGAAACACCGAAGCGAAGCCTAGGTTTTCTCTTGAATCCGAATCGAAACCGATACTGAATCTTAAAAATCAAAACCTCCTAGCTGTACCCCATGGATGCACGTCGACAACCATGCCTATTCAAAAATCGAAACATAAAATCGCTGAAGGGATCATCATTTAAAACATTTGCCACGTAAAATATGTTTTCCAAGGAAACCTTTCGTTTTTTCATGATATTTTGGGAGAATTTTGTGGTTTAAAAATGTGTAAACAAACGATATAAAAACCTGTACATTGCGATCATCACGGGAGATGGCTATCTCCGGTTTTGATCAGCTGTGTTGGGGCCATTTGTAAAGTGCAAAAATCATTGGAATATTGGTGTTTATACCAAAATATGTGCGACGTGAGTAATATTTGTTATTCCCTTTCCTCAATCAACCGAATGTTGCGTTCGCAAATAGGTGAGAGCGCAATAAACGTGTGTTTTGTCATATTCAGAAAAGGTGCTAAAACTCAAAATCCATTCTGACCTCCAACTTTTGAATCTTAGACATTTATCGTCATTTTAGTAACTAAATCAATACTCTGGGTGCTTCAATTCGTTTCTCATCAGCATTCAACTGGAAGGTTGATTTTCTGTTATATCTAGTTATAGCCGTAACTTTTTCAATAAGGTATGCACATTTTTGCGCGATTGAGAATCTGCCGTACAACGGCGAGACAATACACTAAACGGAAAATCGAAAGAGGATCAGTAGTAATTTATCCTAGGCGTGTGGACTATTCTTCCTCAAGGACCACTCTCGTTTAACCCTTTATCTAACACGAAAAGCAGGCGACACCTGCAAACAAAATTCTTGAATAACTAAATATTTTCATTTTTGTCTCAAAAATATAGCTTATGACCCCTCATTGGAACGAGCTCGTTGAGCTCGTTCCAATGAGGTGTCATAAGCTATATTTTTGAGCTAAAAAATAAAAAAAAAATAAATTGAATAGTGGTTTTTGTAAATAGCGCTGGCCATTTTTGACCGTTACGTTGGGTAAAGAGTTAACATAGACAACGACATACCCTACGATAATTATTATATTGTTTTGAACAAAGCGATGACCAATCTTGCAACCCATCAGAATTCCAATCCTAAGAACACCGCTTATTGTACAGGACTTGCCCAAGACAATCATTTTCATTCTTGGACATGGAAATGACGAAACAAAATTCCAAAAATGGCGCATTGCTTTACATCAGACGCACGTGCTAGAATATTTGACTCTTATTTTTAGAACGTCTATATATAGGAATAGTACACGATTATTTTAAGAAACCTCGATGGATAAAATATATCGGGAGCAGTATAGTTCCTCTCGGTCAATCAGAGGAAGGAAAAGTTACGTGAGATTTGGTATATCCCATTATCGTAATTAATATTCTGTATTGGGATACCATTTTGGAATTCTGTGTTTAAGGGTTAAAATAAGCTTGCCGATTGGACTATCCTTATACAGTGGAGCCCACTTAATTGGATATCTCTTAATTGTATATCCCTCTTAATTGAATATAGTTTCCCAACACAAAACCATTTGTCATACCTCCAGTACAAAGTTGACCTGTTAACGGAATATAGGTTATAGAGTAAACTCCTGTTAATTGAATAAAAATCTTGTAAAATGATGAGAAATTACCCTGACTCTCCCCAGTTTTTCTTTGTTTATAGACCTATTTGGCCTCAGTACATCCAATCTATGCATTTAATCTATTGTATCTTGTTTGACAGAGCTCAAGTTTATCTCTAGTATACAGGAAAGTGACACAATCCCTGTTAATTGAATACTCCTGTTAATTGAATAATTTTCATTGCAAAGTGGCGATTCAATTAACGGGGTTCCACTGTAGTATTAGTACTCTGCGCGACTACTGCCCGTCGATTCAAATAAGTTTGGGAATTTTTAAAAATATATTCTTCATATACAGATGGTGAAATATATACAAAAATACGACTGATATCCTAAAAAAATATTTTGCACACGTATACAAATAAAGAAGATACTGTTTTTGACTGGTGGTTCACCGTCAACATAAAAGTAAGATCATACAACGTACGGCAATATGAAATTCTCGAGTTATTCGAAACGTGCATTGGACATTTAATTCAGTGCAGACGAGCATGTTTCAAAACTTAACTTTCTAGAAGTTCATGTGCCATGGTACTTGTCGGTATTAATTAATAAATATCAATTTAACTCTTTACCCAACGTAACGTCCAAATCCGGCCAGCGCTATTCTCAAAAATCGCCAATTAATTTCCATTATATCTTTATTTTTTGTCTCAAAAACATAGGTTATGACCCTTCTTTGGAACGAGCTCGTCGAGCTCGTTCCAATGAGGGGTAATAACCTATGTTTTTGAGACAAAAATTTTTAAAAGTTAGTTATTCAAGAATTTCGTTTGCAAGTGTCGTCTGCTTTTCCTGTTAGGTAAAGGGTTATGAGTGCCACTAAAATGCATATGAACTCTTATTTTCCAACTATTTATTTATTGATGTTTAAGGTCACATATTTATGCACAATGGCTAATCATGACCGTGACAGTTTTACGGGTGGAGGAAGCCGGAGTACCCGGAGAGAACCACCGAGCAACGACGAGCAGCTGCCAGCTCCCCAACATCGTAACTCGCGTTAGATTGGTTGGAGACATGCTATTTTCCAACACTGAATACAAACTGTCACGGTAAATGAAAATGTCATCTTACTATGCAACGCACGCAATCTGCTCCATATAAGAACCTAGCTCAGTTTCCTGTCACAAAGTAAGAATGTCCACAATCGTATCTATATCCATGAAAGCAGGCTGGTTTTTTGGGGGGTTTAATTTCATTTGCGACAGCCAGGGTCACCTCGTATCGGATAGTTTTACGGGTGGGGGAAGCCGGAGTACCCGAAAAGAACCACCGATCGGCGGCGAGCAATTGCCAAACTCCCCAAAGTACTAACTCCGCACATACATGGTTAACATTAGTTGAAGACAAGTGGACCACCGACGTGCAGTACGCCTCAGTAAATAACGCCACCGTGCCCCACGTGGGCAATGGGAATGAAGTGCCTGGTAATCTCGCCCTGGCTGGTCATCGGGTTCCGCTTGGTCCTTGCATTTGATAAATGTGCTGTATACGACCAGTCTTCTTGTTCTGGCACCTTACGGTATTAAATGCACAGAATGGGGCCGAGCCAGAAGGGTCCAGCTCAGTCGATTCTTTCCACCACACACACCATTTGTAAATGCAATAGTCGATTTATCTTAAAAGACAATAATGGCACTTCGTGATGTTGGGTTACAATTTTATATTATTTTTTCCTTTTCAATCTGGATATTCCTTCCTTCTCTTTCTGTACTTTCTTCTTCTACATTCCTGTTCCATCCGTTACTCGCTTTCTACCTTACTTAGGGGAAGGCGGGAAGACAGCCAATCTGGTCCTTAACTTATTGGTTTGAAATCTGTATTGTGATTTGTACATTTCATGTAAGTTGTGTTTTAGTTTCTGTATACTGGTGAATAAAAATATATCAAATATATCAAATACCTTACCCAAGTACACAAGGCAGTTACTACTGGTGGGTATTGAACCATGGGTCTTTTTGGTTTGAAGGCCAATGATGTAACTACTCAGACACCGCGATCTCTAGGTCAACTGAAGCGACATGGCGATGACGGTGGGAGAGTTATATGAGCGGTGGTGACACAGTAGACGTTTTAGGGGAAGAATGTTGAGCACACGTCATTATTTTGCAACGATTTATTGGAAACTGTCCATACCCTCCTCAACAAACAGCAGCCAAAGAAATCCATGTGAACACAATAATCAGTCCTCTCAGCTTGATATAGTGATTGATGAGGGCCGAAAGTTTAATTCGTGGAGCTGGTTAATTAATTATTTTCCTAGAACATTAAATAATTTACCCGGTAATGGTACTAAACTTATACAACTATTTAAGTTTTGTCAAAAAGGGTTTTCGGATTTAAAGAGTTAAACATTGATCGGACGGAAAAATTATACAATTATTATTGTTTTTGCCCCAGTTTTAGACGTCGCTTTCAGTAAATATTGAATGTAAAGCAATTAATAATTCTCCAAACTGTGCACTCCCTTTATCGATACCCCAAAAAACCAACATCATCCAGAAATGATTATACTTATGGTTTTAATGTTGACGAGCTTTTCATTATCAGTTCACGCAAACCGAAAATCTGCATGTTCATTCTCCGAGTTTCGCCTTAGTCAAGCAGGCTTCTGTAAAGACTGTCACGGACTGGATGCGATGCGAACGTCGTGCGGTCCTATAAAGCCACTATAACAATCTCTTTTCTCAGTTTGACATTTCAATCTAAGTCCCGTATCCTGCCGTTGAATGCAGATATAAAAATTAAACTGAGTCCAATATCCAAAGTGAAACATACAATTACAGAATATTATTTTAAAGCAACGATCCATTGTGTCAAAAAGATACCTTGGGCTAAAAGTTACAACGTACCTCTCAGCCAATCAAAAAGCAGTATTTCATTCCATTTGGAAATAATAATTATTTTATTAGTGACCCAATGCTTCAGTTTGCAGATCGGTCTCAGTAACTGATCTCAATACAACTGGATTGCTGAACGCTCATTGGTCACGTGTAGAAATGTGTCTCCATCTCCGTCATCTGAGGAGAGGGGTCGGGAGCGGAAGTTGCTATAAATAAACAATACTCGACAAATGAAAAATATATCGAAGGTTTTCAAGTTCCCAACGCCTCGCAATCGTCGATCGAGTTTTAAAGAATACACTTTGATGTCAGTGAAAAATGATTAGGTTTATGATGTGCACATCTCTCAATGCAATTAAAAACTGAATATTTCCAACATATTTTAGTTATTATTGACAGAAAACAGGGCCGAGATTGGAAAGTCGATGCCGTGCTAATAGTCTTCGTGCAAGGTAAACGCCATGACGTTTGATGAAGTGAAAGCTGTTACGCCGTGACTGAAGTCACGGTGTAACAGCTTTTACATCATCAAAAGCCATGGACTGGTTATCGCGTTGATTGACTTTACGCCATTTTAGGCGAGGGGTGGGAAGGGGGGATTGAGTGCCGACGTTTTTCGCTGACTTTCCGGCAATCTAGTTGTATGGAGACTTGAGATACCAATGCAGTCAATAGTTGGGTTTGTTTTACAGTAACAGTAAAATGCGAGGTATAACACTTTATTTTCTGATGGCCTGAATTCTGATGATATGATTGGCTGCAAGGTAGTACGATGTAAATACTCTCTCCAGTCTTGGTATATTTTCATCTTGGTTTAGTACGTTGTAAAACATCACTATTTAGACAATGGGATCATTTTGTTAAAAATTTCATGAATATAAAATAGGAATATGGGATAACAATGTTATTCCTTGATAAAAATAATCAAAATTATTCATTTACTTTTTGTTTTATTGAAGGCAAAATGAGGCTAGTAATGGGACTATATTTTAATGTGTGGTTAAGATTCGTGTTGTTGCTTCAAATTGTAATTTGGACAGCAAATGTTGGCTGTCTTCTCCTGCTTTATGATTGAGTTAAATCCACACCCACTGGCATCCATTTATACTGTCTTCTTTTGTTTATCAGTGCGAAGGAAACCATTCAATAGGCCTTTATTAACTGGTTTACTTACCTTTGCTGGGCCTCTCCATGAAAATAACTATAAATATAGCCCACCCTTTTTATTTGACAGAGCTGTAAGACGTCGGTTAAACAAAATATAATATCAGTTATCCTTGTGTTTCCTAAGATGTATGGAAATTTACACCGGTCTGGGATCTCATACACCCTGAGGCGAAGCCGTAGGGTGCATGAGTTCCCAGACCGGTGTAAATTCCCATCCACCCTAGGAAACACAAGGATAACGGATTTATTTCTAAGAATTTTGGGGTACTTAATATTTTAACTTAAATTGTGGGAAAAAACTGACAGAAAATTTGTACTTTGTAAGTTTCTTAATAAAACCAGACATATATAGATGTCATTGGAACTGGCTCAATGAGCCAGTTCCAATGACATCTATATCTGTAATATTTTATTGCACATAAATATTAAATTTCCTGTATTTTTATTTTTGTTCTCACATAACCGACCAGAAGGTATGAATTATTAATTAAAAATAGGCACTTTTTAGCCGCAAAGCCTGGTATTGTGTATTCTTGTTTTTACACCGTGGTTGACCACAGTGTAAAAAAAGCTACTGTGGATTGCAAGTTACACCGTACCTCTCAGCCAATCAAAATGCAGTATTTTGTTTCATTTGGAAATAATGAGTTGTATTCTTTTTCCACTGAATTGAAATTCGAGTAAATGTGGGGGGCTAGTTGGTTATCTGAGTCTATTCTAAAGCATATGGGAATTTAAAGTGATTTAAACCTAATAAACCTCATGGCGCACGGGTGCGCCCCGGGGTGTACCAATGTCCAAACCAGTGTACATTTCCATGCATCCTTGAATAGACACAGAACACTTATTGTGTCGGAATATTGTAGACTGAGATGACAACTCGTTAATCATCACTTCTGGACATCAAGCGCGTCACACCCAGTCTACAATAGCCCCCAGTTTTAAGTATTACCTTTTATGTTGCCAAATAGTGACTTTCTAATAAAAACATTTGTTAACTAATCGAAAATTCATCAGCGTTTTGTTTTCTTTAGTAAGAATTTCAAACCTACTGGTAGAAGGTCACCAGGAGTGGAGACTCATGTGGCAGCATATTGGGGTTAAGGTGGGCCAAAACCATGTTCAAAATTCGGGAAACATGTGGCCAATACTATAAAACCTTTACAATTGTATTTTCTAGAATTGTATTTCTAGTTATGACTTTAAATGGGTTGAAATGAATCATCAGCATTTTCAAAAATGTGGCAAATTGGATATTCCTTTAAATGCTAATGATTCATTTTAGTCAGTTAAATTAATAGGAAGAAAATAGAATTCCTTAACATACAATTGTAACACTTTTATAGTATTTGCTCCTGATTACTGAGTGGGATCCGGCATTTGCTATCAAGGGATTAATGGAGCGATTTACCTGAGGGTTCCCCAGGGTGTGTCTTGCCTCAGAAGAGGCATGGACACGAAAACTCATCCCTCAGCCTACAACCGAATTGATCAGGATTGCATCCTCAACAAGGTAAAAGAATATTTGTGTATCACTGCACAGTTTTTCCAGAATGTTAATATAACATTAACATGATTTTGGAGGACATTATGGTTCATTAGCGGCGCTGCACCAATGAAGAACAGCCCGGGGGTTTATTAAAGGTCCGAGAGGAAGTCAAGGGCCGTTAATAAGCCCAAGGGCTGTTCATCATTGCTGCTCGGCCGCTAATGAATCATGATGCCTGACAACAATCATGTTATTACTATTATTACCGCGGAATCTGAAAATAGCCGGCTCCGTCGAATGACGTCACTGAAATTATGGAGTTTTAAGGGGCCTCCAAACTTATGTTAATCGACTAGTAACTTATACATTGAGGTGGTGAGTGGTAATAACTGTTGATATCTTACTGACAGACATTATACACTGATTCATGTTTTCAGTAAATGGATGTTGTTTGTACAGGTCTATTACTAGCTTGCATATTTTTCTTTTTCTTTTCATGTAAAGACCGTGAGTACATTGTTTGTGGATACTTCGTGTCTAAACTACATTATTATTATTATTATTATTATTATTATTATTTGGAAAGAAATTATTTCTAGCTTCAAGAGTATGGTCAAAGGTTTGAAACGAACTCATGTGTCGACCGTGCTTCTGAGTCAGGCGAATGGCTCCAACAAAGTTATAATGTACCATTGCTAGCATTTAAACAATTCATCCACATATTATGAAATGTTATTTGTGAATGGAACAGGACAAATGAAGAGATAAGATACTCATACTTGGGTAAAGCTATAAAGCTGTTTATGTATGGAAGGGACGGGTACATCCTCATATGATACCGGCTTCGACACCCCTGCTTTGCATAAGTTGTGTTTTGGAGTCGAAAAGTGGCAAGAGACGATGAATACTTCTAAAATGTTGATTCCGTTTTGGATCTAATAACGCTAGAAATTATATACTAAACTACCATAGACCGTGCACTTGTTTTAGTTTCCTGTAACGACTAAGAGTGTTTCCACATGAACAAGAATATATGACAAAGCGATTGCATTTGTATAAAATATCACCGCGTGTAAGCGAAAATCTCACACCTCACATGCTTTCTTTACTCGCAACACAGAGATTTTGTATTGAAAGAAAATGATAGTGACAGTTTTTCCATTGGACAACTACTACCACTGGGTTTCTCCATCTTACACAATTCACGGGGGAGTCGAGGTGGCTGTGTAGCAGTCATCCACAGTGATCCCTTAAACATAAAACAGCATCCTGATTTATACAAATCTCCGCCATCTTTTGAAATGATAGACTGCCTCATGTCGAGCAACCATTCACTTCGATTACTCGTAGTTTACTGACTGCCACCATCAAAAAGGAACAAACTTTCATCAAGACAGTTTCTAAATGAATTTTCAGAATGTTTGTCCTTCTATGCCTTGTATGGACGTGATATAGCTATTGCTGGTGATTTCAACATCCGCGTTGACAATTTAAATGACACTTTTGCCAAGCAATTCACAAATTTGTTTGAATCATTTGGCTATTCACAACTGGTCTCAAAAGCTACCCACAAGAGAGGACACACCTTGGATCTAATTCTTGTTCGTCAAAGTAACAGCACGTCAATACAAACAAAATGTCCATGTGACAGATCCAGCATTGTCTGATCACTATGCAGTCTTGGCCGAATTGACACTAGCAACTTCAAAAATTCCTCCCAAGAAAATTACTTATCGAAAATATAAATCCATAAATATTGATGCCTTGAAAATGGATATCAGTTCATCAATGCTGCGTTCGAACTAGTTTTGTAGTAGTCATGAATCATCTGAGCAATTGCTATCTTTATTTGAAGAAACTCTTAAGGGCATCATGGCTGAACATGCACCACCCAAGTCAAAAATTATAACTCATAGGGAAAAAGTGGAGTGGTTTACAGAAGATGTTAGAGCTGCTAGACAACAGCGTCGCAGACTTGAGCGTCTTTACAATAAAACGAAGCTTGAGGTTCACCGGCAGATGTTCTGCCACCAATGAAATACAACTAATAAGATCATCAAAAAGGCGAAGAGGGAGTACTACAATTCTCTTATAGAGGAGTCCATCTAATACAAGGGTGCTGTTCTCGCTAACCAATAGTCTCCTTTGTAAAGAACAAAAAGTCGTTCTCCCACATCACCTAAGTACTGAAGAAATTCTTGAAAAATTCAGCGTTTATTTCATAACGAAAAATCAAGTAATTCTGGATAGTATACCATCATGTGAACCACCAGAGTTTGATCATCTTGACATAAAAAGTGAGTTTTCTAATTTTCACTCTGTCTCAGAAGACGACATTCGAGAAATGATTTTATCATCATCCAATAAATCCAATGATCTAGATCAAATTCCAACATTCCTTTTGAAAGAGACAATTGATTATCTTCTGCCAGCCATAACATCTATTATATCTGCATCCCTACATGAGGGGTTTGTTCCAAACCCATTGAAAAAAGCACTTGTTACACCAATCATCAAGAAACCATCTCTTGATCCTGACAACCTGAAGAATTATCGACCAGTATCGAACCTCTCTTTCCTGTCTAAATTGTTGGAAAGGGTTGTTGCTTTACAACTCAAAAATCATCTGCATGAAAATGATCTTTTAGAGCCCTTCCAGTCTGCATATAAAGCCAACCACAGTACAGAAACAGCACTACTGCGAGTCAACAATGACATTGTTAAATTTGTGTCTGAGTAAGGCTGTACTACTTGTTCTCTTGGATTTGTCAGCAGCATTCGACAGTCAACCATAGACTTATCATGCAGACATTGACACAGCATGGCATATGTGGAACTGTCTTATCGTGGTTTGCATCATATCTAGAAGAAATATATATCAATAAGATCGGTTCAGAAAGCAGGACGTTAAAGTGTGGTGTTCCTCAGGGCTCAGTTCTTGGGCCGCTCTTGCTTACTCTGTACACTTCTTCTCTGGGCCACCTTCTTAAAAAGCATGTTATATCATATCATCTGTACGCAGGCGACACCCAACTGTACATCACATTCAACCCATCTGTTCCAAGTGACTCATTCACCGCAGTCAATAACATGGAAACTTGCATAAATCTTGTGCGGGAATGGATGATAGACTTTAAACTGAAAATGAATGACTCTAAAACTGAATTCTTCGTGATATCCGGGGTTCGCATGCCTACACCCCCTGTTACATCAATTCTGGTTGGAAACAGCATCACTGTGAAAAGTGAATCGGCCAGGAATATTGGACTGATTATGGACTCAAATTTAAAACGAGACATCCATATCAATAAAATATGTCAAAAATGCTACTGGCAGCTTCGGAATGTTGGAAGACTGCGACCTTATCTTAACCAGTCAGCACTTGAAAAACTTGTGCACTCCTTTATCACCTCACAACTAGACTATTGTAATTCAGTGTTAGTGGGGCTGTCCCAGGGCCTGATTCAGAAGCTTCAGAAAGTTCAGAATACTGCTGCTAGGATAATTACTGGTACCAAACGCTCTAAACACATAACACCTGTTTTAAGACAACTACATTGGCTTCCAGTTAAACAGAGAATTGATTTCAGAATATTGATCTTAGTATTCAAATGTATCCACAAACTGACTCCAGTTTACCTACAAGAGCTCCTCACTGTATATAAACCATCACTCAGTCTCAGATCTAAAAACCAAATTGTTCAACTAGTTGTACCTTTTAGCAGATCTAATCAGGTTCATGATCGTGTGTTCTCCATCGTGGGTACCAGATTGTGGAATTCCCTGCCAATTAGTGTCAGAATTTTAGAAACTCTCGATGTCTTCAAAAGAAATCTTAAAACTTTCCTATTCACTGAAGCATTCTCCTGAACCTTTGTAAGAGGCAACCAGAACAGATGTGACTCTTTATTTAAGAAAAGTGTATTTATTTCTGTCAAGCGTTTTAAAGCACTATTTGTGGTTTTACGCTCTAGAAAATAAATTATTATTATTATTATTATTATTATTATTATTATTATTATTATTATATAGTGTTTTCAAATTTCAAACTTTAATGAATGATTGTACTGAAGAAACTTTACGTAAGTTATGTAGATTTATAAAACAGATAAACTAGATAGCGAAATAAAGTCTTGGCAGGAAACGTTAACCTTTGAACCCCAGCGACCGCTTTTCCGACCAGGAACATGATACGCCATAACGTCATTAAATAAGATGGCTTTTCAATAAATGTTTGGGTTGACCAATCAGTATTTTCAACGTGCAGCCCGAGCCCAAATAATGAGCATGAACTCTTCTAATTGCTGCCATTGAACTGGTATGGAAGATACCACTAGAGTTCAAAGGGTTAAAGTATAATCCAATTACCATTAGCAACTGATGAACGTTGGTAGGTTAGGGAGGTGGAATATGACTCACTCCTTTGTCACTTCTGGGAGTGATGTGGTAGCGATTCATGACTCGCCTTCTAATAATCCTTGACCCTGGCTTTGGATCACAGGTCAGAAGATTTTTATTCCACGTGAATTTGTGCTGTCATCTATTTTCATATGTGCGGGTGGCGGTCATTTTCCTTTAAAGAGTGGAAAAAATGATGTCTCCAGCCTGGAAGCCTGCGCTGGAGACGTCAATTGTTATTAAATTATCCAAACGATGAAGAATGTAACGTAGTTAGGAAGATGCTACAATGACGAAAGGGTTGCTGACCTAGAGTATAATATATGTGTCATAATACAGAGATTAATACATCGGCAACCTAATCTAGACTGGGGTGGGGGTGGGGGGGGGGGGTGGAACAGCTGATGTGGGAAAAGCAACTTGACAGGTAGTTATGTTAAAAGTTATAGATTCTATGTATACTATAGACTAGTTGTACATCAGATTCATTCTGTTATTTTGTTTTTGTTAATTTGAATCCCCATATTCAACAATAAGGGGACGATGGGCGAATAAATTCAAGTGAATTGAATTATAATTGTAGAACGAAGGGATATCTGTATATCTTTGTGAATATCAGATTAAATCAATGTAGTCTGTGAGCTAACACCACAAAAGATTGTAAAGAAACAACCCATACCAGCGTCGGATTCCTACGAAATTAATCGATGGCCTAGGAGCCCGATGGAGTCCCAGAATTAAGACCCTGCGAAGATTCGAGATTCGATTCGATTTCGAATCTTAAGTAGATATTCGGTTCTATTCAAAATCGGCTGCCTGATTCGTTTCATCTCGAATCTTTTTTCCCAGGAATAATCAGTCACCTCCATCGCCTCACAAAACGTATTGTTCAGATGGGAATCGTACAAAAATAATGTTGAAATAAAAGACTGAGTGTAACTTCCGATACATTAACATAAATAACATCTTCACTCATGTTAATTCCAATATCACTAGTTCCTACCACTGTTAAATACAAATTTAAGGTTTCCAAGCAATGCCGACAATGAACTTATAGGGTAATATTCCAACTACATCATCAAGGCATGCCTTCGACAAAGGCATGCCTTGATAATGTAGTTGGATTATTTTATCAGTTGGCACCTGAGCCACCACAGTCGGAACAGATCAGGTTTATAGGACGACCCAACCCCCCATTGGTAATTCCCAGGACGCCACTGATTCGATTCGAGGTTCGATTCGATTTCGACTAAGAGACGTGATTCGATTCGAATGGAAACTATGTGATTCGCAGGGCCCTACCCTGAGTTCGAATCTTGCAAACGTTATATGGGTTAGGTCCTTGAATAAGACACTCAGTCCTACTATTTCGTGTGGAAAAGTGTGATACAGTGTCATAAGGCCTTTACCATGCACATTGGCTGTGCATATGCTTTTACCCAAGACGAATCGAGTTTAAGGTCGGAATGTGATAGATTAGTAAGCTGAACAGTTTGACAGTTACTTATCATCGATCGCTAGTTATGTCCCGATATTCTGGCTACCGACACCTTTTAAACTATCCAATACGATGTGTCCCAGGCCGAATGTGGTTTTACCCCAATGAGTAAACAAAACAAAACAAGTTACTATTATAAAAACTACGAACAGTAATTTGCAATTGCGAAGGCACCCAGCTGCCTTGAGTGAACAAAGTAGTAAGTTGTCAAATTAGTAAATCGGAGATCGTTATAGTTACTTGCCACTGTTTGGCGGTTTCCGGCTTCACTCACCCGTCAACAGTCCAACACGATATGTCGTTAGCTATTGGAAATGTTATATCACGACAGCCAAACGAATAAGAACCAATACTTTGAAACTTTTACAGTTGTATTTTCTAGAATTGTATTTCCCAGTTATGACTTTAAATTGATTGAAATGAACCATTAGCATTTTCAAAGATATGGCATTTTGCCATTTGGCAAATTGCCATATCTTTTAAAATGCTATTGATTTATTTTAGTCAGTTACATGCATATATTAATATGTAGCAAATACAATTCTAGAAAATACAGTTGTAAAAGTTTTATAGTATTAGCCCCAGGTAGCACTTCACCACTATTTTATGGAGTTTACTCTCGCTAGTTGTCTGATAGACACATTATCAGATTTTATGTGCTCGCGTGAGAGGACCTCGAGGAGAGTGTTAGGAAAACCCAGTGCGGACAACTGATAATTTTTTCTATTTACATTTCAGATTGCGAGATGCCAGAAAAAGCACTATCATTTGATGTAGCCTAGAAAATGAAGAACAATATTATTACTAGAGAAATCTAATTTAGGAAGCAAATTATTGAAATAGGTAATTTCTAGAGTTTAATTTAACCCAAACAGGCGCCTTCTGTACGATTTAAAAATTTGAGAAAAATAGCTGCAATATTCCCCTGTTTGGATAATAAACACGTCCCGTGGCTGCAACGTCATTAACATGATCAAACTTTCACAACGACACATTATTTCCATTATTTTGAGTGGAACAAAATGCCGTTCACTATTGCAAATGACAACTTGATCCACTAAACGGACGTTACATAAGTAATAAACCAATTCAACCCCGGGCTCCTGAATCGAGTTCATGGAATACAAAAATGACATCGGCAAACGGACAAATTCTTTTCGCATATAATTATAGGGAGGTTTAGTAATGATTTAATCACATAACATTATAGGATCGGCTGTTTAAAATATCACTGAACTCCATTTCCGATTTGTTGTTCATTTTATAGTTTTATGACTATAATGGTTGCCAATGTTATTCTGCTTTGTTTGTTTTATTGGGGTTTAACGATACTTTCATAATCCAGTGTCGGAAGTTTTTACGGGGAGAAACCTGAGTATCCGAAGAGAACCACCAGATAGCGGCGAGCAACCGCCACTTCACAACGTCCTAACTCTGTCCAAGTAGGGTTAGCAGCGGTTGAAGACAAGTGTACCTTCAACGTGCAATACGCCTCAGTGCAAAGCTTTCTACTTTTACCCCGTTTTCCGGTTGTATTGTGCGCCCGTTTAGTCAGAACTTGGCTTACGTGAACTTTTATCGCCACATTTCATTTCTTCCGTCGTCTGTGTGTATTTCATGTTGTGTCTGCACCCTGAAGAAGGGCTTCATCAAATCGAAAGCCAAGTGAAAATTGTTTTTTTTCCTGTGCTGTGTAAGCTTTATTTTGACGAATTTCTTTCGCTTTGAGCTCTTGCATCTTCAGATCCTGTTCACTTGAAACAGATTTGTTTTGTCAGAATTTTGGCCTTTTATCTTTTATTTTCAGTTCCAACAATAATGTTTGGAGGCCCCCAGTGAAAAGGAAGAAATTCTAGATTAATTCGATAGAAGCATTGTGGATGATGATTTTTTCATGTCATAATAGATTCGTGAAAATATGTGACCATAGTTAGATAATACATAGGCATGCTAACGGTAGAAATTTTAACATAAAATGTAATAACTTTGAAGAATTCGGCCTGAGGCCAGCACGTTTCAGAACATATATTCCTCACCTGATGGACTCCCAATGGTGGAGGAGACCACCAGCCCAACACTATATGCACCCCCACCAGCAAACTCCATGACTCTAGATATACAATAAATACATCTATTACTCTGCAAATTTTCACGTATTTTGTTTGTGAGAATGAGCACATCATGTGCCCATTATCACAAACAAAATACGTGAAAAGTTGCAGAGTAATAGATGTATTTATTGTACATCTATAGCGTCAAGGAGTTTGCTTCTTTTGACATTGATCTTCAAACGTTTCTCACGCAGGGTCGAACCATGGTCGGTAATGCACGTCCTTGGACTCAGGGGGTGGGGGCGAATACAGTGTTAGGCCAGCAGCCCCTAGTGGCCTCCTGCCACTGCTGGGAGTCCACAAGCTGAGGATTGCAGAAAGGAATATACGTTCTGAAACGTGCTGGCCTCAGGCCGAATACTTCAAAGTTATTACATTTTATGTTGACATTTCTACCATTAGCATGCCTATGTATTATCTAACTATGGCCACATATTTTGACGAATCTATTATGGCATGGGCATGTAAAAATCATCATCGACAATGATGCTATCGAATTAATATAGAAATTCTTCCTTTTCATTGGGGGCCTCCAACCTTTCTTGTTGGACCTTTATATTTATACTGTTTTATAAAGGGTTGATCAATGTTGTTTGTTTGTTTTCAGTTATGAAAGCTCAAGCTGTGTTATGGATATAATTAAATGGACGTTGAGATTCGATTACCTCTTAACACTCACCAAGTAGAGTTTCCAACGCTAAATAACTATCAATGCCAGTGATAACGCATAAGAGATTCTCGTTAGATCACCGAAGTTAAGCAACGTCGAGCCCGGTTAATCCTCGGATGGGTGACCGTCTGAGCGATCGATTCGTACTCCCAGCTGCGTTCTTGGGCAAGACACTTAACCGCCATTATGCACATGGGGGCACGATGACGCCGTGTACTAAGGCGTACTGCACGTCGATGGTACGCATGTCTTCAACCAATCTAACCATCCATGTGTTGCAGTGCGGAGTTACGATGTTGGGGAGCTGGCAGCTGCTCGTCGTTGCTCGGTGGTTCTCCGGCTTCCTCCACCCGTACAACTGTCACGGTCATGATCAGCCATTCATGCATAAGTATGTGACCTTAAACACCAATAAATAAATAAATAAATAAATAAGTAGCGCATAAGAAGGAGAGACCGAATTAACTTCTCAAACATCAACCTTCACCGTCTCATTTCAGGAGTGTAACTTTGGAATCATGGATATCGATCCGTTCTTTGTAGTAATCATGTATTTTCTTGTGTAACTAGATTTGCCTCCTGGACTTGGGTCACACATGCAGTCTGTCTAATGCAAATGGGGTCTGTGGCTGTGTGAGGGTCGCAGCATGGCCAATTTTGAGTCCGGTCGGTACGTGCTAATTAAATCATAATTTGGGAAGTCAATGCATCATGACTACTACATGCATTTATCCACAAACAATTTTTTTTTAAAACTATAATTCCCACTGACAAATATTCCCACTACATCATCAAGGCATGCCTTCGAAGAAGGCATGCCTTGATAATGAAGTTAGAATATTTCTTCAGCCGGATCTTGCGTCACGAGGGGCGCGGTGGCTCAGTGATAACGGCATTAGACTTCAAACCGAAAGGACCACGGTTCGATCCCCGTCAGGGGTAACTGCGTTGTGTCCTTGGGAAAGGCACTTAACCCCGATTGCACGGTGGCACTGTGTACTAAGGCGTACTGCACTTCGATTGTGCACTTGCCTTCAACCAATGCTAAATATGCTTGTGTGGCGTTGGTACGTTGAGGAGTCTGAAATTACTCACCGCTGCTCGATGATTCTCTTCGGGTACTCCGACTTCCCCAGCCGTAAAACTTTCTGACACGAAATGACCCCGGCTGTCAAAAGTGTCATTAAACCACAGTCAATGAATAAATAAAAAACTAATATAAATAAATAAATATCTCGCGCCATGACATTTGCGACAAATGGGGTTTAACACTTGGCCATCTTCGCGACACCCGTGTCTCTTTGGAACGAGGTCCTCCTAGTATGGAATGCTTACCCATTTTTCAAAGGTAATTGGGGGTACATATTGATACTGTGGCCCCAAAGCAGCACATAATGAGATTTAAAATTGGTATTCGCCTCTTTCATGAAAGGAAATAATTAACCGAGAACAACAAGTGTGTGTTCCATTGTTAGCTTCCTATCGTGTACAAAACCACTATCATTGTCAGCAGACGCACATTTACGATGTGGAGGTTTTGCTACACCCACTCCACACACACAAATAACTGCTTATAAAAATGTCATTAGTTTTCTGTGAAAATTAATTTTTTGATAAGAGAAACAGAATAAAACATGAAGTCTGTATAGGTTGTTTCTCTTTGCAAGCATTTTGTCTATTTAACCCTTCACTTAACGTAACGGCTATAGCCGGCAGCGCTATTTACAATAATCGTCTGTCACATGTTGTTAATAATAATAATAATAATAATAATAATAATAATAATAATAATAATACAATGTTAACCTCTGGAATCCACCGCACTTGGAATTGGCCAAAATTTTGAATTTCATTTTTCAATGCGAAGTAGCAATGTATTTATGTGATAGTGCGGTGTTTACCGGAAGTTGAATCTGTCTGATACGGAATCGCAACGGGAGAGCTGATACAAACATTTTTTTCGAGTTTTTTTGGGTGCAAATTGAGTTGATTGTTAGATAAAAAGATATACAGACATTCTCTCGTGCCCAATTAAAGCCATTCCAATCAATAAGTATTTAATTCATCTTTGAATCACCAAGATACTAACACAGTTAGAGGGATTTTGTGGAGTAATCATAAACCTAGGGCTGTGGTGAGTTTTTTTTCCTAATGGTAATGCCATCAAAAGTTCAGTCAAATCAAGTGTCGCTTGAGCAACATTTCTTCCGTCAATTCAAACAAAATGAATGTTTGTGGTATTTGTTAGATTCAGTCGTCTGGAATATATCAGTTGGTTGGAAAAGCGAATGGTAGGCTTGCTTTTCTAACCAACTGAAATATTCCAGACGAGTGAATCTGAATATAGGCGGTGGCGTCGCTGTAACCGGTTCTCGTCATATCACCGAAGTTAAGCAACGTCGAGTGCTGTTTGTAGTTGGATGGGTGACCATTTCAGCGACTGATTCACACTCCCGCGTTGTGTCCTTTGGCCGCAAGGCACTTAACCCCGATTGCCTACATGGCAGCACGATGACGCCGTGTACTAAGGCGTACTGCACGCCAATAACCCTGCATGTGCCGCGGTGCAGAGTTCAGAGTTACGATGTTGAGGAGCTGACAGCTGCTCGTCGTTGCTCGGTGGTTCTCTCCGGGTACTCCGGCTTCCTGCACCCGTAAAACTGTCACCAACATGATATGGCCCTGACTGTTAACATGTCGTTAAACCCTAATAAACTAATAAATAAATAAATAAATAATTTCTTGCATGTGAGGAATATTTTCTGAATCGTTATTGAACGATGTACTAATATTTTCACTAATGTCAATGTATACTTTGTTTGGGATAAATGAGAGTCATTTAACAGTAAAAGTATTTTGTGCGGTAAAACGAGTCACTTGGCGTTTCTTGTTTTACGAAATGTTTATCACTTGTATTGCTCTGATGCAACAGAAACGGCTCTACTAATGCAAGGAACGAAATATCTTTCTTCCCGAAATCAGCAGCTTACACTGCTTAAATCACCCTTTATTTTTACGGAATAATGTTCCGGCAAAAGTACTTCCAAAACGCACGACCATTGAGACAAAATAATACACTGTAATTTGAAAGTCGGTTTTTCTTTCGTTTCAGAGCTGTGCATATGCTTTATACAATGGGAAAGAAGTCAAAGAGAAAAAGCAGCCACAGAAAGGAAACAATAAACCGCCAGGCAAGGATTCCCATTCCATTACAGCCTATCAAGTCCATTCACAGGATCGAACCGAAGGAACGCTCCTTTCTGGAAGCTGCGGAAAAAGGCGACAAACATACCATGATTCGCTGTCTCCAATGCCCGAACCCAGTGAACGTTAACTGTACCGACATGTTGGGTAGGACAGCCATTCAGATCGCTGTGGACAATGAGAATACAGAAATTGTGGAACTTCTCCTGAAACAAGATGGAGTGAAAATAGGAGACGCGTTGCTATACGCTATCAGAGAAGGGGTTTATAGAATAGTCGAGATGCTTATAGATCACCCAAGCATTACTTATGAAATGCTAGGATCTGAATGGTCTAAAAACAGACACACAGACACGGAATCTTCAGATTATTCTAAGGATATTTCCCCTATTATACTGGCGGCACATTGTAATCAATTCGAAATTCTTCAGTTACTGATTCAAAGGGGTGCGAACATAGATCCACCACATGAACTTTCGTGCTCTTGTAGAAAATGTCAAGTAGAAGTTCACGAGGATAGCTTACGACATTCTCTTTTGAGAATTAATACTTTCAAAGCACTAGCTAGTCCTGCATGGTTATCAATGACAAGCAATGATCCTATCTTAGCTGCATTCAGACTGTCGTGGAATTTAGGAAAATTGGCTTTGAGAGAAAACGAGTTCAAGGACACGTATTTACAGCTTGGTACAAAGTGTAAGAAATACGCCTGTGATTTGTTGAATTTGTGTAGAAGCAGTGAAGAAGTTATAGCTGTTTTGAACAAATCAAGTGACGACGATTCTGACGATGAGGATGCAACTTCTTCAGAAAACAGTGGTAAACTGAAATTATCCAGACTGAAATTAGCACTAAAATATGAACAGAAAGAGGTAAATTCACTAGCTTCTTAAAACAATTGGAGGTTACACGCGGTGCAGATACAGTACGTGGAGAGTGGATTGTAACTAAATCACCCGCGGAGTGGAGTTATCACCCAAACTATAACTTTCAAATTTTGTACATATGGTCAAAAAACACAAGGAATGTTTCAGCCAATGGACCTCCGGGTTTAACCCGGAGGTCCATTGGTTGAAACGTTGCCTGTGCTTATTATGCTTTGCAACAAATGTGCAATTAATGCTAGGGTGGAATCTCCACTCCGCGGGTGATTTAGTGATAATACACTCTCCAAGTACTGTACAGTTCAGTTATCGCTGAAGTGGTCTCTTTCTCCATCAAATCGCGACCTGGAGCCAATAATATAAAACGTTTACAATTGTATTTTTCAGAATTGTATTTTCTACCTGTCAATATAAATCGTTGACATAAATCATTTGGGGGCACGCGGCATTGAGCCACCGTGCCCCCAAATCATGTGGGGGCAAGGTTGCTCAATGATTCATTTCGATAAACACAAAACACAATTCTGGAAAAATACAATTGAAAAAGCTTTATAGTATTGTCTTCTGCTAGTCAGATACTTATAACAGTGGATCGAGATTTTAGAAATAAACATTTGCGAAACCGAATAACGAAATGGATTTAATCCTCTCGCAATTCTTTTTATTCTACTTCGTCATTCTACCGTGTTGTGGGGAGGAAAGCGGACACATAATTTCAACCGAATCGCGATCTGGAGCCAATACTATAAAACGTTTACAATTGTATTTTTCAGAACTGTATTTTCTACAAAATAAATCACTGAGATAAATCACTAATGTTTCAAGAGATGTAGGCATTTACCTAGCGGTACATTTCTACGTCGTTTGAAGCGCTCATGATCCATTTCTGTCAGTTATTTCTATAAACAGAAACACACTTCTGGTAAATGCAATTATAAAAGATTTATAGTAGTGGCTCTTGGTCGAAATTCCCTGTCCGCTTTTAATTTAATATATGCTGGAGGGCGGGGCGTAGTTACTTTCGCTTCCAATCCAAGTATTTAGCCTGAAATAGAAATCCTGTCGTGTTTTTTTCACGAACATGGCGAGCAACTGTCAGACTTCTAAAGTACTAACTCCTCACAAGCAGGGTTAGCACTGCACGAAGACAAGTGCACCATCGACGCGCAGTGCACCTTAGTACACAGCATCACCGTGTCCCCACATGGGCAATCGGGATTAAGTGCCTTGCCCAAGGACACAACACAATGGGGTTCGAACCATGGATCCTCCTATTTCAAGTTCAATGCCGCAAACACTGAGCCACCGCGCCCCACACTTCGGAAATAAAATCACCCGTACTTTTGCGCTGAATACTCGGGACAAACATTCCATAATTTCGTTTTACATAAACGTCGGGTACCGTATTAAAGTTTTAAATATATACTCTCATATAATAAACAATTCATAACAAGAGCCAATCAATCAGGGTTGCCATATCCCGCCTCGAAGCCAGATCAGCCAGATGAACAAGTCAAACAAGACGCGTACGGCGTCTGGTTTGACCTGGCTAATATGGTCTCATCAACTCGACGGAATACGAAAACACAGATCAATTTATTTATTTATTTATTTATTTATTTATTTATTTATTTATTTATTTATTTATCGTGAAAGTGCATCGTGTCCTTGGGCAAGGCACTTCGTCCCAATAGCCCATGTGGGGGCACGGTGGATCTGTGTACTGCACGTCGATGATGCACTTGTCATCAACGAATGCTAACCCTGCTTGTGCGGAGTTAGTACCTTTGGGGAGTCTGGCAGTTACTCGCCGTTGCTCCGTGGTTCTCTACGAGTACTCCGACTTACCCCACTCGCAAAACCGTCCGACACGAGGTGGCCCTTGCTGTCCAAAGTGTCGTTAAACCACAAATGAATAAATAAATAAATAAATAAAGAAATAAATAAATAAATAAATAAATAAGTAAATAGTCCATCGGCAATTTTTAGATTCATTCGACAGGAATAGTTCAGTTGGTAGGAAACTGATTGCAACTAAAAATAAGATAAACATTCGTTCCTTTGAATCAACGCAAGAAAAAAATGTTCTCATTAGAGACTTGATTTGCCCGAATCTTTACTAACAATACCAATACCATTAACCCTTTACCTAACATGAAAAGAAGACGATACACACAAAATTCGTGGATAACTAGTTTTTTTCATTTTTTTTGTCTCAAAAACATAGGTTATGACCCATCTTTGGAACGAACTCGATGAGCTCGTTCCAAAGAAAGGTCGTAACCTATGCATGGCGTTTAGAACAACCTGGTAAAAAAAGGTATACGTGGAGAGGCCCTTACAAAAAACTGTCACGATCAGATTACTTTTTAATCACATCTGACTTACAGACGGCTGTTCAGAAAGTAGATATTGGTATCATGTACAGATCGGACCACACACCCGTTGTAATTTCCCTGAAATTTATAAATCAAACCAGAGGACGGGGTATTTGGAAATTTAATAACAGTTTGCTAAGCGACCCAAATACATACAAATAGTTAAGGATAATTGCAGATACTGTCCTTTAGTATTCGTATAACAATAACAGCAGCAGTAGTAGTAGTAGTAGTAGTAGTAGTAGTAGCAATAATAATAATAATAATAATAATAATAATAATAATAATAATAATAATAATAATAATAATAATAGTAACTCAAAATTCACAATAACCGAGCAGTTATTTTGGGAAACCCTAAAACTAATGATCAGAGGTAAAACAATTTCGTTTTCCTCCTTCCTGAAACGAAAACGTCAGTGCACCGAATCAGTTATCGAAAAACAAATAAAAGTTCTCACTGAAAAACTCGAAGATGGTTGTGAAAATATGTCAGAAAATATCAATTGCCTAACTAATGAACTGCAAAACGTAAGAAATAAAAAAGAGCAAGGCATGATTATCAGATCAAAGGCCCGATGGAAAGTTGAAGTCGAAAAGCCCTCAAAATACTTCTGCAACTTAACCCTTTACCCAACGTAACGGCCAAAACCGGCCAGCGCTATTCTCAAAAATCGCCAATTAATTTTCACTATTTTTTTCATTTTTTGTCTCAAAAACATAGGTTATGACCCCTCGTTGGAACGAGCTCGCCGAGCTCGTTCCAACGAGGGGTCATAACCTATGTTTTTGAGACAAAAAATGATAAAAATTAGTTATTCAAGATTTTTTTTTGCAATTGTCGTCTGCTTTTCACGTTGGGTAAAGGGTTAAAAAAGAGGCAGTAGACAGAAAAAAATAATACCCAAATTAATAAGTGATGACGGTACAGAGTGTACAGAAATTGACGACATACTCACCGAGCAACGTAACTTTTACGAATCGCTGTACAAATCAAAAATTAATAGCAATCACAAAACGTACCCTTTAGAGAGCTTGTTTTTTGACTCTCAAAATCCATACATTTGTAAACTGGATACAGAAGAAAGTTTACAACTTGATGGAAAACTAACTTTAAATGTGTGTGGTGCGGCTTTAAAAGACATGGGCAACAACAAATCACCTGGCGCTGATGGATTTACAAACGAACTTTATAAGTATTTCTGGGGCTATTTGGGCAAATACGTAGTTAATTCCCTAAATCTCGGCTATGATACAGGAAAACTGTCTATCACTCAGAGGCGAGGTGGGGTGGGGGTGGGGGGGGGGGAATAACATGTCTACCAAAAGAAGGGAAATCGAAAGAATATATAAAAAATTGGCGCCCTATCTCCCTCCTTAATGTTGATAAAAAATAGGCTCCTCGGCAATTGCTAACAGATTTAAAAAAGTTCTCCCTAAAGTAATCTCCGAAAGTCAACTGGGATTTATGAAAGGAAGATTCATAGGTGAATCCACGCGATTGGTCTCTGATACAATTGAAAAAATGTGAATCTATGAATATTCCTGGAATGTTAGTTCTAGTTGACTTCGAAAAAGCATTTGACTCACTTGAATGGTCTTTTATCAGAAAAACTATGATTTTTTTAAATTTGGCGAATCTTTCATCCAGTGGCTCAACACCTTCTACGGCACGGTTTCTAGCTGCATTATAAACAATGGGCATTGTTCAGATTATTTTAATATTCAGGGGGGGGGGGGGGGTATGTCAAGGGGACCCATTGTCCCCTTACCTGTTTATTCTGTGTGTCGAAAGACTTAGCGCATTCCTTAAATTCAATCCAAAAATAAACGGAATCAGAATTAATGATTCAGAGTATGTAATCAACCAATACGCTGACGACAGTACTCTATTCTTAGATGGCGACCAACATTCCCTAAACGAGGCCCTAAATGCTCTCGACAATTTCGTTTGGATAGGATCTCGACGTGGTTGTGGGTTCGTACTGGAAACAGAAAAACGTATAAAGTGGAATCATAACGGAACGTTTACCATCCTTGGCATAAAATTTGAACTAAAGAGACAATTACTTCTATAAACATTTTCCAGAAAAAATAAACAAAATGCGAAAACTCTTATGAGATTGGTCCCTCAGAAATGTTACACTAGTCGGCAAAGTTACAGTTATTAAAACGTGAGCAATTCCCATCCTAATACACTCTCTTACTGTTCTCCCTGATCCGGCTGATAGAATACTAGATGAAATTCAAAGTATAATTTTTAAATTTCTATGGTCGGATAAAATGGACAAAATTAAACGTGACGTTATAATCAATTTAATCGAAGATGGTGAGCTCAAACTACCCCACGTAAAAACACTGTGTTTTAAAAATGATATGGATCAAAAAGTTACTAGATTCAGAAACAATGGCCCAATGGAAAACGCTCGTAGTCGATAATTTTGAAACTTTTTTTTTTGGGGGGGGGGGGGGGTGGAGGGAGCAAAATGTGGTCTTTGAATAAACATGGTATACTTAGCGTTTCAAATTATATGGACCCTTTCTGGAAAAACGTGCTTAATTCATGGACTCTCTTAAAAATAGCGATCCCACAACCCCGACCGAGATCCTCTCACAAGCACTATTTTATAATAATTATATAAAAAATAACAATGAATCCTTTCTTTACAGACGTTGGTGCACAATGGGTGTTTTCTTCATAAACGTTTTAAGTTAGCGCTTCTGGACCCATTATTGACTTTCAAGAATTAAGTTGAAATATGACCTTGATATACCATTCACCAACTACCTCGGTGTGGTGAATGCAATACCAAGGTCATGGAAAAATATAATATCCAATAGTACAATACTTGAAAATGTTTCTGATCCTTTGGTAAGTGACATCATATCTTGCACTAAAGTCAATCGCCATTTCTATCCAATATTTCTTAATAAAGTATCACAAAAACCCACACATACCCAAGAGAAATGGAATACCACATTAGATGAAAATCCTGACCATAATGACCATAATGATTGGCAACTCATTTACAAACAAACTTTTAGGGAAACAGATGATACATATCTACAAAGTTTACAATATAAGATTAACCACAAAATCCTATTTACAAAATCTAAACTCTTTAAATGTGGGCTTTCGGAAACAGAGCTGTGCTTTTTTTCTGTGGAAATACGAAGGAAACGAATGCACATCTGTTTTACGATTGTTCTTTCTCAAAAACAGTTTTACTTTCACTAGTGGAAAAGATAATCTGGATCCGCAAGGTCTACTAAACATAAATAAAAGAGAAATAATTTTAGGCCCAACTTCAGAGCATGCATATCCAAATGTCTGGAATACCTGTCTCCTCATCTACAAAAAGTATATTTACACCTGCAGCCGAAGTGATGTCATCCCCTCTTTCTCAGGTCTAGCAAGAGCTGTAAAATCCTACAAAAATATTGAAATGTGTTCTCTATACATGTACTCAATCGGCAAGGCTGGGCGTATTAAGGAAAAATGGAACTACCTAACTGATGCATTTTTTAAATAATTGGAGAACTGCTCTGTATGTATATATATTATGCTGTAAAAATTCAATTCTGTTGTAATCTTTTTTTTATGTACTATTCTTCTAAGGATGCCAATAAAAAAAAATAGAAAAAAAAAATAAATTAAACAAAAGATTTCGTTCCAAATAAAGCATACAAAAGATTCAAAGGGTTAAATGAAACAAAAGATTTCGTTCGAAATTACACGTACAGACGTATCAAAGGGTTAAATTAAACAAAAGATTTCGTTCGAAATTACACGTACAGACGTATCAAAGGGTTAAATTAAACAAAAGATTTCGGACGTAATAACACGTACATAAGTATCAGAAGGTTAAAACAGAGAACTATAGAACCAGATTTGGCTTCTGGGGGTCCAGTATAACCGATTTGGAGTAAATATGTAGTATGTGTTAACCCTTTGCCAAACGTAACGGCGAAAACCGACTAGCGCTATTTTCAAAAATTGCCAATTAATTTTCGTTATTTTTTCATTTTTTGTGTCAAAAACATAGGTTATGACCGCTCGTTGGAACGAGCTCGTCGAGCTCGTTCCAACGAGGGGTCATAACCTATGTTTTTGAGAGAAGAAATGAAATAAATTAGTTATTCAGGAATTTGTTTGCAAGTGTCGTCTGCGTTTTTTTTAACTATAATCCAAACTGACTAATGTACCAACTGCATCGAGGCATACACTGATGATGTAGTTGGAGAATTAGTCATTTGAGACTTGAGCTAACAAGTTGGGACAGATATGGTCCCCCCGCAATCGTACATCCACGCACCCCCCCCCCCCCCCGAGTACATGTAGTCAAAAGGAACAGTTAGGTGTGGTCGCATGAGTAGACTATGATTTTGTTGCGTTTATTAATACTCTTATTGAAGGATATTTTTAACCCTTACAAAACAGCAGGGTGAATCGGTACTCTTTTAAACGAGCAGCCATAAATGGCTGTGGGATTAACATATTACTGCCCCCTCTCCCCCACTACATATATGTAATCGAGAATGGATTCGCGCATTTCCGGAAACAGTATTATGTTGGGCAGAAGGCTCATTCGAATTTTCAAATTTTTAGTTGAATCGAATAAGGCAGAGCATTTCCAATAACCTTAACAGCTGTAGCTTTTGCACCATCTTATCACCGTATATAAGGTCAAATACGCAATAGCATCGTCAATAAAAAGTAGAATAATCCAAAATGGAATCAATGTAATTTAGGAACATTTCTTCTATCATCAGGTCACATGTACAATGGACATGGTGATAGAAGAAGAGTTCTGGATACACTTATCTCAGTGAATACTACTCACCAAGAGAAATCACAGATTTGCACAAACAACACTTCATAAGTAATTAGTCTGTGTGAAACACCACAGATTATTGTTTTTTCTTCTTTTTGTCGTCTCCTTCTTCTTTTTCAGATTCCTGGAGCATTGGGAGCACCCATAGGCGTATTTTGAAAGTATGTCAAGTATCTCAGGCTTGGTATGACCTATGAACCTGGAACGAACCAACAACAAACGAGTCGCCTCTGCATGGAGGTTCAAAATATAAGTCAAGGTCACTGAGGTCATCCCGGGGTCATTAATTGAATTTTTCAGAATTGCTGGAAATCACATCTCGTGACCCTTTATTGCTTTCCCGAAAATCTTACATGCATTTTCAAAAAACGTGGGCGTAGCCAAAAATATTGAAAGTTAGTGACGATCAATCATGGTATGACATATGGGCCTGAGACCAACACCAAAAGAGGCAAAACTCAATGGAGGCTCAACCTATCGGTCAAAGGTCATTTAGGTCACCAGGGGTCATTGAGCGGATTTTTCAGAATTCCTGGAACTTGCAGTTTTTGACCTCAAATGCATTGCTGAAGTTCATACATGTATTTTTATACTCAAGAAGTGGGTGAGGTAAAAAATATTAAAAATGGGTCCATTCATATCTCAAGCATAGTATGACCTGTGGACCTGTGACCAACACCAAATGATTGGAAACTCGGTGGGAGGTCAAAATATGAGTCAAGATCACTGGGGTCACCCAGGAGTCATTGAGTGCATTTTTCAGAATTGCAGGAAATCACATTTTATGACCCCCACTAATGCATTATGGAAGTTCATACATGTATTTTTATACACAAAAACGTGAGTGGTACCGAAATGTTTGAAAGTAGATCACGCTCATATCTCAAGCATGGCGTGACCTATGGACCTGTGCCCAACGCCAAAAGTGTCGAAACATTGGTCAAGGTCAGTAACATGACCCGGGGCCATTGTGTACATTTTTCAGAATTGCTAGAAATCACATTTTATGAAATGAATTATGGAAGGTCATACATGTATTTTTACACTCAAATTAGTGGGCGGAGCCAACAATTTTGCAAATAGGTCACGTTCATTATCAAGCATGGCATGACCTATGGATCCGGGACCAACAACAAATGAGCCGCAACTCAATGGAGGTTCAATATATGGGCCAAGGCCACTGATGTCAGCCAGGAGTCATTCAATGTATTTTGAATTGCTGGAAATCGCATTTTATGACCTCCTAATGCATTGCCAAGTTCATACATGTATTTTAACACTAAAAAAATGCGGGGGGCCAAAAATATTGAAAGTTGGTCATGCTCATATCTCAAGCATGTTATGATGCATGGACCTGGGACCAACACTAAATGAGTTGAAACTCAATGATGGTTCAAATTTGGGTCAAGATCATTAAGGTCACCAGGGGTCATTGAGTGCATTGTTCAGAATTGCTGGAAATCGCAAATTTAAGATATCTAATGCACTGCCGAAGTTCATACTTGTATCTTTATTCTCAAAACATTGAGCGGGGCAAAAAAAAATTGAAAGTTGGTCACACTGATATTTTAAGCATGATATGACATATGGATCTTGTACCAACATCAGATGAACTGAAACACAGTAGAAGTTAATAATGTGGGTCCACTTCACTGGGGTTTCACAGGTCTCGTTAATTGCAGTTTCCGAATTGCGTGAAATTGCATTTTATAACCCAAATGCATTTCTGAAGGTCATACATGTATTTCTTCTCTCAAAACATGGGCAGAGTAAACATATTCATTGTTGATTCCTTTGCAGAACACGTTGAATGCTGTGCACAGAAGTTATTTCGGGTTTCTTGAAAAGTGTTATCTGAATCCTGTATGAAAATCTTTAAACGCTGTTTACGAAAACCTTTTTCTGGTTTCATTAAAGATACTTTACTTCCGAAAATGGGATGGCTGATTTAGGCCATGGACAATATTGTTCCTTCAAGATCTCGAGATAATATCTCAAGATCCTGAGACGTTTATCTCAAGATCTCGAGATAACATCTCAAGATCTCGAGATGTTATTTCAAGATCTCGAGAAAATATCTCAAGGTACTAGGATGTTTATCTCAAGATCTCAAGATAATACCTCAAGATCTCGAAATAGTATCTCAAGGTTCTGAGATATTTATCTCAAGCTCTCGAGATAATATCTCAAGATCTTGAGATAATATCTCAAGATCTTGAGATAATATCTTAAGATAATATCCCACGATCTCAAGATAATATCTCATGGTCTCGAGATATCTTGTGGGAAAGGGTCGTTTTATTGGGACATGGAGTAGCGAAAGGGGAGTGGGACGTATTTAATTCACCTTAACACAATCAAGATATTATCGCAGTTAGTGAAACTGCGCAGGTGGTGATAAAGCTACAGTTGTGGTTAGTCTTCATTCCTAATAGTAATGACATAAAATATTCGTCTAAATGAAGTCTCGATTGAGCAACAATACTTCCGGTGATTTACAGAAAATGGGTGTTTCTGGTGTTTTAGATTCAATCGTCTGATATATTTCAGTTGGTCGGAAAAACGAACCGTAGATTCGCTTTTCTGACCAACTGAAATACTCCAGACGAGTGAATGCAAACACAGGCAAGGACTATTTAAGGGCAAGACTTGTTCCAGCCCAGTACAGCATCAAATCTTTAATAATAATTAGACTTGTGGCCTGAGAAGTTGAGAACTTGTTGGACAATACCCTGCCATTCGTAACAACGATGGAGAAGGTGAAACAATCAGCTGACTAAACTCGGTATTACTGTACATGGCCACCTCTGAGTTCACAGACCACCAGTCTAATTGTGTAAATCTTTGCGCACAGACGTTGTTGTGGACTGTTTGTTTACCCGCTTTTTGTGAAAATTTTCGCACAGACGTGGTTACAGACTGTTTGTTTACACATTTTATTGGAAATTTGCGCACAGGGCATTCCTTACTATTGTAGTTACATATATATTCCAATCAAGTATTTAATTCCCTTTGAAAACATCAAGATATTAACATAATTTGTGGAACAACATAACACGGCGGCAGTGGCGAGTCTATCTTTCTGTTTATTATATGGCAGAAACAATCTGGTTATTTAACTGGTTAACCATTTACCTAACCTGAAAAGCAGACGACACTTGCAAACATAATTCTTGAATAACTATTTTTTTTCATTTTGTTGTCTCAAAAACATAGGTTATGACCCCTCGTTGGAACGAGCTCGACGAGCTCGTTCCAACGAGGGGTCATAACCTATGTTTTTGAGACAAAAAATGAAAAAATTAATGAAAATTAATTGGCGATTTTCGAGAATAGCGCTGGCCGGTTTTGGCCGTTACGTTAGGTAAAGGGTTAAAACACTTTTCAGAAGTGTGGATATACTCCAGATTGTTTATCGAAATCTTGTTGATTTTCACCGCTCTGTCATTGTTGCTATAAATAGCACAGATAGGTTAATATGATGGTTCCAATTCCAAATACCTGTTTGCGATAAAAATAGAAATGATTTTACCAACTTTTTCCTTCCTTTAATTTCACTGTTCCAATGTTTATCACCTGTTCAAATATACAATATATAACAATTTACTACAACACATAAAATGAGTTAATGCACATTGCTTCTTATATATATGTGTTGAATGTTTAAATTTATTTTGTTGCATATGAATATGGGTCAAGGTCACTGAGGTCACCAGGGGTCATTCGAAAAATATATAATAAAGCAGAGAATTTGCAAAGGATTTTTCTGTCACAATAATAAAACAATAATTGACTTTCCTTCAGGTTGATACAAGGAAATATGAAACCTTGAAGAGTGAATATTACTTTTCTCTGGTTGATAATTCCTTGTATCAACCTCAAGGAAAGTCAATAATTGTATATTGTAATGTTATGAAAATGTCGATCAAATCAAGTCTCTTTCTAAATTTGATTCACAGAAACTGGATCCCTATTAAATTTTCCAGGATCAATAGTCCAAACTGTATCGAGTTGGTCGAGAATCGAACCGTAAGTTCCTTTTCGAACCAAATGAAATATTCCAGACGAGTAAATCTAAATATAGGCGATGCCCTCTTTGAGGGCTAGACTGGTTCCAGGCCATAACAGCGTCAAATATCTTACAGAATTAGACTGTGGCCTGAGAGTGTGGACCATCCTATAGACGTAAGCAATGTTGGTAGAGTCGCTAATACACCATCTGTATAAGCATTGCAGTTCAAAGGCAATTGCAGTGGACATATAGAATATACCCACAGTAGCTTGATGTACCAAATGTTCACCACGAGTGGTGAACATTTGGTACATCAAGTTACTTTGGGTATATTTTATTTATACCATGATCGTCAGATTATTAAGAGTCGCTATTATTTTTTCTCGACTATACTGAGCACCAGACGTACATACGTGCGAATCTGTTTCTTGTTTACACAAGCATCGGTGGGCGGTACTTCAGCTGTCAATTTTATCGCTGAAACGAAATGGAAAAAGAAACGGGCCTTTTTTCATTTTAATAGCATAATAACATACCGTTTCGAGTTATGGATGCGTTATTAACATGAGACAATGCATGTTTGTTAAGTGTTGCTGTCTTATGGGGTAAAAATCATTTACAAACGTAATAAATAATTGGCGCTTTCATTTCACTCTTCGCGAGGCGCCGTGCGATAAATTTAGACAAGTTTGCGTTCAGGTCTACGTCACCAAAGGTCAACTTGAATGTAGTTCTACTGTAGGTGTAAATTTTAACTACTGAAATCCCTTTGCTGGCGTGTTCACCAAGTTTGGTGTATAAAGCTAAAATTTATGTCATAGGCTTTTCATATATTGTAGAATAGGTAATCATGGTATAAATATTTCTTTAACGCTGTCTCTTTTTTTTTACAGTTTGTTGCCCACCCAAACTGCCAGCAACTGTTGACATCTATATGGTATGAGGGATTGCCCGGATGGAGGAAGAGAAACAGTATAACAAAATTTCTAATTTGTATGGGACTCATATGTATGTTACCGTTCATGTCGCTGTATTACTGGATTTTCCCTCGAAGTAAAATAGGACAGTTACTTCGGAGTCCATTCATGAAATTCTTATATCACAGTGCCTCGTTTGGTGTATTTTTGTTCCTATTGGTGTGTACTTCAACAGAGATCAGCAGTCAGCCTGATCGTGAGAAGTTTCAAGGTCCACCGCCATCTGAACTAGAAATTCTGATAATTATTTGGGTCGCAGGTTAGTACTTTGTTGTTCAGTATCGATTATGTATATATTTCAAAGGTACGAAACTCTAAAATAATTCAGATTTAGGAATGCACAGGAAGATTTATTTTCACACACATGGCTGTGCATTAAATAATGTTCCAATGTCAACAAAATCCCCGCATTCTGATTGGAGCACGTGTTTGTTTTTTCTAGTTTAGGACTCCAATAGCATATGTTACCGTTTGACGTCACCAAGCGAAATATTCGACATTATAACAAATCCTGGATTCGCCGAAGCCAATGAATGTTTCAAAACTGTACTGGCGAAAATAAAAATAGGTGGCAAAGGTAACATCGTTCACAATGAATGGACCAGTGACAGAGATTTGACCAAATGAAACGATAACATTTTCCTTTCATTCCTTTCACTACGAAGCCCAGTGTGGTATGTGCAATCGTCGACCAATTAATATCGGTAGCGACCTCGACTTTTATCTGTTTTACAGCTTTTTGTCCAGTGACGTCGTGGGGTACATGAGAGGTTTATTTACAAATCTGTTATCGTTACATGTTGCCTGTTTTTTTAACGATGTGGGTTTTGGGCTATGGGTAGGGTCTTGTCTGAACATATACGTTATTGTGATGAATTTGACCGTAACACGGTCTGAGGTTTAAGGCTCGGAGCATATATATTCAACAGAGCCTCCTGTCTCGATTGAACATAAACTCCAAGCCGCAAACACCAGACCATTTTACCGTCAATTCATCACAATAACATATAAAGTTTACTGCACAGAAAATATAAGGATGGCGATCATTTCAACGGTAAGAATATAAGCCTAACACTTATCAAGCTCAAAAGGTCTACCTACCTCTTTTACAACCAAATTGAGCAATAACTGTCCTACAGACGAGTAGTTGCTCTCGTACAAAGAACACAAAAACACAAAAAACTTTTGAAACACTAATATTGGTTAAACACTCTATTTTATAGAACTATATGACGGAACTTGTAACATAATTTCTGAATATAAAAATAATTCTATGCCTCAAAACACAACTTATGACCTCTCATTGGAACGTGCTTGACGAGGTCGTTACATTGAGGGTGTGATCATGAGCCACTGTTAGGAGGCAAACATTTTAAAAAGAAATAAAATTTTAATTGCGATTTTCATGATAATGCCGTTACGTTAGGTAAAGGGTAACTATTTACCAACCATACATACAGTACGTGGAGAGTGTATTATCACCAAATCACCCGCAGAGTGGAGATTCCACCCAAGCAATAATTGCAAATTTGTTGCAAAACATTACAAGCACAAGCAAAGTTCCAGCCAATGGACCTCCGGGTTATACCCGGAGGTTCATTGGCTGAAATATTGCTTGTGTTTTTTGTCCACATGTACAGAATTTGAAAGTAATACTTTGGGTAATAACTCCACCCCCGGGTGATTTAGTTACAATCCACCCTCCACGTACTGTAGCAGACGAGTTTGACAAAATGAAGATTTTTCTATCTTGAATATCTAAACGAGACTTGTTGAAAGCAGAAAAGAACAAGAACATTTTCTATGAACATACATACATGAAAAACAACCTATTGGGATTTGGTTTAAAGTTTTCACCACGATGTTCATAAGTTTTTGCATAAAGGAAAATTGCCCATATGTGGTCAGACAATACAATCACAATCAAATCGATGAATAAGACCATTAATACTTTGATATTGGCTGTAAAGGAATATAATAGTCTTTGTTTTCAGTGAAAGAACAATCGCCCACCCCTTCGAAACCACTAATTATGCCAGCGTCGAAGAAAGCTTTTCACGGCCGTAGCGCGTTCACGTATATTATTACTACTTTTGCCGGCGTTCCTTAGGCCATTATCGCTAATTTCTTTGGCATTAATACGCGATAAATGTTCAGGTCATCACGTGATGTGCTGTGTCTCAAATGGTATCTCTTTTCCATTAACACGGAGACCAGAGTTACTCCCCGTTCCGTATCCTCTGTTTAGGCTTTGTAACGTCAAATGCCACCCGATGTAAACAAATCTGACAGCAGTTATTTGTGACGATGCCACCAATTAAAACCCATCTACTGGAATATGTGCAGCCAAATAATGATTTAAGGTCAGTTCAGACATGTATTATTCCGGCTTTTTTAAGTTGCCAAACTACGATGTTGGATTGTATTCTTCGGTTATTTGTTTATTGGTGTTAAAAACTTATGCACAATGGCTGATCATGACCGTTACAGTTTTACGGGTGGAGGAAGCCGGAGTAGCCGGAGAGAACCACCGAGCAACGACGAGCAGCTGCCAGCTCACCAACATCATAACTCCGCACTGCAGCACAGACAGGGTTAGATTGGTTGAAGACATGCGTACCATCGACGTGTAGTACGCCTTAATACACGGCGTCGTCGAGCCCCCACGTGGACAATCGGAGTTAAGTGCCTTGCCCAAGGACACAACGCGGAAGTCCGAATTGATCGCTCAGAGGGCCACCCACCCAATGATTAACCGGGCTCGACGTTGCTTAACACCGGTCATCTGACGAGAACCTATTCGGTTATATTATACGTGGTTTTCAAAAAACTTTGAAAAGTAAATTCCGACAACTCATGAATATTCAAACTCTTAACTTAATTGTTCATTTTCTATTCACATTAAAATATCCGTATGTTTCTTGACTAAATGACAAATAAGTTGAATAATTCTTGGATTTGATTAAACTATTGTCTTGAAGTTATTTTGAGGTCACTTGAATGTCCTCCCCTCTTAGTGGTGACAATAGTAATAACACGATTTTTTGTCGGACATTACGGTTCTATTAGCGGCCCACCTCAAATGATTAACAGTCAGCTGTTTTATTAGCGGGCCTCGGCTTCGTCTCGGGCCACTTACAATACCTCAGGCTGTTAATCATTTCAGTTGGGCCGGCAATGAACCGTCATGCCCACGAAAATCATGTTATTGCTGTAGTGGCAAACTAGCTTTCTTTTAGAACATCGAAGTAGAGCATTACGCAGTCACGGAGTGTTGAACAGTGTTGGCCGTATTGAACAACAATCGGACAAGAGTTCTGCTATCGCCGGAGGGTGGCCAACTTTTTTTCAAACCGGGGATCGGGTATGATATGCTGACCACTGCCGCGATTTATCAACCACTCGCTGACATGGGATCGGATCGCCTAATCAAAAGCATTTTAAATATGCCGTTGCGACCCGTTTGCAGGCAACTTTATTTTGAAATAAGTGAATTAGATATTGTCCTTTTAATCACCAATGCGCCATCTACTATAATTTTAGAACGTTTCTTTTCATGCTCTATCGGTCGATAGTACCTGAGTTTGTGTGAGTTCTGAAATAAGCAGCCAAGCTGCTTTAGGTTTTATTTCAGAAATCACACGAACTCAGGTACTATCGACCGATAGAACATGAAAAGAAACGTCCTAATTATTTTAATATGCCGAACAAAAACAGCTTTCATTGTTAAGCGTTAACTGCAACATGCCACCAATCTTGTAACAATGTAGACGAATTCAGAAACATGCTTTTAGTGACGTCATTTCGAACTAATGTCGTCTCTTTGGGAGTTTCCAGATCACCAAATTCGAAAATGACTTGTTACAAGTGCCGTCGCCCTGGGAGCTTCCATATCACCAAACTTTAGTGTTTACATCTGCACCATGCTGTTCATGTTATAATTCATTATTAATGCTTGTGTGATAAGTGGTACAATGGGATATGAATTCATGTTTCTTGGACGATGATAGTGGTTAGAATTAAGTGAAAGAAAGTATTTTGAACCTGAGCTTGAGTCGGAGACTCGGTGAGGACTAGGAGCACGAATATTAAACTTGTGGAAACATAATTGATTGAAGTCACATTCATGATTCACTAAAGTGGTGAACATCACATGAGTTTTTAATATTTCTGATTGTTTTGAATTCATTGTTTGAAGTTAAAATTGTAAACACACCCACTGAAGATGACATATTTGTCGGTAAGTTTGTGTCCATCGGTGATGAAAAATGTTAAACAGACACGGCGCCATCGTTTAGTGTTGAGAAATTCCAATCGGGGCATGCGTAATCGACGCTGATCAATAGAAGTGGAACTTACATTTTCTTTGTTCTCATGTCTCCGGGGAAGAACGTTCCGAAAGTACCTGTGTTTTGTCCAAAAACTCCTTTTAGAAGGGTCAAATTAACCATTCACGGCAGCTTGTTACAAACGTGAGGCATAATAAAATACTCTGGTATTGCATATGGCTCCTATGCCACTGAGTTGACGCTATGGCTCTAATTCAGTGGCGTGTAAGGAATTTCCTTGCTGACACGACACCCCCGAGTGGCATTTCAGTTTTGTGACACTGATCGAAAATGGTGTTCCTAACTGATACAGTACAGAAAGTTTTCAACCGTTCATTAATTGGCAGTTATATATTAAAGACCATATTTACAAGAAACTTCTACGATACTAGCATATCATAAAATGTCTTGGACGGGGAACTTCTGGCGAGAAGTTTTGGACCACTCGCAGTGAGTGGTGCGACCGAAAGGTAAGACCGTCTGGTACATTTTGGTGTGGCGGGTCCGTTAGGGCGTATCGCACAAAGATTAACGTAAAGTTTAACTTTCAAGTTTGGACTAGGTTCTGCCCATCACAAGATTATTCCGGCAGTTGACTATTCACGCTCAGAATTTATTTTTGACTTTATGCCTATGTCTTTGATGTAAGATTTCCCATTGATTACTTTGAATTTCAGGTTTTATATGGGCTGAATGCAAACAGATTTGGGACGAAGGACTGAAAGCGTACATCTGGCAATGGTGGAATTGGATGGACTTTATAATGCTATCATTATACTTGGCTACATTTTCCTTGAGGGCTGTGGCTTATTTTCAATTCGGTTCAAAGGAGATTTCTAGAAAGTATTGGCCTGAAAATGACCCGACATTAATTTCAGAAGGTCTGTTTGCAATCGCCAGTGTGTTTAGCTTCGCTCGGATTATTTATCTCTTTCAGGCCAATCAGCATCTAGGACCTTTACAGATATCACTAGGATGTATGCTTATTGACATTGCAAAGTTCTTGTTTCTATTTTTCTTGGTACTAACTTCCTTCGCATGTGGATTGAATCAGCTGTATTGGTACTACAAGCCAACCCATCACACAGACAATGATGCATTTTATACGTAAGTTACATCTTGGACGAATATATGGTGTATCAAAATTAATTTTTACTCAATATATATATAGAATAAACGTATTGTGTTTTAAAGTAAATATTTATTCTACTCGTAGGATTAAGAATGAAACCGACGAGCCTCTGGCAAGTCGGTTTCATTCTTAATTCTACGAGTAGAATAATTTTTTTACTTGAAAACACTATACGTTTATTTTGTTTATCCCATAAATCTTCTACAGGGCAGTCGCGACAAAATCGTGATATAATTCGCTACAAAACACAGCGAGAAGTGAGGAGCACATTGGTCCAATTCGACCGACCAGCAAAATTCGCAAAAATAAACAAGGCGCAGTAATACATTTCTGTCTAAAAATAATTCCACTACAAACTTGAGCTAAACTTGCTAAAATGCTTGATTATATGAGTAGTGTGTCGTGTTTTCTACTAGCATTGTGTAATACTTTCAAAAAGATTTTAAAAAATCAACAATCGAACTATTAATTATGCTAGACAAATGAGGTAGAAGTCAACAAGTCCGTCGCTACTAGGGAAATACATTCTTTCAGTGTTAAACCTGCTGGGAAAATGTACCACCCTACTAGGTGAATAAAGCAAGGCTTTTATTGTTCGAATAAACAGACATTCATGGGATAAAATTATTTCACTTCCTGAACAGTTTTTCTGTTTTCTTGGTTTAAAACCTTTCGGATTCACTGCAGAAAAAATAAAAAACATTACGCTTTTATGTAATAGGAGCATTTTGCTGTACAGTCTTCGAGGAACTGCAATGACTCAGTGACATCACATCCACCATATATATAAACATGTTCAGTGTAAAACCAAAGAAGAAAACTTATTATCCAAATATGGGAATGAAATATATACGTTCCAGGGCTTGTTTGTTTTCCACAGTAAGTGCCCATCTATTGGATAAATCCAGAATGCATATATCGTCCGTTGAGGTGCAACAAGGCGCCATCTGCAATGCTAAGTCTCTCTCTGGAAGCTTTGATCGGGGGAGGGGGACATATGAAAAAGAAAAGAACAATTAAATGGTGATTAATGTGGATATTGCAGTTAGGTTCGGCGAAGGGCTATAGAAATCCAAATCGGCTCAAGATCAGGCCAGTAGATCTCAACAGCATCTTCCGAAACACAATATTAGTACTCCACACCATACGTACGCACCTACTTCATTTGTATACAATTACCCCAATAACACAGGAAATATTAGCGAAACAGTTAATTGTAAAAGTGAGAGAAAGTCCGAAAGTACTTCACACGAGAGCACATCAACAATTTCGGTTCTATACTCATTCTTGTATCTTTTTCTTCATGACACTTGAATAATGAGTGCAAAGTATATCTACTATACTACTCAAAGTTTGCTAAGCACCAAGTAAGTCCAACTACCTGTTTTAAGTTTTAGTTGAAATATTGTAATGGGCTGAAATTGCAAGCTGCAACTCATTCCAGACATTCCAGACATGTTCGATTGGATTGAGGTCAGGTGATCTTGCTGGCTAGTGCAGACGCTCAATCCCCCCCCCCCCCTCTGCCGGTACTCCCCGACAGCAGGGACAACACGAGGACGGGCATTATCGTCCATCAGAATGAAGCTACCACCCACTGCTCCTGCATACAATCTGACTTGGACATCCAGGATCTTATCAATATACCTCTGTGCAGTCAATGTACCACGTTCAATGACACAGAGCTCTGTACGTCCATCCGATCTGATGCCGCCCAGACCATGATTGGCCCTCCACCATAGCGGTCTTGCTCGGTAATGTTGGCTGCATGGAATCGCTCTCCTGGTCTTCTCCATACCCTAGAACGCCTATCTGTGTGGTCTAGGGAGTACCTTGATTCGTCTGTAAAAAGGACAGGTCGCCAATCTTCTCTGATCTATCCAACGTGGTCCATGGCCCATTCATATCGTGCCTGGCGGTGGTTCTGGGACCACGGAATGCAAATACATGGTCTTATCGATCGGAGACTACCTTCGTGCAACCTTGCCCGGATAGTCTGCGTCGAAACCTTTACCCCGGATGAATTATGAAGGTCACTGCGAAGCTGGGTTGCTGTGGCAAGCGATTCCTATGGGTCTGAATGATCAAAAACCGGTCTTCTGCTGCAGATGTTGCCCTGTCTCTGCCACCATCATGCCGTCTTACTGGTGTGCCATATGCTAAAATCCTGCCCAGGCTCTGGTGATCACCGTATGGTGCACACCAAGGGCTTCACCAACCTGACGATGGGTAGCCCCTTGCTCCACCATCCCTATAGCCCGCCACATTTCTGCTTCAGACACATGTCTTCTTACATTTGCCATATTCAATCATTATTATTGTTATTCTCCATCGTCAGAGTTATCATTGGTCACAAAAGCGTTTTGACGTTTATGGAGATTTGTGCTATTAAATGAGTGACTGGTGGAGATCTTATTTTATTACATGCTAATGCAGTCTCTCTTATGCAATACGGCGTGCAATACGGCTGTGCAATACGGAATTCCGTATTGCACACCAGCCTGTTCCAACCGGGACTTTTTTATGCAATGCGACTGCATAAAGTGCATGGTGTTTACCACCGTTGACAGAAAAGAAAATTAGGTCAGTAGGTGCTTGGGTCATGTAATAAATACAAAACCACATGTATGTTTCAATGAGTCGTTTTGTATTCAATTCGTCAGATGTGCGTAGAAAGAAAACGTCTCGACCTTCGGTCTCGACGTTTTCTTCCTACGCACATCTGACTCATTGAATACAAAACGACTCATTGAAACATACATGTAGTTTTGTCTATTTATTTATAATTATTACAAATTAATGTCGAAGTAAATAAAAAACTTTAAAAGTCCGTCGGTAAAAATTCTGGTGGTCAAACGAGATATGGGATGGAAACACGCTCGTAAAGAGTTAGAAAGCCTCTTTTGAAAGAACGGTAATACAGAATCGAAAACCACACATTTGTGTGAATTGATCTGAAACTTACCGAAGCGTACGGAATCTATTTTAGTGGTAAGTAAATATTGAAAATATGTTACGAAAGGCAAATTAGAGCTTAGAACCGGAAAATGAATGGTTTGGACTCTTGCCTGATCCGTTGATGTGGCTTACTAATGAAAGTTAAAATTATTTGTTATGTACGTTTAAACCTTTGAAAGAGGGAGGCCACGTTTTCCATTCTAGAATCATGATACAACCTGGATTTTTTAAGCAGATGGTTTCTCCGTGAATTTGTATGGTAGACCAATCAATATTTTCAACATGCTATCCGCCAGGGTTTGCTCTGAGCAATGTATCATCAGAAATGTCTAACAAAATTCCACCACGCTTTATAAAATGTTTCTTATTTAGAGGTTATTACATGGTTTGTTTTATATCGGCCGAGTTAACACCCCGATGTAACTTCATATCAGCCTGAGACCGAAGGTTGAAGGCTGATGTAAAGTTACCGCGGGCTGATACTTCGGCTGATAGGAAACTAACCATGTAATAGCCTCTTTATTTATTAAACTGAAACAAAAAATTACTCAATGTTCTCAAATCTGTTGCAGTTTTCTTATCGCTTCGCATTCTCTTCACAAAGTCGGACGTTTCCTCTTGTCCTAGTTCAGTTATCTGAACGTCTCGGGTGAATGTGGGGAATGCGCGACGTACGGATAGATGGAATATCTCTTCTTCCACTTCGGTGAATCTCTGCTTACGACTCCAAATCTTAAGACTGCGTTGAAATATCTGTACAACGCTCTTGTTTCTTCTCATCCTACACACACTCCTCACTCACTGTCGTCACTAATTCCCCGTCATTCAAAAACTCCACTTCAAACCCTGCATTATATTTCCTGAAACACGAGTTGTCTCGATTGCTTTCGACAAGTAACTGTTTCGATGTAAACAAATTCGTTGCGCCTAGTAAGGACGCATCAAGAGGCATAACTCTGGTTTGGTTCATATCGGCCGAGTGTGGCGTGCGTGTGGTACAAAAATCGAGCCTAATAAATAAGAAGTGTTAATTGTCACAGCAACAGACCCTTGAGATAGCCGAAATATCTATACACCTATAAAAATGCCGAAGAATTTCCGACTTCTTAGGAACGGATGGACAAGAGTTCGCCAAATCTGGCACAATGTCCGCCGGAGGTTTTTTATCCAGAGTTCTAAAACACTATCGCAATAAACTCAACTTATATTAAGTTTTTTGTTGCAATTACAACTCCTAATGTAATGATGGTTTATATATTGCAAACGCATATCCAAATGTAACGAACAATGCACTTTGCCTTTCAATAACACTGATTTTTGCGATAGAGATAACATAAAGGGCGCTTGGGGTAGTTTGGATGTCAGTGGGCCAGAACCTGGTCCTCTTTGGTTCCAATATAAATGAAAGTACATTGAATATCGGGCCCATGCAAACACTTCTATACGGAATACCATTGGCTGCCATGTGAATAAATTGCCGAGCCTCCGGGAAACAAGTGATACTGATTGGTACATCAACTTGTACGTGCGTTTCAGCGGCGTTACGAAGTTGTCGATTACTGATATTGATACACGGTTCTAGTACGACGTCTGCGGTAGTGTGGCAATTGGGAAGTATATTCGATTCGAGAATCGATTCAGTTTGGAACCTTTTTCCTTATTTGATTCGAGATTCAGCTCGTGCAAAAATGATTGATTCGTAGGTCCCTACACCTCAGATACCTCTCCACGGGACAAAAAATATCCCTTTTCACAACCTCCGTCGGAAAAGGACTTGCGTGATCTTTCCCCCTCCTGTTTATCTATCCCCTCCTCACAAATAAAAATTATGTCTTAAAGTCTAGTCTTTTGAAAAATACATTTAACCCTTTACCTAACATGAAAAGCAGACGACACTTGCAAAAAAAATTCTTGAATAACTAATTTTTTTCATTTTTTGTCTCAAAAACATAGGTTATGACCCCTCGTTGGAACGAGCTCGTCGAGCTCGTTCCAACGAGGGGTCATAACCTATGTTTTTGAGACAAAAAATGAAAATATTTTGAAAATTAATTGGCGATTTTTGAGAATAGCGCTGGCCGGTTTTGGCCGTTACGTTGGGTAAAGGGTTAATGTACTGGTTATGAAGTGGTAATGAAGGAGAAGAAGGGTTGAGAAAGAGAGGACAGTACATTCCGCCATCCATGCCTTCTACACAATGCCCATTATCAAATAGCTCTACGTCTGTTGAGCAGTTTCCTGCGTGTAAAGCAGTATTTTATTCTTAAGTAGATTTGCTATGCAGTTGGTGTTTGAGGTATAAGTATCTATGTGGGTTGGTAGATTGGTGGGTTGGAAATTTGCAAAGATCAGAGTATCTTCATTTTGATAGGAACTTTTCTGCCGCTCTTGGTGAAATATATATTCTGCCTTCTTCGCAGAGAAGTCGAAAATTTATTTGCGAACCATCGGCGATGGTGGTAATTTTAGATGTTGAATTGCTTAAAGGTTTGTCTCCACTTTGCAAGGAATAAATTTGCCAAGTGTAGTGGGTTCTTGTTAGGTTATTAACAATAAAAGAAATGCTGAAAGTGACTGTTGATTGACAGGCGGACGCCTTCCCACTAAACTGCTATCAGAAAATGAATTCATTTTATTGCAACAAGGACCATCAACAACTTTAAAAATTAGAGAGGAAGGATATTAGAGGTTGCAATCATAATTAAAGTTAATTTGATGAGAATAGCGATTTCATGTTTATGTCTTCAGTATCTTGAAGTCGAAGGGAAAGTTGATGCCAGCATTTGTGAAATACTTTTCAGTCATTCCAGAGAAAACCAAAATACATTAACAATTTAAAGGTAGAGGAGGGCATCTTAGATGTTGCATTGCTTAAAAAGAACATTCGGTTCGCACTTTGAATCTCCTCTAAGTATGGAAAAATGGAAAATGTGCACCGATGGATGGATGGACGGACGCCTCATCCTACTAAACTACTTACTTACTTAATTAATTAATTAATTAATTAATTAATTTATTTATTTATTTATTTATTTATTTATTTATTTATTTATTTAAAACGACATTTTTGACAGCCTGGGTCACCTCGTGTTAGACAGTTTTACGGGTGGAGGAAGCCGGAGTACTCGGAGAGAACCTTCGAGCAACAGCGAGCCACTGCTCCAACCCACCCCACCCCATCCCACGTACTAACTCCACACAAACAGGGTTAGCATTGGTTGAAGACAAGTGCACTGTCGACGTGCAGTATACAGCGCCAGCGTGCCACACATGGGCAATCATGATGAAGTGCCTTGCCCAAGGACAAACTTCTTCATGGATATCAATTAATAGCGTCGCAACAAGAAATGTTAAAAGACTAATTGGGACATACTACGAGTTTAACCCTTTACCTAACATGAAAAGCAGGCGACACTTGCAAAAAAAATTCTTGAATAACTAATTTTTTTCATTTTTTTGTCTCAAAAACATAGGTTATGACCCCTCATTGGAACGAGCTCGGCGAGCTCGTTCCAATGAGGGGTCGAAACCTATGTTTTTGAGACAAAACATGAAAAAAATAATGAAAATTAATTGGCGATTTTTGAGAATAGCGCTGGCCGGTTTTGGCCGTTACGTTGGGTAAAGGGTTAATGCATTCAGGGTTGAAACAGTGGCGCTTAATGGTTTATATTTAGTATTGAAGCTGTAATGCTAGTTAAAAAAATCACCAACTTTTAGACCAGTTGCGAGCAGTTGTTTGCTAACCTATATATCCACTCACATGAAAACAAATTAATTTATATCTAATTTATATTTTCAATACTAAACAAATACTCAGAGCAAAATTCCGGCTTGTGCTACTCACATTTATCGAGATAAACAACACCAGGCATTAAGTCAAAAGTGCAGATACTTCGCCAAGCATTTGTGCATGTATACTATTCTGACACCAAATGATTTTGACATTCATTCTATCCAGTGATAATTTCTCTGTCAATACATTCATGCTTTCTTGTTACTTTGTATCATCAGTAATAGATGGGTACGTTTTATACCATGATTACCTATTCTACTATACATGAAAAGCCTATGACATAAATTTTAGCTTTAAATCCACCCGTGATGAACACGCCAGCAATGGGATTTCAGTAGTAAAAATTTACACCTACAGTAGAACTACATCCCCGTTGACCTTTGGTGACGTCGACCTGAATGCAAACTTGTCTAAATTTATCGCACGTAGTCTCGCGAAGAGTGAAATGAAAGTAGCAGTTATTTATTACGTCTGTAAATGGGTTTACCTCACAAGATGCCAAAGATTAACAAACATGCATTGTCTCATGTTAATAAAGCATGCATAACTCGAAATAGTATGTTATTATGTTATTAAAACGAAAAAAGGCTCAGTTTCTTTTTTCATTTCGTTTCGTCGATAAAATTGACAGCGGAAGTACCGCCCACCGATGCTCGTGTAAACAAAAACAGATTCACTGGTATGTACGTCTGATGCTCAGTAAAATCGAGACAAAATAATAGCGCCTCTTAATAATCTTACGATCATGGTATAAATAAAATATACCCAAAGTAGCTTGGTGTACCAAATATTCACCACTCGTCGTGAAGTGGTGTTAACCGCGCGCCGAAGGCTCGCGGTTAACACCAACTCACCACTCGTGGTGAAAATTTGGTACACCAAGCTACTATGGGTATATTCTATATGAAAGTTACAGGACGTTTAGTTGGCCGATACGGTGTCACGCGAGGCGAAGTGAGAACAGGCTTTAGCCGATCCTAATATTGTTTTTGCTGTGCCTCATGTGACAATGTATCCGCCAACTAAACGTACCGTAACGTATTTATCATGCCAGCCATTTTTTCTCCGCAATTTAGTGATCAACTGTTTCATATTTACGTTAGATTGTCCTATCGACATTCCAAACAAACCTTCTGAAGTGCCAAATTCGTCAAAATCGGACTGCGATTTTGTGGTAAATAAAAGAACGGACCGTGACATTTAATATACCGCCAGCGTCGTTATTTTAACTGACTACATGTATGAGGTCATCGTTGACAATTATTGTCGGTGTATTCCTCAGTCCTCGGTCACCAGTTATGACTCTTTATTGATTAATATATCCAGCTGGCGAAATAAATGTTTTTACAGTCATGCATGCGTTGTAGTTTTCACTGAATATGAAAATGATTGATACGATAATTTATCTTTGTTCAAAGCGTTTTATCTTATTTTCGAGGCGCGGCCATTTTGGGTTCTAAAATTATCAAACCAGGATGTTACTGAGGGAGCTGGTAGCAATGTTGTATCATTTTGTGGCGATAGTCGCTCATAAAGGCCAACCGTCGCCACAATACCACCAACGCTCCATATCTGTAGTGAAGCTTTTGGAATCCCGGGAAGAGGTTGTCTATTGTTTTAAAAATATATGTTTTGTTGGTAAATAAGACTCAGTAGCCAACGCCTAATATGGATTATAAATGGTTAGCTAAACTTGACTTCATACTTTTGTTACGAGCATGATAGAGTCATGGGTGCTGAAAATGCCTCAAACACCAATGGACAAATGAACAATAAAACAATAGAAAGAAAATTGATCTTCGACGGTGGGTTGGTGTAACAAATAGAGGATATCTAATGAGTTGCGAGCTGCTTTTTTTTAAATTTCTATTCTGGTTTTCACTTAATTTGATCTGAGTCTCGGCTGAGATTTACAAAGGACCGGACCGATTTTAGTAAACTAGGTACAGAAATTTTATATCAAATCGTGGCAAATTTGAGTTTCTTTTCATCACATAATGTGTAATTTAACCCTTTATCTTACGTAATGGAGTAAAACCAGTCAGCTCTGTTCACCAGAATCGCTAACCAAATGTTATTGTGTTTCATTTTTTGGCCTCGAAAACATAGTTTACGACATCTCCTCATTGGGACGAGCTCGTTACACGGGAAATGATTGTTGCAAATGCATTCTGCTATTTGTATCAAGTACACAGTTAGAAATATATAGAGAGTAACCGCTTGACTGGACTGGTTACGTGAAATAATTCATGAGATGTGAGGGACGTTGTACAAACATGAGTGCGCGAATGCGCACGAGTGTTTTACAATATAGTCCCTCGCTTCGAACGAATTATTTCACGTAATCAGTCCAGTCAAGCGATTAGTCTCTTTATTACTTTTCATTATTAACGATAATTATATTATTTAACCCTTTACCTAACGTAACGCCCAGCGCTATTCTCAAAAATCGCCAATTAATGTTCATTATAATTTCATTTTTTGTCACTAAAACATAGGTTATGACCCCTCATTGGCACGAGCTCGTCGAGCTCGTTCCAATGAGGGGTCATAATCTATGTGTTGGAGACAAAAAATGAAAATAATAGCTATTCAAGAATAATTCTTGGCAAATGTCGTCTGCTTTTCATATTAGGTAACGGGTTAAAAAAACAATGAAGTCCCCATTACATCCACAGCAAAGAGTCTTCGTTTGCGCGCACGGATACATGGCATAATTGTTGATTGCATAATTCACTTACAAAGTTATCGTTTATAATCAAACCCAGAAATCCCAGTAAATCACTGAAAAAGATGATTAACTGAATTCTACTTTTGAAACCAACTCTCTGACAATGTTACAACGTCGACTCTGACTTTGACGTTACGCGTTTATTAGACATGTTGTAAACGATATTTCCGCAATGAGCTATTCGATGGCTATTACGTGATAAATGCGAGTCAACAGTGCCATTTATAGCGAACAATAGCCGATTTGACAAAATTTAGAGGAAGATAAAATACATTACATTAGTATTATCTTTTGGGGTTTAAGGTCACATATTTCTGCACAATGGCTAACCATGACCGTGACTGTTTTACGGGTGGAGGAAGCCAGAGTACCCGGAGAGAACCACCGAGCAACGGCGAGTAACTGTCAGCTCCCTAACATACTAACTCCACACAAGCAGGGTTAGCATTGGTTGAAGACAAGTGCACCATCGACGTGCAGTACGCATTAGTACACGACGTCACCATGCCCCCACATGGGCAATGGGGTTGAAGTGTTTTGTCCAAGGACACAACGCGGTTGCCGTAGTTGGGATTCGAACCGAGGATCTCTCGGCTTGCAGCCTGCAACTCTACCTACTGAGCCACCGCGCCCCAAAATACATTACAAACATCAATATAGTTGTTAATATCGCCATTCTCACTTTATGAACTGTTCTGTACATTTTCATCGGACTTACAACTTGCACTCTTTAACCAAAATATTTAGTCATTACTTTTTATTAAAATTCTCTCTTTACAGGCTGGGAGAAAGTTATGTAACATTATTTTGGTCCTTATTCAGCTTAACACAACTGAAAGATGTGAAAATTGAAGGAGGGCAGTATTATACAGAAATGATAGGAGAGTTCCTGTTCATTTCATATCATGGCATGGCTATTGTTGTCTTGATAAATATGCTTATTGCAATGATGTCAAGTTCCTTCCAAGAGATTGAGGTAGAGTATAAAAATAATAGAACTTATCGTATGACTCGTCCGTTTTGTTCACTTTAAAACATTTGATATTTTGTTTTCATATTAATCAGTGATAAATAAAGCCTTCCGTCAATTTCATTGGTCAATTTCAAAACTAGACAATTTGATTGGCTGAACAAAAATACAACTGGGCCACATTTTCATAATTTGCATAATTAGAGTTGGGAGCTTTCATTGGTCAATTTCAAAACTGGACAATTTTGATTGGCTAAACAAAATACAACTGGGTTACATTTGCATAATTTCAGCAGGGAGAATTTACGTTATCTGTCCTATTTAGGGTGGGTTATAGTGTATTAATCTTTTACCCACAAGAAAAACGCCGTTAATTGTTTTGATATTTTCACTTTTGGCTTCCAAAACATAGGTTATGACCTCTCATTGGAATGAGCTCGACAAGCTCGATCCAATGAGGGGTCATAACCTATGTTTTGGAAGCAAAAAATGAAACTTTTTAGTTATACGAGGATGTTTTTTTTCCAAGTGCCGTCTGCTACTCAAGTAGGTTGATGGGTTAAAAAGTCCTACTAAATGGCTAATTTGTGCGTGTGTGTGTTATATGATAAATAGAATATGAAATGAGTGTTTTTCTCATATTATATTTATGAAACTCGTCCGAATTTTCCGTTTGGGCTCGCCAAAACGGAAAATTCTTAGACTCGTTTCATAAATATTATATGAGAAAAACACTCATTTCATATCCTCTATATATTGTACGCCCACCTGTAAATTATCGACAACCTCAGTTATAACAAGAGAGAGATATAAAGAATCAGTATCTTGCCCACTTCATGCGTTGCGTTTCCATTTATGGTATCAATTATCCAAACTATCACTTTATTTTAAAACAATTTCAGTCCATTTAAGAACTTTGTACAAAACAAATACCAGGGAACTGGATTTTATTAGCCTATTGTTAGACAACAATCAACTGATTTCTGTTGAATGACTCGACTCGTCGGTGATTCTTTCGACAATGTTAGAATCATTTCTGAAGCTCGTGCGTCATGCGATGAAATTGGTGATAATGTGTTGCGCATGATTCAGATAAAGGAAAGACTATCCAAAAATAATCTGTTTGGCGCCTTTCAGCGCTCACTCGAGATCCGTTATAAGACTCAACCATCTTAAATCGACAATGCTCATTGACAAACACAAACAACTGCACGCGTCAGAGTTTTCGTCGTCGCATAAAGACGTGGAGTATTGAATAAACACGAACGAATGCATGTCAAATAAAATATGGGAAAGGTTTCAAATTTTACATGGTTGATGGACATGTATTATAAAAATGCATAACGTTTTGTATGAATTAACTTCCAATCGAACGTGATGATAGTATTTACAATACATTTGTTATTTTGACACAGATCTATATATATATATTGTATTTTTGAGGATCCTGACCTACTCAGTACCTTCACCGTATCTTCACCCCACCCTCCCCCCATACACACATAAAGAGATTAAAAAACAGGAAATGAAAAAAGAAACATACAGTAAACAAACTCCCACAAACAAAGACCTCAGTTGTTTTAGGTTATAAATATTTCGGATACTAATATAAACCAGGGATTATAATCCAATCTCGTCTTGGTTCCGTATGAGACGTTTCTCGCAAACGTTTCATACTGAGATGTTCTGATGTTACCAGAATCTACTAGAAGGAAAGTAAGACACATCTGCTCGACTGATTGAATGTTCGATTAGATATATGAAGTCGTATCCATTGTTTTGAATATCGATCTTCGAAAGGAAAATATGATTGGTAATTCGATGTTTCCACTCCCGCCTATCACCTATCTGCTTCAGAGAAACGATACTTACCATTCTTAGCAAAACATCACATCGGCAAGATTTCGATAACTGTAGCATCAGTTATCAATGTGTCCAATGGTCTGGCTATTCAAAGAATAGCTCATCCCTTGAAAACAGAAAGGTGTCAACTGCAATGCTAAAGCATTGCAGTTGACACCTTTCTGTTTTCAAGGGTTTAGGAGAGGGATAGCTAAAGCATTACATCTGGCACCTTTGTTCTTTCAAGGAACGAACAGATCATTGACCTGAATAACAAGTGCAGATTTCTGGGAACATGTTGAATTTTCTCGTTGGAGTAGAGAGGGGCACGGTCATGTATTGTTCATTGAAGTGCTTTATATCTTTGACAGAGGGCGCGTTGGAAATTATTGTTGAAACTATTGTCATTACAAGCATATCCACTAAGGAGCAAAGTGGCTCGGTGGTTACGGAACAGAACTTCAAACCGAAAGGTACACGGTTCGACCCCTGTTGTGTTCTTGGGCAAGACACTTATTCGCCATTTCCCACGTGGGGGCTCAGTGGCGCTGTGTGCTAAGGCGTATTGTACTCTTGTCTTCATCCAATGCTAACCCAGTTTGTGTGGAGTTAGTACGTTGGGGAGTCTAGTAGTTGCTCTCCGTTGTCCGGTAGTTCTCTCCGGGCACTCCGGCGTCTCCCACCCGTAAAACTGTCCGACATGAGTTGACATTGGCTGTCGAAAGTGTCGTTAATCAATAATAAATAAATAAATAAGCATATCCACTTCTTGTTCATAAGTGTGATAGAAGAAATGTGTTGGTGTGGGTTTAGGAGAGGGATAGCACTCGCCCTACGCCACACACACACTCGAAACTTGCAAAGACAGTTAAAATACAGTTTATTGGTTTCCCAACGATGAACCTGCCTCATAAGATAAGAATCACTTTGTTCGTTTTTAGTAAGGTGAAGGGGGGGGGGGGGGGCATTAGTTCCATGCACAACATTTTTTGTGAATAGCGCTTGCCAATTTTCGACGTTATGTTGAGTGAGGGCGTGAGAGTTAAGGGTATCCATCTGACTATCTTGAGAAACTTTGAGAAAAGTTTCTAATACTAACAATTTATCGAGCCTCTGCTGCACTTATGAAAGGAAAATGAAATTACGAACTCATAAGGCAGTGTGAAGTATACCGCACATGTGTAGTGACCGTGCATTGTTTTATTAATCTGCCAACATTCACACTTTATTATACAGTCTATGCAGCGTACCAGAAAAAACAAAACAAAAAACAAAAAAAACAAACAAACAAACAAAGAAACAAAAAAACAAAACAGGAAGCATGTGAGAGCGATCATCACAACATACTCTGTATTCTCCTTTCTCTCTCCTTTTCAGAAAGTTTAGAACCATCAGTTGCGACACTTGTTGTTAAGTACCATTTCACAACATATTTTCTTACAACTACCACTGCATTAGTCACCGCATTTATACTGTAGTAATAATTATCACTTCACAGCGCTGGTTCTCTCATTTAGTACGAAATGACATTTCAACTTTCATCCGAGGCTCAAAACAGGGCCGGTGGAAGCTCGATAAAAATGGAGGGGCACAAATTTACAATGCTACCATGATTCGACACAATGTGAGAAAGGTTACAACCGGATATCGTTAAATGTACCATGACTCGCCATAGTCTCTCGGTTAAATGAATATGCCGTTGTATGGTCACTGTCTGGTCCGTTTATTCTACTTCGGGTTTGAAGATAGTTGAAGTAGAACAAACGGACGGAACATGGGATTCTTTGGCTAAATATTGTTTGGATTTGCAAAAAATGTTACAGGAATGCCGTGCATGCGCCCATGTTAACTCATTGTTAACTACGAAACATATCTGTGGAAAAAAGGTGGAGGGACACGTGCCCCCTGTGCCCCCTGGCTCCACCACCTCTGTCTCAAAACAACTTTTCAAAACACTCATCCTGCATGACAAACCTACTCGTAGAAACTACAATGTGAGAAAGGTTACAACCGGATATCGTTAAATGTACCATGACTCGCCATAGTCTCTCGGTTAAATGAATATGCCGTTGTATGGTCACTGTCTGGTCCGTTTATTCTACTTCGGGTTTGAAGATAGTTGAAGTAGAACAAACGGACGGAAAGTGGGATTCTTTGGCTAAATATTGTTTGGATTTGCAAAAAATGTTACAGGAATGCCGTGCATGCGCCCATGTTAACTCATTGTTAACTACGAAACATATCTGTGGAAAAAAGGTGGAGGGACACGTGCCCCCTGTGCCCCCTGGCTCCACCACCTCTGTCTCAAAACAACTTTTCAAAACACTCATCCAGCATGACAAACCTACTCGTAGAAACTAAGAAACGCTCATCAATAAAGAAAAAACAACAAAATTTATGATTTTTTTTATTTTATACCACTGCTGTATATAGAAAAGGAATATGTCGATGATACGCACATTTTTCGTGCGCAAAATAAATATGTTGACGGTGTGCACAATTTCCCTGGCAATGCAAATTGAATATTTAACAAGGGCAACGCCCCCGGTCCCCCGACCAAGATGGCAAATTCAAGGGAGCTGTTAGGATGCAATTTGTTCCAAGAGCATGGTCTTTATGAGAGGTTAAGGGTGTTAATTTCAATCAAATGATCAAAAGTAAAGTTATCATCCGGACAACACAAAAAGTGTATTTTATAAGTCGAAAAAGGGGAATAACTCCTGTAAAAATAGACAGAGCATGGCCATTTTTTAACTTGACCTGTATTTCCAACCAATTAAACCACATACTTAGCTTCGTTTCAATCAAATGATCCAAAGTAAAGTTATCATCCGGACAACACAAAAACCGTATTTTCTAAGTCGAAAAAGGGGAATAAATCCAGTAGAAATCAGTGGAGCGTGCCCATTTTCGAACTTGACCTGCATTTCCACCCAAGTAAGACACATACCAAATTTAGTTTCAGTAAAATCATCCAAACTAAAGTTATCATCCGGACAAGGGTGTGACAGACGGACGGACGGACGGACGGACGGACGCACGGACGCACGCACGCACGGACAGACGGACGGACGGACGGACACTGCTGATTACAATAGTCCCCCGAAGGGTCGGGGGACAAAAAGGAGCTGACAGTTGGTCGTCGATGATCTGTAGCTCTCTCCAGGTACTCCGGCTTCCTGCACCCGTAAAACTGTCACGGTCACGATTAGCCACTGTGCATAAGTATGTGACATTAAACACCAATAAATAAATAAAAAATATGAATATTTAAAACGTATTTCATTTATTATTGACAAAAATCAATTTAAGGTGGACGCAATGACGTTTGATTTAGTGAGAGTTGTTACGCTACAGCGTAACAACTTTCACAGTATCAAACGTCATGGCTTGGGAATTATTATGTGAATTGACTTAACCCCATCTTGGGGGGGGGGGGGGGAGGGGGTATTCCGAGTTGCGATGTTTTTAGCTGACGGTTCAATTCATTTGTATAGAGGTCAGTGTTTATACTCATAAGAAGCAAATATGAAGACACTTTTTTAATCCTTTTCTCCAAATGAACGAAGAACCCCCAAAAAGTCAATATAATCAAGGACAAAAATATGAATCAAAGGTATAGTAATCTCATTAAACAATAAGGAAATCAAAGCAGTTCCAATGTATTCTGGAAAAGGGTAAACGAAACTAACAAAGACAATACCACTCAGCGTATTAACCCTTTGAACCCGAAAGGACGCTTTTTCCGCGACAGGATCGTCATGCGACCTGAACTCATAAAATAAATAGTTATTTGGTGAATGATTGTGGTGGGCTAATTACAATTTTCAACGTGCTGCCATAAGGCTACAGGTTGAAAATATTGATTTATTTATTTATTTATTGGTGTTTAAGGTCACATACTTATGCACAATGGCTAGTCGTGACCGTGACAGTTTTACGGGTGGAGGAAACGGGAGTACCCGGAGAGAACCACCGAGCAACGACGAGCAGCTGTCAGCTCTCCAACATCGTAACTCTGAACTCTGTACCGCAGCACAGGCAGGGTTAGATTGGTTGAAGACATGCGCACCATCGACGTGCAGTAAGCCTCAGTACACAGCGTCATCGTGCCCCAATGTAGGCAATCGGGGTGAAGCGTCTTGCCCAAGGACACAACGCGGTTGCCGCAGGTGGGATTCGAACCGAGGACCTCTCGGCTTGCAGCCTGCACCTCTACCAACTGAGCCACCGCGCCCCCGAAAAATATTGATTGGTCTTCGTCTAAGTTAGGAGTATATAATTGCTGGTGGCTCTAAACTGGTATGACATATACCATCAGGGTCTAAGGGGTTGAGGTGGATGACAAAAAACATTAATTACCAGGACAGCAATGCAGCAGAAAAGGTCAAGCATTGGGAGAGGGTAAATGATAGACGATTGGCTGAAGGGACTCCTTCAGAATATGAGATGGAATGTGCAGAAAAGTTATCTGACTTGGTATGCAGAGAACTTGAGGCGGACAAAGTACGAAATACAGTCACCAATTAAAAATGACAAAGCAACAGGTACTTACGAAATTACCGATAAGTTTTTAAACAGAGGCAGGGATCCAATGTATTGGCATCCTATAGTCTCATTTAACTCCACAATCAAAGGATAGCATTTATTCATAAAAACGGAGATAGGGAAGTTTTTAGATAATTACAGAGGGATACCCGTCGGAAGCAGTATTGGAAAGTTATTCTGCAGGGTTCTCCATGATAAGCTTGTGGAAATTCTGAAAGAAAGAGGTTTCCTGGGAGAATTCCAGAATGGGTTCCTGTGGGCCGTGGGGAAGATGAGTCTTGAAGGTGGAGGGCGGGAACGTTTTTTATTGCTGAAGAGGAAAACAAGAGTCTAACAGTAAGTGAAACGGGAGAATATGAATACTTAGGGGTGAATTTATGAGTTACAGGGAGATATATACACAAAAACCACATCTAGAATACTCAGACAGTTAAACTTTTAGGAAGGAATAGCTTTGATGAGGTGTTCATTGGAACACAGTATTTGGGAGAGAGTGGGATTACCAAGCATAAATATGGGATAGATGTGATCCCTTTAACCCTTTACCCAACGCAGACGATATCAAAATTTATAAATTTAAATATTTTTCTAAATTTTTTTTCGAAAAATTTCAACAAAAACATATCATGTGACCCCTCATTGGAACGAGCTCGTCGAGCTCGTTCCAAAGAGGGGTCACATGATATGGTTTTGTTGAAATTTTTCGAAAAATAATATTTTTTCAGCTACTGAATCTGCATATTACGCGGGCGGATGCGGGCGATTCGTTGGATAAAGGGTTAAACCAAACGGTAGCGAAGTACCTCAAAATTCTGTAAAATGATGCGGGTCGATACAGAACTGAGCTAAGTAACGCAGCCTCACCTGAAGCGGTCAGAGGAGAACTAGGGTTCGCGTTGTGACGTCAGACGGTAACATTTGCTACTGGAGACGTAAACATAAATGAAACTACGCCAGCTCTCATCCAATCAGAAGGCGAGGATTTTACCCTTATTGGAACACGAGATAACGTTAAAAGTGAATGAGGAATGACATGATGGGAAGAGTCAATTTAGAGGACCGCGGCAAATCAACGGAAGGCCCAAGTATTATTATTAATCCGAACATAGGTAAGCTGTGACCCAGTAATCCAAACTTGGACGGTTCGACAGTGATTTAATTTGTTTTGTGGTACGTCGTTGGGGAAGTACCACACCAAACCTAAACGGTCTCACAGCCCAGACGTGGATATAGGCCAGATGTGGAGTTCGGTAAGGTGCTGCTGTTAAAATTCCAGGTAGCAAAGCCTGTGTATTTCTACCTGAAACTTCGATTACTGACGCGAGTATGCCAAGATATGCATTGACACAACGATGCGAGATTTAAGTATAATTCGGCTTCACAATATGCTTGACCAATGTCTCAGATTTGTTTAAATAGTTAAGTCACTGTATTTCTATTTCTCATCACACTCTGTTATAAAAGTATCGAACCATACATAAAAAAACTCAAAATCGCCAACTTCGAACACTCGTGTTGGTCAAGAATACGCAAAATAATCAATTAAATATTATCAAAAAAGAAGCGTTTGCCATGATCTTTACTCTACTTCCAAAATTCACTGCACAAATAATATTCTGAGAATGTTCGAAATCGTTCTGAAATTAAATTGAATAATAATTTTAACATAATTGGGAAACACCAACTGTATGTCTTGCTGCCCAGTTCTGGAAAATAAGTGTATGCGTGACTGTAAAAGGGACAGTATCTCTGCATGTAGCAATTTGCATATATCCTGTACAGACCACCACAACAAATTATATTTGCGGTTTGTGTTGACAATAACTGTCTAAAAATATCATGTTCCTTCAAAAATCTGTTTCCTTGTATATGGGAGGGCTTGGGTTCATTTATTCATCAAACGCCTGTACTATGAAATCACTATCTACAGCAATACTAAACCATACGGAGAATGAAATTGTTAATGAACTATTTTTAAATAGAAGCGAAATTTCACTGGAATTTTCTACAAATCATGCCCCGCAATTACAGTTTGAATCTCTAGCCATAACTAAAAATAGTAACAAGGGTTCCTCTCTCAAATTTGGTTATCGATAAAATGTGTTCTTTTTGCTGATAGTTCGCCCCCTGTGTTCCAATGTGTTCTATGTGCCTACTGGCACATAGAACACATTGCAACTCAGGGGACGAGTTGTCAAATGAATTTATGAGTGTCCTTCTAATAACTGCTTTTAAAGACGTGAAGGCGTGTAATAAACACAGAACAACACACGCTTGTGAATGGGTTAATCGATATGGCAATTGTGCCATCGCGGAAAGAGAAAACCCAGGCCTGCGGTCTCTCATTTTATCCTTCCGCGCTGACACTCGTGACAGACCGATTAACCCATTCACACGCGTATGTCGGTCTGTGTATTAACGCATTGAACTTAAGTTCAAAGGGTTGACGCTTCGATCCAGCTCAAGGTCATCTCCATTTTGCCACAAGTAGGAGCGCGGTTGGACTGGTTTGTGGACGATTCGGACTTTCAACAACATCGACCATGGACGATTCTGACCTTAGACATTCACAGAACGACACTCGGTTTATCTCCTTCTGCGATGGCACAAGTGCCATGTCGACTAATCCATTTACACACGCGTGTCGATCTGTGTTTATGACACGCCTTCGCGTCTATAAAAGCAATTATTAGAAGGACACTCAGCAATTCATTTGACAACTATCAACAAAAAGAACACATTTTATCGTCAACCAAATTTGCGAGGGGAACCCATGTTACTATTTCATCCCCTGAGTTCCAGTGTATTCTATGTGCCTACTGGCACATGGGACACATTTTAACTTAGGGGACGATTTCTAGCTATCGCTAGCGGCTCAAATGTTAATTGCGGTGTACGATTTGTAGAAAATTCCAGTGAAATTTCACTTGAATTTAAATATAGTCCGTAAACGATTTCCATTCCGCAGATATGTGCAGAACAGATTTTCATTTTCCGCATGGTTTTAGTGTTGGTGTAGATGGGATTTCTAAAGAACAGGCGTGTAATAAAATTCCGTTCGTGGACGATTCAGATCTTTTGGTTTCGGCGATTCCGAACCTTAACTCGGATAACGTTGACCTCGACTATTATATCGACTCGTGTTACACATAATTATGTATTATAACATAGCTTTATAAAACGCACCATGTTAAAAACATGGTATTCCTTGATAAACCACAGTGTACACACCTATGTACTCATCTGCAGAAATTGAAAATGTTTCAGTCTGACAAGGTGCGAATTAAAGAGTAAACTACAGACACATTATAGCCAAATTGTCCAATTATCCGGTGAAATCAAACCGATATCAAACTTCTTGAAGCAACCGGCTTAAACGAGAACGCAAACTGAATGACGTGTCTGCACTCTTCAGCCGAGTACAGGACAGTCACCGTGGACTGGCCGTAATCGACCCGTGGGCAGTGATGTCCAGGCACGCGTTTACCAGGCGATAAAAGTTATCATGAACAAAATTTTAATTAATGAAGTACTGGGTTGTTCCCAATGCTTCCTTAATTAAATCTGTGATGCTTTATTCTATAATTAATGTTTGGAATCTAATACCATTGCGTCCGTGAAATATTGCCCACACATGAAAAGTGACCAATCCACAGCGGTCGTACTGTACGAATGTCAGGACAAAGCCAGTCTAAAAGGGAAGAGGCCCCTCCCCCTACATTCAAGTTCAGATATATGTATATATTTCTTCTCCCTGTGTAGTACGCACACATGTTTTAATTAGATAATTAGCCTTAGGCGATTCACAGTGGGATACTTCTCTGGCATATTACTTGTCAGCATAAAATGTTACCATGCTATCTAAAGTCAATTAACATCGAAGTGACCGACACTTTCAATCCTGACGGCTATCAAGTATATTATTTTTCGGGATACGCTTGATAGCATATGCATTGGCGAGAGGCGATTTCATTTTCAGAAATGTCACGTGCCAGGTTTAGGCATCTTGACATATTGCTATCTTACCATCCCAAGACGAGATATAAAGTGTGGGGAACAAGCTATTTCAGATAGACTTGGGTTCCGACTGTTTAGGAGTGAGACGCCACATAGGGTCTCGTGCGAGTGGAATTGCTGGGCAATCCACGAAGCTCCGTTGTATGCCGCTATTATCAGATTAGGTGAACGAAGGAAGGCCCGATTTTAGAGAGTAGATTACGAACCCAAGTAACGGCCAAGTTTAGATGTCATATTGGCGAGAATCGACTCGCACCTGTCTCAAAGTGTAGGCTGTTGTATTGTGGTATTAACCCTCAGGAACGCAGAGGTTGATCGCGTAGTAGCCTGTTTTAGTATCAGAGTGCTGTGAATATCGACTCAGGGTCGACAGTGACAATTCACTCAATCTCGAAGCGCATATTGAAGTTGTTAGTTCTGCATGAACTGTGTGTATTTCAAAGGACAGGAACATTCAAGGAGAGTTCTATCAAAGGACACATGTATAAGTTATGTGACGTAGATTTGCTAAAGTAGCCGATAGAGTGGATAAACTGAATCCAAATCAGAACTATGTTGCCACAAGGTAACTAACATTGCTAGTCGGGATCTCCCGGCAGTCGGAGCTGCAAACGCGCACAGACGCAAAAGATTAAGGCTCTGTGTTTTAAGCTCCTGTTGCGATCCCGCGGCAGTGACATTTTGAGAGTGTACTATAGCGCCAGTACAGGGCTATAGATAGACTGAATTGATGTAAAACTATTTAACCCCTGTGATAAGTCTTTGATTTGTGTTGATAAAATTGTTACATGTGTTGAATATGGAAGGAGTTTATTTTAAATGTAAATAAAAGAATCGTTGTTACTTTAATCATCTTTTCCTTTCCGTAGCCTGAAGAGATTAGGAATCACACCTAACGAAGAACGAACCTACATTTAGAGTTCACTCGGCAGGGAAGAAAATCATAGTGCGGTCCCAACTCAGCTCTGTGAGCCGAGTTTGGCCCGTGCCCGAATTCTGACCCTCCTTGCTGGCTCGTCCCCCAATATTTTTAATGGCGAGGCTAAACAACCCCATGTCACCTTTCCCACGTGGATAGAGGTGTTCTGACAACGAAAGGAGAGAAATTCTGTACGATCGCCCGCGACAAATGTCAGTAGAATAAAGACCGATGGCAAGTACTGGAAAGATCCAAAAATGATCTGTCTTGTTCGTTAGTTCAAATGTCCCGACATCGAAGGTGAATGCGTAACACATACAGCCATAGTAATCGAACATGATCGTCACCAAACTTAGTCAAGACCACGCTCAATGTGAGAAAAGACCCCTTTGCCGCCGCACCTACATTGAATAACCATAATCTGATTTTAAAACAATGAAACCATACAAACGTAAAGGGGGAAGATATCCGAGTATGTATAATCTCAAGGCCGCTCACCGATTTAAAGAAACGTGAACCAGAATAGGATCACTGTTTAACGTCAAAGTATAATGTGTTAGTTTTATATTGATGGTCTTGAGATAGAACGCTGCTTTGAATTCTCACGTCCATGACTGTCACTATCCTCACCATCCTCATAATTACCAAGAAAACGTCATCTGGATAGTTCAGTAAGATTCACAAATTTTAGTATTAGGTGAAGCAGACCACCAACATTATGTCAGTCGATGGGTTCTCACATATATATTGGGATATTGGCTGACCACATAGAACCGGACAAAAGTATCCACCCAGCAACCTTTGACCCCCTTATTTCATCTTGCATAATTACAGGTCACCATGGTTCTTGCATATTTTTCCAAAGTTCTTCTTATCATGGTCCATATATGTCCACACATTCTTTATATTAACTGCTTAATCTTTTTTAATGTTGTGGAGAATGGTTTTGCTTTTGTTCACTGAACGTCTAGCCAACATGGTTTAAAACCCCATACAAATAGATAAATTTCGGTCCTCGTTATTGCATTGAATACCAAAGAGGTATCCTGTTTTGTGTATGGTACGAATGGGTATCTAGCAAGGATCTGTTGGAAAATATTGTGGAGGTGACGGAGTGAGAGAAAAGAGTCGATATGAGAAAAAGGAATGACACAGTGGTGTCACAGAGAGACATAAAGTCAAGTTCTTTCCCACAGTGGCAAACTCGAGGACCGAATTGTCCAAGGCGAGGATCGGTATATTCCAAACCGGGAGGTCTGAAATCTCCAGGGTGAGGGTACGAATCATCCAGGGTGCAACTCGTTCAGGGTATGAACCGTGTAGAGCCGAATCGTCCAAGGTTCGGTCGTGGTGTACATCAATGGTGGTGCATTTGCTTTCAACCATGTTAACCCTGTTTGTGTAAACTTAGTAAGTTGGAGAATCCGTCACTTACTCGCCGCTGCGCGATGTCCTCGGGGTACCCCAACTTGTAAAACCTGATATAACACTGGATGTTGAAAGTGTCGTTAAATCCAATATACAGATAATCCTTGGATATGTAAATTTTGTTTTTGTGAGCATTATGAAATATTGGAATGAATTGTTATTCACATATCATTCTAAATGCACAAAGAGAACACACGCGTGATCAAACACAATTGAATATCAAGACATAATTCGTGGCCTGAGGGCTAGAGTGTTCTATGTCCCATAGGGGACATAGAACATTCTAGCACTCAGGCGACGATATTCCTTTAATTGTTTTTTTTTAAAATATGCATCTGTCTTTTCTTTCTTTTTGTGATTTTGGTCAGCAATTTGTCCTCGTATTCATCTGTTGTCATGAATTTGCAGTTATATCACAAGAAATTGTTTGGGAAAATCCGCCAACGCTGTTCCTAGAAAGATATTTAAAGATCCATTTATCTGGAAACAGTGATCACAACTCAGCGTGCTCCACCAAACAAAAATATCTTTGTGATGTTTATGGAAACTGTTTTCAGTCAAAATATGACTTTTTTTTCTCCCAACAGCTCAAAGTATCTGCCTGACTTTGGATTTAGAGGTTCCATTTGTGATAAGGTCTACGAGTCGCTGTCTGCAGGCCAAAGTAATAGCAACGAAAGATCCTTATACTTTTCTGAAAATACGGAACTCTTGTAGCAAGTACAGTTCATTATCCGCAGTTAAATACCCCAAATTCAATTAATCCTTTACCCAACGCAGACGATATCAAAATTGATTATCTTTAGTATTATTTTTCCTAATTTTTCAAAATATTTTAACAAAGCCATATCATGTGACCCTTCACTGGAACCACCTCGTTTCAGTTAGGGGTCACAGGTTGTGGTTTTGTTGAAACTGTGAAAAATAATATTCTTTCAACTAGCGAATTTTCATATAACGCTGGCGGATGCTGACGAATCGTTAGGCAAAGGGTTAAGCATACACATCATCTGAAACTAGGCATACGCTTGTGTAAAAACACAGTTCCTACATTATTATGCGTCTTAGTTTGAACAAATCATTTTGTCTTCATCGGCCGGAAGTTCTGTATACATCATATAGGTATCACAGAACTGAATATCTTCCCATAGGCGACCATTATAACGTTCAGGCGGAAACAAATATGATCGCATCACTTTAATTTTGGCATTCAAATATCTTTGTCAAGTATAGCCCTTCAGACAACTTTTTCTGATCTGAAAACAGGGGGTCATGCAACAAATAAGAGAGAAAACTGACACAAAGGGAAGAACCGGTCACGTGCACATATTTTTCAGGGAATTCCCTACAAAAAGTAAATTGTATTTTTTAGGTCCAAAAGTCATTAAATCACCCTCTTTTTATCAGGAATATTCAACAATAATGCAAGATGTCAATAAGATGTTTCAAACGTTTATTGAAACAAAAAATTTTCCCAAGGCTGTTTATTTTTAGAGATTACATCATATCCGAGTGCAACATTTTAAGGCGGTTCACTCTGATTTCAATATTTAGTTCCGCGATACCATCAAGATAGTTCGACAACAGCCTGAACTAGATCAAGTCAAAGTTTTTTTGAAGTTATATTATATAGAATCAAAGTGTGATGCGTGCGTATCGATTTGTTTCCAAAGTGCACCGATTTCTTCGTTATGTTTTCCTTGTCTTTTTGCGACTTTCGTCGCGGTATTTAAAATAATCCTTCAGCTTTGCGATTCATACACCGCCAACAAAACATTATTATCTTACCGTCATTCGTCCAACATCGTTGGATTTAGCTTTTGGAACGTTTTCGTCGCTTCAGTAATTGCAGCTTCCGGTAAATAAAACAGACTGTTCTGTAACACGATTTTACCCAAAATTCCATTACATTTTTAACACGTCAGTTATATATATATCAGTTATTGGGAGCATGTTGAGATACGTTAATATTAGCAACTTTCAGTAACTATTTGACTTGCTTTTTGTGTCCAGATGCACAAATTCATTATTTTTGTATAAAAATTACCCCTTTTCAATTATTTTTTAAATAATCTGCTGGTATGGCGTACAACCGATTTCACCCATAGACAAGTAAATGAGTTTTTTCCCTTATTCTTATCATTTTCATATCAGTGTTGGTCGACAAACAGGGGAGGGAATGTCACCCAACACATAATAAAAAGTTCTTACAGATAGGGTCCTCCGAATATTCGAGATGCGATTCGGTATCTTATTGATCCAGAATCAGTCTCAAGATGCGATTTTTTCGAATCTCTCGTACCAACTTCAGTTTGTTACATTTCTAATAAAAACTGGATAAAATTGTCGTTAGACAATTCATTCATGTAGGCTTAGTTCAATTTCATATTTAATTGAGTAATTGACAATGTTTAATTGTAAGGTGAGTAGAGAATTTTGCGCAGAACATTATCCTTAGTTTTAGTTTTTGAAGGCTTAACTTGTTGCTATTCACGTTCTCAAGAACGTGAACAGTAACAAGTTGAACCTTTAGAAAATAAAGCTTTGGATAATAGGGCTAGCTGTTTCAGCAACGGTGCTACAGAGAATATTTATTTGTTGGTGTTTAAGGTCTTCACTCAGTCTTGTAAGGATCATCACAGTGTTGCGTAACTTCCGTTTGGTGCAATATGAAATAACTTGTCGTTTAAGATTCGATTCGAGATTCGATTCGATATCGATATCAGAGACGATTCCATTCGAGAATCGATTCAACAAAAAATTGGGATTCGCAGATCCCTACGTAATGACCACAAACCCAGTGCCACAACGAACTTCTGTTGTCAACCTGTTGAGTTCAAGGGATTATTGGAGGTGTGATATTTTGTTTTTCAGAATCATGCTGACATGGAATGGAAATACTCCAGATCAAAGTTATGGATGGGCTACTTTGACGAAGGCTCGACATTACCACCTCCGTTTAATTTGATAATCAGTCCAAAAGCTGTAATCAGGCTTTTAAAAAGTTGCTATCAGCTGATTCAGTGGTGCTTTTGCAGGGCAAAAGACGGCAAAAAATACAGGAAATCGTCATCTTCTTCTGTAAAGGTTTGTTTGTTTCGGCTGTTTAGTTCACGTTCTCATAGCGGAGCGGTTGACAAATACACTACAGCCCCCCCCCCCCCCCCCTATCCGCTTGTATATACCTCTCTCTCAAATGTGCAGGTAGGGAGACAAACTGTGTGTAAAAAGACCGATTCGTTTTTAATAACAGCATAACCCAATGCGTCGGCTGTCAAAAAATGCGTTCCCAAGAAGTGCCTATCCCCTGATTTTCTTAGATGTATTAATGCTATACGGGCGTGCAATTACTTAACTAATTGAGCATATCTGATCACAGGTTTTTAAACGCCGATAGGTCTGACATCGAATCCACTAGCCTGTGCTGTGGTATAATACGTGCTCTACGGCGGCTCAGATAATGACGAGAAAATAAGGTTGCATAACGTAACAAGTTATCACGAGTCAATTCGGTATGCCTTTTCAGAGACGACACTTGAATAGGACCTACTGTTGGGCAGCAAATTCAATATGTTCACTCTTAAATTTCAGGAATGTACGCTCAGCGGTGGCATGTTAAATATTTAAGGTGGTGGGCTGGGGGGGGGGGGCACAAGGATGAACACTCCAGTCGCGCTACATCCAAGCCACATGGTCACAATCAACGAGAAAACCTCTTATACTTGAATACAAAAATATAAATCCGGCTTCCTGACCTCCACAACGAAACGTGATGCGACGACCCAGATCACTTCACTGCAGCAATAAAAGGTTTATTGTATGACTTATAGTTCGACTTCGCATGTCAACAGTAGCATTAACAATTCTCCTAACCTTTTTTGGTAAATTAGCCTGAAGTAAAAAAGAACAATTTTTGTTTACACTTATTTTTGTAACAGGTGCACTCTTCCGGGGAATCCCCCTATGCGCATGAATATGATAATAAAATATCATGGATACGATAGAAACCTGGACCGCCATTCGAGCGCACCAATTACAGCTCGGAGTAAAGTACTCTCTGCGACCGGAAGAGCTAATTATGCGAATTCGAACGCATCCGTAAATAGTCCGTTCTACTATAGTGACACGGAATCGGATTCCACACTGTAGAGTTTTGGGGGACCAGGAAAAGATCGTCAAACATTTAGCGGTTAAATTACTTTGTCATAAAATAAAATGAGGTAACGTGAATCGAGAACTCCATTAATAGTCTTATGTTAGGGCAAAGGGGTAAAGTCTATTTCAACATCCCTCTTCGTCTCTTCACGCCATCGCGTACGTGTCAACGAAGTACATGTGTAAAATGGAATCTGCTCTTTTAACCCTTTACCCAACGTAACGGCCAAAACCGGCCAGCGCTATTCTCAAAAATCGCCAATTAATTTTCAAAATATTTTCATTTTTTGTCTCAAAAACATAGGTTATGACCCCTCGTTGGAACGAGCTCGTCGAGCTCGTTCCAACGAGGGGTCATAACCTATGTTTTTGAGACAAAAAATGAAAAAAATTAGTTATTTAAGAATTTTTTTTGCAAGTGTCGTCTGCTTTTCAGGTTAGGTAAAGGGTTAAAATGATTTCTTCACTTCGGTTTTATGGAATTTCTCACCAAGTCGTGTAATATCCGAAGCACGACAAGTTAATTAAAAAAGTAATAAATTACTAAACAGGTTGACCCTTTCAACAAGGTGTCAAAAAATGTTTACACCGGAGAAAGTTTGGTAGTTGGTGATCGGACTTTAGATTGAACGTGAAGTAGTGAAGCTGCTCATCCAAAATATTGGTTGGTCTTTTCCACACAAATTCGTCGAACAAACATTTGCTTTGTGCAATTTTGGATGGATCGTGGCACTAAAAAAATCGTGTTCTTTTACAAAAGTGTTAAGCTGACAGTTCTACGGAGCTGTATAACTGAAGTAATATTATAAGTATCTCTGAAAGTACAAAGCTGTTTTCATCATTTTGATTTAGTCGGCACTATGTACGACTGTTGTCTTCATGATTAAAGTTCTGGCCTGCGTTGGGGTTAAATTGAAAATACATACGACATTGACAAGAAATAACTTCGTTGGTTATCCTACTTTTTGAAGTATCCCCGGACAAAATGTGTTCCAAGAAAAGTCCACGCGTAAAAGATACCTATGGACAAAATGTCTACATAAAATATTAACAGACAAATGTTTATGGACAAAAAGACGTAAATGAACTGCAGCAAATATCCCTTTTCCTGTTTTTATTTGAACTTAAGAGAAAAAAGATTAGCGCTGAAAAATAAATGAATATTAAAATTATACAAAATTATACAAAAAATGTTATGCCCGTTCTATAGGTTACAATGCAGTGTTTTCTTCCATTGACGACAGTACTAATCTTTCCTCCTCTCCCCATTTCATCAAGCTGAGTTGGACAAAAACAACCATTTATCCATTTAGTTTAACATCTCATGAAAAAAATATAGGCCACCATGTGAATTTTGCCTTTAAATTTGGAGCTTCCTGTACTCCCGTCCAGTTTCGCACTGAATGAAATAGACATATTTTTACCAACCCCCACCCATTTTTATCTTCTCCTACACATTTCAGAAGACAATTGGCATTAATATTTTATACCTTTTCCAAAACATGCACTTTACAATTTTATTCACACTTATAAGCTCAGTTCATTGTCCACCAACCAGTTAATTCTAGGAACTTTTATCCTCCGTTAAAGGTTAGAGGCGCTATTTCAATAAAAACACTGTATTTTAACCTATAACGCAAAGATGTGTGTGACACAATCCCTTCCAGCTAAAATTTAACTTTGTGCAACAAGACGTTCAAAGATATGGTATTGTGCATATATCAATCAATATTTCCAATTCTCCATCTAATTAGCGTAGCCACATTAAATGATTTTCTTTAACCCTTAGGTCCCCATACAACCAAAAACAGCCCCTTTTATATTGCTCTGAAAAAAGTTGTCCCAAGTGTATTATTGTTTTAGAACTTGACAGGTAGGCTGGATTCATCTTGACATTGTTTTACATCGTTGTTAACTGCCCGTACACGCTGCCAGCAATAATATATAACTACTGTTAAGTCATGTGCAGCTCTGTACACGTTTATGGGTCAGTTACTGACGTAAATTTAATCTGTTGACCTGAGGCTATAAATTTCGATTTTTCAATTTTTTAAAAATCAAAGCAACTTTTGATCTGAACGAGTTTTCATGTTCACATAACTATATATATTATATTATTTACCCACGTCTACTGTGTGTGAATTAGATGACTTGCAATGCTCATGTATCGGTAGACTCTACGATTACAGTTTCAACCAACACAAACTGAAATTCCATTCTCTCCTGGGGTCAAGCCTATGAACGTCCTACGCGTGTACGCTATAGCAAGTGTAATTCAGAGTCCGGGTACACGTGCATTCGAATCACCAGCAGTGTTTTATAGGATTCATGTTTTTTGGGGTTGTAACTAAGCTACACTTCGGCCGCCGTGGACTGGTCACTTTCCACGGATGAGCAATATTTCCACGGACGCAATAATAATAGATTCCAAACACCAATTACAGGAATAATCATCAAAAATTTAATTAATGAAGCACCGGGTATAACCCGGTGCTTCATTAATTAAAATTTTGCCGATGATGATTTATATTACCTGGTAAACGCATGTGTGGGCACCACTGGATTAAGACTACTCCACGGCGACTGTACTGTGAACGCATAATTTACAATTGCGGCGCAGTTTTATAGGACTGACCATTTTTCTAATGGGTAAGCTGATACAGTTGTAATCGGCACAGATATTACAAGGATAATGTGACTTTACAAGTGGTTTATAGGATTCAGTAAATTACAGACTTGTGGGCAAAATACACTTGTGGTGACGCTTATACGTCATAATTGTTCTACATCCAAATGGTACTTACCTACGTTAGTATGAATGTGTATATTTCGATTGTAATGTTCGCTATAATTTTTATCTCATTTTATGGTTTACGAGACATTAGTCACGCTATATTTCGAAATTATAAATTGATCTGTTTTATCGTCTGTTGGGATATCTCTGCGTATTTACCATTTATGATAACAAAGGATTCCAGATAAAATTAATTTAAACTCGATTTTTCAAATGGTACATTAATAACATAAAGTGTTCAAATTATGGTCGTATCACCGATATTTCTGAGTATGTATGTTATTGTTGCCACGGTAAGGTGGCGAAATAACAGATTATGCAATAGCTATCGATTTACAGAGTTATACATTGCGTATATGTAAACGGCTCCAAATGCATTGTAAATAAATTGACGATGGGAATCGTCAGAAAGTAATGGACTTACCTTAGCCATTTCCCTGTTCGAATATTCCAAAAATAATACCAAAAAGTTACCTTATATAAGAGCATTCAAGTTACAAATTTTACTATTAAGCCTCCCACGTTCGGTGTGCCGAGGAGAATATATTCATCGTTCGACTGCAGTGATAAAATAAAATGCAAGATGCGAGAAAATGCAAAAAAACCCAGCAATTTTTGTCTGTGAGAAAGTGAATTGTTTTGCTCTGTTTTTTGTCATAAGATTAGCACTAAATCTCTCTTCCAAAAAATCCACCATGCACACTCTCTGTGAAACGGTAAATTCTGCAGCAGACGACACGTCAAAGCGACTTTCCATACAATCCCCGTCTCCGTGGTGTGCGCGACACTGAAAACGCAAAATGTACATCTTCATCCGAAGAATACGTCATTTTCAACAATTACAACAACAACAACAAAAAAACCCCTAAAAATATAAATTGCTTTTGCATAACAGTCCACTCATACATTACACTCGTAAATTGCTTGCAAGAGAAATCCACGTGTAAGGTTGCACTCGTATTTTCAAACCAATTTACACGTGTACGCATTGAAAATGTGTTTATAGGATCGTTAAATTATCCACACTCATAGTTGCGCGGTCACACCTCGTCTTTATAAGTTGACTATACACGTGTAGGCGTTACGAGTGTAAATAACTGTTTATAGGATTGAACAAGACTTTTCGGTTTCATGTGTACATGATTAAAAACGGCACCACTACACGTGTTAACATACACTTGTACACGCCTGTTTATATATAACACATTGGTAATATAAAAGTTGTTCTATATTGGTACCACGTAGTTCTAAAGACGTCGTTACATGGAATGGCACCCGTTCCATTCAACTTGAGTACTGGCTCGTGGAATAACGACAATAGCATGAATTATCGAAAACGACCGGATAACCTTCTGAGTTTACCTCGCTCGATGTTTGCCGTCAGTAATCTCAGTCCTCATTCCTCGAGCTTTCACAACCCACACAGACACTACAGTACAGTCGCCGTGGGCTTGTTGCAATCCACGTGCCAGCAGTGTCCGCGCATCTGTTCACCAGGTAATAAAAACCATCATAAGCAAAAGTTTGACTAACTAAGCACCGGGCAGTACCCGGTGCTTCATTAATTAAATTTTTGATAATTAGTGTTCGCAATGTAATATTATTGCATCCGTTGAAACATTGCCCACCCGTGGAAGTGACCACGGGTGGGCAATGTTTCAACTGTTTTGTCTTACCTCTACCGTATCACCCTTGCTATATCAGGCTACGGGAGCGCGGTGGCTCAGTGTTAGACTGTTGGACTTCTATGCTAGAGATCCCGAGTTCGATCCCCGTCCGGGACGACCCGCGTTGTGTCCTTGGGCAAGGCACTTTATCCCGGTTGCTTACATGGGGGAACGATGACGTCGTGTACTAAGGCGTACTGCACGCCGATGAGGTACATGTCTTCAACCGTTGTAACCCTGCTTGATGGAAGCTTGAAAAGAGTTTAAGTGTTGAGGAGCTGACAGTTGCTCGCCGAGGCTCGGTGGTTTTCTCCGGGTACTCCGGCTTCCTCCACCCGTAAAACTGTCACGGTCACGATTAGCCATTGTGCATAAGTATGTGACCTTTAACACCAATAAATAAATAAATAAATAAATAAATAAATAAATAAATAAATAAATAAAAATAAATAAATAAATAAATAAATAAATAAATAAATAAATAAATAAATAAATAAATAAATAAATAAATCAGGCACCCCCACCTGTGCACATATCTATCAATCAAGTCACCCCATTAGAATTAACCAGTCAATCAATCAGACTGCACCATTTATTTTACCCTCATATCAACTCTCTTCCTATAGAATGCCATCTCTCATACCTGATACGAGAACCTGTCTGATTTCTAATTCGTTGCGTCATGAGGGTAAAAGCAAAACGAGCAAGTTCTCGAAACAAGGACTCCCCGTACGACTCACTGACATATCTCGGAAAAATGGAGGGGTGCTATATAATTTAAGGAAATATGTGGAAAACAAGTTTATCAGTAGTACCCATATGTACCGCCACTGTAAATATTCTTCCATTAGCGCTATTGTCTCTTATCACAGCATTGCCCTTAAGCCTTTCTCCGGGTGTTGCTTCACACTATGTAGAGATAACACGTAGAGCACGCAGTTTTTAACCGGCGATGGCTGCACATTACACGGTCGTAAAACAAGTTCTTCATGAAGAATTTAATCGCTTTCATCAAAAGAAAACTCCCCACATCGCTGGAATCTATCAGTGCAGTAGATGTGCCAGAACATTCAACAGAGAAGGCAGCTTGTGAAACACAGACACCGATATAACCACGAGCTTGGTAGTCCTAATAACAACAGACCGCTGAAAGGTGAAATACCGAAGCTCCAGCAAAGAGAAAATGCTGAACCAAACAAAACCTTGAGACTTCTCGTACCATTGTACCAGAGCAATCCAGCGATAAACGAACAGAAGATAACAAATACACCTTGATGGAACCCAAACCATTCGAACGTTTCCGTGATTTCCAACCTACAGTAAGCAAGGACTCTAGCCAACGCCTGCCACGTACTTGGACAGAGGCGTGAGAGAGATACATGAGTCTTTGGCCCCCAGCGAACAAGATGCTTTAGTGCAACCCGATACAACAACGGTGTAGAAACTTTTATCGGATGGCTGAAACACCAATGAGGGCCATTTACTATGTTTTGAGGGCAAAAACTGATAAAATAATTTGAATGTCGATTTTTTAATAAGGATGGTCGTATATCGCCGTTATTTTATTAAAGGTTTGATGTCGTTTCGTTATGTTTATACCAGAAGCTAAAATGGGGCTAATCTTACAGGAAGAAATACAAATTCATTGTTTCCACAAAGCAGATATAACAAATGCAGTTATGAAGATGATTGGCGAGTGTTTTCCGATTCTTACCTGTTGTGGTGTTTTCAGGTTTCTATGTTATTTTTTTCAGTTTGACTCTTCTGTTGGACCATGTAATCTTCCAAGAGAATCTGTGTTCAAGGTAAAAGTTAGATATGCTATCTTTATTACTGTTGTCAACAAAACTCTCCTTCTTAAATTATGTAACTTGCAATTTTATACCAGCCGAAATGTATATATTGAATGAAAACTTGCCTTCACTGAAAGAATTTTTGCTTTCCCGCATTTAAAATAATAGTTTTCTCTGAACGATACCTATTTATTCACTGGGGCGGGTTTTGAGAGGTTGGATAATCAATGAAAATATATAATATAATGAAGTCATTTTGAAGATTGGGGTGCGTGTGACATGGTAATCACTTCAAGCCTGCTCAACGTCGGCTTCACTTCTGTTTCGTTCAGTTCTTAATAAAGTCGTATTTCGTGAGTGTTTGCTGATGCTGTATACCATATATAGCGGATTGGAACAATTGTTTTCTTTCTACAACCACAGGTCCATGTGATTTAACCCTAGATGGCGTTGGCATTGCTTTCGGGTGTAGGGTTTTGGAGGTTTTGGAAGAAATACACCTTTTTATCTCTATTTTTTCCTTGGCGGAAGGGTCATTGACAATGCGTTCTATTTGTTTCTGTCGAAGACATTTGTACACTCACTCATATGATGTTTGGTTATATAGAGAGTAATCGCTTGACTAGACTTGTTACGTGAAATAATTCATGAGAGATGAGGGACGTTGTACAAACACGAGCGCGCGAATGAGCACGAGTGTTTTACAATATAGTCCCTCGCCTCGAATGAATTATTTCACGTAACCAGTCCAGTCAAGCGATTACTCTGTTTATTACTTTTCGATACGATAATTATAATATTTAACCCTTTACCTAAGGTAACGTTAAAACCGGCCAGCGCTATTCTCAAAAACTGCCAATTCATTTTCATTATTTTTTCATTTTTTGTCTCTAAAACATAGGTTATGACCCCTCATTGGAACGAATAGTTTTTCAAGAACTTTTTTTTGCAAGTGTCGTCTGCTTTTCATGTTAGGTAAAGGGTAAAAAAAACCCCAAAACAACAACAATGAAGTCCCCATTACACCCACGGCAAAGCGTCTGCGTTTGCGCGCATATACATGACCCAATTGTTGATTGCATAATTCACTTGTGAAGTTATCGTTTATAATCAAACCCAGAAATCCCAGTAAATCACCCTTTGGAAAGTAATAAAAGACAGGAAATCTGTCAATGTAGTTTGTAGGTAATTAAATATGGATTCTCAGGTCAGAATGCATATTTAATGTTTTTATTTGCAGAAAAGTTAAGGCTTAGATTTCCTCAGACTGAATGTGATGCAGGTGATGCCTCGAAGTCACAATTAACCATTTGCCTTCCAAGTTTGCCATTTTTACTCAGTTATGTAATTCCTTATTTGCTGTAAACCAAACAGAACCTTTGACTACACTTAGACCAATGTAGAAGTCCCAACGATGAACCCATTGATTATAATTCTGAAGCAACAAACTATTGCGTCAAGATTATAATCAATGATAAAATATTTCATTTTGAACATTGAATCATTTTAATAATTGACTTTATTCGACAACACGGGTGATAATCAGAACACCACACAGTGTTGAATTTTCAAGTTTATCAGGAGCACCTGCTTCACCCAAAAAGATGATTTTCCGACCATATTTTTGGAGGATATGTTCTTGAAAAGACTACCGTCAATTTGGCCACTCTGCGGACTTGTGTACCTGAAATTAAGATCCTCTCTATCTATAAGATTAAAACTGATACTTAAGGTAAAGCAGGTGTACCTCGGGTAAAGATTCACACACTATTAGCAAGCGTCTCTTTCTAAGAACAGCTCTTCTGTTTACATTTGATTTATCCACTGTGTCCATTCGTTGGAAAACCCTCACATGAACACAATTTTGTAGGAAGGTCAGACAATGCAATTCCAAAATATCCATTAAAATTATTATGCAGCAGTAAATTCGACAAAAGAAGAAATTTTGTCGCTGACAAAGATAACGGATGGGGTGGGGGTGGAGGGTATTCAAAACGACGCTCAGGGAAGTGTTTAGAAGACCAACCACGCGAACTGATATTTTGAGAAAATTGGATCTTTTTGCTGTCACAAAGGACGAAAACGAGTTTTTTTCCCAGTTTTTATCACACTCTCATTGGGAGATGCTATCATACACGGTAATTCATATTTACGACTTGCACGCCGAGCACTCACACGACAATACTTTCTAAAAGCTGAAGTCGAAGGCTGGATATTAAGGTTTGTTGACAGTAAGTTTTCCAAACTTTGCTTCGATAGAAAACAAAATGTGGAAAGGCAACCAATCCATTTTCATATCAATCTTGAGAACAGTGACGTTTTATTCAACGATGTGTGCACTTTCACAACTGAAAGAAAAAAATACATAACGTTAAATGTGCGCTGAAACGGGGTGTTCTATTTTGAATAAAATTGAAAGGCAATAACTATCATCAAATTTAATACTGACGTGGGACGTTATTAACCCTTTGAATCCCAGTGGTATCTTCCATGTCAGTTCAATGACAGAAAAATGCTCAATCCTTGTCTATGTGTTTGTAAATTAATATCTGAATTGTAATGGTATTCGTAATGGGGAATGAAAAAAACTAAATACGGTTGATGTAATTTTGACCTTTCAACATTTTAAATTTTCAACAAAATCCCGTCATCTCAACAGTTATTTCGTTGGCAGATTTAAAAAAAATAGATGGGAGATAACCTTCTTGACAGTTTGGTTGAATGATGCAAATGGTTGGCAATGAAGTGTTCAAACAGAATGTTTCAGGGTTTTCATGCATCTGTCAATCAGGGTTTTCATGCATCTGTCACAGGCGTTATTACATGATTTCTACGAAGGAATCACCGTGATTGTAACTTGAAATGGGAGCTTTTGTGCGCCGTGTGTAATCAGAGTCGACAATTGTGTCTGACCGAGGGCTTTTGAGGGGCGTCACGAAGATGACCGATTTTTGTGGTGTAAATCTGATTTGTCGCGGCTGTGATGAATCAAGTCCCGACTGAGCAAATATTCCAACTACACCAACAAGGAAAGTTGAAGGCATGTATTGGAGATGTGGTTGTAATATTAGACATCGTCATGGTTCCAAAACTTAATACCTCTTTGAAATCTATCTTTGAATTTATATAGAATGTACCCATAGTAGCTTGGTGTACCAAATGTTCACAACTAGTGGTGAAGTGGTGTTAACCGTGAGCCTTCGGCGCGCGGTTAACACCACTTCACCACGAGTGGTAAACATTTGGTACACCAAGCTACTTTTGGTATATTTTATTTATACCATTATCGTCAGATTATTAAGAGTCGCTATTATTTTTCCCTGATTTTACTGAACACCAGACGTACATACGAGCGAATCTTTTTTTGTTTACACGAGCAGCGGTGGGCGGTACTTCCACTGTCAATTTTATCGCCGAAACGAAATGAAAAAAGAATCTGAGCCTTTTTCGTTTTAATAACACAATAACATACTATTTCGAATCATGCATGCTTTATTAACATGAGACAGTGAATGTTTGTTAATTTTTAGCATCTCATGAGGTAAACCCATTTAAAAACGTAATAAAAAATTGCCACTTCCATTTCACTCTTCGCGGGGCGACGTGCAATAAATTTAGACAAGTTTGCATCCAGGTCGACGTCACCAAAGGTCAACGGGGATGTAGTTCTATTGTAGGTGTAAATTTTTACTACGGAAATCCCATTGCTGGCGTGTTCACCACGGTTGGTGTGTAGAGCTAAAATTTATGTCATAGGCTTTCCATATATAGTAGAATAGGTAATCATGGTATAAATATAAATTATGCATGTAGTAGTCGTTCCGCAACACCTTATTCGGGGCTCATATTTCATCTAAATTTGTGTGATTCCATTTGGATTCTCGCAAAAATGGTTGTGAGAATCCATAATTGCTATGAGAGTCCCATTGTCCTATGAGACCACCATAGATGAACCCCTGTTATATACTGATAACACATGTTAACCATTCACCCCGGGCAGCTTTTTAATTTTTAACACATAAATTGAATTTGGTCATTTAAAAAAAATAAACAATATTTACCAATAAAACCTTAGAAATATGAATGTCATGGGAACCGGCTCATCGGGCCAGTTCCAATGACAGCCACATTTATACAACTGTATTTACAAAGAGTTGTGATATTTCAGGCCATGCTGGTATTGGTTAATTTGCTGCTTTTATGTTAGTTGAAGGGTTAAATTGACCCAATTCTTTTCACGCGAATCCCACCAAAGGCGCGGCGAGAATTCTTACTGGTTTTGTTACGTGAATCTTTGCGAGAATCGATTCTCGGATTCTCGTCGAATATAAGCCCTGTTTGTTTATTTAGCACGTACCGTACCGATACTTTGACGATGCTTGACCTCTCTAATAGCCGTGGTCGGGTGTTACATGCCTCTGTTTGTATGGCTGATTGTATGCGTGACAGAAGTGCAAGTATCAATCATTGTCAGATAGTCCCATAAGTAGGTACACGATTTCAAGCAAGAGCGAATTGATATCCAGGACAAGAATCCAGAGAAATATGTCCCGACTGGAAAGAAATATTAGGGGGGGGGGGGGGCACCCCTTTCCCAAACTCCCATCGCGGCGTCCCTTGACCTTTGGCTTCTTGTCATATCCTACCCCAATTAACTTGGTAAATACAGATTATCATCACAGTGTTTGTCTCCGGGAATTCAGATCAAGTCGAGTTGTAGGCACAGAATAGTATTTCGACGAGCCCGCTAGGGCGAGTCGAAATGCGATTCTGTGCCTACAACGAGACTTGATCAGAATTTCCGGAGACACACACCGTGGTGATGATAAATTTATCTCACAATATTGACAACAAAATGTGTTATAAAACTATTTTAAGAGGAACTTTCTCATTTGCCTTATCGATGGAAAGACGCAAATTGAAAAATAGAATAGAGTTCATTGATCTCCATATTGAGGTCAGTGATGACGTTACACTTCAGAGAAAATTACGTCACTGGGATTCACTTTACTGAATACTGTCTTGTGGAGCAACTGTGTGTTTCGTCAACGTGAATTTGGTTGTAACTTTTGCAACAATTACTGGTGCATGAAATATCTCTCTTGGTGTAAAGGTTTATTATATTTTAAAATATGCCGTTCATCGTTTATTGAGGTGGAGTTTTCCACATTACGTAGCGAAAGCTAATCCTTCAACTTCAAGAGAGAAGCCTCGACTCGAGCGTTCAGGAAAATCCCAATAATAGGCTACAAACCAGCCCAAGATGCCGAGAAGTGCGCATAATTTAACTATTCGTTGAGTTTACTTCCCCAGTGACATTTTAGCATGCCGTGCATAATAAATACGTTACAGGGCATTTAGTTGGCAGATACAGTGGCATATACGGCTCAGAGAAAACAATATTAGGTTCGACTTCGCCTCACCTAATATTGTTTTCTCTGAAGGGAAAAACGCGAAGCGATCGAAAAATGATATTAATGCCGTTGTTTTGGCAACAGCAGAATCACGCGCTTGTATCAGGGGCCCTTGATACGGATTCGGAACAAGGGCCCAGATACATTAAACTTTAGTTGCGTAACAGTGCAAAAACGCCCCGATTGTGAGATAAAGAAACACTCCGGGATGGCGATCTGGAGCCAATACTATAAAACTTTTACAATTGCATTTTCTAAGATTGTATTTGCTACCTATTAATATAGCTGACTAAAATAAATCATTATCATTTTAAAAGATATGGCAATTTGCAAACTGGTAAATTGCATCATCTTAGAAAAGTCTAATGGTTCATTTATTTATTTATTAGGGTTTAACGACACATTAACAACCAAGGTCATATCGTGTCGGTGACAGTTTTACGGGTGGGGAAAGCAGGAGTACCCGGAGAGAACCACCGAGCAACGACGAGCAGCTGCCAACTCCCCAACATTGTAACTCCGCACTCCAGGATAGATTGGTTGAAGTCATGCGCACCATCGACGTACAGTACGCCTTAGTACACGGCGTCATCGTGCCCCCATGTGGACAGTCGAGGTGATGTGCCTTGCACAAGGACACAACGCGAGAGTCCTAATCGATTGCTCAGACGGTCACCCATTCAAGGACTAACCGGACTCAACGTTGCTTAACTTCGTTGATCTGACGAGAACCGGTTACCGCAACGCCCCCCCCCCCCCCAATAGTTCATTTCAACCCATTTAAACTCATAACTAGAAAATATAATTCTAGAATATACAATTGAAAAAAGTTCTACTGTAGTAACTCCTGCCCTGATCAGTTACTACCCCAGCCTCCAATGTGTTGTATCTGTGCTACAGTACTGTTCAAAAAAAGTAGGGGATATCCAAACTGATGGTGAAATTTTCGGAAACTGGTAATGGATATGTGTGACTGGACACATCAATATGTTACCAAGTTTAGTGTGGATCATGAATGCCACCGGCCCACGGAAACTTCGTGCAGATTTTTCGCACGAGCGCCAAATTTATGTCTGTGGGGTGTACGGTTGAAATTTTCATTTGTACTGCACGTGCTTTTTCGGAGGTCTCATCGTTCTTTTCTTGGTATAAACTCGTTCATCAATAATTTCTGGTCGAAACGAAACTTTTGAGGTATGCGAAGACTGACACGTGACGTACGTTTTCGTGCCGTTGGCAAGTTGGAAGCTGGCAACAGACAGACTGCAGTGGCTCAAATTCTCAACGTGACTCAATCGATGATTAGCAGATTGTGGTCACGTTACCACCAGACAGGAAATGTTGATTCGAAACGTCGGTCGGGCCGTCCAAGGGCGACAATTGCTAACAAGGTTCATTTCATCCGAACCACAGCATTACGTAACTGCCATTAAAGTGCCTCAGAAATTGGATAGCAGCTGCACCGAGCGACAGATGTGCGAGTCAGTGGTCCGACTATCCGAAATCACCTACACAACTGAAATTTGTACGCTCGACGACCTCGAATAAATCCACGTTTGATTGAACGTCACATCGCAGCAAGGCGTAACTGGTGTGGCGCATGACAGCGCTGGGACAATCGTCGGTGGAGCAACGTCATGTTTTCCGATGAATCGAGGTTCACTCTCGACTTCCACGACAGGCGAAACAGATTGTGGCGGCGGCAGAACGAACGATACCGTGACGTAACCGTTCGGCAGCACGATCGTTTTGGCGGTGGATCGGTTATGGTGTGGGAAGACATAACCCTGACAAGCAGAACAGCATTACATGCCATCCAATGGCCTGTCACAGGGAGTACTACCGTTACAACATGTTAGCAGCTCATGTCGTGCCATTTGCGTGACGTCACGGCGTCTTCTACAGCTCAATGCGTGGATTGTGTGCTTGTCAGACACCCAACTATCACTGAAATCATTCACCAGATGTCATAGTGCAATGCCTTAACTGTCTTTTTGATGGAAATATAAAAATGTTTTTTTCATATGTCTCACTTTTATCAAATATCCCCTGCTTTTTTAATGGTATAGGTCTGACAAGACAAATATGACCTTTTACACAGAGTGTATCTTTACTTTTAAAAATGCTTTATTGAACATACAATAGAATAATGGGGGAGCGTTTGATATTTCCAGTTCACAGCACAAATTATTTTTTTCACTCCATGTGTTTCACATTAGAAGAGCCATTTGACATGTGAATTGCCTGCATTTATGCATTTTTGTTCTCTTTTATTTCCGAGCAGACCGAACAAAGTGGATACCTTCAGCATAATGGCGACTCCGTCAGTGTGAGTATAACCTATATTCGTTTCGCAATTCTCTTCCTAGCACCATATTCACGTAGATGTACACTCTCCTTCCTCTCACTTCTGTATCTAATAAACGTATTTAGAAAAAATGTTTCGTACTATAAAATGGATGTTACAGCAGCAGAAAGAAAAGCGCCATTGCCTACATTGCTCCAAGATTATAATTCAATAATCACTGTAGTCTTTTGTACTCAGAGCGAAAACTGTATTATCATTGCACTTATGATAGTAGTTATGTTACGTTCCATTCCTAAAAGGCTGCCATAGTTCACTGATGGTATGCGAATTCTTGTTGGAGGCTGAGTGTCGATAATCGACCAGGTCAGTTGCAGGCATCATTAATTTCGCACAACCAAATTGTGGATTGCCACATTTTGCAGTGAGAGTACATGTAACACCATATCTCTTCTAACAGTAGGGCATAATAGATATCTCAATATTATGGGGCTGGGTTATGTATTTTGTGAAGAGGGTAAACTAAAATAGGTATATGCCACATCTTGTATAACATTCCAAACATGGCGGGCGATAGGTTAAAGGATTCCAACAGAGCTAATAACATGTATTACCACACGCATCAAAAGCTTGTGAAACTTTGCCCGCCACACTTTCATACTTATCTCAGCTTCCTTTACAGAGCATTAAATGTTATTAAAGGTTGGTGCAGATTCTGCAACCCCTTCGGCTCTCCAGGTACTCGACGTATTCACACCTGTAACTATCCTCCTCCATACATTTTGTTTCTTTGTACCCTGTAATAATTGGCGAGTTCAAAGCAATCTCTTGTATACATACGCATGCACTTCTGCCTATTCGGCAGTATCATGTACCGGAGAACGCCTTCCTCTTCCGATTCTGTCAAATTTGTGATGTGATAGTTTGCTATAAAAAAGTCGTGTAGTAACATCGTTAACTTCAGTTGCAAGATCTTGCACTATTTGGACCCTTTTGCTATTCACTCTCTCTTCTTTGTACCACTCTCTCTCTCTCTCTCTCTCTCTCTCTCTCTCTCTCTCACTTTTGTATACTACCACCCATTCAAAATAAATACATATGAGCGCACACTTTCCCTTCACCAATCTTTTGCACATCTATGGATAGCACCACCACTCAGTTAATGAGTAAGCTTTACAAACTGTGAAGATTGCTTTTGGGCATTTATTACCCTCAGGATACTTACTACATCCTCCACATCATCCAAACATAACTCCAAGAATCTTCTGAACCACCGACATTGGTTAAAGCATCTCTCTCTAGTTAAATACTTTTTCTGGAAGAGATTATCTTCGATCAATCATCCTTTTGCGTGGACAAAATTCATTCAACGCTGTAGACGAAAATCACCATTCATTAGTCTGTGTGAAACACACAGACTAATGTCCGCACGGTAACTCGAAAACGAATCGTACTATCTCGCTGAGTTTTCACATACTGATAGCCTGTCACAAGTTCTCGACCACCTATGTTTTTTCAGATTCCTGGGGCATTAGTGGTGTCCGTGGGGGGGGGGGGGGGGGGGGGTGGTGAAAGTGGGTCACGCCCATATCTCAGGCGTGGTATGACGTATGGACCCGGGACCAACACCAAATGAGTCGACACTCGATGGAGATTCGAAATATGGGTCAAGGTCACGGAGGTCACCTAAGGGTCATTAAGTGCAATTTTTATAATTGCTGGAAATCACATTTTTGACCCACTAAAGCATTCCTGACGTCCATACATTCATTTTACCGTAAAAAAGTGGGCGTGTCAAAAATTTTTGAAAGTGGGTCACGCTCATAGCTCAAGAACGATATGATGCATGGATTTGGGACTAACACCAAATGAGTCGACACTCGACGGAGGTTCAAAATATGGGTCAAGGTCACGGAGGTCACCTGGGGTCAGTGAGTGCATTTTTCAGAATCGCTGGAAATCACATTTTTTGACCCCTAAAGCATTCCCAAAGTCCATACATGAATTTTTTTTTATGTAAAAAAGTGGGAGTGGCCAAAATTTTTGAAGGTGGGTCACGCTCATAACTCAAGAACAATATGATGCATGGACTTGAGACTAACACCAAATGAGTCGACACTCGATGGAGGTTCAAAATATGGGTCAAGGTCACGGAGGTCACCTAGGGGTCAATGAGTGCATTTTTCAGAATCGCTGGAAATCACATTTTTTGACCCCTAAAGCATTCCCAAAGTCCATACATGAATTTTTTATGTAAAAAAAAGTGGGTGTGGCCAAAATGTTTGAAAGTGGGTCACGCTCATAACTCAAGAACGATTCGATGCATGGACTTGGGACTAACACCAAATGAGTCGACACTCGATAGAGGTTCAAAATATGGGGCAAGGTCACGGAGGTCCCCTGGGGTCAATGAGTGCATTTTTCAGAATCGGTGGAAATCACATTTTTTGACCCCTAAAGCATTCCCAAAGTCCATACTTGAATTTTTTTTATGTAAAAAAGTGGGAGTGGCCAAAATTTTTGAAAGTGGGTCACGCTCATAACTCAAGAACGATATGATGCATGGACTTGGGACTAACACCAAATGAGTCGACACTCGATGGAGGTTCAAAATATGTGTCAAGGTCACGGAGATCACCTAGGGGTCAATGAGTGCATTTTTCAGAATCGCTGGAAATCACATTTTTTGACCCCTAAAGCATTCCCAAAGTCCGTACATGATTTTTTTATGTAAAAAAGTGGGTGTGGCCAAAATTGTTGAAATTGGGTCACGCTCATAACTCAAGAACGATTCGATGCATGGACTTGCGACTAACACCAAATGAGTTGACACTCGATGAAGGTTCAAAATATGAGTCAAGGTCACGGAGGTCGCCTAGGGGTCAATGAGTGCATTTTTCAAAATCACTGGAAATCACATTTTTTGACCTCCTAAAGCATTCTCAAAGTCCATACATGAATTTTTATGTAAAAAAGTGGGTGTGGCCAAACGTTTGAAAAGTGGGTCACGCTCATATCTCAAGCATGGTGTGATGAATGGACCTGGAACTAACACCAAATGAGTCGAAACTCGATAGAGGTTCAAAATATGTGTCAAGGTCATGGAGGTCACTTAGGGGTCATTGAGTGCAATTTTCAGAATTGCTGCAAATCACATTTTTTGACCCCCTAAAGCATTCCAGAAGTCTATACGTGAATATTTACTTAAAAAGTGGGCATGGCCAAAATTTTTGAAAGTGGGTCATGCTCATATCTCAAGCATGGTATGACGAATGCACCTGAAACTAACACCAAATGAGTCAATACTCAATAGAGGTTCAAAATATGGATCAAGGTCATGGAGGTCACCTATGGGTCATTGAGTGCATTTTTCAGAATTGATGGACATTACATTTTCTGACCCTTCAAATGCATTCCCGCAGTTCATACATGCATTTTTACACGAAGAAAAGTGGGTGTGGGCAAAATTCTTGAGAGTGGGTCACACTCATATCTCAAGAATGGAATGACACATAGACATGGGTCCAACACCAAATGAGTCAACACTCAACAGAGGTTCACAATATGGTCAAGGTCACTGAGGTCGCCCAGGGATAACTGAGAGCATCTTTTTAATATTGCTGGAAATCACATTTTTGGACCCCTAATGCATTCTCTTGACCAAACCTTTTGAATGCTGTGCACATAATATGCCTTTTCTGGTTTCTTAGAAAAATTGTTCTGATTCCTTTATGAATTTCTGTAAATACTGTTTACGAAAATCCCTTCCTGATTTGTTTAAAATATGTTACTTCCGAAATAATACTCCATAAATTCTCTTTCTATATAGTTTTTTTCCCCGATAGATTTTTGTATCTCTTTTCTTACAAGCTTGAATGTACTGGATGCAGTGATTTCTATTTCTCTAGTATTAACATTATTTTTTATTTCAATGATTTTTGTCTGATTGATTCCATACTATTCTACTGAAATTTGGCACATATATAGAGTGTCATCGGAAGTTTCTCACCTGGATCATGGCATTTCTGAAGTTTTTCGTTTTCTGCCAAAACTGTGCTAAATGTTGTCACAATGTTACGTTTTGCCACAATTCTCAAACAAGTCCCTGGACGATTTGGCTGGAGCTTTCGTAATATTTGTAGCATTACTTACTACATCTGACTACATAAGCTGTATTACCCACGTTGTCCCCTTTTGACCTCACAATTCCGAGCAAAGTGCAATTTTGGCAAAACTGTCCAATTTTCACATGTGATTTCTCAGCACTGCAGCCATATTTTTTCAAAACGTTTTCATGAGAAGTTTGGGCATCCATCCAAGCATAATTTGGCTGTTATATATTTTATTCAAAGTTTTACCCTTCAACCCTAAACTTCTTAATAAAACTGGCTCATTTGGAGTTCATTTTTCTTCCATTTATAAATGCAATATCGAAAAATGATTTACATGTTTGTATTCACAATTACCTACCGAGCATATTTGCTGTGGTACGTTTGGTTGTAAAGTTTAACCCTATGCCCATTCTGTTTGCATAAAGATAGGTGCAGTCCAAAAAACTCTTCTTTTTTCAGAATTTGGTACGATAAAGTGACAATTTACTCCATTCTCAATTGTTTGAGCGCTGAATGTTTTCCATGGCTGCATGCATCAGTCATATTGTGATAACTTTTGTTTTATATGTTAGTATTAAAAGTGTAACTCTTGGCAGATTTCAGACTTCCATATGGGTACTGTTGGAATAATTGTTATTTTCTTAAAATCACTGCATATTGGTAAGCGTTCAGTGGTAGTTTGGAATAGAATATCTGAAAATGCTTTTCGATATTCAGATTCACAATTCAAATCCAAAAATATTTTCTCTTATATGGTTGCTGTAAATTTTACCCAATCCCTGTTTCGGTTGCATAGAGATAGGTGCCACCGAAAAAAAACCTTTCATTTTTTTCAGAATCTCGTAGGTTTAAGTGACTAAGTACTCCATTCCTAACAGATTGAGCGCTGAATGTTGTCTTTGGATGCATCCAGCAGGCAAAGTATGACAACTTTTGTTTTATATGTTATTATTAAAAGTTTAACCCTTTGACAGATTTGACAGTTCCCATGCGGGTACTGTCAGAATAAATGTTATTTTCGTAAAATCAATCCCCGAATATTGGTGAGCATGCGGTGATCGTTCGGTCCTATATAAAGGCGCAAATAGTTAAGGTTGAACAGTTCATCACATAGACAGAAATGATGCCAAACTCGGCCGTTGACAGGTAAATAATGAATGGAAAGGTCATTGCATTGAGATTCAAGAGAGGACGAATCGTCACCTCGGTTTCCACGCGATCAACAGTGTTTCCACCCATTCGCAGCACTCGACAGAGGTACTAACCTGTCAAGCAGGGAAAGTAGAACACATTTCAAGCATTCACGAATAGTTGCTGCATCGGTTGCCTGAAAAAGCGATACGAATTGCGCAATTCATCATGTCCAATTCGAGAAGAGCTTATGCGCATGCGCGTGAGGCTTTCACGCGCTACGCGCTCGGTTTTTGGATTTTCCAGGGACAGGTCGAGTTTGGCAGAGATTGTAGAACACACGTTGAAAATTTCGAGTCGCTACTCCAAAAACTCTCTCCACAATCTACTGTACATGGAACGAAGTGTATACATTTTATGACCAGCCGGCAGTCATAACCACACTTTAGTTTTAAATGTTATTAATAAAAGTTTAACCCATGGCAGATTTGAGACTTCCCTTATGGGTACATCCACGGTGATTTCAACCGGCCGCAGGACTCTAGAAAATACTAAACTGTGGAGCGGGAATAATAGAACACATTCTGGGAATTTCAAGTGGCTGCCTGTGATGGTCTGGTTACAAGTGGCGTATGTCCGACACTGGTGTCTGTTAAATTTTAAAGTCAGCTTAGCATAATGACAGCATTTTGCCACTAAGTCGAGTTGTCATTTTCTGTCGGTTCGATCGCAAATACACAGTTCAAGTCCAAACTATTGGTCCTCATAAAGGTGCGAGTAGTTAAAGTTGAACAGTTTATCAAATAGACAGAAATAAACCCAAAGTCGTCTGATGACACGTAAATAATGAATGGAAATGTCATTGCATTGAGAATAGAGTAGGGACGAATCGTCGCCTCGGTTTCCACGCGATCCACGATATTCCCTCAGGGTTTCGACACTCGACAAAGATACTAAAGTATTGAGGGGGATAATAAAACCAATTCGAGAGATTTTATGTAGCTGCCTTCAGCGGTCTATACACAGTGGGCGTATGACCGACAGTATTGGTGTCTGATCAATTTCTGTAAACTTTTCTTCTCTGGAGATCACCTAACTGTTACCGGCTTGCCGGGGCCCATTTGGCACCGGTGTACGAGATGCATCTTTCAGTCATCAGCATCTCTCCACCAGTAACTGGAAATTATAAGTTTCAAAAGGAACTAGTCTTTTTTTAGTCTTTGTGAAACACTCAGACTATTGTATTTGTACGATTATTAGTTTGTGTGAAACACACAGACTATTGTTTTTGCACAGTTTCTTCTTCTTCTTCTTCTTCTTCTTCTTCTTCTTCTTCTTCTTCTTCTTCTTCTTCTTCTTCTTCTTCTTCTGTCTTCTCATCACTTTTTTGTCCGCAAGATACCTCGAAAACGAATTGGAATAACTCGTTGATTTTTGGCATGCTGATAGACAGTCACAGGTTCTCGGTCACCTATGTTTTTTCAGGGGCATTAGTGGTGTCCGTAGGGGTGTATTGAAAGTGGGTCAAGCCCATATCTCAGGCGTGGTATGACGTATGGACCTGGGGCCAACACGAGATGAGTCGACACTCGATGGAGATTCAAAATATAGGTCAAGGTCACAAGGGTCATCTGGGGGTCATTAAGTGCATTTTTCATAATTGCTGGAAATAACATTTTCTGACCCCCTAAAGTATTCCTGACGTACACCAATGCATTTTGACGTAAAAAATGGGCGTGGCCAAAATTTTTTAAAGTGGGTCACGCCCATATCTCAGGCGTGGTATGACGTATGGACCCGGGACCAACACCAAATGAGTGGACACTTGATGGAGATTCAGAATATGGGTCAAGGTCACGTTAGTCACCTAGGGGTCATTGAGTGCATTTATCATAATTGCTGGAAATCACATTTTCTGACCCCCTAAAGTATTCCTGACGTACACCAATGCATTTTGACGTAAAAAAATGGGCGTGGCCAAAATTTTTGAAAGTGGGTCACGCCCATATCTCAGGCGTGGTATGACGTATGGACCCGGGACCAACACCAAATGAGTGGACACTTGATGGAGATTCAGAATATGGGTCAAGGTCACGTTAGTCACCTAGGGGTCATTGAGTGCATTTATCATAATTGCTGGAAATCACATTTTTGACCCCCTAAAGCATTCCTGATGAACACAAATGCATTTTTATGTTAAAAAGTGGGCGTTGCCAAATTTTTTGAAAGTGGGTCACTCTCATATCTCAAGCATGGTATGATGAATGGACCTGGGACTAACACCAAATGAGTCGACACTTGATAGAGATTCAAAATGTGGGTCAAGGTCACGGAGGTCACCTAGGGGGTCATTGAGTGCATTTTTCATAATTGCTGTAAATCACATTTTTTGACCCCCAAAGCATTCCTGAGGTTCATACATGCACTTTTACGTTAAAAAAGTGGGCGTGTTCAACATTTTTGAAAGTGGGTCACGCTCATATCTCAAGCATGGTATGATGAATGGACCTGGGACTGACACCAAATGAGTCGACACTTGATGGAGATTCAAAATATGTGTCAAGATCACGGAGGTCACCTAGGCATTAAGTTTTTCATAATTGCTGGAAATCACATTTTTTGACCCCCAAAGCATTGCTGTGGTTCATACATGCATTTTTACGTTAAAAAATGGGTGTGGCCAAAATTTTTGAAAGTGGGTCACGCCCATATCTCAGATGTGGTATGACGTATGGACCTGGAACCAATACCAAATGGGTCGACACTCGATGGAGACTAGAAATATGGGTCAAGGTCACGGCGGTCAACTAGGGGTCATTAAGTGCATTTTTCATTTCATAATTGCTGGAAATCACTTTTTGTTACCCCTTAAAGCATTCCTGACATAAACACATGCGTTTTGACGTTAAAAAATGGGCGTGGCCAAAATTTTTGAAAGTGGGTTACTCTCATATCTCAAGCACGGTATGATGAATGGACCTGGGACTAACACCAAATGAGTCGACACTTGATGGAGATTCAAAATATGGGTCAAGGTCGGGGGGGGGGAGGGAGTTACCTATGGGTCATTGAGTGCATTTTTCATAATTGCTGAAAATCACATTTTTTTTTATCCTGAGGTCCAACATGCATTTTTACATTAAAAAAGTGGGCGTGGACAATGTTCGAAAGTGGGTCACACTCATATCTCAATCGCGGTATGATGAATGGACCTGGGACTAACACCAAATGAGTCGACACTTGATGGAGATTAAAATATGGGTCAAGGTCACAGAGGTCATCTAGGGGTCCGCCTGAAATAGGTCACCAAAGTCATCAAGTGCATATTATTCAGAAAGACTGAGAAATGCATTTTATTACACCTTAATGCATTTCTAAAGTTTATGAACGTATTTCATCACTCAAATTAGTGGGCAGAGCCAAAACTGTTCATTTCTGATTCGTGTATCGAACCCTTTGAATGCTGGTCACATATATGCCTTTTTTGTTTCTTATAAAAAATTGTTCTGATTCCAGTATGAATATCTGCAAATACTATTAACGAAAATCCATTTCTGATTTGTTAATCCGTGTGAAACACACAGACTATTGTTTTTGTACAGTTTCTTTTTCCTTTTTTTTCTTTTTTTTTCTTCTTCTTTTTGTTATTCTCCTGTCTTCTGTCTTCTATGCACTTCCTTGTCCTCACGATAACTCGAAAACGAATCGTCCTATCTCTTTGATGTTTGGCATACTGGTGGGCAGTCAAAAGTTTTCGACCACCTATGTTTTTCAAGTCGCTAGAGCCACTGAGTATGGCCCAGTCGGCCACAGGGCTTTCACAGCCTCCAATTTCCCGATACAGTAAATTTTCCACAAGCACTACAATGCTATGTTATTTCACACTGGAGATGATGTAAACATCAGTGGAGTCAGGTATCAAAAAATGAAATGTAATCTACTAATCTTGTTATGATAACGGGATGTAAGTTCCTGGAACTATGTTGAGAGAAACCCTTTGCCTTGCAAGGAAATAAATTATTCAGTTCAATGGTTTTAACCCTCTCAAGATTTCAATGTGGAATGCACATATTTTATTTCAGGCAGAGTAAAGTTAACCCTTTCCATAAAACTGCACTGAATAATTGTAAAATTTGTTGAAACCTATCTTATTCAGTTCAATGCGCTTAACCCTTTTAAGACTTCAATGTGGATTGCAAATATTTTATTTCAGGCAGAATGAAGTTAACCCTTTCCATAAAACTGCACTGAATTATTGTTGAAACCAATCACAAAACTGTCAGGGTGCCGGTAACAATGCAATACTGACATGGTCTACTGTACTGTTAACTGTGTTAGTGCTATGACTGTTTAAAACTCATTTGTTAGAGGAGTTCTATAGTCTTTCACTGCGCTAGGCTCGGTCTCACCGAGAGTGCAAAAACTTTTGGTGCCAAAGTGCCATTAAGAGAATGTCTCTGATTTGTGCCGTTCCATCCCTCCGGAGTGCAAGACCAGGTACTGTCAGGTGAGAAACTTAATGTTTTTCGCTTTATTTTCTTAATATTTAATTCTATGCGGAATGGGACACCCTTTCAGTGTGCCTTCCAAAGTAAGGGATTCTTAACCCTTTAGCCAACATAACTGCGAAAACCGGTCAGCATTATTCACAGAAACGGCTATTCAGTTTTAATTATCTTTTCGTTTTTGCTTGAAAAACATAGCTTATGACCCTTTATTGGATGGAACTCATTTTTAAATGATTATTTATTTATTGGTGTTTAATGTCACATATTTATGCACAGTGGCTAATCATGACTACGACAGTTTTACAGGTGGAAGAAGTCGGAGTACCCGGGAAAAACCACAACGAGCAACTGTCAGACCCCCCACATGCTAACTCCACACAAGCAGGGTTAGCATTGGTTGAAGACGGGTGCACCATCGATGTGCAGTACGCTTTAGTACACAGCGCCACCACGCACCCACGTAGGCAATGGGGTGAAGTGTCTTGCCCAAGGAGAGAGTGAGGACCTCACGCCTTGCAGCCTGCACCACTACCAACTGAGCCACTGCGCCCTCATTTAAACGATTAAAATGGAGTATTTAAAGGGAATGTTTTAAACCAATGGACTATCATATCAATGATTGTGTATTTTTGTTTATGAGATTATGGCGAATATCAGTTTTTTTTCCGAGACCAGCATCGTCGTTGGCGCTATGCTTTAATCCCGTGAACAGGTATTCTTCGGTTTTGCAAATCAGTCCTGCTGCCCGGCACACTCACAGACTATAATCGGAAATTAAAGGTTGCGTTTCTCGAACCTTTGATTCCCGGTTCTGTCTTATGAATTTCCCGGATATTCCGACTGACATTCACAAAAGAGCACCAGAAAATTCCAGGTTTCGTGACTGACTTTAAAAAAAGAGAACCAGAAAATTACCGTAAAGGAATTAAACCCAGCTTGTTAACAGTAGCGTGTTACTGAATGCTGCAGTGAAAAATCCAGTCATTTCCTTTCTGTGGTAAGATAAAAGCACATCTCGAATTACAATAGATAAACAGACACGAAAATACGAAAGAATTATACAAATAATGAATACAGGGCTCTGATATTGTTGAGCAAGTTTTACAAGGAACGGACATAGCCAAACTGAGCAGTCTATCTTCTATCTTCTCGATGTATGACGGATTCATTTCCTGGTGACTGACAGGGCAAAACAAGGCAACACAACTTATTTAGCGCGCATGTGCGTCTGTATATTGTTTCTCTCGAGATCTCCATCGGTGGAAACTTGAACTCTCACGGCATTCAGCTGTCTTGTGAACTTGACAAAATGGAAACCTAATGAGGCGAATGCGACGAAACCACTACTACTTCTGTTTGCTTTCTTTATCTACTCTGGTTTCTCTACATATTTGCTTTATTATGCAAGCAAAACAAACTGTATTAAATGTTTTGTTATTTATAATGTACTGGCGTATGTTTAATACTGCAAGTTCAAAACAATCGACTTGAAAAGAGAATGGAACTGGCAAATCGTAAACTTATTTTGCACATTCAAGTCTGCAACAATATGCACGTGTACTCTTACCCAGATTGTACTTTGGTACCTCTGGACTGTCATAGCTAACGAAAACGGTTACTTGAGATTTAACCCTATGAACGCGAACGGCCGCTTTTCCGGTCAGAAACATTCGCCATAGCGTCATTAAATAGGATGGCTGTTCAGTAAAAGTGTAGGGTAGACCAATCAATATTTTCAACGTTGACTGGTCTACCCCAAATAATGAATATGGACTCCTCTAATTACTGCCATTGCACTGGCGTGGAAAATACCACCAGAGTTCAAAGTGTTACAAATACGAATTTTCTGCATCAGAAATGTGTTTTACACTCTGTTTTACAACAAAATATTCCATCTTCGCCTGGAGAATTTGAGGAAACATTCATTTCTCGAATAAGCTTTTTATATATTTTTTGAGAATCATCCATCTGTTTTCTTCATGCCCTTCGGTTGTTCTTGCTGCGGTTTCTCAGAACCCATTAGGAAATTAGAGTTGACCGTCTTGTATTTTATACCACGATTGCTTTTCGAATTCAACGTTATGCGACACAATACGGACAGTGTCAAGCATGAAAGTTAACAGACTTCCAAAGGCGATATTTTCCTTTAAAAATATCATCTCCATCCACTGAAATCAAGTTAATCGTGGTATAAATACAGAACATGACTCCAGAAGAGTACGCGGGGCAGTAGTCAATGACCCATTTTGGAATGTTTCCTGTATTTCATGCGCGTTTCTGTCGCACATGAAATACAGGGAAAACTCCAGCTCAGGTCATCGATTCCAGTCCTCCCGCATTCCACCCTCGAGGTGTTTTGTCTTTACCCCCCCCCCCCCCCAGCAAACGAATGCAAATATACCGAGGTATCAAGTAGCAATATTTTCCTAAAATGTAACTTGGAATTTAATCAATTCAATATTGTTTAACCCTTTACCTAACATGAAAAGCAGACGACACTTGCAAAAAAAATTCTTGAATAACTAATTTTTTTCATTTTTTGTCTCAAAAACATAGGTTATGACCCCTCGTTGGAACGAGCTCGACGAGCTCGTTCCAACGAGGGGTCATAACCTATGTTTTTGAGACAAAAAATGAAAAAAATAATAAAAATTCATTGGCGATTTTTGAGAATCGCGCTGGCCGGTTTTGGCCGTTACGTTGGGTAAAGGGTTAACAAAGCTCACTGAGCTATCTCAAACAGGAATGAATTACTTGAAAAGTTGCATCATGGGAACAATTAGCAACCCAAAAAGTAATACATATAAGTTATTTCCACCGTGTGGGTTTCCGAGATGGTGTAGTTGAGACCTCGTCTCTGGGCACATACTCGTGAGTCCGTTAGGACGAGTTGATATGTGACTCAGAGGCGAGGACGAGACTTCAATTTTCATCTTGGAAACCCACAAGGTGGAAACAACCAATTTGTCTCACAATATTCCTCCCTTTCTTGACTAGTTCGCATAATGAAGGGATTGGTTACAGTTTTTAACGGCATCAGTTTTGGCAATCATTCAGCGTCTATGAACTGATTTCTATGAATGAAGACCCCCAACGTAATGATACTGCATCCTTGCGCTGGGCATGGCATAATCGCACTAGTAGTATTTCAGTTGTATGTTTCTTTGTTTTATTTTTTATGTTTAACGTATGGTAGGGCTATATAAAAATATCACCATCGCAAAAAATGACCTAGACTAATTTGTTTCGTTGAGCTGGCGATTTATTTATTTGATTGCAGTTACCAAAAATAGTGGCCTCGGCATGTGTAATAGCCCAATGCCAATTCAAGCGGGTGCAAGTAAAAACGTCTCGTTCTGAATCGAGTGATCGCATGTGCGTTGCTACCCTCAGTGAAGATTTGTATTTTGTCTAGACGTTTTTCCTTGCACTGGCACTTGTTGTAAGGTAATTCACATACGCCAAAATGTATCGATGCATACCTATTTCAGAAATGTTTTCTATGTGTCGTTTCGCGCTCACCCCTATCTTAATCGTTCCTTCGAGACAAATAATACATTTGAAGAAAGTAATATCGAGCTTGAACATTGAATATCTATATTCAGACCCTCTTCGAGTTAATATAAACAGTTCTTGATATATTCAAACAGAATCCGTTTAGTTGTTATGAATGCCTGAATATTTTCAAATCTTCTCCACTACTGTTGGTCTTTATTATTATTTAATACTGACATATTTTAGTTCACCTGTCTAAAATCAAGTGTGTTATTACCAGGACTTGTCGTCTCTCGTACGTCGTTCATAACCTATTGCCTTTCAGTCTTTTTCAGAACCTTTGGGTCGAAACCAAAGAGATTCGCCACGCATTATCTTTGGCGATATTCTTTCAGATTTGTTCGAATGCAATTGGAAACACATCATAGAGTGGGTGCAGGACCCAGAAAGGCCAGATATGCTTTAACCCTTTACCCAAACCATCGGCCGCATCCGCCTGCGTAATATGCAAATTCAGCAGTTGAACAAATATTATTTTTCAAAAATTTTCAACAAAGCCATATCATCTGACCCCTCGTTGGAACGAGCTCGTCGAACTCGTTCCAACGAGGGGTCACATGATATGGTTTGGTTGCAATTTTTTGAAAACTTTAAAAAAATGATTTTTAAAATAATAAATTTTGATATTGCCTGCATTGTGTAAAGGGTTAAACCGAACTTTTGTTCAGAGACCAGCAGTTAAATGAATTGTAATTTGGCATGCAGTGTTTTTGGTGACCAAGACTCAGCTGTGCTAGGGTTTACGACATCCACATCGACATTCGAAAAACCGTGGCGGAATATGCCAGAACCAAAAATAAAAAAAACACACAAAAAAAACTACAAATGAAAAATAGCTTTACTAAATGCTGCTCAGTGTTTCTGACGAAACCGGAAGGTAGCAGCAAACTTCTTAGTGTAGGAGAGACAGGTGAATACGAGTATTTGGGGGTAAATATAAATATTACGGGAGAGGGATCTACCGAAACCACACGAATAAACTGATTGTGAAGGGGAAGCGAATTCTTAACCAAATGAAACTTATAGGTAGAAACAGTTTCAAAAAGGTTTTCGTGGGGAAAACCATTTGGGAAATGGTGAGTGTGCCAAGTGTAACATATGGTATGGAGGTGGTACCTCTAAACCAAACGGCGTTAAAGAGCTTGGAAACACCACAGAACGATGCAGGCCGATGGGAAACTGGGTCGAGTATTGTCTCAGCACCAGAAGCAATCAAGGGTGAGCTTGGGTGGATGGGGATCAAGGACAGGACAGATTTATTGAACCTCCGTTGTCTTAACCATTTGATAAACCTCTCCGTCAGTGGAAGGTGTAAACTAATGTTCCAGAATATTTGGACTTCAAACACAAAGACATGGTGGATAGTCCAAGTGAGGGAATTAATAGAGAACTGCTCACTGGAAATCTTGGACTTAGAAGTACGGACAACCCAGGGTAAAAAATGCCAGAGAAAGAGTCGTGGAGGATGGTAACCTTAATTGGCGAGAAGGGAGTCAAAATCAAATCAAAGAGGTCTTTGGATGGCCTGCGTGATAAAGTGAAGCCTGGTTTTGAAGGGTACCTTGATGGAACCTTTTTTGAGGGGGGGGGGGGGTCACTGTTTTTCAAGCTGAGGTCGCAGTCCATGGAGCTAAGGAAAAAAATTGGGAAAAACAGTGAAAAGGAGTACTAGATGTGTAATTTAGGTGTGATGGAGACCCCAGAACACTTTCTACTAGAATGTCCAAAATACCAGTCTAACAGAATAAGTTTCAATAGTGGGGTATAATGAGGAAGTGAAGTGGGATGGGAGAATGAAGGACATATGGTATAGAGGAGAGGGTTAGTATACTATCGGAGAGATTGGGAAGAATGGGGCATGGTATGTCATCAAGCAGTTCGTTTCCGAGTGTTGGGAGGAAAGAAGAAGCGTGCTAAAGGGAGCGCAGTTAGGAGCATAGCGGTAACCAAGGCCTTATCACCTACGAACCACGACAAATCAGCGGCCTGCCAAAGTGCTATTATTATTATGCAAAAGCTGACAAACTGACATCCACCCATTCTCTCTGCTAAAAGCAAATAACGAAGTTATATTTATATATGTGTGAATGGCAGAGGTACATGACTCACTAAATAAAAGTGTGACCACAACTAGAACGGCTCTATTTGATGTCGGTATAGGCGGGGGGGGGGGGGGGGGGGCGTGGTAGTTGTACCAACCACATTACAGTTTGCCAATTCCTACGTGCTGACTAGAACCGTGAAGCGCAATGCCCACTAAGATAAAACTTAATGGGAAATAGTTTCCATCAGTCCTCTGAACCTGTCCGTCCCACTCTCATTTCTTTTATGAGATCACTAATCTCTCATTTCTTTTATGAGATCACTAATGTTTTTTCGTCTGTCTGTCTGTCTGTCTGTCTGTCTGTCTGTCTGTCTGTCTGTCTGTCTGTCTGTCTGTCTGTCTGTCTGTCTGTTCGTCCGGCCGTCTGCCCTTCTCTGTCTGTCTGCCCACCTGTCTTCTTGCCAAGTCTGTCTGTCTGCCCGTCCGCCTGTCTCCCTGTTTTTCCATCTGTATGTCTCTGTCTGCCAGCCTGTCTACTTGCCAAGTCTGTCTGTCTGCATGTCAGCCTGCCTGTCTGTCTGTCTGTCTGTCTCTGTCTGTCTGTCTGTCTGTCTGTCTGTCTGTCTGTCTGTCTGTCTGTCTGTCTGTCTGTCTGTCTGTCTGTCTGTCTGTCTGTCTGTCTGTCTGTCTGTCTGTCTCGTCTGTCTGTCTGTCTGTCTGATCGCTGGCCCTAATTAATCAAAGAGTAGTAGCCGTTCAGCCTATCCAATCCGATTTCAAATTGTAAATTTTTAAAAAATTTTTAACGGTTTATTTTACATCTTCCCACCCTTTCCCCCTAAAATATGCATAAAGCAGCAGTTCCTCTGAAGACTAAGTTGACAAGAAACTCAGATGCTCTTTGCCAAGCCTTACGCATACTTGTGTTGTATAGTCATATATATATGTTTACAAGCTTGCCTGTTGCGTTGTATAGCCATGTATATATGTTTACCAGCTTGCCTTCATCATACAAACGTTCCTGATTTCCCTCCGTCATACGATACCAGTGTTTCAAGTTTTCAAAACAACCCAAACACATTAATTTTACAGTCTTTTCTACAGTTAACACACTACCTGCAAAACGTTAGCTGCTCTTTAGTTATGAAAACCCAAAGCCACGGAATTTTGCCGGAGATATAGAACTTAACCCCGGGCCCGACTATTCACTTCAAAATGAACATCGCAAGGTGTTTTTTGTCCTCCATTATAACATACGTAGCATCCGCAATAAGCTGTCCCAAAATAATAGATATAGTTGAAGAATTTGACATTATCTGTTTCACTGAAACACACTTCGCCAATGATTTCGATTCTGATAACATCAAAATGCACGATTTTGCCTTACCCGTTGGAAATGATATGGACCATCACGGTGGTGGAATTGCAGTCTACTTCTCTAAACATTTCCACTGGGTTCGGAAGCCGCAATTAGAATTTGATGAGTCCATATTGTGGTTCGAGGTAGAATCCAAGTCTTTTAGGTACATGTTTGGGGTGTCTCATAGATCACAGCAGTTTTCACCCTATGACTATTGGGAATTACAAGATAGGTCTATTGACGATGCACTGGCAATCAGTCGATCCCTGGTCCTTGTGGGCGATTTCAACTCGAATCCTTCGAGTTCGCAAGCGAAACTACACTAAAATTATCACACACTATAGCTTGAGTAACGTAATCACTACTCCAACATAACACCCTCAACCCAAAATATTTCTTGTTAGTGACTCAGCCCAAACTCTGGATCCAGGTACTATGGATCTGGGAGTATCTGACCACATGGCCGTCTATACATGTGTACTATTTGATAACGAGCACAGACAACCTTTCCTACGTAATGTGCGGAACTACAAAAGAGCAGACTTTACCCAAGCTAATGAACTTATAAATGCCGTGGATTGTTCAACTCATCTAACAATATTAACACTGTTCCGGAAATATTCACAAAAATATGCCTGAGTATAATGGATCAATCCATCCCAAATTACAATGCCCTGATACGCCGAAATGACAAACGTTGGTTTTCTCTCGATCTTCGTACTGAAATTCGTCGTAGGCTTCAAGTTCTGGAAATGAAAACGACTGCGATAATTACCGATGTTCCCGAAATACTGTCAACAACGTGAAGAAATATGCTAAGGCCCAGTATGAACTCCATATACAGGAACAAATAACATCCGTTCCCTCCCCTAAACACTTTTGGCAACTTATCAGAGATGTTATCTCTTCACCAAAAGCAACCACGATCCCACCCCTCTCACAAAATTACTAGGATGATTCCCATACTATGTGTTTCACTGACCCTGAAAAAGCTGAACTGCCAAACGCAACATATATAGAAAACGGCTGCATTAATGAAGTTGGTCATAGTCTACCCAACCTTACATACTTTAAAATGCCAACAGACTCTGAGCAATATTGATTTTCGTAAACAGGACATAATAGATGCAATTAATTCACTAAAAGACGATAAAGCTCACGGTCATGACGGAATCAGTGTAAGGATGCTTTAGGGAACAGCAAATTCTGTAGCCCTACCCCTCAGTACACTTTTCAGAAAGTCAATCGATGCACAAATATTTCCAGATATATGGAAGAAAGCGGATGTCATCCTGATCTACAAAAATGGTGACGCGTCAAACAGAATGAACTATAGACCTATTTCCCTGCTCCCATGTTTAGGAAAACTCTTCGAAAAGGTCGCATTGAAATTACTCTTTCATCACTTTCCCTTTCACAAACTTCTTTACCAGCTCCAGTCTGGCTTCCTACCCAGATATAGTACTACTTTTCAGTTACTTGACCTCTACCACTTCCTTTGTCTCTCTCTTGACAAGCAATTGAATACTTGTGCCATTTTTTGTGATATATCCAAAGCTTTTGAACGAGTGTGGCATAAAGGACCCCTCTTTAAACTCCAGCAATACGGGGGAATACTTGGACCACTCCTTGGGTGGTTATCAGAGTATCTGTCCAATCGACAACAACGGGCACTTGTCAATAGAACTTTCCCTAATTACCAGAAACTAGAAGCACGTGTTCCTCAAGGATCCGTTTTGGGTCCCTTTCTTTTACTGGAATATATAAATGCCATATAGAAGATTATTGAAATTATTACAAGAACGTACACTGACGACACATGCCTTACAAAATCATAACCCCTGTTCACAGATCTTGTATCTCAACTAAATAAAGACCTTGAAAACATAAACTAATGGTCGCGTCAATGGTTAGTAACCTTTAACCCGAACAAAACTAAAGCTATCAGATTTTCATTAAGCACCACAGATAACCACAACCCTAGTTTAGAATTCGATAATATCTCAATTAGCGTAGTTGACACACACAAACATCTTGGTATAGTATTACAATCGAATCTAAACTGGAACTTTCAAACTAATGAGATATGTAAGAAAGTGAACGTCCGGCTAGCACAAACACGAAAACTTAAATTTAAACTTAACAGGAAAACCCTTGAATAGATATTCTCAGCATGAATTTTGCCGCTCATGGACTACGGAGATATTATTTAGGACTGTGCCCCCTGTTACCTGCTCCACGACCTTGATAAACTGCAATATTACGCAGCTTCTATAATAACTGGAATTACGCGTTGTACCTCAAATGAACGACTTCTACTAGAACTCGGGTGGGTATCGCTCTCAAAGCGGCGAGAAAAATAAAGACTATGTACGCTTTTCAAAATCATTCAAAACGAAACACCCTCATTCCTTGGTAACCTGATTCCCCCTCGCACTGCTGATGTCTCCACTTATAACCTGCGTGGTCGTTCCTACTTCACTCTCTATAAGACAAGAACTGAGCGGTTTAGATGATCTTTTTTTTTTCCATACACAACACGACTGTGGAATGGCCTCCCATCTCCGTTGACCAACGCTCAAAGTTTTTCCTGAATACAAATATAATTATTCATTGTTAAATCCCAACCTAAGGCCTCCATCATACTATCTAATAGGAAAGAGAACTGTTAAAATATCTATTGTAAACTCCCAAACAACTGCCGTGATTTGAACGGTGACAAATTTCGTAACCACATATCCCCATCACCTCAGTGTTCATGTGGTCATCCAGATGAGGATGCACACCACTTTGTCTTTGTCTGCCTCCATTATACCGGTTTGAGACTATCGTTTCTAAGCAGTCTGCACACGCTGGAGACTGGTCCTATATAAGATCTCCTGTATGGAAAACCAGAGCTCACTGAGCAACAAAACGAATTAATTTTCAAGAAAAACCCAGTTATTTATTACATGCAGTGGGACGTTTGCATAAAATTGTCATCAATGTTTTCATAAGCATTCTATCCAATGTTTCTCGTTGTCGGTCTCCTTTAAGTTAGTACCTTTAATGAAGGCAACCTCGGTGAATTGTAACCCTTGTTTTCTGGTTTCTGTCGTTTTTTCTCTCTTTTTCTTATTTTGTTTTTGTTTTTTTTTTGTTTTCCTTTCACACAACTAGCTTGTTGCCAACATTTTTTTTTATAATTGTGTTCGGAGAGGAGATGTTAATAAGTTGAATAACTTGCATTCCAATCCAATTCTGCTTTATTTATGGAGAATAAAACATGTTTAAACTATACTATCCAAGGCCTTCTTGCCTACGAACCACGACAAATCAGCGATCTGACAAAGTGTTATTATCATTATGCAAAAGCTGAGAAAGATTATTGGCTATGAATCATTTATTTGTCACACATGAGCAATCTAAATTGTCTAACTTTTATTTTAACTTTAACCCCTCATATGTCGCTTTGGGTGTATATGGTTTCAAATTTGCAGTCTCACATTTTCGCAATCAGCCACCAACAAAGGAAATGAAAATAATCTCTTGGTACTAGAGAACTTTAATAAGCGCCATATGGTGATTTTGGTAAATTTGATAACACACACACAGAGAAAAGCATGACTTCAGGTTTGCGGTATCAAGTTTCGCAAGTACAAGTAATCTGTTGGTCCTAAAAACATCAAATAAGCGTTATATCTTGTATATTATATATAGAGGATATTCACGAAAATTTGATGAATACCGAAAATATCTCGTGAGTGGCTAGAAAGAAATATGAGGATCTTCACGAGCGACGCAGTCGCGAGTGAAGATCCTCATATTTCTTGTAGCCACGAACGAGATATTTTCGGTATTCATCAAATTTTCGTGAATTTTCTTTTTATTTAATGCTCTACGACTACAAACTCTCCAATTTGTGGCCTTTATTTGCCATTAAGGCGCAAAATTTATGTGCCGAACCGGCGTCCATACAAAAATTACAACAACCAAACTCCAACCATTGGAATGTGTGAATATCCGCACAAAAAGTAGTCCCGTCTTATTTCTCCCCTAACTTTACGATTTACCAAGGTTGGCGAATTGAAATAATCGCAATGTGTTTCGAAGAAATAGAACAATAACAAAAAACACCACTTTCTTATTTTCAATAACAAGACACGTCATTTTATTTTTTTTGAACTCAATGCACTGAAGACGTGTGAAGTTGAACTGAAGAAATTTGAAAGTGATTTCGGCTTTTCGCTGGAAGGTGAATGAGAAAGTCAAATTTTGAAACCGCTGATTTAATGAATTGATTTAGTCACTGTCACTATCAATTATTCGAATTCGTTTGTATTTGGGACTCTGGAATTCATTACTGATGTGCTGACTCGTTTAAAGTACATGTGATTCGTCATCCGAACCTACGATGAAATATCGATTTCTAAATATCATTTTGATATTTCGTTTTGCCGACCGACAGGGGAATATGACTTAATTTTTCAGCGTGAATTGATGCCTGAGCATTAAATAAATCTTGTATATTATATGTTCAAAAGATGGGTGCATTGTTTTTTAACACATTTCATTTGATGTATAATGTTTGATAGAAATTCAAATCTGAAGTGTTGCTTCAGAAATCATATCAGGGGCATTAACTCTCATTCTCTTACAATTATTACCACACAGGCTATTCTATTGTACCTGGAAAGGAAATTGGTGTTGTGGGTTGTATAATGAGAAAGATAATATTTTTGAATATAAGATGAAGTGACATTTTAACCCATTTTATTTTATCTATAATGATTAACAAAAATAATGCAACCACTCTTTCTGCCAGATTGAGACTCACAGATATGAAGATGAAAATTTTCAATGCAATGAGCCAATTAAGTGGATTCTTATTACCAGATTTGAATAATAATTAAATTTCTTATAATCCTTTTTATTACACACACCCGTTCTATTGAAATTTCCTTCTACAGCAACACTAAACCAAGCAGAAAATGAAAATAGGAAAATCGGAAAATCGAAACAATGGATATCGTCGACGGGCTATTTTTAAATAGAAGCACAATTTCACTGGAATTTTCTGCAAATCGTGCACCACAATTACAGTTTGAGTCGCTAGCGATAGCAAGAAATCGTCCCCTGAGTTCCAATGTGTTCTATGTGCCATTAGGCACAGAGAACACATTAGAACTCAGGGTCCGGAATAGTAACACGGGTTCCCTTCGCAGATTTGGTTGGCGATAAAATGTGTTCTTTTTGTTGAAGTTATCGAATGAATTGCTGAGTGTCCTTCTAATAACTGTTGTTATAGACGTGAAGGCGTGTAATAAACACATGACAACACGCTTCTGTTAATGTGTTAATCGGCATGTCACTTGTGCCATCGCGGAAAGATAAAACTCGCGGCCTGCGGCCTCTCGTTCTATCCTTTCGCGCTGGCACTCGGCAGTATCGATTAACCCATTCACATGCACGTGTCGTTCTGTGTATATTCGGGCTAATGATAAGTAGTAAACTTTGCCATTATCAGAGCTGCCAAAAGCAATATACTCTTATTCCCCAACAATTATTACCACGCGTATAGGCTAATCCACATTGATAGTGGATGTATCATTCAGATCGTGTAATGGCAGGGTGGGCAACATTTATAATGAATTTTCATTTGAAGATAAGGTGATGTGATCGAATCGACGGGGGGGGGGGGGGGGAGGGGGGTGTGGCTCAGTTGGTAGAGGTGCGGGCTGCAAGCCGAGAGGTCCTCGGTTCGAATCCCATCTGCGGCATCCGCCTTGTGTCCTTTGGCAAGACACTTCACCCCGATTGCCTACATAGGGGCACGATGACGCTGTGTGCTGAGCCGTACTGCACGTAGATGGTGCGCATGTCTTCAACCAATCTAACCCTGCCTGTGCTGCGGTGCAGAGTTCAGAGTTACGATGTTGGAGAGCTGACAGCTGCTCGTCGTTGCTCGGTGGTTCTCTCCGGGTACTCCGACTTCCTCCACCCGTAAAACTGCCACGGTCACGATTAGCCATTGTGCATAAGTATGTGACCTTAAACACCAATAAATAAATAACAATAAATAGATCGAATTGACGAAACAGCTGTAAGAGATGAAAAAACAACAAAATCTAAATCTACCAACTTTTTATATTTGCCAATCCAAAGTTGCGAAATGGTTTAGGGGAGTTTTATAATTATAAAATATGTATTTCAAATCAAACAAACTCTAAATATCTGTCAACTTTATGTCTTATCGGTCTCAAGTCTAGTTAAAAGACGAATACCCATTCACAGCCAATAAAAATATTCCACTTAGTTGACTTAATGCAGTAATGGGTTTAGCATAATCTGAAAGATTTCAACATTAGTCCAGTAAAAGTATCATAGACCTAGAAACAATTTGTACAGAATTGGTTTGATAGTTTGTAGATTCTTTGAACATCCCTCAACTGCAGGAAAAAATCCGAGCTCGAGGTCATGCGCGTTCCCGAGAAATCCAATATGACATCCAGGATGGCCGCCAAAACGAACAAAAAATGCATTACCCATTTAACTCCCTTATTTGACATTTTTTTATGACAATATAGGCTAATTTAAACATGTATCGTGATCTACAGAATGAACTCCATCATGTGGTACCAAATTTGACTATATAATATCCTGAGTGACCGCCAAAACGAGACGCTGAAATGGAAAAAATAGAGGATATTCACGAAAATTTGATGAATACCGAAAATATCTCGTGAGTGGCTACAAAGAAATATGAGGATCTTCACGAGCGACGCAGTCGCGAGTGAAGATCCTCATATTTCTTGTAGCCACGAACGAGATATTTTCGGTATTCATCAAATTTTCGTGAATTTTCTTTTTATTTAATGCTCTACGACTACAAACTCTCCAATTTGTGGCCTTTATTTGCCATTAAGGCGCAAAATTTATGTGCCGAACCGGCGTCCATACAAAAATTACAACAACCAAACTCCAAATATTGGAATGTGTGAATATCCGCACAAAAAGTAGTCCCGTCTTATTTCTCCCCTAACTTTACGATTTACCAAGGCTGGCGAATTGAAATAATCGCAATGTGTTTCGAAGAAATAGAACAATAACAAAAAACACCACTTTCTTATTTTCAATAACAAGACACGTCATTTTATTTTTTTTGAACTCAATGCACTGAAGACGTGTGAAGTTGAACTGAAGAAATTTGAAAGTGATTTCGGCTTTTCGCTGGAAGGTGAATGAGAAAGTCAAACTTTGAAACCGCTGATTTAATGAATTGATTTAGTCACTGTCACTATCAATTATTCGAATTCGTTTGTATTTGGGACTCTGGAATTCATTACTGATGTGCTGACTCGTTTAAAGTACATGTGATTCGTCATCCGAACCTACGATGAAATATCGATTTCTAAATATCATTTTGATATTTCGTTTTGCCGACCGACAGGGGAATATGACTTAATTTTTCAGCGTGAATTGATGCCTGAGCATTAAATAAAATACGTTTTCATTTGAATTCCGCTAAATATTCTATCAGTGTTTTGAATTTCTAGGAGGATTAGCAAATTTACCCACCATTCATACTGAATGGAACCTCGCGCGTAACTCCACACAGATAGATGCATGTTTCCATGATGTTGCAGTCGTGTTTAATTCTCTGTTGTGGGATGATAAACAGTCACCGAAGTCTTGGCAGACAAACAGCTAACCAAAACAAAGAAGATATTAACCCTTTACCCAACGTAACGGCAAAAACTGGCCAGCGCTATTCTCAAAAATCGGCAATTAATTTTCACTATTTTTTTCATTTTTTGTCTCAAAAACATAGGTTATGACCCCTCGTTGGAACGAGCTCGTCGAGCTCGTTCCAACGAGGGGTCATAACCTATGTTTTTGAGACAATAAATGAAAAAAATAGCTATTCAAGAATTTTTTTTGCAAGTGTCGTCTGCTTTTCACGTTAGGTAAAGGGTTAACGAAACACATCGATGAATTACTAGAACAGAACAGCAAAATTATGGGTCCAGTATTCCTAAATGACACAGCGCCTGCGATCGTTTATTAGGTCTGAAAAAACTGGTGACTGGCAACTCCACCTCCGAGTGTTGAGGAATATGTTACCATTGCGTCCGGTCACAATCTGTATGGTAAGTCTGTTTGCATCTATCTCTCCACCGTGCAGGATCTAGACAAAACAAGTCCTGGGTATTCCAAATATTCAAGGGTCAAGTCATTCAAAATGAATGACAAATGTGGATTGAAAGTGGGTGATGTGATAGTGAAAATAGATCCACAGATCTTCCAGAGACTGGATCCTGTGGCTACGATTTGTCGGCTGTGTTTTCTTATTAGTTGAATACATACCCGACGTCTTTGTTCGAGTCTCCTGGAAGTCTGCGAGAGGCAGACAAGTCTACATTAGTGGCTTTTATGGCTACGCAATTGGTGCATCAACCAAGGATAATACATACTCCAAACGACTTTGATCGAGGGACTGTGTTGAGATCACCATCGACTTCAAAAACTTTCTGAGTGTTAAGAAAGAGTCGTGTCTCGCTAATAGCTAAAACAAGCAGACAATTTCATATCTTGTAAGTCGATATATCTTGATTCGAGGTCTGACTCAAAGAACAAGGGTATCTGGAATATTCATGAAACAAAACAGAGTTTTGGTGCCGACATATGCGCATCTATTCTTTTTCTGCATTATTTTACTGGCTGTGATACAACATCACAGATTTTTGGTATCGACAAAGCTACTGCTATCAAACTATTTAGATCTAGTCCACACTTTAGAGCTGTCGCTAAGGTATTGTAAACGTCCCTGTGATGCGAACAAAGATAACATTATATCAGCTGACGAATCTGCATTTGTTTGCCTATATAAAAGTTTTGCAACAGTTACTGGTAACTTGGACAGTTTGCGTGGGCCCATCTTCACAGATAAGGTATCAAAAATCGGCGTCTGCTGTTGACCCCAAAATTCTCCCACCAAATACAATTTCTGCTCAATATCATATTATTTATTTTTTGGTGCTTAAGGTCATACATTTCTGCTCAATGGCTTATCATGACCACGACAGTTTTACGGATGGAGGAAGCCGGAGTACCCGGAGAGAACCACCGCGCAACGGCGAGAAACAATCAGGGTTAGCATTGGTACACAACGCCACTGCGCCACCGTGCCACCTTGCACCCACGTGGGCAATGGGGGTGAAGTGTCTTACCCATGGACACAACGCGGTTGCCGCGGGTGGGATTCGAACCGAGGATCTCTCGGCTTGCAGCCTTCACCTCTACCTACTGAGCCACCGCGCCCCCGCTCAATATCATAGCATGAAGTTTCGTTGACTGGGGATGGTTTATGAAGGAAAAGATTCTGCCTTCTTTGAAAATAAACAAACCCCCAGCACCCGAAAGTTTTCTGAAAATTTTTCACTGTAACTGCACAACTGGCTGTTAGTCCACATAGTGCAATTGCAAACAGTTCGGCACAGAATGTACAAAGATGCGTGGGTCGTGTAGAGGTACGAACTGTGATAATGCGCTGAAGCCAATAGTAGACGAAGATTGAATGTGTGTGTTTGTCTCTTTTTGTGTTATTCTATTTGTGATTTTCGGGATAGGAGAGAAAGTAATGGGTAAGTAATGTGAGGTATCTGTAAACATAGTGTGTCCTAATGCTCCCAAAGACATTGTTTTTTATTTAGACAGTAGGCTATAATTTCCCTATCCCCCCGCCCTTATGATCTCATCGACTGGGGGATGTAATCCTAAGGTGATAATTTTGACCCTTTATGTTCGGTTTTCTCATTTCATATTCTGAGCAGAGGACTTGTGCGACCTTCTTATGTCATTGTGGGATATAAAAGTGTGAATTGGTGGGCGTTTCTGGTTGATGTAATCCTCAGTCTGAATATGCGCACTGAGCAGTCATCTCGAACATAAAGAAGCCGTTTCGCTCGCACAACACCGTTGCGCATTAAACTGTTTTGGTTCATTTGCAATCAATCAACCTTATCAAATTTGTAACTGTCGGTGTTCCACGCGAATGTTGTGGACAAAATTGACGCAGGCTATTTGAGGACAGCCACCCTCTGAGACGGTATAGCATATTTTGTCATATGCGCACAAATCCCGTCTCTATACCAGAAAACAGAAAACATACACAAAACAATATGAACAAATCAATTTTTTCGAATTTCTGCTGCCGTTTTGTCAGCCATTTTGAATTCAGATGAACAATTCAAATGTCAAATGTATCTCTGCCTATTGTAGAACATGTGTCCATTGTAATGGAGCCCACATTCTAACGATTCGTTAATGCATGATGTTATCAAAACGACTTGGTCGATTTTTTACAATCATCGGCCATCTTGGACGACATCTTGACTTTTTAAAAACGCGCCCGAGTTCGAGGTCGGATGTCTTCTCTGTTGTTGGGGAAGGTTCGTAGATTTCAAACAAAAAGTTAAAAACAATTCTGTACATTCTTTTTCTAGGTTAGTCGATTTTAGTCGCATTTTGACTCGACTGTGTGTTTCTTTATCTGGCAGGAAGGCCACAAATTTGATTTTCTGTCAAACATTAAAAATGAAATAACATGGAATAATACTAGAGAACTGTAATTTATTGGACAAATTACGGGCTTTCCCAACGTTTTTGTGTGAAAAGGAAAACTATTTTGTACACGAAACTATCAATCATTTTGATTATCTTCACACCTGATAACAAGAGCTTTGTTAAGGGGGCAATTCCCTCGGAGCTTGACAGGGGACAACCTTGAGTTAACGGCTATAGGCGGACAATAGAAACAGAGATCCGGCAAATAATTAGGGATAGCAAAGAAGCGAGAGATCGATTGGAAGCCAATTTTAAAAACAACTCGATATTGAATTTATTTTTTGTTTATTATATTGTGATAAAACAGGACACCTAACAGGACCTAAGTCGTCTAAAGTTTGCAGCTCAGGTGTCAACGATTAGCTAAACTTGACTAAATAACCATGTTATGGTCATGATATAGCCATAAAAGTTGAAAGTGACCTTAAATAACAATAATTAAATTATCCTCTACCATTCTGTCGGTTTGTGAATATATGGGGCATGCCAACAAATCAGGGTGTGCTTCAAGTGTCAACGAATAAGTAATCTTGAATAAATACCTACAGTATGGTCATGATATGGCCATAGCTGCTGAAACTGACCTTACATACCAGAGGTGTAACAAGATATAGTTTTCTTGAATTTTTTGAGAAGCGAATACTGTAGGAGGAAACTATTTTATACCATGATTACCTATTCTACAATATATGAAAAGCCTATGACATAAATTTTAGCTTTGCACACCAACCGTGGTGATCACGCCAGCAATGGGATTTCAATAGTTAAAATTTACACCTACAGAGGAACTTCATCCAAGTTGATCTTTGGTGACCTCGACTTGAATGCAAACTTGTCTAAATTGATCGCACGTCGCCTCAGGAAGAGTGAAATGAAAGTGACAATTATTTATTACGTTTTTAAATGAGTTTACCCCATGAGACACCAAAACTTAACAGACATGCATTGTCTCATGTTAATAAAGCACCCATAACTCGAAATGGTATGTTATTATGCTATTAAAATGAAAAAGGCTCCGTTTCATTTTCCATTTCGTTTCGGCGATAAAATTTACGGCGGAAGTACCGCCCACCGATGCTCGTGTAAACAAAAACAGATTCGTACGTATGTACGTCTGGTACTCAGTAAAATCGAGAAAAAATAATAGCGACTCTTAATAATCTGACGATCATGGTATAAATAAAATATACCCAAAGTAGCTTGGTGTCCCAAATGTTCACAAAGGCTCGCGGTTAACACCACGTCACCACTCGTGGTGAACATTTGGTACACCAAGCTACTATGGGTATATTCTATATTTCTTCAAGTAAATGTGCGTATGAAGGTGTCCACTTTATTAACATTCTGTAAATTTGACACACAATTTTGAAAATGATTTTGAATAAGGATTCTTAAAAAAGCAGGCCCTCTGGCTGCGTTTCGCACTCTGGGGAAGTCAAACTCATCATCATCACAGAGGTCATCTTCCGAATAGTCTGATTCTATATTGTCTCTTGCAGTGTTGTGTAGTACGCATGACGCAACATTGATGGGGTAAGAGGGTATTTCTAAGGAGCGACAGGAAGACAGCTAATTTTGCTATGTTCCCTCCTTGCAGTGTATCAAAATAATTATTGTATTTTTAATGTAATTGATATACTGCGAATAAAAAGATTTCATTTCATTTTCATTTCATTTCTCGCACGCATAGCCATTATCACCCAACAGAATATCACCGACACTGCCATCTTCCAAGCGGGACCGTAGAGTGGAGTTCGGAAAAATTCGACTATCGTGACTAGATCCTGGCCAACGAATAACCACATTTCGGATCTTCATATCTGCGTCGCAAACCATTTGTACACAGAGGGAATAGAATCCTTTACGGTTGACATAGATGGCGGGATTGACAACTTTTGTGGAACGCACAAGTCTTATATCAGTACAGTCAATGCAGCCAATCAATCCCGGAAATCCAGCCATTTGATGAAATCTGCACTTCATATCGTCAGCCTCGGATGCACCTGGCATGTTGATATAGTGCAGTTTCAACTATGCAATTGCTACACTGACTCGCCGCACTATATCGCAAACTTGTAAGGCTTCCTGCTACAGGTTGGTAACTGACCGTTGCATAAAAGCAAAACTAAGTACCAATAGGCTTCAGGCCAAACACATTTTATACCGAAGCACATGCGACCAATCCACGGCGACTGTACTGTACCAGTTGGGTTTTTTGTGTCAAGCTCCCAGACAACCAGTCTAATTCTAAAGGGATTCTGGACTTAGTCTAATTTTGAAACGATGTTATGACCTGAAACCAGTCAAGCGAACCTGTGGTTCGCTTTTCCGACCAACTGATATATTTCATTCGCTTGAATCTAAAGAGTACCATGAAGGTTCATTTCTTTGAATCAACGCTATAAATATTGCCCAATCGAGACTTAATTTGACGGAACTTTTAACGATATTACCATTAAAAATGAAGACTCACCACAGCCGTAGTTTTATGATTACGCCACGTAGTTCCACTAATTGCGTTAATATCTTAGTATTTGCAAGATGAAGTAAATACTTATCGATTGGTATATTTATAACTGGAGTACGAAGTAATATCTGTATATATTTTTGAGTAAAGGGACATCACAATACAAATACATCAACGGTAGTCAGCGCGCAAATTCCCAAGAAAACTGGAAAAAGAAATAGCCCACAACAGCGACGAATTCCGAACAGAATTAGACTGGTGGCTTAAGAGCTTGGTGGGAACGCGGTGGCTCAGTGGTTACGGCATTGAACTTCAAACTGAGATGTCCACTTTTCGACTCCCGCCAGGGGGTAACTGCGTTGTGTCCTTGGGCAAGGCACTTAATTCCGATTGCCCACGTGCATGGGCGCACGGTGGCGCTGTGTACTAAAACGTACTTCACGTCGACGGTGCACCTGTCTTCAACCAATGCTAACAATTATTGAGTGGAGTTAGTACGCTGGGGAGTCTGAGAGTTGCTCGCCGTTGATCGGTGGTGCTTTCTAAGTACTCCGCCCCCCCCCCCCCCCCCCACCCGTAAATCTTTCCGACACGGGGTGCCCCTGGCTGTAGAAAGTGTTGTTAAACTAGAATAAATAAATAAATAAATAAATAAATAAATAAATAAATAAATAAATAAATAAATAAATAAATAAATATGAGAGCTTGGTTTGGTGTGTCTTAGTATCATCGAGTAGATTATTTATCTTTGTGTAAACATTTGTGCTCATCGGTTTGAAAAGGTTAACCAAGTTTCAGTTCCGCACCAAAATGGTTAGGCAGTCGTGATTTTAGACGTGTCTGTGAGAGTAATTTTTTCGACTTGGATTCAAGAGAAAATTTCAATCTTCGATTAATATGGATTATTTTGTTTTCGTAATGGTATTGTCTGAAAAACATGGTTTGATTTACGCGAACATGATTACTAGAAACATGAGAACGTCATACACCATCTGCCTTTTCCATTAGATCACTGCGTCCATATTCATATATTTGACTTCAATAAATGAACTTTCCATAAATCAAATGCTATATTTTCACCCTTCTTCTGCTACACCCCTGAACATTGTCGTAGCTTATCAGTGGTTGCGGTCCAAATATAGGATCATCTGATTAGATCGGGGATGTAATATCACACAGGAGTGTTGACACTACGCACGTGCGATTAATTCTTTACCCAACGTGAATGATATCAAAATTTATTATTTTAAGAATGAATTTTTTTCAAAATATTCAGCAAAGTCAACAAAACCATATCAAGTTATCCCTTACGAGCTCGTTCCAGTGAGAAGTCATATGATATATGTATGTTGAAATGTTTTGAAAAAGAGTTTTTTCCCACTTCTGAATTTGTATATTACTCGGTGGGATACGACATATTCGTTAGGTAAAGTGTTAAAGTTTTTTGGTTCACACAATAATTATTGAAGTTAAAATTTAGTACTCTGAGAAATGGTGGAATGGCCTTGAATGATTTATGGCAGTAATACACTGCAGGCGCTCGCCCGATTTAGATAAGGTACATCGTCGCTCGGATTAACACGTGTTGTGCTCTCTCGACTACAAATGCCATGACGCTATTAACTCAACGAATAGAGAGTTTAACCTTTTACAACTTAGGGATACTGAATGGAATCCTCATCTCTTATTTCTGTACCCTGTGGTCAAAAGCATAATAGACCAGTATATTTGAATGAATGACACACTAATAATTCAATTTAACAGCCATTTTGTTAGGAATATTGATCTGTTCTTCCGAACAGTTTTCAGAGACTTCCTTTTGGTGTTTCTGCAGATTTCAGTGATATGAGTGGTGCGGTGTTGGTACATTCTGGGCACAGAAAAAACCTTTATTTCAATTTTTGGCCTTGAGAGCAAGTGCACGACAAGAAGTACTCGTTCAAATTCATCAAAAAAATCAAACTTAATATTATACTCTTAAAAATAACAAACCCAAAGGTACTTTCAAGAATCTAGCCTCTCAAATAAAGTAAACATGCGACAGAAAGTAACTTCGCTTCGCTGATCCTTGTAAAATAAAGCCTAATCTAAAACATGATTATGGGGCAAGAACAATACTGCAGTCGACGATCAGACTTTAGGATGAACAAAAACTCGATACAGAGACTCAGTAGGTAGGTCAGTACTAAATATTAGAATTAAAAATGATGCAATCTCTGAAATTAAGCAGCCTTGAGAAAAAATATCGATTTAAAAACCCTCTGAAGCTTTGTACTGAAATCCTGCATCATTGCTAAATATTCGAGAGAAGAAAAGAGGGGTGATTTGACGAATTTTAGAGTATAAAAATACAATTGACCATTGGTGTATTTTTCGGGGGTAATTCCCTGAGAAAATGTGCCCATGACCGGTAGTTTCCTCCCTGTCAATTGTCAATAATTGCTCTCTCTTATCTGTTGCATGCTCCCCACCCCCACCCTCAGATTCGAGGAAAGAAAAAGTCTGAATACTTGACAAAGCTATTTGAATGTCAAAATTAAAATGATGCGGTCATATGTATTTTCATACGAACATTATAATGGTTTGCCTGTGGGAAAATATTTAGAACTGTTATACCTATAATACATGTAGAACGTTAACCCTTTACCCAATGTAACGAGCAAAACCGGTCAGCGCTATTCTCAAAATTCGCCAATTAATTTTCATTATTTTTTCATTTTTTGTCTCAAAAACATAGGTTGTGACCCCTCGTTGGAACGAGCTTGTCGAGCTCGTTTCAACGAGGGGTCATAACTTATGTTTTTGAGACAAAAAATGAAAAAAAACTAGTTATTCAAGAATTTTTATTGCAAGTGTCGTCTGCTTTTCATGTTAGGTAAAGGGTTAATCACTCTTGTGGTTGAGATCCATTTTTGAAGTTATCTAAGATAGTTATCTATCTTTTTTTCATGCGTCACTGCAGCAGCCAAGCAGGCAGGCAGGCAGGCAGGCAGGCAGGCAGGAATTAGTTTCTATAGATCAAGCTATATCCACATTATGGTGTTAATAGCTTATCACATTTGTTAGTTTTCCTCCTCATTGAAATCCTTCACTTTCGATATATGAGACGTCGAGGGAGCGCTGTGGCTCAGTGGTTACAGCATTGAACTTCAAACCGAGAAGTCCATGGTTCGATCCCCGCCATGGGTAACTGCGTTGTGTCCTTGGGCAAAGCACTTAATCCCGATTTTCCACGTGGAGACACGGCGATGCTGTGTACTAAGACGTAATGCACGTCGATGGTGTACCTGTCTTCAACCAGTGCTAACCCTGCTTGTAGGCGTTAGTACGTTGTGGAGTCTGACAGGTGTTCGCCGTTGCTCGGTGGTTCTCTACGGGTACCTGGGCTTCATCCCCCCCCCCCCCGTAAAGCTGCCCGACATCAGGTGAACCTGGCTGTCGAAAGTGTCGTTAAACTCCAGTAGATAAATAAATAAATAATACAAGACGGCGAATACAGCTGTGTCACAAGCGACTGAGTTCACGTGCGTTTTACCGCTGGTTCCATTGTTAACATGGAGGGGAACAGGGCAACTTTTATTTATTCCCAGATTAAATCGGTTGATAACGAATGTCAAATAAGGAACCTTGAATAAGGAACGTCCGTATTAATGAGCAGTAGTTTACCGACAGCATTCTCATCTGGATTTATTCCTGTGTATATTGTTTGAATTTTCCGTATATACATCCTCTAGATCGGTATCAATGGCAATATGAAGTACATCGACAGAATATGATGCCTTCACTTCAGAATAAAGTCCAAATATGGTTTAAAAACTTGCAAAATTAAATTTAACTAACATGCAAACAGCACCAATATTCTCAAGAGGAATGGCTAGCTGGTCAGGTAAAATGTCCACGCCCATTTTTAAATTTTCCCTATCCAGTAGTCGTTGCGTGTAAGACTGGCATTCATTCTTTATCAGAATTGAGTGAGTTGATACATTTTTTACGTTTTATTAGAAAAAGACGGGTATTCTCCGACTAGTAAAGCAACAGTTATTTTTGGATGGAGTTTGAAATAATTCATTGCAATATGGTTTGAAGTGGCAAGCGTGTTCAAACACATTGCAGTAATGTGATGCAACAGGAGTTGAAATGACATGTTAATTTCGGTCACTGAAACAATGAGTATTTATGTAATTGTGGCATCATTCTCTGATGCAATACTTTTATAGAGGATATGGAATGAGTGTTTTTCTCATATAATATTTATGAAACGAGTATAAGAATTTTCCGTTTTGGCGAGCCTCTGGCGAGCTCAAACGGAAAATTCGGACGAGTTTCAGAAATATTATATGAGAAAATCACTCATTTCGTATTCTATTTATCATATGACACACACACACAAATTAGCCGCTTAGTATGACTTTTTAACCCATCACCGAACTTGAGTTGCAGACGGCACTTGGAAAAAACATCCTCGAATAACTAAAAATTTTCATTTTTTGCTTCCAAAACATAGGTTATGACCCCTCATTGGAACGAGCTCGTTGAGCTCGTTCCAATGAAGGGTCACAATCTATGTTTTGGAAGCAAAAAGTGAAATTATAAAAAAAAATGAATGGCGTTTTTCTTGTAGGTAAAAGATTAATACAAAAAAACCCCACCCTAAACAGGACAGATAACGTAAATTCTCCCTACTGAAATTATGCAAATGTGACCCAGTTGTATTATGTTTAGACTATCAAATTTTCCAGTTTTGAAATTGACCAATGAAAACTCCCAACTCTAATTATGGAAATTATGAAAATGTGGCCCAGTTGTATTTTGTTCAGCCAATCAAATTGTCTAGTTTTGAAATTGACCAATGGAATTGATGGAAGGCTTTATTTATCACTGATTAATATGAAAACAAAATATCAAATGTTTTAAAGTGAACAAAACGGACGAGTCATATGATAAAATGTAATATCAGGTGCATAAGCTGCAACCATGTTTCTGGAAGGAATCGATGATAAAAATGGAAATTAGCCTTCACTAAAAAGGGAAATTTACTGATCCCGATACTCTTTTTCAGTAGGGTTAAAAATTAATCCGAACTATATTTGGGCTGAGTGAAAATAAATCCAATTCGGTTCATATTCACTCAACCCAACTGATTTGGGTTGATTTTCAACCCAACTGCTTATAGAATGTATTGAACTGAATTTCGGGAACACCCATTATTTAATATAGAGAAGTTTCTCACCTGCTGCCATCTTGGTTGAGGGGAGGGGTGTAATTGTTGCTATAAATAAACAATGCTCGACAAAGAAGCTTTCTCGAAGGTTTTCAATTTTCCGATTCCTCATCATCGCCGGTCGCATTTTAAAGATTATAGTTTGATGTCTGTGAAAACTGAATATGTTGTTAACTTGTTGAGGGCTACATTATCTTTGGGGGCCTGCATTTTTTCATTTTCATCAAAATTTGTTTTATTACAAATTATTGGAGACTGCCCACAAGCACTCTTCGATAATTTGTGATAAAATAAATTTATATAAACAAAATATTATTTGCGTTTAACTGCATACGAAACATGAACAAGGAAAACGTTGGCTTTTGCTCTGGTGCCCTCATTTTTTTAAAAGCACTGATAGTGGATTCTAGCACTTAACCAGTTAATGTGCCCATTTTTCGCGACAATACAGATGGAATATTTACAATATATTTTAGTGATTATTACCAAAATATGATTTTCAGCCGTGACTACACTTTAAATATAACTGGACCAAGAGATTCGACTATAAACATTTATTTACAAATGGAGCTGGGAGCTTTCGATTTTTCAGATTCGGTTCGGACTTACAGTTAAAACTAGAAGTCCTGTCATGAAATGCGCACGAATAGCACGTCGATCTGCGCGTTAATCTGGGCGTTATGACCATAGTGAGGCTATCAAATTTTGTACATTTGGCCTGTGCACAAGCAATATTTCAGCCAATGGACCTCCGGGTAACCCGGAGGTCCATTGGCAGAAACATTGCCTGTGTTTGCTATGAGTAACCAGGAGAACCTGCCGTGCTTTGGGTGCAATTCGATATGGCGACTGCGCGCAATTCCTACGCGCAATTAAGCCTAGATAAGCTCACAGTTCGTGACAGGACTTCTAGTTTTAACTGTAGAAAAAAAACTCAGTTTCGGTTCAGTTTCTCTGTGTGTTGAGAGAATGAACAAAAAGTAAACAACACTTCAGGTTCCTTAATTTGAAAAAAAAAAAAAAAATTTACATGACAACACCCACCATAAAATCCTTGTCTGTAAATATCTCCGTTGGGTGGAGCCTCTAACTTCCCTTTAATTATTCTAGGGAAAAACTGCTAAGCTTATTGAAAACAACTACAAAGATTTGGATAACAAATGGATACAGTTATCTAATCGATGTCGTGTTCTCATTGTGGACGAGTCAATAAGGGAAAAATATAACAATGTAGTTTTTATTGGAGTTTAACTATACTTTCGACAGCCGGGTCACCTCGTGTCGGACAGTTTTACGGAATGGGGAAGCCGGAGTACCAAGAGAGAAACACCGGGCAGTGGCGAGCAATCAGACTCCCCAACGTACTAACTCTACACAAGGGGGGGGGGGGGTATCATTGGTTGTAGACAAGTGTACCTTCGACATGTAGTACGCCTTAGTACACAGCACCACAGTGCCCCCAGTGGGCAATCGGAATTACGTACCTTGCACAAGGACACAACACAATTACCTTTGGTGGGGTAAGGCCCAAGGAGATCGAATCTTGGGCCTTTCGATCTGATTTCCAATGTCGTAACCAGTGAGCCACCATGCTCCCTAATATGCCAATCAGAACACCCGATGTTTTCGCCCCTTTGCTGCTGGCGAGAATAAGTGACGAGAAAGGGAAGGCTATGGAGAATGGTTTGAAAAGCCAATTTCTAACCTCTGCCTCATCTTCGTTGTGTACTTCGCTATCCAGCTGTTCTACACCCTGGGTGAAGGAACTAGACTGTGGATAGGGGTCACTCCTTCTGGCTATGTCTCCTCCTCTTCCTTATTCCTCTTCCAACCGATGAGTGCCCCAGCGCTTGGTCGAAGGAGCTTCTTCTTCTTGTCTGTCTCCTTCATATGAGGACCAGTATGAGTGCCGGTCCTTTAACAAAAACGAGGTAAAGGAGGAGAAACAAGAGGTTTCTTCTGTTAGGAGATTTTCTGTCTTTAGATGCAAAGAAAATTTGTGGAATTCTTGGTTGCAGATTTTTGAAGCTTCGAGATACTCTGTAGATCTTTCCAGTTACTATAGCCTGTGGTACACTCCTTAACCGTATCTATCTTTCATGGCAATGAAAGATCTGTAGTCTTCCAGGGTCTCTATGAACTTCATCTCGAGTTCGCCGAAAGGCTTGATGGCTGAGCCGTCTTACCCGTGATGCATTCACCCAGAGATTTATTGGTGCCCTCCCCCGTGTCTGAATCGGTTATATTCCGATTGGTTTGGGCGCATAGGGGATCTAGGTTCGGATAGTGCAGCTTCCCCATTTCTCCCCATTCACCTCTTCCGACACATTACTTCCGTCTGACCTCTTTAGTGAAGAGTTACGGCTTTGGGTGGTTGATGTAGGTGTTGGAGGCGAGTCGACAGCAGTTACCCTTTCTTTCTCCTGTTTCGCGGTCTCTGCCTTTCTCCTCTTGAGCCACGTTGTCATTGGCCTGGCGTCCGGACGTCTTGCTGGTGATGTCTTCCCTTTCTTCTTCTTCTCTTCAGTTTCTCCAGCATGCCTTTTCGATACTGAGTGTGTTCTTTCCTTTCCCTTGATGCAAACTAGTGCGGGACGATGTCCTGCGAAAGGTGCTACCATTACCCATGGAAAGTACCTGTTGGTATTTGATGGTTAAATGCTTGCTGCCCCTTTGAATATGGACATTTCAGTTTAAAGCACAAGTTGTGTTTAGTACCTTCAAGGTAGCTTTGGCCTGTCCCGGCAACAAATCTATCGCCAACTTGTCAGGAGATTATTTAGGGTTCTTAGTGTACATCCATTCACGCGGAGTGTCGTGCGATCAACGTATAATTTTCATTTTCATGTGATATATTTTCTTGAAGCACTCACGTTTATATACTCATACTGCAGTTAATCTTTATGAAACATTGCACAAGTGGAAGTGAATGGCGCGTGAAAACCTGTACCACTAGATTTAACAGTTTGACGATGTAAAGAGTGAAAGGATAATTAGACAGAGCCTTTCACTCGGTCACACACACTCAAAATCAGTTGGGTTAAAACTTAACCCAAACCAACTGGGCTGAGTGAATATGAACCCAGTTGGGTTCATATTTACTCAAGGCAGTTGATTTAGGTTGATTTTAAACCCAACTGATTTTAGAGTGCACCTGTTAATTCTAAAAAAAATTACGATACCTGTTGTTCATTGCGAATGACTTTCACAAGTTCTGGCACTGTGGTATGAAACAAAAGAAAAAATGCAAGTGCCGAGCTGGAAAAGGTGATACCGTGTAGTTAGTTTTAAAGCTAGCCTTTCGTTTGATGTTTGATGACGTAACAGCTGTTACCCTGTGAGTACAGTGCTCTGGTGAAGTGGAGGGGGGGGGGGGGGGCAGACCTCTCGGGTGGAAGGCCCCTCCAATGAATAAATTGCTTCTAAATAAAACTAAAAAATTACCTTCAATAGAAAGGTAAACACTTGCAAATTTAAATTTAAATGAAATGCTGAGAGCATGAGCAGTTGAAGTAGGGGAGAACCTGTCGGTCAGCTGACACCTCCCTGACATAATTAAATTGCCTCTATACACACAGGATATGTACCTTGATTAAACACTTGCAAAGTTATATTTGACTGAAATGCCGACTGCACGAGAACATTCTGGAGGTAGAGAGGCGGAGCTAGCTGATCAAGAGGTATCCCCTCTTCCATAAATAAATTACTCCTCTATAATCTGGAAACGTACCTTGAACAGTAAATACTTAAATTCAAGTGGAAAGCTGACAAGAATATTCAGATCGAGGACAAGGGCTGTTTGGTCGGGTGGAAGACTCTCCCATTAAATGAATAAATCGCACATTTTTAAAACAGGAGATATACCTTGTCTGGAAAAGTAAACTTCTTGCAAAGTTAAATTAAAGAAATGCAAACATAACTTCCATTCTAAAAGAGAAAAACTAGATGGTTTTGGTGGCCTACTCTTCTCGTATTTATATTGCCCTGCACCGAATGCGTTGTAAACAAAGCTTGCCATGCAGTTTTAACAGAAAGGATGAGGTTGATGAATTTATTGCAATTAAGTCTAAAATGAGAGGTGTGTTCCGACCACTTGTGAACTTGGGGGGGGGGGGGGGAGAGGCTGTGGCTCAGTCGTTTCGCATTGAACTTCAAACCGAGAAGTCAACGGTTCGATCCCCGCCAGGGGTAGCTGCGTTGTGTCCTTGGGCAAGGCACCTAATCCCCACTGTACACGTGGGGACACGCGATGCACCTGTCTTCAACCAGTGCTAACCTCGTTTGCGTGGAGTTGGTACGTTGGGGAGTCTGACGGTTGCTCGCCGTTGCTAGGTGGTTATCTCCGATTATTCCGGCTTCCTCCACCCGTAAAACTGTCCGACACGCGGTAACCCTGGGTGTCGAACGTGTCGTTAAACTCAAATAAATAAATAAATAAATAAATAAATAAATAAATAAATAAATAAATAAATAAATAAACTGTTCCTGGGAATGAAATAACAAGTGCGTTCCAATCGCTATTGCTATAGTTTATTGCAATATGGGTTGCAATGGAAATGTGTTTCCGTCCCTATTTTCAATAAAGATTTGCAAAAGGGTTGTGTTACAAACTAGGTCAGTATTAGGGCATTTAAGGGACTTCATCTTACAACAAGCATATCATTTCTCAAGTGGCGCAGCCGCGGGGGTGGGTTGGTGTAATGTTTTCTCACTTTTTGAATCGAATCAAATTTACAACAAGAATATTATTTCTCAAGTGGCGTAGCAGCGAGGGTGGGTTGGGGTACTCTTTTCTCACTTTTCGAATCGAAACGAATTTCGAAGGGCCGCAGAACCGTATAGGCGCGCTAATCGACATTGTAGAATTTGCCCACCGACTCTTGTTAAATAATAAGCAGAAAATCTGACAATAGAACTGTTTATAAAATGACAGTGAACCTTTCGTTTTTCAAATTTTAATAAAGTTTGTGTTCTTTGATATGTGCAACAAGGAGTATACGATTTGCCCGATAAAGTTTTTGCGCACTCTCTGGAAGAGCGGATCGGTTTGGTATTGCGTGCAATTACCTCCTTGAGAGAAAAAAATGGGATATTTTAGGGATCTGTGAATAACACATTTTTTTCGAATCGAATCTCGAATTGAATCATGTCTCTGATATCGATATCGAATCGAATCTTAATAGACAAGTTATTTCATTTTTGCACCAAACGGAAGTTACGGTACACTGTGATGACCCTTAAAAGACTGACTGACACCTTAAACACCAATAAATAAATATTCTCTGTAAACAGCTAGCCCTATTATCCATTATTTTAGTTTTTGAAGACTTAACTTGTTACTATTCACGTTCTTAAGAACGTGAATAGTAACAAGTTAAGCCTTCAAAAACTAAAACTATGGATAATGTTCGTTCTGGGCAAAATTCACTACTTACCTAGCAATTAAACATTGTCAGTTACTCAATTAAATATGAATTGAGCCTCCATAAATGAACTGCCTAATGTCATTTTATCCAGTTTTGTTGAAAATGAAGTTAGTACGAGATTCGAAAAATTCGAATCTTGAGACTGATTCGGATCGCTCTCGAAGGAGACGTATGGTATCGAATCGAATCTTGAATATTCGCAGGGTATTTGCTGTTTGCAATCTCTTCAGGAAGCAACAAATACAGTCTAATTGATTTGAATACCACTGCAGTAAAGCACGAGAAGCAATCGCGTATTACGTTAAGAACAAAATAAATATTTGAATCTCGTTTATTTCCAAGTTTAGCCATTGATAACGATCTGGATACTGTAAAAGGTGTTTTTTCACAAACTACATTGTATTTCAACTGCCCAGAAATAGTTCGTTCTTTGAAATACGACATTGGATCTTTGTGATTTCAGACGTTATTAACAGTTTTTATTTAAATTTCTCGATATTTTATCCTTTCAGACGTTGACTGCAAACGGTTCAGTGAAGTGCAGACAGATAATACCGGACCATGTTCAGTACGGTGTAAGTATTTGATTCCATGTAAGAGTAGTACAAAGGGCGCGATTTACGCAGAGGCGGTGGTACCGTGGAGGGCATAGGGGCATGTTAGTTTGTTAGCTCACCTTGACGTAGTCAAGCTGAGCTTATTTAATCGCTCTCCGTCAGTCGTCCGTCAGCATTATGTTTTGGACTTCTCCAAAATCACTCTACCAATTGAAGTGAAAGTTTGTGTGAGTGATGGCCCCGAAGCAGCAATGTGTTTTTTTTCATTTCAACATGCCCAATCCCATAGGGAGGGGATGGGGGAAAATGCACCAATTTTGTTAAGATCTTCTTCTCGTGAACCAATGGGTACAATGACTTGATATTTGGTATGGAGCTTCCTTTGAGGTGTAGAATCAAGTGTGTTCAAACGAAGTTCGTGGAGCAATATTTGCCTCTATAATGGGAGGGGCAAGATTTTTGGCCCCCACCTAAAATTTCTATTTTCTGGTCTGATGGTCCGATTTGAACCAAATTTTGTACATGGTATTATTGGGTCATAAGTACTTGATTCATGCAAAAAAAAAATTCCCCGCGTCTCCGTAGGAACCTCAGGAGTTAAAAATAGAAATATTTTCAAACGTCCATATTTCCCAAACCACACGGGACAGAAGACTGTTATTTGGTATGAACTGAATGGTAAAAAAACTTGCCATCGGTTGTGTCAAGATGTTCTGTAGGAGGCATCGAAAAAATGCTGAGTCAGCATATTTGCAAAAATAAAAAAGATTTTCTCCAGAACCAATGATCAGAATCTTTTGATATTTGGTATTCAACATTGACAGGGGGGCTCAGACAAAGGTCTTTTTTTAAAACGAAGTCCCATGGATCAAATTTGGGCTGAATTTTAACTTAAGGCAATACTGGGAATAATCGTTAAAAATCTTCTACTTCGGAACCACCGGTCAGAATCTTTTAATGTTTGGCATACATCATTGTGATGAGGGTCAGATTCAGTATTGTTCAAATCAAGTCCCTCGGTTAATATTTGGGCTTCCTATCTCTATCGTAGCATATACCTTGGCAGGATAGTACATAAAAGGCATCAATAAAGAAGGAAAATTCCACACACCAACTTCTCAACCCGACTCCTTATCCGCCATAACAGTGATGAGGGTCAGATTCAAGATTGTTCAAACCAAGTCCTATGGAAGCCCAAATTTTAATTTAGTTCAGTATGGGGGATAATCTTTAAAAATCCTCTTCTTTAGAGCCACCAGTCAGAATGCTTTCATATTTGGTATGCAACATCTCTAGAGTGTCAGATTCAAGACTGTTCAAATCGGGTCCCTGGGTTAATATTTGTGCTTCTTGTGGTAGTCCAAATTTTTACTTGGTGCAATATGAGGAAATTTCTTTAAAAATCATCTTCTTCAGATCCACCGGTCAGAATGCTTTCACACTTAGTAACCACCTCCCTAGGAGGTGATATTCAAGTTTGTTCAAATCGAGTGTGTGGGCTAACATTTGGCCCCTCATGGTAACCCAAATTTTACCTCAATCCGAATTTTAACTTAATGATATATGAGGGGATTTCACCAAACATCTTCTTCAGATTCACCAGTCAGAATCCTTTCATATTTGCTATACAACATCTCTTGGAAGGTCAGATTCAAGTTTGTTCAAATCGGGTCCCCGGGTTAATATTTGGGCTCCTCATGGTAACCCAAATTTTACCTTAGTGCAATATGAGGAAATTTCTTTTAAAAATCCTCTTCTTCAGATCCACCAGTCAGAATGCTTTCATATTTGTGTACCACATCTCTAGAGGGTTGAGATTCAAGTTTGTTCAAATCGGGTACCTGGGTTAATATTTGGGCTCCCTATGGTAACCCGAATTTTAACTTAGTGCAATATTAGGAAATTTCTTTAAAAATCTTCTTCTTCAGATCCACCAGACAGAATGCTTTCATATTTGGTATACCACATCTCTAGGTGGTTGAGATTCAAGTTTGTTCAAATCGAGTGTCCGTGTTAATATTTGAGCTGCATACGGGAATGTTAACTTAGTGCAACATCTGGGAATTTTAAAAAAAAATTCTGCAGATTCACCAGGTAGAATCCTTTCATATTTGGTATACAACATCTCTAGTTTTAAAAATCTTCTCATGAACCAATGGATGTAGTAATTCCATTTTTGTTATATCGTCGCCTGAGTGCTAGAATGTTCTATGTCCCATACGGGACATAGAACATTCTAGCACTCAGGCGATGATATAGCTTCCTTCCTTTTGAGGTCTAGATCTAAGTTTGATGGGCAGTATTTGTAATCAGCCTTGGAAGGGCAAGGTTTCCCCCCCCCCCGATTTTTTTTTGTTTTTAAATCAGAACCACTGGGCTGATTTGAATGAAATTCAGTTTGTTACATAAGTAGGTAATGTGGATTTGACTTATGTGAAAAAAATGCCCATGACCCCGTGGGGGCTCTGTAAGGGCTGAAAATTAAAAAAAACAAAAACAAAACCCCCCAAAACAATGACATCAAAATGACATTACTACTGTTTATAATACAACAATTGGAATCTTATTATTCAAACACTACTCGGCTTAATTCAAGAAATTGTATACCCAATATTAGTGGGTGATAGATAACCTTTCAATTTCAATTTTGTTCACTTGAAGTGTCCCTGTTTCAATGGGGTGGAAAATTTGCCCCAAACTTTTTAAAAATCTTCTTCTCTTGAACCAGTGGATGTAATTTTTTTTGATATTCTGCTTCCTTTTGGGGTCAAGAATAAAATGTGTTCGAATGAAGTTTGTGGTTCAATATTTGTTGTCAGCCTGTAAGGGACAAAATTTCGGGCACCACCCAATTTTTCTCTATTTAGAACTCTTAGTCCAATTTTAACAAAATTTGATATGCTGCATAAGTGGGCAATGGGTATTCGATTTATATGAAAAAATTAACCCTAGCTCTCATGGGACTCGACATGTACTAAAAATAGTAACAATGCATAATTCCAAGATTATTTTATAAGGAACAATGTGGCTGAAGAATTCGATCTTTTTTTTAAGTTCCCTCTAGAGGTGTGTAACTAAAATAAATCCCCATATAATTTGTCAAGTTACGATTAACTGGGGAAAAAGGCGTGATGCTTGGATTATTTTATAGGCTTCTGAGCGGCTAAAAGAATGACAATGGATCCCATGGAGACTGATTGCTAAATATATATCCATTACAGGCCACTGTTTATATGGGGTTCTGTTCAAGGTGAGCGCTTCATGCCTCGTGGAGCCTCGTGTTTATTGAGTTTTAACGACACTTCCAAAAGATATGGTCACATCGTGTCGGACTGTTTTGCATGTGAGGGTAGTCGGTGTACCCGGAGAAAAAGACCGAGCAAACTCTCTAACCTGCAAACTCTGCACAAGCAGAGTTAGCGGCGGTTGAAAGCAAGTCACCATCGACATGCAGTACGTCTTAGTACACATCGCCATCCTGTTTCCACGCGGGCAATAATGATAAGATATCTTAACCAAGGACACAACGCAGTTACCGCTGGTCAGGATAGAACAGTCGACATTTCAGTGTAAAGTGCACTCCTGTAACCACGGAACCACCGAGTTCCCTATAGAGGTACATCCACCTCCAACTTTGTTTTACAGACATGCTATATCTGCGGCCAGCGATTTCGACTTTAACCATCTTCCAGCCGAAGGCTAGTCTTTGGGTTGCAAAAATGGACGAAGCAGAAGTATTAGACCAACCCATGATTGAACCAAAACAAAGGCAGCACAAAATTAACTAATTAACACATTTAGTCATGTTAATCAAGACTTGAGAATAAAAAAAGGTATTCTTGTTTATCTACTTCTCATTTATTTTAACCACCGAAAGAAGTAGGTCTAGTACATCATGGACGTTTGTGAACCCCCTCACCCCCTCACCCCCACCCCCACACCCATAAAAGTGTTCTCTGTACCACTGGGGCGCTGATTGGTCACAGGCAAAAGAAAAATGCCGCCATCTTAGGAGAGTGTGCAATTGTTGCTATAAATGAACTATTCTCAACAACAACAACAACAACAGCGAAAGAATTCTCGAAGATCATCAGTTTTTGACACCTCGCCATCGCCTAGTAAAGAAAATTCTTTGACGTCTGTGAAAATGAATATGTTGATGATAAACAATTTTTTCTCGCCCAGGTAAATGGAATGTTTACATCTTTTAATTGGTGATATAAACAAGTGCAGAGATTGAAAAATCGATACAGTTTTGCTACCCGTCGTGCTAGGAAACAACCAGACGTTTGAGCACGTGATAGCTGTTACGCTGTGACTAAGTCACAGCGTAACAGCTTTTACGTCATTAAACGTCATCAGTTGGGGGAGTTATCGCGTTGATTGACTCGTGCCACCTTAGATGTTTGGTTTGAGTTGCAATGTTTTTTGATGACGTTTGTATAATGAATCAGTTCCCCCCCCCCCCTCATCTCCACACAAACTTTCATTAACCTTCCACCGATTCTGAATATATCAGGAACATACACAAAGCGCGGAGTTGCCACACGGGTGTAAACTTGAATTCTGTGAGGGAATTACTGTGATTACAATTGGAATCTTATTTTATACCAGATTTATTTCCAAATTGACGCTTGAAGTTCACTATAGCCAGCGTTTCTAATTCTCTTTAACTCTTTTGGCGCGACAAGCGACTAACGTCGACAGACGGCAGACCGCGGAAAGGTACTGTAGTAGTCATTTTATCCAACTGTGTGTGTCCATTTCCAAGTGCTTTTAACCCTTTACACAACGCAGACGATATCGAAAGTTATTATTTTAAATACAATTTTATCAAATTTTCCAAAAAATTTCAACAAAACCATATCATGTGACCCCTCGTTGGAACGAGCTCGACGAGCCAGTTGCAACGAGGGGTCACATGATATGGTTTTGTTGAAATGTTTTGAAATTTTTTTTTTTTCAACTACTGAAGTTGCATATCACGCGGGGGGGGGGGGGGGGGGCGGCCGATTCGTTGGGTAAAGGGTTGAACAAACATTCGTATTCCTATGTTTCATGCACCATTTATGTCATATCCATGAACAACGATATCGTCCCTTGAAAGTATAAAGGTGCCATTTAAATATATACAGAAAATCATTTGAAAAACTGTCAATGAGATCATTAGAACATCTTTTAAAATAATAACGCTTTAGTCTAACAACCTATACTTTTTGTTAAATTCCTGATGAATATTAGGCGCTAAGAATTCGGTTTCTCAGATTATTCCGCGCCAAAAGAGTTAAAGACTTTGAGAGTAATTCACCAAGAGAAAATTCCACGACACTTATATTTACTAGCATCTTACGTTTCTTATCCTACAACGCGTATTTTTTATTCCATAATTTTTAAAGATGTCGTACAAACTTGTTCCATTTTTAAAAAGTCTTACGAACATTAGTCATTAGAATACAGGTACCCGCCATTTACAGTTGCAATAGACATTTTAAAATTGCTATCTGTACGTCAATCTGTTGTACCTGTTCGCAAATGGAATGTGATCGGCTTACCACTCAGCAGCCATTCTGACTTTGATATCCGTATCTCAGGTGATAGAGGGGTGGGGTAAAATTAATATAAGGAACCTGTTCTTTTCTTCTCTCAAAAGACTTTGATCATTGTAGGAGGTTATGAAGCGATTAGTGATGCGTTACATTCACCAGACAAAGAAGCAGTCACGACAAGGTGGTGTTAGTGAGGACGACTTGTTGGAGATCCGGCAAGATATATCAAGTCTCAGGTAGGATTTTTTATTGGGGTTTAACGACACTCTCGGCAACCAGAAGCATCTCGTTTTGGACAGTTTCCGGGTGGAGGGAGCCGAAATACCAGGATAGATGCACCGAACAGCGGCGAGTAACTGTAAGACTTCCCAATGTACTCTACACAAGCGGGGTTAGCTTTGGTTGAAGATAGGTGCACCGTCGACATGCAGTACGCATTAGTACACAGAGCCAACGTGCCCCCCGCCCCTCCCGGTGGGCAATCGTGATTAAGTGCCTTGCCCAATGGCACATCTCAGTTAACTCTGGTGGGGATCGAACAGTGAACCTTTGGTGTTTAACCCTTTACCCAATGTAACGGCCAAAACCGGTCAGCGCTTTTCTCAAAAATCGCCAATTAATTTTCATTATTTTTTCATTTTTTGTCTCAAACACATAGGTTATGAGTCCTCGTTGGAACGAGCTCGTTCCAACGGGGGGTCATAACCTACGTTTTTGAGACAAAAAATGAAAAACATTAGTTATTCGAGAATTTTTTTTTTCAAGCGTCGTCTGCTTTTCATGTTAGGTAAAGGATTAAAGTCCAATACCGTAATCACTGAGCCACTGCGCTCCCAGGTAGGATTTAAAACATAGAAATCATCAACGAAGCAAGCTGTATGGGGAAACGTTTTTTGTTTGTTTTTTTTGGGGGGGGGGGCTGATTGGGTGGGCGGGGGAATAAAAAAAATGCAGGAAGGTATGCCGGGCTGGTTGGGTATCAGAGAAAGCCATATGCATTGTTTTTACGCTGTAACATCTTTCATGTAAATCTTCACTTTCACACTGAAGTTTTCCCTTGAAGACAAAATTCAGCATTTTTTTGTTGATAAATAGAGATTATTACCATTATGTGGATGTACAAAATATGTATCCGGGTTCTAAGGGCAGATCACGACGAGTCGAAGACGAGTCGTGATCTACCCTTAGAACCCGGAGCGAGACTCGGGTACATATTTTGTACATTCACATAATGGTAATAATCATTTTATCTTACAATATATTGGGAATAAGTCAAGAATGTAGACGAATATATAACGAACTATTTATTCGTGCGGATGAACAAAAAGAAAAAAAAATGGAAGAACCATCTGAACTAGAGGGTAGGATACACGACTGTTGCGGAGTTAATACAGACAAAATACATGTTGATTGTTAGATAAAAACATATTATAGGTCAATACAGACAACTAATAGGCACAAGCTAACTATCTTATCACCTCTTATCACTCATAGCTCCTGTTTGATGAGGGAAAGTCGGTCCAACTCAGAAGAGAACCTGCAAAGGGCCTCAGCTGGAGAAAACCCGGGATGAAACAGAATGAACCGTATTTCAACTCAAGTTAATATAATTTAAAAAGCCTGTTTATCTTTGCACAGAAAAAATAACAGTATATTTTCAGAAGGCTTCTCAGCTTGAAACGGCAACATATAACCAACGTCATCTGATATAGCTAATTTGATTTTGAGGCCAGCAGGATATCCACTCTTAATGTCTGATTCAAAGCCTGGAGATCCATATGCATAGACATTTGTTATGAATTTTGGACATTTAGATTCTACGACCGTAGTATATATCATTCCATCAGATTGTGACAAAGTTTATTGGATATGTTAACCCTTTGAACCCTAGCGGCCGTTTTTCCGACCAGGAACATGATACGTCATAACGTCATTATATAGGATGGCTGTTCAATAAATGTGTGGTGTAGACCAATCAATATTTTCAACGTGCAGCCTCGAGGCTGCACGTTGAAAATATTGATTGGTCTACCCCAAATAATGAATATGGACTCTCCTTATTGCTGCCAGTGAACTGGCGTGGAAGATACCACAAGAGTTCAAAGGGTTAAGACAATGAGTTCAACACACGACCTCTGGTTGTTTGCTGAACTCATTGCTTGAACCTGCCCAAAAGAAAAAAAAATATGTCTAAAAATGACTGACAAAAATTTACGCGAGGATGAATCTTCAATATTCGATTAGCCCAATAACTTTATTTTTTTCTGAAAATGTTTAAATAGTCTTCTCTCAGCCTTTCTAATAGATAGGTCTTGTGCAGTCTTAAAAGTGAAAAGAATGAAACAATTAATAAAACTTCAACAGCCTTTCACGCTATTATAAAATTTACTCACAAAAATAAAGCTGATGAATCAAGCATGCACATCAGTTTACCTTGTTTGGGGATTCTTTCGAAGACAATTCACTGCTGTTAGAGACTGGTAATGTGATCAATACCAAATAGAAAGGAGTCCAACATAGTCTTTCACTGGAGCTTGAATGTGACATTTCAAACATTTTGCTAGTATTTGGGCAGGTGTAATGTTGAAAAAAACTCATCCATTTTCAAAAGTTGGAAAAGGTGATAGTTTGGAAAATATGAGCTGAAATGTGAAGCTAATCCCTCTTATGATGTAACCTATATTAATTAGGATATATACTACAATAATACTCATCATTCAGGAGCATTTGGAACTGTATTCTCTCAGGTAGACAAGGGTCCGGCGCCAATTTTTGGCATACCTGCATTTTTGTACCCGCCCGGGCTGATATAAATATATTTGTGAAGTTTCAAATTATCCCTGTTATGGATAAATAACCGTTAACAGCGCTGCTTTTATCCTTCATCCCTCAAATCGGCCTAATCTACTTTGCGTTGTACACAAAAAATTTCCATTCATTATGTTTCATCCAATTTATGACCCTTCATTGGAACAAGCTCGTTGAGTTTGTTTTATCTAAAGGCCAAAGGCTATGCATTGTGAGAACTAAAGTGATTTTTCTTTCTGCGTTTAGGAAAATAAATTAATACTGCAATCTCAAGTTGCACTGTATAATGTAAATCAGGAAGATTAGTAGAGGCATTTCATCATATGTTACTTTATAAGATAGCGGAGGATGTGTAACCAATATAAGTTATGGTGTTTAGTTGGTGGATACGGTCTCATGTGAGGCGAAGCAAAAGCAATATTGGGCGAGGCGGTACGTCGAGCCCAGTATTGTTATTGACTCGCCTCGTATGACACCGTACCAGTCAGCTTATTGCGCCATGGCATATTTATCTTACTAACCGCCCGATTCAGTTTTACAACAACGTATTTGCAGCCCGATCGTTCGAGTTTGTTGTGTTTTCAAAGTATATTTTCCTCATTTTCTCCACTACATCTTGCTTCGACGAATTTCTGAAACGTTTCATGGTGCAACTGATCGACTTTTACACGTATATTTTTGTTCAGACACAAATCGTCTGCTTCGTGTGATGGAAATGCGCCAACTCAGTTTTCGCTTGCGTTAAACATTATCGATTTAAATAGCTCACGATTGAATTAAGCGGTCATATATTTTGGCATTACACTCTGGCGACGTGTATTTATCGGAGGCGAGGCAAGGATATTTACTGGGAAACCAAACACGCCATATGATGATATATGGGCTGACTTCAACTACGATATGACAGAATATGGTTCAGTCTGCAGTGACTAATACTGCGCTGATTGGTTAAATAAGCTTGCTGGTAAAATATGTTCGCTACCAATTGTCACGATAGATCTGAGAGAACATCTCTCCAGGAGTGACGCGCATTATGTTATAAGTTTTGATCAATATCACTCGCACTTTTGGCGTTTGAGTGTTTTAGTTGCAGCTAAAACATGCTTTAAGTGCCATTAAAACATCACAGCGCATATGATAAAACGAATACCCACTGTTTTGAGTACGTACCAGAATTATCATCATTCGTGACTGCAAGGAAATCTAAGCAGCTCGTCAAAATTTACATTTTCTGTCATCTACTCAGAAACAGCAGTTATCAAGGCTATATATTTCAGCTGTGTCCCCTCTATACTCATGCTGTATCCACATTCCTTGTCAAAATATTAGTTTTTATTATACGCTAAACGATAAATTAATTAGTATTGCGGAAAGATAGAAATCGTATCACCCACTGTGAAGATATAGAAATGTTTACTTTCACGGTATCAATCAAAATGGCGGCTTTCAAAGCATCACTTCAAGGTGAATACGAGCCATATTATCACAGAAAATAATCAATTTGTTCTCGAAACGTATAATGGAAAGAAAATCTAGTGTTTTTGAGTGGACACCGATCATTTCCAGCAATAATTCAACACGTATTCACCTTGAATTGATGTATGAAACCGGCTAGTCCAAACATAGCCTGAAAGTCCGTAATATAAGTTTTTGGTGTGGTACGTCCTTTCAAAGGACGTACCAAACCAAAAGCTTATATTGCGGACTTTCAGGCCATGTTTGGACTAGAAACCCGCCAACTGAATCGGGTCGCAAGACGCTATCTGTTCCTAGTATCGATCAAATCACTTCCGCGTATCAATGATTCAATGCGCTGTTTACTTTCATGCATCAGTTCAAGGTTGAAAAGAGTGGAATGATCAGATTCTTATAAAAAGCGTATAATAAAAAGAAAATCTAGTGTTTTTGAGTGGATACCGAAAATTATCTCACTTGTGACCGAGAGCAACGGGTATTTTTGCTCGCGCAAGCGCTCGCAAAAAATAAAAAGATTTGTCTCGGTCACTCATGAGATAATTTTCGGTATCCACTCAAAACACTAGATATCCTCTATTTATTATATGCTAGCCTGTGAATTATCGCAAATTATCTAAAAGATATTTCTCGATATCGATCGACTTGACGGATAACGAGGAATATCACGCAGTAGCTTCCGAAATGGCATCACGCTTCGGCGCATCACTTCGCCTCCGAAACTGTTACAAGTGATTAAATGCCGGCTTTACCAGCATTACCAGAAGTTCATGCTATTCCAAGCCGTTCTTGTCATTCTATGACTAAAAAGTAGATGTACAGTAATAATAAAATAATCAAATAAAATAATCAAATGTATAGAAAGTGATCCCCAGGGTGATATTGAGCCTTGAACTGAAAAACCTCGATCGATTCGCCCAGAAAGTTTTATTTGGATGAGTTGGCGCACTCAATTCCAAATTCCTTGTTGAAAATTGACATTTAAAATGTTCTAAAAATTAACATTAATGCAAAATATAAGAATATTCTCAACTGTAGTCTTATAATTATTAAATTCCATCTGTGGGTTGAACAATCAGTTGGTTAACTTATTGTGGGAATGTGGGACTTTTTTTGTTTAAGTGATTTGGCTAGTACAGGTTTGAAAGAACGACCAGCGATCTTTGTTATTGTTTTGAAACGTACGTGTTTGTAGTCGAATTGGGTTGAATATTGCTTAGTAAAATGTCACGTAGCATATAATAAAAAGAAAATCTAGGCTATTTTAGTAAATATCGGGAATTTCCTCATGTGTGTGGGCCTGAAAGTTTTATTTTTCTAAATCTGCAGTTCATTCTTAATGAAAACTATTTTTTTTCTGACAGAGAAGTACCATATTTGCCATTTATTTATTAATGTTGACTCATTTTATTGTACTTGTTTCGCGAAAATGTCGATCTCAATAAAAATTTAAATTTAAACGTTACATCAGACACCGAAAGCTAAGAGCTGTGAATTAGGCCCCTGCGAATTTCGAATATTCGTTTATCATTCGATTCTACCATCGATATTCGATTCGGATGCGATTCGAGTTTGAGGCTCGATAATAGTTTCGTATAGATACAGAGTTTTAAGTTCGTTATCAACGATATTTCGCGGCAAAACTACGCATTTTGTTCAGTTCAATGGACATATTCTACCGATAAAAACGTGATTCAAAGATTAAAACATATGAGACCATGTGAAATATTCTTAATAACTCAAATACTACAGGTTTTCTGACTTTGTTTTGCTTTAAATCTTCTGCTAAATCACTCGTGGTTCTTGATTTTTGAATTTATTGTTAACATAAATCAGACGAATATTGACGAAAGTGTCAAAGATTTATTTATTAACTGACGCATTGTTTTCTTCTCGAGTTCGGATTGATATATACAGATTATCATGATATTGTGCATGTCCTGTGATTTGTATCAGATTCGTGATGGAGTCCAGAATGGGATCACAACTCGCCGGCTATTCTGCACACCACCGCGAATCTGATGCAAATCACAGGACATGCACATTATCATGATAATTCATTTATCCAACAATTATGTCACATGAACAGATCAAATCTTAAACTATTAATACAATTTTGGGACATAATGTTGGGGGAGAAAAAGTTTACCTCCCCCCCCATATTTTATGGAACAAGAATGTTGTGCACTTTAACAAACAATGAGTAATGCAGTCACCGCAAATTTTCAAAGTTGCGTGCGTTGTAAAAGTATTCACTCTCAGTGTCACTTCCTTGAATTTACAAGTGTGTAATATTTAATTGTGCAGTTTCTATTTATCGTGTGAGTGTGTGAGTGTGTGTGTGTGTGTGTGTGGGGGGGGGGGGGGGTCATTGGTTATTAATCACTGAAACGCACATAGAATATATTCCCGGAAACGAGTCGTCTGTATGATACGGAATCAGAATGAGTCATCTATATGATACGGAATCGGAACACATTATGTGATACGTACCGTTTCTCGTGGTTTTCAAGCCAAAATCTATATGATTGTTAGATATAACAGCGAATGTTATTTAACAGCGCTGAAAAACCTCTCTTGTTGAGACGTTGAGATTTCGATTCCTTCTCCAAATAGCCGAGAATTTAGAGAACAAAACTTCCATTACGATCATAAATTTAGACAGACTGAAATTTTGTTTGATTTATATAAAATAAAGTCCACCTGCGCGTCGCGATGTCTTCAAAATCCGAGAAATTGCAACGAGTGTTAACCCTTTACCTGACATGAAAAGCAGACGACACTTGCAAAAAAATATTGAATAACTAATTGTTTTCATTTTTTGTCTCAAAAACATAGGTTATGACCCTTCAGTGGAACGAGCTCGTTCCAACGAGGTCTCATAACCTAAAAAATAATGAAAATTAATTGACGATTTTTGAGAATAGCGCTGGCCGGTTTTGGCCGTTACGGTTAATACCGGCAAACCTAGAAACGGAAAAAGGAGTTGTTTTACGCTGCACGAATTTTGTTAGAAAATCTTTGCAACGAGCTTGAAATTGTTGAAAATTCGAATCGAATTCGATTCGAATTTTCGGGGAATGTTCGATTCGAAATTCGATACTTTTCAAAACATGGCATTCGCATGGGCTTAAGGCGGACTGGCCGTATATACCACAGAGAATTTTGGACTTGAGTGTCCACTGGGGCGCTTCAACGTAACCCAAACCTTGTTCAGCCCCATGGGTTCGACGCCATTAACCCTTTACCCAACGAATCGCCCGCATAATAAGCAAATTCAGCAGTTGAAAAAATATTATTTTTCAAAAAATTTCAACAAAACCATATCATGTGACCCCTCGTTGGAACGAGCTCTGCGATGGGTAAAGGGTTAAAATTCTCTTGTTACAACAAGCAACTATAGAGGCATCAATAAACGTCTTGGATGCTGGGATTGGGTGTGATTTCGGTTCGGAAAGTTACAAAGTACTCGGGCGTCGATAAATACCTCAGATACTAGACTGTTGTCTCTTTTTCAGGCCTTAAAATTGGAATTTCGTTCCAGATCACTAACCAGAGCGTCAACAAATACCACAGATTTTACGACTTTTCTGCCAGAAAATCAAAATTTTCTCACACGGTGTCGCACATTGATTGGGCTCGTGTTCCCGGTGCTACTAACATGGCTCCTTTCTGCCTACTTGTACTTCTTATGTTTTGTCTCACAGAGTTTTTGTGGGTCAAATCTTCACTCAGAGGCAGTAGAATCGGGTTGTAAAGATGGGGGAGTGATATTTTGCTCCCCAAACTTGCTGCATGATCACAATTGAGTTTAAAATTTGTTGAACATGCAAATTTGTATTTGTGGTATTTTGCATTGAATTCTACCTTCAGCCAGATAATAATAAATACTGATTTTAAAAAATCCATAGGTATTTTTTTATTTATCCAATGGGAGGGGGGGGGGGGGGTATTTCACCTGAGGCAAAATATATGATTGATAAGTGAGGGGGGCATGGCCACTGTCCGCCGTTTCCGCCACCACTGTCTTAAATTCTCTTCGAGTCGAGGCTCATCTCGACTGAATTCAGTTTAGTCGAAGAGGTTCAGAGGTTTTGTATGGAATCTCACAGAATGCACCGTTGAGGCGATATCGCTGTTTCAGTATTTTAAAATTTATTTATTTATTTATTTATTGGTGTTTAAGGTCTCATATTTCTGCACAATGGCTAACCATGACCGTGACAGTTTTACGAGTGGAGGAAGCCGGAGTACCCGGGGAGAACCACCGAGGAACGGCGAGCAACTGTGAGCTCCCCAACATACCAACTCCACACAAGCATGGTTAGCATTGATTGAAGAAAGGTGCACCATCGACGTGCAGTACGCCTTAGTACACAGCGTCACCATGTCCCCACGTGGGCAATGGGGCAGTATTTTAAAATCAGAATTTTAAAGAAACCACCACCATATTGAAAGTACGCCATTGCACGTAACGACACAACGCGTGTTGTTTTTATCTATACAATATATCGTTTGATGCCGTAAATATGTGATAAAATCTAATTACCGAAACCGCCTTAGTTATCGAAAATTCAGTCTAACAACATATCGTCGCCTGAAAGCTAGAATGTTCTATGTCCCATAGGGACATAGAACATTCTAGCACTCAGACGACTATATGTTGTATCCAAGCTTTTAATGATTTTACTTTCATTTTTCAAAATTTTACCAGCGAAATTTCTAAAAAAAAAAATCCCGACAAACAAATTTTCTGACAAAATGTGGTGTGCTGACATGGCCCATGGCCACCCACTCCTCGTTATATCTACACAACTGCACAGACAATGGTTTGAAAGTGAATGCGAGGAGTGTAAAATGTGGCAGTAGTGATACTCTCCTGTAAATCTCCTTCTGCAACTGGAAGGGGAGGAGCGTGAGATACTTTAGGAACCTATGCACCTATCCCGATCTTGCGATAGAAAACCGTGGCTGCGATCCTGGCCGATGTGTTCCAAATATGCACGCAGTGTCAGATTTGTACTTGCTTTTCGGGTAGAAACTGATTATGTTTTCTGAGTACGAAAGCTGACGAAAGTAGTTTTTTATCATTCAAGTGAAAAGAGACCAACGATATGTTCAAGTTGTACGTATAATATTCATTTTTGAGCTCTCGTGCCACCAGTCTTATTCTGTTCGAAATTCATCGCTATTATGGGCTGTTTGTTTATCCACCTTTTGGGGGTTTGCGCGTAGACTACCGTTGATACAAAGTGGTGTCCATTTACTCACAAAGATAAGCAGATATTATTTCGTGCTCGGGTTATAGATATATCAATCAATTAGTATTTAATTCGAATTTGAACCATCCAGATATTAAGATTTCAACACAATTAGTGGTACTATACGGCGTAACCATAAAAATACGGCTGTGATGTGTCTTCGATTCTAATGGTAACGTCATAAAAAGTTCGGTCAAATCAAGACTCGCTCGAGCAACATTTCCTGTGTAGATTCACAGGAAATGAATGTTGTGCTATTTTTTTAGATTCAATCGTCTGGAATATGTCCGTTGATCGGAAAAGCGAACCGACCAATTGAAATATTCCAGACGAGCGAATCTACATGCGATGCACCGTGTAAGGGCTAGGCTGGTGCCAGGTCAGGACAGCGTCGAATTCCTTACAAAATTAGACTGGTGACCTTTAAAGCTTGTTTTATGTTCCCATCTTTTCCCGTCGGTGCCACATTGTACTTGTACACACCCTTTCAGATATGTATTTGTTTAATTGCAGATATGAACTGAGAGAGGATAGGAAAAGAGAAATGTGTATAGTAGCTGGACATTTTGAGAGTCTCAATAAGAACATATCGAAGTGTTTGAGACAGTCGTCGCCCCAATCCAGCCCGAGCCTAAAGAGACCGAGTTCATCGCATTTGTACGTCGACACTTCGTCGTCTGGATATCCAATGCAGTCAAGTCCGAATTGTGCCTCTAGGATGTTAAGCCCTTACAAGGAAGGTTTCCTTGTGCCACAGGACATTGAGAACCTCAAACAAGAGATTGTTTCTGCCTTACGCGCTGATATTAGAGACATCGCTTCAGAAGTGTACCAAGATACTGTTGTGAAAGAGTTTGGAGAATTTCATGTTCCCCCAAATATCCCACCTTCTCCCTCTGAGCTATATCAGACACATATGTATACGCAACTATAAATCCCTCACCTGTACATTTTGCGTGTGGTGGAAACTGCAAGGCTGCTGTGACGTCTTTACTCTTCCAGTACAAGAGTTAGTTTTAGAAAACCTTTTCAAAGGCCTGTTAAAAGGGGAGAATTTATATAAAAAAAACCCCAAAACTTTCATAAATGACACTCGATAAATCGGTAGGGTAGTGTCGGCCAATGGGCTGAACATATTCACCAAATTACACTACTAATAAATATACCAATACAGTTCAATAAATTAAAATAGGAGATACTATACTGCCACTCTCAGACAGAGACTATATGATGGCCGAAATTCAAGTTTAAAATCTATTTAACCCTTTGGACCCTGATGGTATATTCCGTGCCAGTTCAAAGCTGTCAACTGGTAAAGTCTTCATTCGTTACTTGGGGGAAAACGAATCAATATTTTCAACGTGCAGCCCAGGGCTGCACGTTGAAAATCTTGATGGTCTACCACACAAATTCACTGAGTAACTATCTATTTTATGAATTCAGGTCGTATCACCATCCTGGGCCGGAAATGCGGTCTTTCGGGTTCAAAAGGTTAGGCCAACCGCACATATTTATGCCTCCACCTTCAGACGAATCTCGCGTCAGGCGTTGGTTACCCTGTCATATTATCCTAAAAAAAATACTGTTCACGAAAGGCATTTCCCAAAATATATGAATCAGTCCGTCTGTGCAAAGTAGATTCAACGACTTTCACGTTTCTTAAAACGTCTGTTTATTTTGTTTTACTAAATTATGCTGATGTTCAGGTATCTAACAAAATTCCAGAAAAAAAATTTGAAAAGCGCTGATCCAAACTCTCAAGCCGCCAATCTCATTGTGGATAGAATTCGACGCAGTTATGGACTGGTACAAGTATAACCCTTGCATTTTCCATAACCTATATTTGAGATTCAATCGTCTGCAATATTTCAGTTCGACGTCAGAAGCGAATCTATGATTCACTTTTCCTTCCAACTGAAATATTCCAGACAATTGAATCTAAACGTCTCAGACATTCATTTTCTTTAATTAATCGGAAGCACAGTTTCTCAATCGAGGACTGATTTCACGAAATCTTTAATGACCGCACAGTGCGGTTAGACATATTTGTCAACTAAATACTTGTGGATGAAGACTCACCACGACTGTAGTTTTATGATCATGCTGCGTAGTTCCATTAATTTTAATATCTTGATATTTCAAGGTGAATTAAATACTTATTCACTGGAATATCTATAAATGGAGCGGCAAGAATATGTTTACATGTTTGTGAGTGAAGGGAAATCACAGTGAATCGACAATTTGCTGTTTGTCAGTGCGTAAACTTCTCAAAAAATTGGTTAAAAGCAGCCTATAACAGTATCGCATTCCGAAACGAATTAGACTGGTGGTCTTATGCCTTGGTGCAGATCTTGTGAAGGTGCAGAAGCGGTAGAGCAAACAATAATCCTTTACTTAACGAACCTACAATGCCGTTGAACTCGTTCCGATGCGCGTTCATATGATGTGGTTTTGACCGAATTTTTAAAAAAATATAAAAATAACAAATTTTGATATCATTTGCGTTGGGTAAAGAGTTATCGCACTTTTAACCCTTTACCCAACGCAGACGATATCAAAATTTATTATTTTAAATATCATTTTTTTCTAATTTTTCAAAATATTTCAACAAAACCATATCATGTGACCCCTCACTGGAACAAGCTCGATGAGCTCGTTCCAACGAGGGGTAACATGATATGGTTTTGTTGAATTTTTTTAAAAAATAATATTTTTTCAACTACTGAATTTGCATATAACATGAAAAGCAGACGACACTTGCAAAAGAAATTCTTAAATACCTATTATTTTCATTTTTTGTCTCACAAACATAAGTTATGACCCCTCGTTGGAACAAGCTCGACGACTCGTTCCAATGGGGGTCATAACCGATGTTTTAGAGACAAAAAATGAAAAAATAATGAAAATTAATTGGCGAGTTTTGAGAATCGCGCTGGCTGTTTTTAGATATGGCAAGAAATGAGAGCAGAAATATAACTATAGGGCACTTTGTTTCCAGGAAACATTGGAAACACTGGAAACACTGGGAACAATGAGATTTTTGTTATTTTTTTCAAACAACCCAGCAAGTACAGTTGGTATTAAACTTTATTTCAGTGTTTACATGATAAGCCATAAATGCACCAAGTACTAAAATTCTAAAGACGTTGGAAACGGTAGAAACATTGGAAACAGTGGAAACATTGGAAACGTAGGAAACGGTGGAAACATTGGAAACGGTGGAAACATTGGAAACGGTGGAAACGGTGGAAATAGTGGAAACATTGGATACGGTGGCAACATCGGAAACGGTAGTAACAGTTGGAAACGGTGGAAACAGTTGGAAACGGTGGAAACAATGGAAGCGGTGGAAACATTGGAAACGGGGGAAACATTGGAATGAGTAAAAAAAACTATATTTATTATTGAAAGGAGGGGATTTGGACCATTTAATCGGACATTTTCAGCGTTTCCCGCAGCTGCCACCGTCTCCACAATTTCCCAGTGTTTTCTACATTTTCCCACATTTCCAATGTTTCTTCCACTATTTACAAAAATGTTAGTACTTGCAGGATTTAAACATTTCTAAATATTGTTTCCACCGTTTCCATTGTTTCTACTGTTTCCACCATTCCAACTGACCAGTTCCACTGTTTCCACTGTTTCCACCGTTTCCACTGTTTCCACCATTACCACTGATCATTTCCTCTGTTTCCACTGTTTCCATCATTCCCACTGTTTGCAAAATGTTAGTATTTGCAGGATTTAAACATTTTCGAAATATTGTTTTCACTGTTTCCACCGTTTCCACCGTTTCCAAAAATGTTAGTATTTGCAGGATTTAAACATTCTAAACGATTGCAATTCCAAATATTGTTACTTGATGATGATACTTGAGCAGAATTGTTACCAGGCGATAAGACATGAGCAAAGTATAATTGTTTCCAGTGTTTCCAGGAAACAAAGTGCCCTATAGTTATATTCCTGCTCTCATTTCTTGCCACATATGGTTGTTTTTGGCCGTTATGTTATGTTTCATGCCTGACCTCTGTTCGGCTACGTACGGAAAACAAAAATATGGAATCTAACAATACCTTTCCGACAAATTCGGTTGTGAAAAATGGCGAAGGATAGGAATGAGCGATCGGCTGTAGTAATTTTTTTGGAGTAATTTCAGGAGACTTTCTGCTTCACAGCACATTGATCTTAACAACGTATTACGAAGACATAGCGGAAGTGCTTTTTGTTTAGGCCCATTTAGGAATCTTTTATCGTTCCAAGTTGTTAGCGAAATTTACGAAACTTCTCCAGTAATTTAGGTCTCGACCCTATCGTTGGCGATTTACTGGAATCGCTTTGTAAATTTCAGTGTAAACTGATGACTCGTTGGATGTCTTCTATCAGAAATTATAATCATCCATGAAGTAGAAAAAACCCAACGGAGTTCAGGTAACACTCCACCAGAAGGCTCTTAACCATTTACCCAACGAATCGGCCGCATCCGCCCGCGTAATATACAAATTCAGCAGTTGAAAAAATATTATTTTTCAACAAAATTCAACAAAACCATATCATGTGACCCCCTCGTTGGAACGCGCTCGTCGAGCTCGTTCCAATGGGGGTCATAACCTATGTTTTAGAGACAAAAAATGAAAAAATAATGAAAATTAATTGGCGAGTTTTGAGAATCGCGCTGGCTGTTTTTGGCCGTTATGTTAGGTAAAAGGTTAAATAATATAATTATCGTTAATAGTGAAAAGTAATAAACATAGTAATCGCTTAACTGGACTGGTTACGTGAAATAATTCATTCGAGGTGAGGGGGTCGGATACACGACAGTTGCGGAGTCAATACAGACAAAATACATGTTGATTGCAAGATAAATGTCCATGCAAGGCTTTGAGTGTCCATATCAGGTTCGGCTTCGCCTCACCTGATATAAACTCTCACCACCTTGTATGGAAATGTATCAGCCAGCTACACGCCATGTAAGTTATATTACCCCACCTCTGACAAGCTACTACAGAAATACCATAAAGCGATTTGTTGAATATGCGAATTTAGTACACGCCCACAGACCCGACATTTTTAATGCTGGGTGACCGCGAGCATGGGGAGAGCACGTAGTGTTATCTCCCTTAGATTGTAAACTAAACAAAATGTCGCCTGTTCGTGGCAAACGCTTCGCGGAGAACACCGCCAGTGAAATTGCTGAGAAAAAGACTGAAAATAAATTCTGTGGCGACTATTCGCAGTAACAAGAAAGCAGCTAAACATCCTTGTATTCTGTTATATGTTATTAAATACAAGTTCGCTAAAATAAGCAATTATCTTCATGCTTATTCACAATACATCTCTATTGTCAAACATTGACATCTGGGGTCCAAGAACTCCGGATATAGGAGGGTGTCACTTGTGTGGGGATGATCAGTGGGCGTTCATCATTGTGGTTGTAGGGTCATCGGTGGGGTAAATACGTTACATTATAAGTTATGGGTCTTTCAGTGGGCGGATATGGTGTGATATAAGGCGAAGTGAGATCAATATTAGGTGAGGCCGAGCCTAATATTGATCCTGCTGAGCCTTATTTCACACCATGACCGCCCACTGAAAGCCCCCATAACGTATTCATTATGCCAGTCCTTTGAAAGAGACACAACCATAAGTGTACCCAGATTCCTAGCGCAAATGTTCTGTTATCACAATCAGGGAATTTCCCGGTTTTACGTCATGTGAAAGTCACGCTAGTAGTAGGCGCTGAAACAACGGAGTTTTCTTCTCGATAAACAGGAATTTATATTAACAATTCCAACTTTTATTCAGTGTTAAGTACTGGAAAAATAAAACAACTGGAGCAAATGGATTAACAATTCTTTCAAGAAGGTAAGTGGGAACAGTTTCATTCATTATTTGTTGTTAATGGTGATATTAATGTTTCCGACTCGGCAGTTCGCAAACACAGGCATATTTCCAGTAAGTTTACGCATGTCATTTCTTTTGGTTAACCACACGGGTTTCAGAATCTTCAAATGACATGAATAACTGTTCAATGTAAAAATCCCAGTCATCTTTATCCAAATCGCTCGAAAATATTTGCATGAACAGAGAAGGGCAGATTATTCGGGTAAGGATTCTCGCTTGAGTTCGTCTCAGACAGTGCCAGTTGGCTTCTACACATGTCGTTTTAGTGGATTATTTATTGTATTTATTTACATTTGTTTATTAAAATTTCTCAAAGCCTGGAAGAAACGTATTATAGTTGTACGTTGCTCAACAGACACACACGCGAAATTATTTGTTGTTCGTTGAAAAACATCGAAGCGAGCGTTGGATGTCAAAAACAAAATGTCGGAACTAACCGTATATAAGCTCTATATACGGTCAGCTCGATGATACACAGTCTCATATACGGTCACTAGATATTGAAGCTGATTGGTCCATAACAATTACTGGCATAAAGTCTCTTAATGGATCGGTACGGGATGAGACACGGATCAGTAGAATTTATACCAGGGCTCGCCTGCGGCTCGCTCCGGTATATATTCTACTGGCCCTGTCTCATCCCGTACCGGTCCATTAAAAGACAATGTAACTTACAATATCAGTCACCATGTATTCTGACCCTTCATCTTACACGACGTTTCGGGGATGACATTTGGAAAATATTCTCTTGTGAAATTAAAACTTTTCTTTTTTTTCACCTTGAAAACATAGCATGTGCCCATTTATCTGGAACGGGTTGGATAAATGTGTTCCAAACAGGTGTCGCGCTGTGCTTTGGTGACCAACATTTGAAAAATAACCTTAACATCTGAGATGGCGATTTTAGCGATTAGCGTTGGTAATGTGTACTACCGTTACGTTGGGTGAAGGGTTAAGAAAGCTAACTATGCATACTCTTCTAAGATGAAGGAAAAAAAAACAGATCGCCGGGAATTGGATTGGTGCTTGATTACAGCGGTAAACAAGTTATGTTTTATTGGTACAACAAAACTCGATAACCAAAGCCTGGGGAGCGGATCCTGCGAAGCGGTCAGCATAATTATAGAGATTGGCTATGATTGACTATATATTTATATTGTGGTTATGTTACAGCCATAGACGCCGAACATGATCTTGAACAGAAGTGAGTGAGTGAGTGAGTGAGTAAGTGAATGAGTGAGTGAGTGAGTGAGTGAGTGAGTGAGTGAGTGAGTGAGTGAGTGAGTGAGTGAGTGAGTGAGTGAGTGAGTGAGTGAGTGAGTCCCTCTCCTCGCTGATGTCGAATGATTAAAACTGCAAGCAGCAAATCCTTCCAACAATGCAATTACGAATTTAACCCTGTTCAATCTTGTTTGACAGAGCTCGTTAAGCTCTGCCAAACACGATTAAATTGATTAAATTCCTAATTGCATTATGGTAAAAAATTGATGCTTAAAGTCTCAGTAGTTTGACATAAGTTTGCAGAGTGTTAACCACTCGCTTCCATTCGGTATACTTAAGAAATGGATACATTACTAAATAACATAATGGGAAAAGTGGGGAAAAAACCCGGCATCACTTCCCAGGCTTTGACAGCTACAATGGTGTATTCGCGTCAAAAAATCAGAAAGTATATCTATATTATATTTTATCTTGTTTCAGCAAGCGTCTTGCTCTAGTAGGATAATTATCCTATAGCAACCAGCTGGCCACCTAGCTGCAACAGGTTGTCTTGTAGGTTATTATTTTGCTTAACAAGATGGCTCAACTGTTGTAACAAGATAACTGACTTGCTGCCAGAAGATAATAACATGTTGTCACACCGGTGCTGCAACAAAGTAATTGACATGCTGGTGCAGGACACCAACAAAGCAACTAATTTTCTACAGGAAGTTACTCCCAACCCGCTGGATCAAGATGACTAACTTGCCGCAGAAAGATAACCAACTTGCTACAGGAAGATACTAACTTACTGCCGCAAGGTAAAATATAAGACGTTTGGTCACATCCTGGCACAAATTCACCACCACAGAAAGTAGTGCAACCGAGAACAATCAATTTTATTTCTATTGCCTTACCATATATCCTTGGGGCAGATCTTCATTTTTAAGCATTTTCTCACTCCAAATCTTATCAGGGTGTTGTCTAAAGATCAAAACAGTTTTTCGCTCTCCTACTCGGCTTATAAATCTGAGTAAAAAAGTCAACACTTACCCGTCATCACAGATGTGTTAGTCAGAACATGCACATTTTCAAAGCGATTAAAGAATTCACAATTAACCCTTTCTAGTATTAAGAAATATTGTTGGGTAATTTATCATGAAATTCGGTATGTTCTGACACGCGCAGATTGACACTATCTCATCTGATTAATTGATGGAAGTGCTCCAGCAATTATTAAGATGATTTTTAGAGTTCCAGCTATTAATTTTATTAATCGCCCTTGCATACAAGCATATGGATATGTCCTCCGTATATGGTAAAAGTGGGCGTGACAGGTTAAGGATTAAAAACAGCTGATTCGATATAGCAATCTGGCTTCTTTCTCATATATCATAAAAACATTATTTTGTACCAGGGTGGATTACGCCCTCTATGTATATCGACACATCCCGTGAACATGTTTGATGGCTAATGCTTATCGTCTGCTTATCGTCTGAGAGACTAAGTCAATATTTTCGGAAAACCAAGGTGGTGGGGTTTTCGCTAAGAGGGGAGGTGGGGTGGGGGGGGGGCACTGGGGGGGGAGGGTACCCCAATAATTTTTCCAGTCGGGACATTTTCGCCAGTTTTCATTGACTTTCGTAAAAATTTACCCAATGTAACGACCAAAACCGGCCAGCGCTATTCTCAAAAATCGCCTATTAATTTTCATTATTTTTTTCATTTTTGTCTCAAAAACATAGATTACGACCCCTCTTTGGAACTACCTCGTCATAACCTATGTTTTTGAGACACAAAATGAAAAAAAAATAGTTATTCAAGAATTTTGTTTGCAAGTGTCGCCTATTTTCATATTAGATAAAGGATAAGATGACCAGCATTGACACCTAGAGTTGTGCCAGACATACAGTCGGTCATACAAATGGAGTTCTGTAATATCCGATTCGGGCTATTGGGGTTCGTAATGACCGCCTTGGAGTATCGATACGGTACGTGCTAATTAAATAAGAAGTTGCGCCACTACTATTACATGTACACTTTATTTTTATACCATGATTATCTATTCTACTATATATGCAAACCCTACGACATACATTTTAGCTTTACACACCAACTGTGGTGAACAAGCCAGTAATGGTATTTCAGTAGTTAAAATTTAACCTACAGTGGAACTACATCCAAGTTGATCTTTGATGACGTCGACCTGAATGCAAACCCGTCTAAATATATCACTCGTCGCCTCGCGAAGAGGGAAATGAAAGTAGCAATTATTTATTACGTTTTACATGAAAGAACCCCATAGGACACCAAATGTTAACAAACACGCATTATCTCGTGTTAATAAAGCATCCATAAAACGAAATAATATATTATAATGTTATTAAAATGAAAAATGTCGTGATTTGCGAGTTTGTTTTTCCATTTTGTTTTTGCGAAAAAACTGACAAAAAAAGTACTGCCCACGGGTGACTATAAAAAACAAAAACAGATTCGCACATGTGTACGACTGACATACATTTAAAATCTGACGATCATGGTATAAATAAAATATACCCAAAGTAGCTTTGTGTACCAAATGTTCAACACTCGTGGTGAAGTTGTGTTAACCGCTCGCGAAGGCTCGCGTTTAACACCACTTCGCCACTCATGGTGGACATTTGGTACACTAAGCTACTTTGGGTATATTCTATATATTCACTAATAAATTTCCAAGAAGTCTAGTTTTTTTTTTATCAATAATGGCAAATGACTTATTCTCCAGCTGCATTTAGTTTGAATATTAGTCATTCGGGACATGAGCAATCACAGTCAGGCAAATTAGTTTTACACTCTCAATCGGTTCTTTTCGCGACGCCTCTTGTCTTATCAAGACTTAGTAGCCGACACATGGGTTGCGGTGATGGCCAATAACCTACTCGGGTTGCCATCTTATCACGACAGAGAGTCACAGAGTGGTTCGTACTTAAAACAAAAACTATGTGCAGGAAACTGCCATGTCCCATTCTCTTTCTTGCAAAAGTGTCTCATGCTTCACCTGCAGTCTCTTACTCTATCGTTTCTGGCAAGTAAATTTTAAATTTGTCTATACCAAATGATTTTTAACCCTTTACCCAACGCAGACGATATCAAAATTTACTATTTTAAATATCATTTTTTTTTAATTTTTCAAAACATTTCAACAAAACCATATCATGTAACCCCCTCATTGGAACGAGCTCAATGAGCTCGTTCCAAAGAGGGGTCACATGATATGGTTTTGTTGAAATTGTTTGAAAAATAATATTTTTTCAACTGCTGAATTTGCATATTACGCGGGCGGATGCGGGCGATTCGTTGGGTAAAGGGTTAAAAAGTCAATCCTTGAATAATTCCTGTAGAGATTACGCAAGAGTTATTTAAGATAGATTCTTATATTTCTATAACAATTTGTTTGTGTTTATTGTTCAAATGTTTCTGTACAGTTATTTGAGAAATAAATATTGTTCAAAAATAGGGATTATTACAAATCAAAGAGGCTCAAATACGAAAAAATAATTTGTTTTCTCTTCGTTGATTATTTTAAACTTTTAAAGCATGTCAACTGTGTGATATATGGAGGCGCTTTTCATTACCTAAATATGTCGAAGACGTCTAAATTTCTCCCCTCCCCACTTCCTATGCAAGATATGCGTATCTCATACGAGAAGGCCATGTTAGATAGATATCTATCCCACATGACCCACTTGACACCAGCTTATTTGCATATTAAATGAGCGCAGGACTGTTCAATCATCGCACGTTCTTCTGTAGACAAACAACATGGTGTCACGTTTCGGAAATATTAGCAGACGAACGTTTGTCGATGAAAATAGAAATATAAACACAGACCTCAAAACCAAAGGACACTTGATTTTATAAGATGAATGTTTGGGTGAACGCCATTATGAGTGGAGAGAGTTGCACGAGATTTCCGTTGAAAAGGTATGCAAACTGCAGAATTCATAATGTGACGTCATCGGAACTTGTCAATGTTCATTTCGCTACAAATCTTTAACCCCTGTCTTGTTTGATTCAATTTCGGGGTATATACCTGTGGTATATACAGAACGTTTGTGCGCTCTTTCCGATAAGCAAGTCAGTTTTTGTCAGAAATGGACAACAAAATTGTTCGATATAGCTGCACGTGCCCCTGCATGTGCCCCTAAATTACTTTTGATGACATCATGGTGTTTTGGTGGGGGGAGAAAAATTATCCCTGATGGGGTGAATGTGAGATGGGGAAATCTCACCCTCGGGACAAGATATTTGGCCCAGACACTCGGCAAGCCTGGTGTCTGGCCCAAATATCTTGCCCTCGGGTGAGATTTCCCCCTCTCACACACTCACCCACCAAGGATAATAATAATCTCGTATATGTAGTAACTTTTCAATGGATCCAGACAAAATTCGATTTCAAGCATCTGTGCATTGTAGCATCCATGTTTGTTGAGTATCCAGGGCATCCAAAAAGACGATCTAATTATTGAAGGCGACCCCAGATGTCTGGCTCGTGTCCGCTCTAAGTATGAAGTAAAGTAATATACACATGAGCATACAAGACAACATCTCCAATGTTCCAACTGCGCATTCTCTTCGAAACTCTGACTCGAGAGCCTAGATCGTGTCAGAGTGTCGTTTCACTCCAGAAAGGGGTTGCCTGACTAAATGCAGAGTTTGGTTAGACAGGCCTGGCATCTCCAAAAGAGCGATTTATTCGCTCTCCTACTCCTCTCCTACTGCTCGCCTTAAAACAAAATAAGGAGGGCGAAAACTAGCCCTCCTGGTCTTAGAAAATAATGATCACTATAACCCCCTATTCCTAAAACCCACATCTTTTCAGATCTCTGCTATGTTAGTGGTCTGCGTAAGAAGGCCACATTGCGCCTCTCACATCTCCGGGCCTTGCCGAGGCCCGGAGGTGTGGGGGGGGGGGGGCAGTGTAGCCGTCTCACAGAGACTACCTTGTTCACAGTCCCAAATAAAATGCACAAAGCCCACTAAGTAGAATTCATTAATGGTAAAACTTCATTTTGCCACTTTCAGCTTTTGTCAGCTTGAGGAGAGCTAATCTTTGCCTAGGCCATGCGAGGGGAGCGATTTTTAGCTCTCCTGCATTTTTAAGAATGCCAGGCCTGGTTCAATTGTTAGTGTGTTTTGCCTTCTATTGCTAAATGCAATGCTCATCAACCTTAATCCTTTAACAACGTGGACAACACGCATCATCTGCAAAACCATTCTCCAATAAATAAAAAAAATCACTTTTGCTCCTAGAGCATAGAGTGTGAAGCATAATTGGAACAAACTTGTCGAGCTCGTCCCACTGAATCTTTAGACGTTAAGTTTTGGAGGAACAGCTGAAAAAAATATACATTCAATAAACATTGGATGACAATTTGTGTTGGGAGGCCTGAGCGGATATGAGCGTTATGGTGGGTGTATTTAATGCAATAAGGAAAAGCCCCCGAATTGTATTTACTCGCCATACTGCACGCTCCGCGGACTTCGTCACACACGCGACAGTATTTCGTATATGTACAGACCCTCTTAAATTTTCGCACCAATATTCGAGTTTGTCCAGTGGAACACGCCGTGGCGAATATTCCCTTCTCGATCGCCTGATAATTAGAAATCATAAGCATACAGATATTTCCTTCTCTTAATGGAAAATATTATTGCGCACAAAATTCTGTGAGCTCTCCTTTGCAACCACCCTGACAAATTCAGCCTCGCAACACAAACCGTCTCGGAGGAGTTGCGATTAGATACACAGAAAAAGACGTGCCTTCATACACACACACATATGACGCACGCCGCATTATTATATAATTATAATATTGATTATAATATAATTCATATAAAAATCAGAAAAACTAACACATGTGAATCCTCTTCTGTGCACGGACTTTTCACAAAAAATCCTACATCCAGAACTTAGCAAATAGTGTCTGACAATTAATTGAATACAGGCTAAATGACAAAGCAAAAAAGATCAGAGATGCTGTGAGTTATTGGTTCATGCATAGGTTGTGCATCCATTATTCCTTGCCATTCTGTTTAATTCTTAATGCATTTTAACCATATAAACCCGAAGGGCTGCTTTTCCGGACCAGGATCGTGATACAACCCGAATTCATAAAGTAGATAATTCTTCAGTAAATTTGTGCTTTAGACCAGTCAAGATTTTCAACGTGCAGCCCTAAGGCTGCACGTTGAAAATAATGATTGGTCTTCCTCCAAGTAACAAATATGGACTCTACCAGTAGATTGCTCTGAACTGGCATGGTATATACCATCAGCGTCCAGAAGGTTAATTCCAGTGCATGGCTGATGACTCTTTATTTGAATGGACGCTGCGAGGTTGCTCATGGGAGGTAATAACCGGTGCTGTAAGGGGCGGTGATACTGTTTTCAGGAACTAATGTGTGTATTAGTTATTACAATTTTGTTATTAGATAAATTTAAAATCTTGTTATTAGACAGGCGCATAGCTGGTGGGAATTGCATTTAACCAAGGAAATTTACACGCGTCTTAAAGCTTTTCCCCGTCGTTTCATCCACTGCCTCCACCTCCATCTCTGTTCCAGCGAAATATATCTTCAAACTAATGTTTCTTGATCCTCCTCCAGTTGTGTCAGGCATTTCCACTTCAATCTCTCCCAATTTTTTACATCCTGGATCAGTAATAAATGAGGGACTCTTTTCAGGGGAAGCATATATTTCTACTAATCCCGTAGTTTGGTCTTCTCTAATGGGGTTTACTTGTACTGCCTCTGTCGCTTCCCCAATCTGAATGCTCTGGCCGCTTTCAACTAATACAAGAAAGTGTTCTGGAATCAAAAGGAGGTTCAGAAATCCAAGAACTACATCTACTCCATACGTGAATCTTGCAATTCTACTTGAGATAGACTTAGGGTTGAAGCCATAAAGGACGGCTCCTTTGAGAACTGCTAAGTCTGGTTCTTCTGGAATGATAATTTTCTTTTGTGGAAACGATTCCTTCATCTTTTCCTGCATGAGGATCGATGAAGAGAATCCCCCAACCATTATAATCGTATCGATATTAGAAACGTTTTCTTCTTCAAACACCTACCTTAAATGAGCCACAATGCCTTCGGTGGCAGTTTTGAAAAACAATGCAAACGTTGTCGATTCAATTCTTAGATTATCGTTAGGTTTGCTTACAGATGAACCATACTTGGACATTTTCAAAATATCTTGCAAGGGAAGACCCGTCTCTGCTTCAACTAATTCGACAAGGCTTGTAGGAATTCGAATGGATAATTTAACTCCATGTTTTGTTATTCTCTCATCTCTCTTTTTTATTTCAAAATCTCTCATAAGGTCTGTATATTCCTCCATGTGATCTTTCTTAAAAGCTGTGAGTATTTTTTTACCCACGTCAGCTCCGCCGAGGATTTCGGCTAGGAATTCGAAAAAACACTCGTCCACCTTTGTGCCTCCCCACTCTCCTCCACTGGCTTTATAAATCTGTATGAGCGTGTCGACCGTGACTTTCTCCATTGCTGTAAGGTCAGCTGTTCCACCTGTTTAATAAAAAATGACAGCTTTTATTGCTTCAGGCAACTTTAATCAGTTCCAATGGAATGTGTCAGGGACGTAGCCAGGATTTTCAAACCAGGGAGGCACATGTTCACGAGGGGGGGGGGGGGGGGGTGTCCAAGAATGATATACCGTAGGCATGTCCCGAGGGGTCTAGGCTCGAGGAGGGGCGAGAGTGTGAGAGGGGATAGCCCCGTCTGAACGGTGGGGATCCGAGGAGTCTCCCCGGAAATGTTTTTCATTTTAAACCCCGAGCTTCAATATGAAGCCTTCTGCGCACTCAAATTCAGATAATTTATCACAAAGGAAATACAAGTTTGTATGACAAGCGACGATTTTTTCCGAGTATTGAGCTTCACAAACGAGGAAAGTACCACGTATATACGTCTCCGAATTCCTTGGAGACCTGAATACTTTATCATACACACAATTTTAACCCTTTACCCAACGTAACGGCCAAAACCGCCCAGCGCTATTCACAAAAATCGCCAATTAATGTTCTTCATTATTTTTTCATTTTTTGTCTCAAAAACATAGGTTATGACCACTCTTTGGAACGAGCTCGACGAGCTCGTTCCAAACAGGGGTCATAACCTATGTTTTTGAGACAAAAAATGAAAAAAATTAGTTATTCAAGAATTTTGTTTGCTTGTGTCGTCTGCTTTTCATGTTAGGAAAAGGGCAAGCAATTTGTTATTACAAAACAAATATTTCAGAATTCAATTTACATGATATATAAATATATATATATTTATTTTTGTTTAAAGTTTTATCCACAAGATTTCATAGCCCCTATATCTCCATTACTCGATAAACACGACTGTCTGAATTTTGTAAACTTTTATGTTTCTACATAAAATTGATCCTTTGTGTGATCGCATTTTAACGAAACTTTCTCTCTCTTTTGCTCTTTTAAGAGAAGCCATAGCGCAATAACGAATGGTGGGATTTGTCTAATATTTTTTTACTTGTATATCCCTTAACTTAACATGAAAGGCAGAGCTCGTTCCAATGAGGGTCGGTCATAAGCTATGTTTCTGAGACGAAAAATGAAAAAAATTATGAAAATTGAATGATGATTTTTGTGAATAGCGCTGGCCGGTTTTGGCTGTAACGTTGGGGGAAAGGGATAGTTCATACATACATTTGATTCTGTGTGCGGACCCATCATAACGAAAATTACCCCTCTACCAAAATATGGGCATTTTTCGGAAATTTTGATTACTGATATATCTACAACTGAACTTGATTCTTGATTCTTAATGAAAACTATTTTTTTTTCTGACAGAGAACGACCATCTTTACCACTTTCAGAATCAATGCGGACTAATTTTACTGTACTTGTTTCACGCAAATGTCGATCTCAATAAACATTTAAATATAAACGTTCCATCAGACACCAGTAGTATGCCTTGGGCTTTTCACCCCTAGGTTGTAGGATCTCATGCAGGATCTCATGTGACGTCATAGTCACGTGACACAGTGGCGCCATGTTTGGTTGTCAAATTGGATAGTTTGGATAGTAAATTAGACCTCATTGAGGGATTTTCTCATAGCCCTCATACGACTAAAAAGGGGTTCCGAAGGCCAGACGTTTTTTTAAAAAGGGGTGCTGAAATTGGGGTGCCACGGGATATGGTTGTTAAATACCGCGATGAGGCTAAGAGGGATAGTAAATTAGCCCTTTTTGAGGGACTTTTTCATGGCCCGCATGGCCTCAAACGAAATGAGGCTTAAAGGGATAGTAAATTAGACCTCATTAAGGGCTTTTCTCATAGCCCTCATGGCTTCATAAGACTAAAAAGGGGTGCTGAAGGCGAGACCTTTTCCAAAAAGGGGTGCTGAAATTGGGGTGCCACGGGAAATGGCTGTTAAATACCGAGATGAGGCTAAGAGGGATAGTAAATTAGCCCTCAATGAGGGATTTCTTCATGGCCCTCATGGCCTCAAACGAAATGAGGCTAAGAGGGATAGTAAATTAGACCTCAATGAGGAATTTTCTCATGGCCCGCATGATCTCATACGACAAGAAAGGGATTCTCCAGAAGAAATCCTCGATAGGTATCCCCAAATAAAACAATATCAGGACAAAGGTATCCTCATATACCAAAATAAGGCTAAGAGTCGCATGTGCGAGTCACCGTTTGAGTAAATATTCTATGGCTTATTTGCACGATGGAATTCGAGTCGTTCGATCAATGACTTATGAGTAACTACTCGATAGGTTCTTGGCTTTAGGAATGATACAGGCTTTCATGGAGGTTGTCAATCAGTTGGCTATAACCCAAAGAGGCCCCTTGGTACTATACCACTACGTGCTACTATTAAAATCCATGGTATGGCGGTCCTAAAAGGGATTCTGAGGGAATCCGTACTAAATAAAGTCAATTTCGGTAGTTTGGGCGGGATTTTGGTGATTTGGAGGGATTGGCGGGTTGCTTGTGGTAATTAGACTTACTCCTATTCAATCGAACATACCCCCTCCGAACATACCCCCGTCTTGTTGTAAGCCTTTGGGCAACATAACAAAAACCACGCGCTACTATAGAAACTAAGATGGCGGTCTCCAGTATATAAAATGGACGACGGAAACACGTTTCACCTTAATAACACGCGCTGCGCATGCGCACTAACACCACGTATCACTATGGGGATGACGTCACAACATGGCCGCTCACGCGGGTTACCATGACAACCAAACATGGCGCCCCTGTGTCACATGACTAAGATGCCACATGAGATCCTGCATGAGATTCTGCAACCTAGGGTTGAAAAGACCTAGACATACTACTGACACCGAAGGCCAAGAGCTGTGAATTAAACCTTTGCGAATTTCAAATATTCGTTTATCATTTGGTTCGACCTCCGATATTCGATTCGAACTTGAGGTTCGGATAATAGTTTCACACAGTTACCGGGTTTTAAGTTCGTAATCAACGAGATTTCAAGGCAAAATTTCTCATTTTGATCAGATGAATGGACATATTCTACCGATAAAAACGTGATTCAAGGATTAATTAAAACAAATGAGACCACTAAAATATGCTTAATAACTCAAATACTACAAGTTTTCTTTCTATTTTTTTTTGTTTAAATCTTCTGAACCTTCTGCGAAATCACTCGTGATTCTTGTTTTTTTGCTTTAGCGTTAACATAAGTCAGACGAATATTGACAAACAAACTGTGTAAACGATGTAATTATTAACTGGTTAGGTGCTAAATTATTTTTCAAAGGTGATTTGAAACATGGGTATTTTTACAAAGATACGTTGCTACCAGCAAGAGTAGCCTCAGCTAAGCAAGATTTTGTTCATGGATAAGTGTGTTGTTACAATTTATTGGCACTCTCCAATAAATTGCAACCAAAGAATTTTAAATAAAAATATTTTCTTCTACTGCCGAGGAAACATCAAACTAATTCATACAATGTGAAGCCACTAACGTGGTTTCCAGCGCTTTTCAGTAGAGCCATAATTGTGGCTTCTAGCACTCAACCAGTTAACAGACGGCATTGTTTTCTTCTCGAGTTCGGATTGATATAACAGCGAATGTCATTTAATTGCTCTATAAACATCTCCATTATATAAACATTAGAATTTCAATCCCTTCTCCAAAGAGCCGTGAAGTTAAAGAACAAAACCCACTTCACGATCGTAATTTTAGACCGTTTGAATTTTTGATTTATAGAAAATAAAATCCACCTGCGCGTCGCGATGTTTTCTAAAGCCGAAAAATTGAATCTGGCGTTTATGCCCACATAACTAGAAACGGAAAAGGGAGCTGATTTACGCTGCACGAACATTGTTAGAACTCCTATGCAGCGAGTTCTAAAATTGTTGAAAATTCGATTCGAATTCGGATCGATTCGAAGTTTTCTGCGAATATTCGATTCAAAATTAGATTCTTGTCAAAATCTTGGTATTCGTAGGAATCTACTGTGAACATTCTTCGTATAAGAGCATGTGTGTGCAGCCATCACTGTCTCTGAAGGGTGGAGATTGTATGTTGATGAATTTTAAAGTTCGGTGTTTCGCTGTCTAAAAGTCGTTGGTTGGAAAGAAAAGTTAGGTTCACGTTCTGTTGTGATTATATCGTATGTGGGTGCCGCATTATCCGGCAATACACTACATTACCTAAACAAAATTATACAGTATTGCGATCACAAAACAGGCCAGAGGCTCTCGATCGGATGGCGTTTGGATTGCAATCCGCTTGACATTCTCTGACCGCTAACCTCCACGCAATACAATAGAATCTCATCTTCCGAAAAAGAACTACGAGACCATTGAATTCGAGAAACTATTTTCATTTATTTTTTTTATGGGATCCTGATTTCGCAGTATTTGATTTACGAAATCTCTAACCACTGTGTAAGTGTGTCGAGATCGGATCGCTCCAGCACAGTCGCAGCGGAATGGTCATAATTCGCGCGTGGGCAGTGATGTCCACGCATACGTTCACCAGGTAATAAAAAGCATCATCAGTTGTACCGGGTGCTTCGTTAATTAACGTTTTAATAATTAATCCTATGATTAGTGGTTGGAATCTAATACTATTGCGTCCGTGGAAATATTGCCCACCCTTGGAAAGTGACCGATCCACGGAGACCGTAATGCACCTGGTTGAACAAAAAGCGCTTTGGTTAGAGTACTGAACTTCAAACCGAAAGGTCCATGGTTCGATCCAGATCAACGGTAACCGCGTTGTGTCCTAGAGCAAGACACTTAATCCCGATTACCACGCGCGGGCACGGTAGCGCTGTGTACTAAGAAGTATTGCACGTCGACAGTGCACGTGCCTTCAACCAATGCAACCCCTGCTTGTGTGGAGTTAGTAAGTTGGTGAGTCTGACAGTTGCTCACTAATGTTCGGTGGTTCTATCCTGGTACTTCGTCTTCATACATCCGTAATACTGTCCGACACTTGGTACCCTGGCTGTCGAAAGTTTCATGAAACCCCAATAAGTGAATGAATAAATGATGAATGAATAAATAAATAGCAAGAGCAACGCTAACGCGTGTGCTGATACCCCCGAAGGTAACAAAATCGAACTTGCATGTAAATAAATAACTTCTGAGTGTTTGAAAAGAATTGGTTCATCCAAACAACTTTGAATGAAAGGAATTAAAAAAACATTATGATTCTTGTGTCATTCATATTTATATGAATATATCGATATGTAGTAGGTTAAAATGACATGCAAACCTGCCCTGCAAACACTGGGCAGTACAGAAATAGTGGACTAGAAGAAATTGGGATAGTGGACCAAAAAAAATTGGGCAGCACTTCCCCTATAAGACACCGGCCAGCAAGAAAAAAGCTGAAATCCATATTTATATGGTTATATCGATATGTAGTAGGTTAAAATGACATGCAAACTCTCCACCAAGCACTGGGCAGCACAAAAATAGTGGACTAAAAAAAAATTGGGCAGCACTTCCACCATTGGCACTGGCCAGTAAGAATAAAGCTGAAATTGGCATCCATATTTATATAGTTATATTGATATGTAGTTTAAAATGACATGCAACCTACCCTGCAAGCACTGGGCAGTACCGAAATAGTGTAGTGGACTAAAAAGAAATCGGGCAGCACTGGACAGTAAGAATAAGGCTGAAATTGGGAAATTTGTGATTTTTAATTCAAAAAGAGGCATAACTCTTGCAAGAATGGTCGGAGTGAACCTCCAAATCGAACGTGACCTGTATTTTGACATTAGTAATAAGCAAATAAAATTTGAAATCGATTGGTGCGGTGATACAATTTTAAATGGTCTGGAACCAAAATCACTATAATTCTTGTGTCATCCATATTTATATGGATATATTGATATGTAGAGGTTAAAATGTCATGCAACCTCCCCTGCAAGCAAATAATGAACTAAAAAAAATGGGCAGCACTTTGCCCAGTAGGCTATGGTACAATTTATCTTTGTCAGAAACAAAGGCAAAAAAAAAAAACAGGGGCCATAACTCTACCAAATATGAATGGACGAAACGCTAGGTATGAGGGCATCCGTTCCCCCAAGTTTCCCTATCACCATACCAAAGAACATTAAAATCCGACAACTGATGCGCGAGTTATAATACAAAATGTTCGTACGGACGGACGGACGGACGGACGGACGGACGTTCTACCGCAGATGTACTTGTGAGGTGATTTTAGTGTTAGGTATGGGGAAAATTGCGCAACTCACAAGTGGGTTTTTCGCACCTCACAAGTTGAAAAAAACCCACACAAGTGGTTGGTGTATTAACGGTTTTATCCCCCAACCTCACAAGTAACGACTGTACACGGACGGTCACCTCACAAGGCCATCTGCGGTGGCCCGACCGGACTGACGGACGGACAGACGGACGGACGGACGGACTATTTTCGGGGGCATAATAAGGACTATATTAGACCAGAAACGTACATTTTTGTGCGTTCAAAGCACTTATCCAGTCGTTTGACTGAACAATGGTTATGGTGTTTCTGTTCTGGATTTGTCTTTAACTTCTGACATTAACCCTTTACCTAACATGAAAAGCAGACGACACTTGCAAAAAAAAAAAATCTTGAATAACTAATTTTTTCATTTTTTGTCTCAAAAACATAGGTCATTGAATCTACCTATAAATGTACACAACCTTAGAATTGGAGTAGGGTTTCTAATTTCCGATTTTTTCTGAAACTGGTACAGGGAATTTTTCAGACCCCAAAACCAGAAACCGAGAAATTTCCTGATTTTATCCTCCCCATAATACCCTACTGCAATTGAGACAAAATGACCCAGGGAGGATGGTCTTTTTTCGGCAAAACCTTAGCGAAGTTTTGAGGACATTAGTGGAGTTTTATTAAACGAACATCAGAGGTAATCTTCATCATATACTTCCATTTAAGCGCCAGTATTTTGTCCGGCAATCGTTGTACTCAACAGTCATTGGTTCCGACAATCAGAAATAGATCGGCTGGTTTCCGAAATAGCGAGACACGTCACACATAGTGAATCAAGACGGAAGGAAATGTCACAGAGTACAACTAGGTTATCAAAAACGTGCGTACATATTCATAGAATTCAGACAGAGGCAAGAACCCACTCCAAGTCTCAAAACGCAATCGGGAACCAGGAATTCCCGATCCCGATGGAAAGCCTAGCTTGGACACGTACATCTACTCTCCTACTCTGATCAAAACACTGTCTTAGGTACTGTACATTAGTACATGCAATATTGTAAAAATAGGAAGGGTAATAAGGCCCAGATTCGATTCGGCTTCAAATCTGTTCATTGATTCGATTCGATTCGAAACTATCTCAATTATTCGAAACAATTCGAAACCCCAAAAAGGTTTGGATTTCTGAAGATGACACCTCATCCAGCAACTTATTCTGTGGAACTAGAATGACCGTACCAATCTAACTGGATGTGATATCGGAGTTTGCACAATATATCGCACCTTGGGTGGAACGAGGCGCCATCTGCAATGCCGTAGCATTGCATATGGGGCCTTATTCCATACAAGGGACGATATATTGTTTTTCCACAGACCACCGTGGTGATACCTGGCCAATTTGCGTTTGAAACTAGTCTCGTTACTAAGATAAATGCGGAATGAGTTATCACCACCAGAATATTGAGAACAGAAAATGTCAAACCTCACTGTGGTAGTGATCCATTCAAAGCGACAGTTTCTAGTTTGAATGTCCCTGGGTCATAACCCTGTCCTATATGGTTGTAATATTAATGAAAGTACATTGAACATCGGACCCATGTACTTGTCCAAGTTGACATTTCTACACGGAATATCAGAATATCATTGGCTGACATATGAATAAATTGCTCCTTTCAGAAACAAGTGACAGGCCCGTGTACTCATACTTATGGTTCGAGGTGCAAAATAGCCCAGTAAGCATATTGCCATAGGTTTACAATGGCGATCAAAAGCATTAGTCGACGGCCATAGTGTCGTTTCAATCAGGAAGTGGATTCGATTTGGTTTCGAACCTTTTGCCTGATTCGATTCGAGATTCGATTCTAGGATCCTAAAGGGTAACTACAAAAATGCCATTTTGTGTTCTCTCTACTGATTAGACCACATTAACAGCCCCTACACCCTCTCCTCGAAAACTACTTCTCAGAAAAGGTATCAAAGTAGATTCACAGCATTCCTTGTCAGAGACTGAGAAGAAAAATAGGGAGGATTTTCCACTACCTTGTTCAAAACTAGAAGAATGTTTTAAGTGCCTGACTATGTTTTACGAAATTCATTTGCAATAAGTCGTTTTACGAGTGATGAATATGGATAGGTAATAATTAATTCTGAGAGTGGGTACAAGTGGCTGGTTTAACCCTTTACCTAACGAATCGCCCGCATCCGCCCACGTAATATGCAAATTCAGCAGTTGAAAAAATATTATTTTTCAAAATATGTTAACAAAACCATATCATGTGACCCCTCGTTGGAACGAGCTCGTCGAGCTCGTTCTAGCGAGGGGTCACATGATATGGTTTTGTTGAAAGTTTTTGAAAAAATTAAAAAAATGATATTTAAAATAATAAATTTTGATATCGTCTACGTTGGGTAAAGGGTTAATGACTACAGTGTACATTGAATTGGAGTCATTTCAGCAATACAGTAGGAAAGAAAAATTAATATTAAAAAGCGAAGTGAAACGCCCTCGCCCCCACCTCCAACAGGGGCACGCGACAGGGTCATATGTGCTACCGGAGAATATTAATTGGCTCCATATAACTTGCTTAAAGCCAATAAATGTTAATTGCTAAATTAACAATTCACTGTGGAGCCATACCGTCAAAAGCCACGTGGAACTTGTGAGTGTGCTGGCATTGCCCGCGCGATTTGACACCTGGTAAAGGACACTCTGTTGCACCTTCTGAAAAATGAAACGTTCTTAAGAGAAAGTTGGAGTACGGTACTCCTATGCTGCAAAGAGCACAGTGCCCCCTTGGCGTATGACAGAGAATGGTGGGTAAGTGCCCCTTCTGCCACCCTATTGCCTACTCCAGCGCCCCTGATCTCCACACAAACATTTCTATAAATAAAGACTAGCCTCTTGCGTAGATTTACGACATTTATGCAGGGGGGGGGGGGGGGGGGGGGGTCTTCCAAAAAATTCCGGACACAAGGCCTAAAATATTTTTTTCCACCTTTTGACCACCACCCACCCACCCACGTGCAAAAAAATATTTTTTTCCTCTGACCACTTGGACATCCACCCCACCACCTATATTTTTTCAGTGTATCACCACAGTGGGCAATGAAAAATTATTGCACTGAGCTTCCAGTTGTCAATCCTTGCCTTAATTTGGATCCTAATCTACTGTCTAAACTAATTATGTACACATCAACCAGCATCAACAGAAGCATTTAGATTTCACTAAAGAAAATTGTTATTAACTCCTTTGTTATCAAGCACGCATTTATTTTTACTGGGAAAAATTTCATTGTTATTTTTTGTTGTGATAAAACTTTCGAGGAACTGATTGATTCTTGAGTTGGAATTGGTGCTGAACCTAATATTACCCAGGATTGTTTCATTCTGATAACTGTTTTTTTCACATCTTTATGTTCTGGTGGTTCTAATACCTGATGACAGAACTTTCAGTTGAGCATTTGTAATTCATGCATTTCAATAATAAGCCTATATACACTATGGCGTAGTGTATACTGGCATATTATTGAAATGCATGAATTACAAATGCTGAACTGAAAGTTCTGGCCTCAATGCTCTCATAATAATTATCATTCATGTGTTAAGTTCCGAGACTGAAGAAACAGTTTAAATTTAGTGAAGAAGTTTTAATTTTAATGACCTGACTACAGGCTAAGTGTCTAGGCTTGAGGTTTCAGCCAGTTGTCATTACTCAAAAGATAGTAGATAGCGTAGGAAAGCTGAAAATCTGTCACCTAACACTATTGTAAATCTCACTGTCCGTCCTGGTCCGTCTCCGAAAAAATGTCAGCATTGATTTGTGCATATAACAGCATATAATGTAAGAATTAGACTATTTTTGTGAACATCAAATAGAGGATTAAAATAATCTTCTTTTGCTGCATAGTATTATGCTCAGCTACTCATCTATATAATCTGGCTCAGTCAGGGTCAGTTTTCAATTCAAATATTAACTGTAACTTTTGTTTCATGTTTTCACGAGATAGCGGACAAACCCTCTGTGAAAACCCTGGTACTATCACCATGAGCTTGAATTAAGTATGTGGGGTTTTATATCAAAGATGCACAGTGAGAATTTTCATTAGTTTCAGGTTACAAGAGCTCGACTCAGAGAAACTGAGCATTTAGATTATTTTCCGTAAATTTTTTACGTTATTTTAGATGTTCTGCTAAACACATTGCTACTCATTGTAAAATCCAAATTGTGCCGTGATGATTCAGCTATGAAAATTATGTTAACCATTCCCAAATTAAAATTCATAAATTTCCACTGATTGTTTTTAGTCAAACTGGAGTACACAATTCTTTAATGCATCTAATTTAATTTACAAAAAAGAGAACAAATCCCCTAATCAGCCTAGTGGGGCCTTATTCACTAACCCTACCTGACAAACAGGTGCCTATTATACTACTAAACAACAATATAGCCTTGTTATGTGAAAATAATTTGAAAAAAAACCACCAGGAAAAAAAATGCAACTCCAGGAAAAAAGGTGTTTTGGCCCCCATCCGACCACCCACCCACCCCGGCCTTGTGTCCGGAATTTTTTGGAAGACCCCCCCCCCCGATTTATGTGGGATTTTCAACCCGTCTCTTTATCATAGTGCCAGCATGATTCAAAAGAGCACTCTGCAGATCAATGTGGAATTTATGAAAAACTAAATGTCAAGTGACCTATTAATTTATTTCTTCAACTTTGGAAATGGCTTATTCAAGCCAACTGGTTTGAACTTTCTGGAAATAGTCCGGGTCATGACGTAGCGACTAATTAGTAGACACTGTAGGGGGGGGGGGGGTGGGGGTTGATAATACTGTGTACAACTATTACCCTGCGATGAAGAATATTAGACAGCAGCATCAATGAATGTTTACATATTTATAAATTGTCACAAAATTTCATGGAACATACATGGAATTTTTAAAAAGCATCCTTGACTTATCTCGTCATGAAATTCGACTTTCGATAAAGTTATCTCCCCTGAAATTATTAGATGGACGAGGAAGGTCCAATTAAGAAGCATGTAATTCTTGAGAAAACACCGATGACATCCGTAGAAAATAAAGCGATGTTTCTTTTTGTTACTCTTAAAAAACAAAACAACAGACAGCTCTCCGAGCTGTCTGTTGTTTTCGTTTATTAAAAATCACAAAAAGTAACTTGGCTTTTCATGACAAGATAGTTAGAAGGAACTAGGTAACGTTCAGTTTGGCTCTTTGTTTACGAATGTGTTTTTACAGTAATTTGCACGTTTTTATTCTTCAGATGAGGAAATTAGCAATCTTACATTCAAGACTATTAAATTAGCGGAAAAGGATCGTGTCTGCATTATATATCAAGATGCTGTTGATTTAATGAAAAGAAAAAATTACAGAACAAGTTTGCGAAATGATGCGCATATGGATGACAGAACTTCGTTATCATTTTGAAATTTTTATATGAAATTCCCATACCCTCAGTGTTAAATTTACAGACAATCTTTAGAAATTTAAGGGGAGCTAACTTCCCTGCAAATCTCTTTCGGTGTGCAGGTGCATAGTCAAACTAAGTCTAAATTAGTACGTTTGTACTAATTACATGTATTACTGAGTGGCTAGCGTCCTCAAAAGTCCATGAGAACTGAAAACATTTCATGGACAGGGAGAGGCAGGGGAAATTGAAAAATCGCCAGATGTTGATGTATATGTGTTTGTGCGGGGGTTGGGAAAGGATTATTTCATGTCTGCCAAGATATGCTTTCATTCTATTCTTATGATGAGTGTTGCATACATATATATATTTTAATATATTTTAATTTTATTATTTATAAAAACTATTTCTTTACACTGGCATGGCGGGGGTTCGAACCCACGCCGAGAGAGTTTCCTTCGGCACCAACCGCCTAGCGAAACTATACTGAACCACGCACACCACTCGGCCACCGACAGAATGGGGTCTGTCGGTGGCCGAGTGGTGTGCGTCGTCTGTCGGTGGCCGAGTGGTGTGCGTGGTTCAGTATAGTTTCGCTAGGCGGTTGGTGCCGAAGGAAACTCTCTCGGCGTGGATTCGAACCCCCGCCATGCCAATGTAAACAAAACCAGCGTCCTTTCTTAATTCTATGGCATCCGAAAAATTTGAAAAAGACAAGTACTGTCGCTGATTTGTTCTGAGGTGCAGTTCGTAGAATTAAGTGCTTAGATGCAACTATCTGATGAATATTTCTTTACAGTTGATAGAATTTACTGCCAGGATGTCCACAACAAAATGGCTACAAGCTATATTTTATCACAATCTTGTATGCAGGTGAGAACAATTAATGAATAGGAGGAAATGCCGTGATTGCCGTCTATAGTAGGATTAAATTATTACTGAACCTACCACCAAACCAGGATGGTTTCGCCTATTTCGCCATTGACAGTATTGACTGAAATGAAACATTCCAGGGCACCAGTGTTGAAAAAGTTAAGGAATGCATTAGGGATCTAATGAAAGTGTTAATGCCACTGTAGCTTAACTTGACTGTGTGGAGTGTTTGATGATAAGGATAATGTTAAATGTTTATGAAAGGATTATGAAATAAGACAAGAATTGTGATAATTGAAAATAAGTTAATTTCTGTTCCCCACATGCTATGTTTTCCATAAGAATAATTTGATGTGTAGACTGTACTAAAGAACTGAGGCCTGGGTTGATGTGGCCCTCACAGTTAACGTATGTCAACCAAAGTTACCAAGTTACAGTAAATTCTATCCGAAACGAGTCATCCTACCAAGTTACAATCAAATCCCTTCATAAATGTGACTTTTAGACTTTGTTTTAGGAATCTAGGTCACATGCCGGTCCGGCGGTCACGGTTGACCGATCGTGACTAAAATAGGTTGGTCTCATCTAGATACCATACCAAGCTATCCTACCAAGTTACAATGAAATCCCTTCATAAAAAACAACCCGAAGACAGTTCTGAAGGAATATAGATCACGTGAACTGGCGGTGCTAACGGCTGACCGATCGGGACCAAAATAGGATAGCCTCATCTAGACATTATAACGAGTAATTCCTCCAAGTTACAATAAAATCGCTTCATAGATATGAACTCTGGACTGTGCTAAACAAATCTAGGTCACGTGCCTGTGCGGCCGTCACGGTTGACCGACCATTACCAAAATAAGATGTTCCAATCTAGTCATTATACCGAGTCATCCTACCATTTTACAATGAAATCCCTTCACAAATAAAACATGTAGACTGTGCTGAAGGGATCTAGGTAACGTTCCCCTACTGCCGTCACGGTTGACTGAACCCGACCAAAATAGAACGTTCTAATCTGGACATAATACAGAGTCACCCTACCAGGTTACAATAAAATCGCTTCATAAATACCACCTGTAGACTGTGCTAAAGGTTTTCGGGTTTCGTGCCCGCGCAGCCGTGACGGTTGACCGATCGCGACCAAAAAGGGACGTTTTCATTTAAATATCTAATACCTCGAACCTGCGGATGAAATTTCGTGATGATCGGACGAGACCTACGGGTGCAGCCTGTGCTAAAGAATATGTGAACAGATCGTACGCGTGATGGCAATAGCTTATCTTGACTTTGTCAAGTTAGGCTAAAAATGGGATGATTCAGATATTTGCAACCTACGACACATTGGTTGTTAGTCCCATGTCACTCCATGCTTGAGATATAAGCATCCCACTTTCAATATTTTTATTTGGGCTCTGCCCAATATTTTGAGTGTTGAAATTCATATATGAGCTTCAACAATGCATTAGAAGTCATAAAATATGATTTGCAGAATTTCTGAAAAGTACACACAATGACTTCTGGGTCATCTCAGTGACCCTGATCCACTTTTGAACCTCCAATGAGTTTCGACTCATTTGGTTTTGATCTATAGGTTATACAATGCTTGAGATACAAGCGTGCCCCACTTTCAAAATTTCGGATCCGCCCACTTTCTTGAGTGCTGATATTCCTACATGAATGTCAAGAATTCATTTATGGATCTTAAGTCCTAATCCAACAGTTATACCATTGACCACTTGGTGACCCCAGTTACCTTGACATAACTTCACAAATTTTGACTCATTTAGTGTTGGTAACAGGTCCGCTGGCCACGCCATTCTTGATGCATAAGCGTGGAACATTTTAAAATTGTTTAGCTTCGCCCACTTCTTGGAGTGTTCAAATTTTTATATGAACATTAAACGTGCATTTTGGTTTTAAAATACGATTTCCAGCAGCTCTTAAAAATTACCTCGCTGATGCAAGTTTTTGACATTACCCCTATATTCAAACGCCATGCAGACCAAAAAATCGAATTTGTTATCAGAGGAAAAACTAAAGGTTTTCGAATTTCGGTATCTCATCACCAGAATGCCCATATAAGTGTTATTGTTCAATATAAACTCCAAGCAGGACCGCATCTTCCGGAACTACGTCGAGATAAAATAGACAAATGTTACATAAGCAGTGTTCAAGCTGTCGAGTGACAATGGTGCCAATTACTAATACAATTCTTTTTGCACCTAAAAAATACAGCGCTTGGTTCCAAAAAATACACGTTTGGTAGGTCTCAAAGGCTTTTGTTTTATTATTTCAGTGCGTCATTTTCGATAAAATCCCTGTCCGACGACACATCCAAGACAAAATTTACGGTTGTCAAGTTATCTATACTATTCAAAAAGGTAGGGGATATTCGATAAAAGTGAGATATATGAAGAAATATATTTATATTTTCATCAAAAAGACAGTTGAGTCATTATACTGTGACATGGGCGGTCAGTCAGAGAATTTACCACATTCAGTCCAAGACCTCATTACCATGTAAATCCTCCTCGGTTCGCGAGACAAGCGCGGATCTGACGTGGCATACTCCTCACCAAACGTCCATTATCAGCCTGACTGATGTTATTCCATTCTTTCTGCAGTGCAGCGGCGAGTTTCTGGACATTGGGAGGGGGCTGTTGGCGTTGTCGTAGGCGCCTGCCAAGCGTATACAAGACGTGCTCGATTGGTGAAAGGTCAGGACTTAGTGCTGTTCTGCTCCTGTAGGAACTCTATAGCGACACGGGTCCTGTGTGGTCTTTCATTGTCATTTTGGAAAATGAATCGACGGTCGTAACGTCACGCAAATGGCACCACATGAGCTGCTAACATGTTGTCACAGTAGTACTGCCCTGTGACACGCTCTTGATATGCAATGCTGTTTTGCTTGTCATGGTTATGCCTCCCCACACCATAACCGATCCACCACCAAAACGATCGTGCTGCCTAGCGGTTACGTCATGGTATCGTTCGTTCCGCCGCCGCACACTCTGTTTCGCCTCTCATGGAAGTCGAGAGTGAAACTCGATTTAACGGAAAACATGACGTTGCTCCACCGACGATTGTCCCAGCGCTGTCATGCTCCACACCAATTACGCCTTGCTGCGATGTGACGTTAAGTCAAACGTGGAATTATTCGAGGTCGTCCAGCGTACAAATTCCAGCTGTGTAGGCGATTTCGGATAGTCTGGCCACTGACTCGCACATCTGTCGCTTTGTGCAGCAGCTGTCCAATTTCTGAGACACTTTGACGGAGGTTACGTAATGCTGTGGTTCGGATAAAACGATCCTGGTTAGTAGTTGTCGCCCTTGGACGACCTGACCGACGTCTGTCATCGACATTGCCTGTCTGACGGTAGCGTGACCACAACCTGCTAATCACCGTTTGAGTAACGTTGAGAATGAGAGCCACTGCAGTCTGTCGGTTGCCAGCTTCCAACATGCCAACGGCACGTAAACGTTCGTCACGTGTCAGTCCTCGCATACCTCAAAAGTTACGTTTCGACCAGAAACTATTGATGAACGAGTTTATACCAAGAAAACACCGATGAGACCTCCGAAAAAGCCCATCCAGTACAAATGAAAATTTCAAAACGTACCCCACAGACAGTAACGGGGCGCTCATGCGAAAAACCTGCACGGAGTTTTCGTGGGTCGGTGACATTCACGATCCACACTAAACTTGGTAACATAGTGATGTGTCCAATCACGCGTATCCAATACCACTTTCCGAAAATATCAACATCAGTTTGATATCCCCAACCTTTTTTGAATAGGATATAAGTAAAACCCATTAAATGGATCAACTATTAATTCGTTTGACCCACACAAAGAGCCATAATAATGGCTCTTTGTGTGTGTCAAATGAATTAATAGTTGATCCATTTAATCTGATTCGTCGCAAAACATTTCTTCGTTACCTAATCTTTGTTATCTTTCTGGAATATAATAAATTATTTGCTACTAGTTTATGTGGATGGAAAAAACAATGAGTAAATAAAAAGCATAAAATTATGTCGTTAATAGTAGCCTTTCACTTTATTTATTTATTGATTTATTTATTAATTTATTTATTTTTTTTATATATATATTTTTATCATTTGTGTTATTTTGGCAACTAAAATTCTTAAAAGACCTTGGTGATACTAAATTAAAATATAGTACTGTGAGTGCAACATTGCGCCATCTACAATGCTTTTACAGAGCTTACTACAGACACGCCATCTACAAAGCTTAATACCCATACTGGAACGAGCACGTTCTGATAAGGGAGGGGAGGGGGGGGGGCGTCATAAGCTACGTTTTTGACGCAAAAAAGAAAAAGAAATATTTAAGAATTTTGTTTCCAAGTGTCGTGTGCCTTTCGTGTTACGTAAAGGGTTAACGAATTTGTTTTCGTGAAAGTGAATCAATTTTTGGAACTGTGGGGTTTGAGTTGCATTTTGAAACTAAACTTTTCGTGGCTCCTGTGAAGATTTGACGAGAAATGTTATAAAAATAATCTGGAAATTAAGAGTTGAAGAAGGTTGAATTGCCAAACAATCCATGCACACTGGTTTGGAAAAAAAGTTATATCAACTTATTGAAACGCCTCTGGTGTTGCGTTAATACTCATGTCTCATCTCTGAAGAGGAACTGTGGCAAATTGAGTTCATCGACATCGGCATAATGAGTATATGTTTGAGCTTACTTCAAAGCCTTTCTCTTGTCAGGATCCTCAATCTTCTGACTCAGTTCTGTATCACTTTTATCAAAGTCTTCACTTTTACCAAGTTCATGGATATGCACATAAGGCCAAAAGAAATGTTTTGATTATCAGGCAATCCCTCACTGAAATTGGACCCCATTATTGAACGCTTTTATTGACTTGCTGTGTCTTCCAATATTACTACAAAATTAGGGGCCTCGAAACTTTTTGTTTTTTATTCATGTAACTGGAAACTGAAGAGCATAACTAAAGACTATAAGTTACAGTGCGTTTAGTTGGCAGATTCAGTGTCATATACGGCTCAGAGAAAACAATATTAGGTTCGGCGAAGCCGAACCTAATATTGTTTTCTCTGAGCCGTATATGACACTGAATCTGCCAACTGAACGCCCTGTAACGTATTTATTATGCACGGCATGCTAAAATGTCATTGGGGAAGTAAACTCAACGAATAGTTAAATGATGCGCACTTCTCGAAAAATGTAAACAAAGCAGACGATGTTTACATACGAAACAAGGGGAGTAATTTTGCTTCCGCATTCTAATAAATCACTCGTGACTTGTTCTATAACCGCCAATGTTTTGGGCTGGTTTGGCATTTTATTATAACAGTTGCATTCAATCGAATGCAATGTTTATACGACGGGGCTATTTTATATGGTGGGTCTTCTGTACGACTGCGCTGCAGCATGTGCGTACGTGTAGATTAAAAGCCGAGGCGTGTGTATATAATGATAAAACAAAATGGCTGACGGGCACCTAATATTAAATTAATATTGGGTGCTTTTCAGCCATCCTGAACCTAATATTGCGGAGTCTATGTCTCTTAGTAACTTCATTTGATTGGATAAACACATTTACTAGCATAATAAAACCTACATCCGGTGGGTCCGCTATTGTTTCTAAGCAAGTCTTAGCTTCCTATATGGGCAACCTACTCTAGAAACCACTGTCAAGGCTCTCAGAAAATAACTCGCAAGTTTTCCTCGAGACAACATGTTGGAGCACATGTTCTGTTTCAATAAAAAGTGATTACAGTCGGAATTAGTCCTTTGAGGATTGAAATTAAATGAGTTAAGTTGTATAATTATGCACTTTCTATATATTCTGTGTGCGAAAAGACAGCGTGAAGCCTTTCAATCCATGCTCATTTGTGCAAGATTAAAAGAAAAATTAAAAATAAAACTCTCCCTCGTTCAATGATTTGAAAACACTGCCCGAGAATCAATTAATTTATTTTGTGTGGCCTAATATAGATATTGTGAACAGGGCAACCTTATTAATGTAGTTTATCCCATCAATGGATCTTTATTCGAACAATCAAAGTCTTGGATAATTTTTAGCTTTCTTCACCTTGTAGCAGCAGCTTGTCGGGTGATAAATTTTCCCCGCAGGTTTAACACTGAAAGAATTTATTCCAAAAGTGGAGACGGACTTGTTGACCTCTGACCTATGCAGCATTCGTGTTGTCATGACCTGTTTTACGTTTGTGGGAGACATAATGGACCGACGTTTATCAAACGTTGACCGTCGCTGAAATGTTTAGTTTTAGAATGCATGACACATTTCAACCCTGTTTTACAATAAAACGAAAAAGAATTAACAAAGAAAACACAAAGTAAATCAATCGAAACCAAGCGTTGGAAAGCATACAAGTTCGGTTGTGAAAGGCGGGGACATGGTGAGTGAAGTTTCATTTTCCAAATTAGGAAAGTGTAAATAAACAAGTACACGTGTCTTCTGTTTTGTTAATAAAACTCAGGTTGAATCGACGACGAAACAAAAATCCAATAATAAACAACGAAAATAAGAAAAATAAACATTGTTCATTTAATAAAGTATTTTTGCAACTTTAGTTCATGTTTGTATGGAAATTATTTTTAGACAGATATGTATCACTGCGCCTTGTTTATTTTTGACAGTTTTGCTTGTCGATCGAATTGGACTCATGTGCTCCTCCCTTCTCGCAGTGTTCTGTAGCGAGTAACAGCACGATTTCGCCGCGACTGCCCAGTAAATGATTTATGGGATAAACAAAATAAACGTATAGTGTTTTTAAGTTAAAAAAATTATTCTACTCGTAAGATTAAGAATGAAAGAGGCTCGTCGGTTTCATTCTTAATCCTACTCGTAGAATAATTTTTTTACTTGAAAATAGTCACCTTTACATAAAAGAATATTCAATCAACGTGAATGTCCAAAGGACCACAGTGCGGATATGTTTCTTTATTCCGTTATGGTTGTAAACTAAAAATTGTATCCATTACATTTCGTCATCATAATGGAATGAATGACTGCATATACTGGAAACTATTTCAACGAAGATGTCTAAAATGGTATTTTTAAAAAAAAACATTAATTTTCCTTACACCCTGTATGCAGTAAACAGGTCTGTCTTGCAATGAAAAGGGTGAAGAAAATTGCTTTGCTTTTTAGAGTTTTGAACAGTTTCCGGCCTTATTCTATTTACTAATACCCAATTGAGTGGAGTCACTATATTCACCTACCTCCAAGATCCAAAATAATAAATTTCGAACCATGTTCGGTAATGGAGAGTATTGCACCATCTGGGAATACTGATCTCTCCGTGGCTATTTTTTGACAATATACCGACGCAGCCTCTGGTTCCAATGCGATAATCAGCTGGTCTTCTGGTATTCCGGCCTGTGAGAGAATGTATTAAATTATTTTAGAATTGAAATCAATTTTTTATCGTTTTATCGGAGTATGAATGCGTGGTGAGCGTGTTGAGTTGTGTGATGTGCGAAGTACACTTCATACCAAACTTAACACGTCCATCCCACATTCATATTCCCACAGAAGGAAATATATTTCATTTCAGTTCTTATAATTTAATTTAAAGTGATTGTTTGTATTATAATATATCCTGAGGTGACATGCAGTCTCGAATACACAAGTGTAAAGCTATGGTAAACAACCCACGTGAATATTAATTTGTAAATTGATTTATCAGTGTTAAAATGGCTGTAGCGCTGCTTCGTTTCAACACTCGTTTGCAATGGACACTTAGGAATGATTGTTTTGGTGTCATAAGTGAATGTAATTTATCGACTGTTCAGCTCACCACGTGGATTAGAATTCAAGTGTGCCGCTAGACACGCCCATTTTTTCGACAGATGGGCCGGGTGAAATCCAAAACAGAACAAACGTTCGGTTTTCACCGAGAAACGAGAAAGCCAGTATATGCAAGAATAAAAGTGAGGATCATCAAACTGATATAATAATACTTTCGCACATACTTCAGTGCTGAACATAATATATATTATGTAAATAATAATTAAGTCTATAATAACCATCTCAGAAGAGCGACTGGCTGAACATTTCACGAAAATCTCAACAACAAAAAATTGTTGTACGATTCCGCACATCCGTCCCCTGTGCGGAGTACGTGAGTGACGTGAGTAGGTAATAAAGGCGGATTCACGACCACTTTGTACATGTACGTGTACGATACACGTACACGATGCGTTTACCAACGTGGGATTCAGTGTTAAATCGCACGCCTGTTCACAAAAATGTCGGGTGGCCTAGAATCCGCTGTTTTTTTTAGACTCCTAGATCGCACTTTTAACGTTAAAATACTCGTGGTGAACGTCGAATATACACGTTTTTTTCGTACATTTTCACTTTTTGTTTTTTACTTAAACATTTTTTGTCTACGTTCCCATCGCGGATCAGACCATCGATCCATCGTTGGTGAACGCGAGCAAAAAATGGTTTGCGAATTCTGGGCCAGCATCAAAAAACCGGTTTGCGGATTCTGGGCCAGTGGCCTAGAATCCGCAATTGTTTTGAGACGGTAGGTTTTTCCAAAAAAAACTTGACAGACTACTATTGGATGCTTCCCTTTCTGACGTGAGAAATGGGAATACCCGAGGAAATAAAAAAAGTGATGATATATATAGGAGAGAATAAAAAATATAAATAAATAGTTATTTTAAAAAAAAAAATATATATCAAATCGAATAGATAATAAAAAAATAATAAATACGTAAATCATGAGCGCTTCCCAGACTATTAGAGCAAGGTTTCTTTTAAAAATGCTGATGAGAGCCTACGCATTCTGTGTGAACGAACAACTAGGTCGCCTCTTGTTAGAACGATGCGTCAGATGTCGGGATCACCTAGACTTCGATCACGAGAATCATTCGTGTCTGACGATGGAAAGGGAAGATATGGTCGTCAAGTATTTCGAACCGGCGTTCGAACGCGTTCAAATCGACGAAGTGATCGAGTTTTGGAAGAGATTACTCTTCTGTAAGGATCAAAGCAAGCCCACAGTTTCGGAAGAACTGAAATTGGCGCGAAAAAGTCTGACTTTAGAAGACAAGTGATGCGTCATGAAATTATTGTTCAATGAAGCATACGTCTAAGTTTTCTCGTTGATATAAAAATAAGGGAGAATAGAGAATAAAAATAAATACACACATAAATTTTTTATCTAATATTAGAAAGAAAAAAAAAACACAAAAATGAGAACCAGAAATAAATTGTATCCGACGTTAGATGACGACGAGGATGAAAAAAACACAAAAATGAGAACTAGAAATAAATTGTATCCGGCGTTAGTGGACGACGAGGATGAGAATCTGATCAGCGTTTTGCCAACGGCACCGTCGCTAGAAGAAAGAGAAAGAGGAGAGAGGTATCGCATCGATCAAATCAGTAGAATCTAAGAGTATCTAACTCGAGAGAGAGAGATTCTCGCCGTTCTCTCAAGTAGAAGTATTCGCGTTTCGTGAAATTCGTCAACGCGATCGACACGACACTCATCACGATTTCCATGGGTTTACACGCGGCCGGCATCGGATTGTTGTCGACCGCGGTCGGCATTCCGATCGTGTTGACCGTAGAAGGAGTGGCTCTCGCCGCCGGATTGTTTAGCACGCTCGGAAACTTTTTGAGTAGGAAATTATATCTGAAGGCGAGGAAACACGACAAGATTCGCGTCTTGGCCGACTCCAAGATCGACACAATATCCGAAATGATCTCGATGGCGTTGAAAGACGTTAGGATATCGGACGGAGAACACTTCGCGATATTGAGCGAGAAAACGAAATACCATGCCATGAAAGAAGCCGTGAGAATCAAGACTCGTCAGATCATTAAAGAAGAGATGAAGGATTCTCTCGTGGAAAAGGGGAGGAAAGAGGCCAGGGAGGAATTCAGTAAGATGATAGAACTCAAGAGCAGCGATTGAAAAAAAAAAATATATTTAATAAGAACAGAATTAATTAATTATTAAATTTATATATAAAATAAAAAACGAAATTAATTTAAATAACACTCAAAAAATGTATTGCGTAAGTTGAAAGAGAGTTACCGAGACGAGTAATTCTCGAGAAGTACGAACTAAAAACGACAGACAGATGCTTCGCGGAATTTGCGATGTGTGTGGTTCTATCAAGACTTGATTCGTCAAAAAAGAACGCGAGCAAAGGTAAAGGCATCGTGAATAAAATGATCAATAATCTACCTTTCGAAATGCATCTGCCCGGTCACAGTTTCACGGGACCCAGAACGAAATTGAACAAGAGACTCAACGCCGATCTGACTCCCAAATCTTGGAGCAAACCTGTGAATAGGGTGGACGCGACCAGGAGAGAGAAGATAGAACGTTCGCTGGTCGGCAATCTGATCGGTGCGAAACGTCGATTCGGATGGGGCGTTCAAAAAAAAAGTGCATCTGAAAAGAAGAAGAAGAAATGATTATTGATGAGCGAATTGGCCGAGGAGTTACACAAACCCATCGTGTGTAAATTTCGAAAGAGAAGGGTGTTCGTGAAGGGTTTGGATGATATTTAGTCTGCCGACTTGGTCGACATGAGATCGTTTTCGAGGTGGAACGAGGGCGTCAAATATCTATTGACGGTCATCGACATGTTTTCCAAATACGGTTGGATCAGAGCTTTGAAGAATAAATCGGGACCTTGCACCGCCGAGGCTCTGAAGAGCGTGTTCATCTCGTCTTCTCAAAAACCGAGTAAATTGTGGGTGGATAAGGGAAAGAAATTCTACAACAAACACGTTCATCGATTGGTCGACCTCTACTCGATCGAAAACGAAGAGAAAGCCAGCGTGGTGGAACGTTGGAATCGAACGATGAAGGAAAAGATGCACAGATACTTCACGGCGAATTCGACCAAGAAATACATATACGCTCTGAACGGTCTGGTCAAAGATTACAACAACACGCGACACAGATAGATCAAGATGACACCCGTGGAAGCTAGCGATCCTCGAAATGAAAAACGGGTCTACGCGAATCTATATCCTGAAAGATCTAAGATTAGGAAGAAGTCTAGAACGCCGAAATTTGCGGTCGGTGATCGAGTGAGAATCTACGCTTATAAGAAGCACTTTGAAAAGGGTTATACTCCTCGATGGACCTCGGAAATCTTCGTGATAATCAAAATATTTCACACCGATCCAGTGACTTACAAAATCGAAGCTTTGGATGGAGAAGAGATCATCGGAAAGTTTTATGAACAACAATTACAGAAGACAAAGTTTTAATAAAGAAAACAAATTTCTTTTATTTACTCTCTTTAACATTTTCTTGTTTACACACATATATATATAAGAGAAAAATAATAATAAAAAAAAATAATTAAAACTATTTTTAGATAAAAAAAAGCTAATTAATAAACAAAAAAAAAAAACAAAACAAAAATCCTTTAAAAATGACAAATATACTAGATATAGCACAAAGCATAGTGAAAGATGAAAGTATTCAAGAATATGAGGTTCACGAATACGAACCGGTAACCGGAACGAGTTTGAACAATGCGGGAGAGATAAGAATCAACGTCGAAACTCAAGATCTATTCATACATCCTAGCGAGAGTTACATAGTGGTGCAGGGACGTCTCACCAAGGAAGATGGGAGCGACTACGCCGACGACGACACGGTTACTCTAGACAATAATGGCATCATGCATCTATTCAGTAATATAAAATACATGCTATCCGGACAAGAGATAGAATCTGTGTTTCATCCCGGTCAGGCCACCATGATGTTCGGACTGTTGACGTATCCTGGTGATTTTTCGAAATCCAGAGGACTTAATCAGTTGTGGGTGAAAGACACCGTCGACACTGCTAACGCCGGCGCCGCCTTGATATTCGACTACGTCGTCAAGACGTCCAGACCTAAAGGAACGTTTTCGTTCAGGATACCTTTGAAACACATCTTCGGATTTGCGGATGATTACAACAAGATCATGTACGGATTCAAACACAATCTGACGTTGATTTGAAAAGGAGATGACGACGCAATAGTGAGACTCACTGTGACCAATGTGGGTAAGATAACTCTACACAAGATATCGTGGTTCGTTCCGCACGTGGAGCCTTCGATCGTGGAGAAAGCGCGTCTCTACAAGATCATAGAATCCAAGAGTAAATTACCCGTGGGATTTAGAATGAGACAGTGCGACACGGCTAGCATTCCTCCCTCCACGAATCACTTCGATTGGAGATTGACGGTGAAATCCGCTTCTGAGAGACCGTGTTTCATCGTGGTTGCGTTTCAGACCGATAGGGACGGGTCTCAGGAAAAGAATGCGTCGCTGTTCGATCACTGCCATTTGAGAAACATGCAAGTGTTTCTGAACTCTACGAGATATCCAGCAAGCGATTACAACGCATCGTTCGACAAGGACAATTTCTGCAGACTGTACGGCGATGCCGCTGATTTTAAAAAGAAGTATCACAGTCTAGACGAATTGATGAGCAACCCTAACATATCTCCCGGCGAATACAAGTTGATGTATCCCATGTTCGTATTCGACGTCAGTAAACAGAGTGAACGACTCAAGAGTAGCGTCTTAGACATTCAGATCAAGATGCAATTCGATAGGAACGTGCCGAGAAAAAATGAAGCCTTCACCCTGGTCCTGTCGGACAGAGGATTACAATTCGAATCGGACAGAAATAAGATGTCGATCATTCGATGAGAGACGAGTGTGAAAAAAAAAATGAAAAAAAAAATAAAAAAAAGTAATGAGTAATTATTAAAAACAAAAAAAAAAATAAATAAAGTAATGTGATCTAGAGAGATTGAACATCTTTCTAAATCTCATTACTTTTTTTTGTTTTTAATAAATCACACATTATTTTTTTAATTCATTATTTTCCACGCGTTCACTGTTTGTTCAAAGGAACTAGTTCGATCAGTAGACTCACCACGGAAGTGGCAGCTTCGGGATTATTAGTTTTCGTAACGAAATTAATCCTGTCTCCAGCGTTCACTTTGAGAGGCGTGCCAAACGTGCTAACATTCACGTGTTGATTCTCAGTCTTTTCGACGCTGTATCTCTTATCGCTAACTACTCCATTCACCATGAGATTGACGACCGCTCTGTTATTCAAATCCGATGAAGCCAGACTCAATCGAAGGATTTCACCTCCCAGCGGAATGGGATATCCCACCTGACCATGTTTCGATCCGCTACCTCCATTTCCGAAAGACCACTCAGCTTTTCCCTCATCTAAGGTGCCGGCCTCCTCGGCCCACACGGTGATCAATTGTCTAGCATATTTGACTTTCTCCACCACAGAAATCAGGGTGCAGGCATCCGTCATATTCATGGGATCCGGTAGATTCGTGAGCGCGTGTCCACCCATGTCTAGTTTACCTTCCATGATGTCACCCTTTCTCCAGACCGAGTTGTCGCCCACGTACTTTCTGCTGACTGCGCTGGAATCGAATTCAGGATCGTGACTGAGTCCGAATAAATTCTCACTGTTCATGTCGATACCACCCTCCATGGTTCCGCCAGATTGTTTGTTCAGGTAGAGATCGTCCACTTGCGATTCTAGGTATTCTTGTGATCGTATCACGGCAGAATCTACATAGCCCTTGTTGACAGCGGTTGAGTCCGCATCCGTGTCGTCGACCTTTGACAGATTCAATATCTTGTTGAATCCCGCATTCAGATCCGATTTCATTTCTCGTCTGTCAGACTTTCTCTGTTCCAGATCTACGAAGTGTTTGGTCGCCACGTCCTTGGGATTCGTGGGAGTGGTCACGTTCGTTATCTTGTTAGAATTGGCGTTCAATTCCGAGTGCATCGTTTTCTGAACATATCTATTTCTCAGGTGTTCGCTGAATCTCGCGTGAGAGTCGTCCGTGTATTTCTTGGTCGCGGCATCGGTGGGATCTATGGGATTTGTGACGTTCACCAAACATTTGGATTTCAGATCGAGATCGTTTGTCATGGTTTTATCCACGTAATTATCTAGCATGATTCGTTTGAAATCGGCATTCCCCCTGTTGACGTATTTTTTAGTCGCAGCATCTGCGAGATCTATCGGCTCGGGAAGATTGTAGAGCTTCTTATTGTTCATGTTCAAAGGTTCCTCTCGAGGTTCTTATCTCCGAACGTAACGTTCGTCCAAGTTGGCAACGTCGTAACCAACGTCGACTTCGAACGTCTTCCTCTTCTTTCTCAAGTTGACTTTTTCGTCGTCACTTCTACCAAATTTATCGACTGGCATGTTGTTTTTGAGAACATTTTTTTTAAAAAATATATTCAAAACGCAGTTTATTAAAAAATGAATTATTTTATTTTTATTTTTCGTTTTTATTCGATTAAAATTTTTTAAAATAATTTTTTATCTTTATATATACTATAAAAAAAAAATCTCTCTCTAATGTAAAAATATATTCAAAATGCAGTTTATTAAAAAATGAATTATTTTATTTTTATTTTTCGTTTTTATTCGATTAAAATTTTTTTAAATAATTTTTTATACTATAAAAAAAAATCTCTCTCTAATGTAAATCATTGAGAATGTCTTGAAACCGATCTCCTTCAGACCATCTCTTGAGAATGTAGAGACACAGGTGACCACAAAACACTTGATCTGGTGATTGCACTTGTTCCGTGTTGTAACAAACCATCGATTTGTTGAAATAGTTCTTTATTTCTAATGGCGGTGAGATTCCGTAGCTGTCAAAATAATTTTTTTTCTTCTTCCCGTTCTTGAACCACGCCACCCAGTGAGTGCCTTCACCTGATGAATCGTCTAGATCTAAAATTCCACATTCCGATTGTCGAGGTCTTCTATTCGGCAAGGCATCTCTGGAAAACACACCTAGAAAATCTTTGATTTTCAAATCCTTCGCCGCATTCGACAGATCGATGTTGGATAGGGGTTCGTTAGGTAAGACGACACCTTCTACGGATATCTCTATTTTCTTATTCATAAATGCGTATATATTTTTTTTATTTATTTATTATATTATAATTCACTAAAATGACGTTATTTTTCTTTTATTATTTTTTTCTTTTTCTTTTTAAACTAAAACTCTCGATGTCTCTATCGATTTCCATAATCTCGAATCCGTCTAATTCCTCTTGATTTTCTGGAATCCTATCATCCTTACTCATATCTGGAATCTTATCATCCTTACTCATATCTGGAATCCAATCATCCACATTCATATCGTCTCTAATTAGATCCAAAATCCGATGTCCGAGTGCCAAAGTGTTTATTTCATCATCTAACACGAATCTCTTATCGTCGTCAGCCGTCAGCGAAATCTTGTTGACTATTTCGGTATACAAGTCGTAATTTTCACTTTGAATCGATTTCATAGTCTTATACACCGGACTACTTCTTAACAGACAATTTTTATACTCTTGGAAAGAGATGTTTTTCTTCACCACGCACGCTTTAACCCCTTTGCACTTCTTGATCTCTTCATCTTCTAGACGATAAGCATACAGTTTGGGTCTCAAGCCCACGAATTCGATGATTTGTTTACCGCCGCTCTCGTCCTTAAATTTACCCAACACCTTCTTGTTGTTGTTCAACTGAATGTTGGACGGGTGATCGACGGGATAGTTGCTCGTGTCGAACCACGCAGCCAAGTCCGGAGATATATCTCGGTAGACGTCTTTCGTCTCTATCTCATAAACTAAACTGTCCATGTCGGTGAACAGTAGTTTGGCTTTATCACCAAATTTTCGTTTGATGTAATCGTAGTGAAACTCGTACATCAATCGCTTGCTGATATCTAAGATGATCGGTCCAAGATAATACGGTTTGTCGAACTTCAGGTGTGTCTTTTGCATGAGAACGGCTACTAGATTTTCATCGAATATGGTTCGGTGTTTGTAATTGGGTTTTGGCACTAATTTTTTAGCTCTTTTCTCAGACGTGACGAGTCGAACGTCGGTTCTCTTCCTGATGTTTTCCATCGATTTACCGAACACGCAGTTGTTCATGAGTTTGAAGAAATTTTTTTCGAAATCGTTCTCGGCTCGAATTCTGAGATTCATGTTGAGATCGAAGTATTTTTTCATCCAAGGCTCTTCGTCGAATCGAATGATGTGATGTATGTCGACCAATTTCATCCCGTAATCAACGTATTGTTTCAAATTCTCACTGTAGACGACGTTGTTACATTTGTTAAATAAATTGGGAATGAGTTTTTCTTCGTCTCCTTCGTTCGGTTCCATTCATTTGGGAGCCAGCGGATAATCATTGTGTAGATCGGGTAATTCTTCTGGATAGTTCAAATCAACTTCTAAAATGCAAGGATAGTCTCTCCATTTTTGCATCTCTTCCGGTTCGAAATTTCCAATTGGTAAAGGATGACTCATAGCCCAACCGTACAGATTATTAGCGTCCCAATACTGTATGTATTTATTCAATCGTTTCGAATCGAAACCTTCTTTCATGTAGGGATTGTTAGCTTCAGAATATCTGTGGGAGATCATCGAGACGCCACCTCTCACAGCCCTTTCGAACGTGAGCAACATGTTCACGTTGGATAATAATTCCAATTGGACTTTGGTGGTCTTCAACAGAGTGTCCCACGCCAGACCGGGTGCGGTGAAATACCAAGCGGGATCCAGATCGTAATTTCGACGACAGACGTCTCGAAAATTTTCGGACACGTCTGCCAAGAGCAGAACGTCGGTCTTCAGATAGAGATCATGATAATCTCTCATGGTTTTCATATTGAATGATTTCCACACATTTTTGGCGTGTTCGTAATTCTCATCAAAAATGTCGGATTCGTATAATTTCGAATAAAAATCTTCTTTCGAAGGTGGTGCGGTGTCTTCGAATCTCTTTAGATCGTTCATGTAATCGTAAGGATAGACTCCTTTCCTCAACATGATGTCTACTCATTCTCCATAATGTTCGCTCGTGATTTTAAATTTATCCTTACTCATGTTATCGACTAATTTTTCCAGAGCGGTCGACATGAATTTAAAACTGTCGATGAAACTTATGCTTCTACGAATAGATTTCGTTTTTTCTTCCAACGCCTCTCCGTCGATTACTCTTTTCTTCTCCATGACCTTCCATTTTGTGAATGAAATGTATCTTTCTTCGCTGTTCACGATGCAATTTAATTCTTCATGGGAGGTGCCGAGATTTTTTATGAACAGATGACTGTCGTAATCTGAGAGATTGTGAAATATCACCGGAGAGAAAACGGCATCTCGATATTTTAAATTACACTTGCTGTGAGCCAGAGTAAAGATAAACATTCAACACATTTGCGAAAAAGGAGAAAACACGAGTGTCAACATGCTAATAATGGACTTGGAAATATAAACAATAGAGAGATTGATTTTTTTTAGCGAAGAAGAAGGAAAAAAAACGTAATGAGATCATCTTGAAAACACGAGTGTCAACATGCTAATAACGGACTTGGAAATATAAACAACAGAGAGATTGATTTTTTAGTGAAGAAGAAGGAAAAAAAAAAAAAAGTAATGAGATCATCTTTAGATCTCATTACTTTTTTTTTTTTTGTTTTCCTTCTTCACTATTACTATATATTATAATAACGTTTCCTTTTTTCTTAAATTTCAGCGTCGATTCTTCTTTTCTTTTTTTCTTTTTTTTGTAATATGACACGTTTTTATAACAACACATTTGTTTATCCGAATCATAATTATGAACAAATGTTGTGCATCTCTTGGTAACACTCGCATCATTACCATTCTCTTCAGAAGGTAGTGGTGATGGTGGAAAGCATCTCATTCTTTTCATTTCCAACCATCTATCCCGCTGTTTATCTAACTCTTTCATCAGTTCTTTCCTTAGATATCCATCATTAGCGTCTAACCATTTTTCCACATCTTTTTTTTCGCACTCTGTCTCGCGATATTCATCATTATCGTCTAATTGTTTCTCCACCTTTTTATCCATTTTATATATTATTTTATACTTTCTATGATTTATATTTTATATAATTATATAATGTTTTTCTTATATTATAATAACATATTCAAAATCGGTATATTCTTAAACGGCGAATTCTCACCAAGCAACAAACCCTTGCCGAGTCACTCAACGTTCTGTCCACTCTTCAGATAGAGACTGTTTCCACTCAAAGAGTTGCCACCTCTAACGGGTTCTAGATACAATCCTTTACCGCTGTCGTCTACATGAACGCGACACACGGCTCCTCCCTTCTTCAAAAACAGTCCGCTGCCACCCATTAATTTCTCAACTGCCGAACTCGCGAGTCCCATGAGAGCTCCCACGACGAGAGTCTTTCCGAGAAAGGGTAGTGCCTTTGCGGCGAAGGGTAATGCTTTTGCGGCAATTCCTGCCAATAGTGGTATGAAACCACCTTTCATTCCCAAATTGTATCTCAATTGAGTGGGACTCAATCTCACCGTCAACCCTCTTCCATCACGAATCGCTTTCTCCATCCGTTTGCTTTGACTTTTGGTCCAGGCGATCAAATCCTGACCACCTATCGTCAGATCTTCGTGAGTGAATTTGAATTTCACCGCCTCGCCTCGAGTTCTCAACGCTCTCTCAAGTTTCTTCCTCTGTCCTGCGGATATGTTCACGTTTTTTTTCACGTATTCTGTCATAATTCTTTTTTTTAAAATATATATTTTCTTGAATTGTTTTCTTGTTTTAATGATAATTATATATATTAAATAATTTTTGTAAAATTAATATTGCGTTTATTTTATTTTTGTTATCTATATATATACAATATTTTTTTTTTTTTTTTTTTTTGCTTTTATATTTCTCTTATGTGAAATCGTATCATTACCCTCTCTCCACGAAGATCTAACAGTTCACCATTTTGATCCGTCAACGTGGTTTTGAGACTATACAACGTGTCTAAAATCACTGGGAGATAAACTAAATTTCGAGGTCGCTCCACGATCTTATAACCTGGCGACACGTTTGGAAAAAAGGAATAGATCATTGGTTGAGCGCTACCATTCACGTAGCTTCCAGCAATCATGTCCATGTTCACCAGAATGCTATTGACTGCGAGAATGTCAACCGTATTTTCAGATGCCGCATGGCCTCTATACATCTTTCGATGAAATCCCAACATCTTGCCTATAGAATCGTCCGTGTTGAAATCCACTCGAAAATTATCTTCAAAATCCAACATCGTCTGTAAGGTATTAGGATTGGGAGCGAGTCTGATCTTGTTGCTTCCCTTTCCATCCGTCTTCATTCGCGTCTGAATGTAATTGTTCAAATCGTCTATGTCGTAACTCCCTTTGGGAATTCGAATCTCCAACCAATCCACTCAGTCGGAATACTTGAATGAGTTATTCTTTTCGGTGATGTTGTGAAAGGAATAATAAGTCTCCAGATTCACCAACGCCATCTTGTATCTTTTCTCTCTATTCAATTCGATGGAAGGTTCGAATTTCATAGCGAATCGAGTCGAATTGCCACTCACCACGATTTGAATGGATTGTTTTGCAGCCGTATTCTCGGCTATCCATTCTAACAATTTTCCTTGTTTGAGCATTATATTTTAATTTTATTTTTTTTTATTTTTTTTTCAAAACTAATTATTTGAAGATTTATTATTTTCTAAATTTTTTTTTTGTTTTCACGCTCTATCTTATTATCATCAGAAACATAAAACTTGTCGAATCCGCGATTAAATTCGCTAGTCAAATCGATCACGACGAAATTGTAAAGTCCTCCATCCCAAACCCTCTTGCAGAATCTCCTGAATTCCGCCACGCTCATGTCGTTTGCGACGTGATCGCCGTAGATGTGATTGAGATTCTTGAGATCTTGGCGAAAGAGACATAGAAAATTAGCGTTCTCCCTTATCGTCTATCTGGGCAATCGAAAATAATTCTGCGACAGGTAGAAACAGTCCACGTTGCTGTGTCGACCCCTAACGTAATACGATTCGCATCACTTCTGTCTCTCCAAAAGCAGATCGTCGAAAATCATGAGATTCTTATCTTCCGATTTCAATTCTCTAGGATCCGGAACGTCGCTAGCGTTCTCATAAAATCGACACTCGACGTTCGAAGATGCATTTCTCTTCATCAGTTCCATCGCCGCACCGGCCAAAATGGTCGAAAGTGGAGCTTCACTCTTGTCGAATTCCTCCCTACTGTCAAAGATTCTGGCTATGACGTCCTTGGGCAATCTTCGATCCATGCACTCTCGAAGCAATCTGTATTCGGGTTGAAACAAGCTCTTGCCAAACATGAACAATCTGTCGTAATCCAACCAGTCGGGTCGGGACAACAGATTCATCAACAGATTGCTCTTTCCACAATTCGATTTTCCCACTATCAAGCCTCTTATGCTTTTGGGAAAGAACTCGTTATTCGACCTCTTGGTCGCGGCGTCGTTCCAAGACATATCTTTAATGTTCATCTTTGTTTTATTTTTTTGTTTTTTTTTTGTTTGTTATTTTAAATTCTTTCAAACACAATTTTGTATGTTTTTCAAACTTAGTTTTTAATATTATTATTTATTTATATCACACCGTTACGAGTTCTCTTCAATCCTGATCCACTCGTCATTTTAGCTAAATCTTGTATGGGTACCACAGCATCCTTAAAATCTTTCCAACTTTTCGGCGTTCGCTCTAACGCAGCTCGCTTCGCCAGCGGACTGATCAACTTGTCGATCAACGCATCGGCTGCCCTCTTGCCAGCTACAGAAGCTATCCCACCACTGGCTTCGGAAGCGGTTTTCTTACCAGCATCCAAAGCCGTCTTCTTACCGACATCAAACGCGGTCGATGCGAGTTTTCTACCCGCATCGCTCGTGAACGCTCGCATTATAGAATCGACGATGCCAGAACCACCTTGAACGTAAGTTCTGACGTATCCCCTGTTCTTTATCACCAACATATTTTTATTTTTATAATATATTTTGTTTTTTCACTGGTAAATCGTTTTGTTGTTTAAATACTTTTATTATTCTAGTGTAAAAAATTACTGTTTTAGTTTGTATATTTTGTTTGTTTGTTTGTTTCTCTCTACTTATTATATATACATCAATCCTTCAATTCGTTCATCAGCTTTTTATAATGGTTTTTATTCAAAACCTTCTGTCTTAACAATTCGTCAGATATAGTAACTATCTGATTATCTAATCCTGTGTTACCAGCCCGTCTGCTCGCCATCAACAAACTCAATCTTTGAGACAGAGCGTCAGAATCGCTCGGAAGAAAAGTGGTTTTCACCCCTTTGCCAGTCACCGATTCGACGAACTTCTTATTCATATCCCATATGGGTTTCACCACTTTCGTCCACTTGTAACCTCTGTTGGCTTTGGGTCTCGTCTCTCTGGCATCGTTATTTCTCTTCATGGCGTGGGTCTGAACCAGAATGTCGTCGTAATTGTCGAAATCCTGTTCCGTGTAATCACTAGGCTTATCGTAAAGGAGCAATCTGCGCAGTCCATCAGTTAATTCGTATCTATTCGAGCCTACGGTTAATTCATCATCATCTATTTCTACTTCCGTGTCGCCGATACAAGTATTACCGTCCGAATCCTTATAAAATCCATACAACAGATCTCTCTTACCGCCATCCTCGGACGACGTGACGCTATCAGTAGTGATAGTCGAAGCTGTATCGCCGCTCTCGCTCAAGTCGGTTTGAATCCCCGTGGGAACGGAATCCGGTGTAGATTGAACGGAATACCGATTTCCAAAACTACCGGGCAACGAACCCATTCTCAAAGAACTCTCTTTTATGGGTCTCAATTCTTCGACTATTTCCTTCCTGCTTCGCTCTTGACCCTCCGTCACCGGTTTAAATATTTTTGTGGCTTCGCGTTTGAGTTCAATATCACCAAGACGTCTACTTCTGTCAGCCGATTGAATGCCCTTCTTGGCACGTTCATACTCGCCTAAAATTTGATCTCGGCGCCTAGAATCCATCTGTAAAAACATTTTTCGTTTTTAATTGTTAATGTTCCTTTCAGTATGCTAATGTGAGTTATTTATTATTCTCAAAATTAAATGTATAATTATTTTTTTATGTTTTAAGTAAATAAAAATCTTCTGTCTTTAATATAATAACTAAAATCAGTTAAGGAAAAACATTTATAAAATAAACCTCTTTAAATGCGTTTTTCCCTCGAACGTGTTAAAGATCACATCAACAGTTATTTCCGACAATGAGAAACTTAGAGTTTAGTCTCAAATAAACATCTATAAATACAACGTTTTAAAGTGTTAAATCATGCAGGTAGTTATTTCCTCACACTTGAAGTCATTCTCAAAATAATACTCCATGAATATCTTGCAATATTTTGGGTTAAAACCGCGTTAGTACTCGCACGTTGAACAACGCTATTTCTCTAAAATTTTGACATGGTAATCGTTCAGTCAAAAAAACAAGAGTTGAAAAAATATTTTAAAAAAATTCTCTGGCGAGAATTCTTTTGCAAAAATTAAATATATGGGAAAAAATAATACTCCATGAATATCTTGTAATATTTTGGGTTAAAACCGCGTTAGTACTCGCACGTTGAACAACGCTATTTCTCTAAAATTTTTACATGGTAATCATTCAGTCAAAAAAACAAGAGTTGAAAAAATATTTTAAAAAAATTCTCTGGCGAGAATTTTTTTGCAAAAATTAAATATATGGGAAAAAAATAATACTCCATGAATATCTTGTAATATTTTGGGTTAAAACCGCGTTAGTACTCGCACGTTGAACAACGCTATTTCTCTAAAATTTTTACATGGTAATCGTTCAGTCAAAAAAACAAGAGTTGAAAAAATATTTTTAAAAAATTCTCTGGCAAGAATTCTTTTGCAAAAAAAAAATATATGGGAAAAAATAATACTCCATGAATATCTTGTAATATTTTGGGTTAAAACCGCGTTAGTACTCGCACGTTGAACAATGCTATTTCTCTAAAATTTTTACATGGAAATCGTTCAGTCCAAAAAACAAGAGTTGAAAAAATATTTTAAAAAAATTGTCTGGCGAGAATTTTTTTGCAAAAAAAAAATATATGGGAAAAATAATACTCCATGAATACTTGTAATATTTTGGGTTAAAACCGCGTTAGTACTCGCACGTTGAACAACGCTATTTCTCTAAAATTTTTACATGGAAATCGTTCAGTCAAAAAAACAAGAGTTGAAAAAATATTTTTAAAAAATTCTCGCTAGAGAATTTTTTTGCAAAAAAAATATATGGGAAAAATAATACTCTATGAATATCTTGTAATATTTTGGGTTAAAACCGCGTTAGTACTCGCACGTTGAACAACGCTATTTCTCTAAAATTTTTACATGGAAATCGTTCAGTCAAAACATCAATTGATCTTTTGAACTGTTTCCGCTTTGATCCATAGAAATAGTTTTTCAGATAAACCATTTAACTAGACAATTAATCTCATTTGAATAAAAACCTGTAATATATCTCAAGCGTGACAAAATAGCGTTCTCAGTAAGTGTCTATACAGTAAATGTCACTTTAACATGCGACCTGCTTGTCAGTTTTGATAAAAACACAGACTGACGATTGTAGACTGACATTCGAATGAAATGGTTTAACACGCCGAAGGCGCGCAGGAACGGTAATGGGAACAAGCCCCTTTCAACCCTCAGTGACCGAACAATAAAAAATCCACGCCTCAAAACAATTGCGGATTCTAGGCCACTGGCCCAGAATCCGCAAACCGGTTTTTTGATGCTGGCCCAGAATTCGCAAACCATTTTTTGCTCGCGTTCACCAACGATGGATCGATGGTCTGATCCGCGATGGGAACGTAGACAAAAAATGTTTAAGTAAAAAACAAAAAGTGAAAATGTACAATTTTCACTTTTTTGAAAAAAACGTGTACATTCGACGTTCACCACGAGTATTTGAACGTGAAGAATTTTTTTTTTAAAGATTATTCGCTATATTTATTGCCCTAAGTAAAAAATCGTGCCCCTGTATTGATCCCAAATATGAATCAAGGGGCTTTATTTTAACAAACTTGTACCTGACGCACCCACCCCCCCCCCCCATCCCTATTGGTGCGGTATACCAAATATCCTACGATTCTTATCAGCGGTTCTGGAGAAAAAAAATTAAAATATTTCGTTTAATTTATGCTCAGCATTATTTTGATGCCACCCTTACAGAACATCCTAACACAACCGATGGCAACTTTTTACCATTCAATTTTACTGGCCCCAAGGACGCTTCATACCAAATAACAGTTTTCTGTTCCGTGTGGTTTTGGGGGAATATCGGCGTTTGAAAATATTTCTATTTTTAGCTCCTGGGGTTCCCACGGGGACACGGGAGAATTTTTTTTGCATACGTCAAGTACTTATGACTCAATAATATACCACATCCCACATTTGGTTCAAATCGGACCATCGGTTCAGAAAATAGAAATTTTGGGCGGGGGTCAAAAATATTGCTCCTCCCATTACAAAGGCAAATTTTGCTCCACAAACTTCGTTTGAACATTCTTGATTCTACACCTCAAAAGAAGCTCCCTACCAAATATCAAGCCATTATTCCCACTGGTTCATGAGAAGATTTTTATAAAAATTCGAAGCGTTTTCCCCCTCCCCTCCCTATGGGGCTGGATACGTTGATTTAAACAAACACGCAATGCCCCTTCGGGCCAGTCACTCAAAACACTTTCGCTTGAAATGGCCCAGTAGTTTTGGAGGAGAAGACTCAAACACAACTTAACGCGTGACGATAGATGGATGGGCGACGGACAAAAACAATCCCTCACATTGACTTTCAGTCGGGTGGGCAAATTAAGGGGATCTTACTTTCCTGTAGATCTCTTCCAATGACGAAAATTGTCAGCCATGTATCCACAAACCCTCCAATGGCAGCTTATATAAATTCAGCTACCCGTTTTCAGAATCTTGGAATTAAATACCTTACATCGCATTCGGTCAACCCTGGAGTGTGGATATATTTTGAAGATAAGAACAATGAAGTAGGGATGGGATTGGAGATAAGCCGAGGTCACAAAACTGGTACAGCGACTGGCCTCACCAAGAGTTTCAACAAAACCGATAGGTGATAAATACCCCTTGTGCAGCTTCTCTCATGAACTGCTTAGCAGCGTCACTCCAAATAGCAGGAACTGTTAACACCCACTGAATATCTTCACTCATTATCGTGGTCAACCGTCGGCTTATCACTTTCGTCAGATGTTCCCGCAAAAACTTGATAGCAGCAGTAAATACATCCAATGCCAACATTTGCTTTCCATACTCGTCTTCCAACTGTGTTGTCCTGCATAAATTCTGTGAAGAAAAACCATTACATGCTTAAACAGTATTAGCGAGAAGTAACCGATTACGGGTGCCTCTTTCCTTCATACCTAGGGCACATATGCGCACACCACACACGCAGTCATCTATACATGGGTACAGTGAAAGGGGTCATCCGATTTTTGCTTTTTAACGTTTCTTTTCCTAATCTTTCTTTGTGATATCTCGCTATTTAACCCTATGAATATTGCTATTAAAGTACCGAAGTCTTAAAAAGTAAATTGTTCACATAGTATACTTATGACTTTAACCTATTCAGTCTTGTTTTATAGAGCTCAATGAGGTTTGCGAAATAAGTTCAAATGGTATACCTGTGATGTGTCAAGGACCAAGACCACAGAATTGTGGTCTGTAGGCATATTCCTCATTGATACACGTACGTCGCCACACTTCATTGTGGGACCCTTCATTCATGTGAATATGAATATGAGAGAGAGAGAGAGAGAGAGAGAGAGAGAGAGAGAGAGAGAGAGAGAGAGAGAGAGAGAGAGAGAGCTCTATATGCCAGTGGGACAAAGGGCATTCTAGCACTATGGCGACCTTACGTATGCTGTCAATGGGGACTGGAAATTGTCCTAACTGCTAATAATATTCCCACCTCCTACTTAAAAACGAGCCATATTGTAAACACTCCTACTTAAGGCGCTGACTGTTCGAGGCTTCTCTGTCAAGACGAAAACATCCATATTCTTATGACGCAATTGTCAGCCCATGCCGATGACTTCTCCAGTTATCTCATCCAACCAGACCTCGAATTAATCCCCAATCATGTCTTGACCCATTATCTTACGCTTAATCTTATTGATTCAAATTTGTAGTCTACCGTCAAATTGCACTTGCGCGTATCGGTTGCAGTCTTCCGAGTAGACTGGGAAGGGGTCATCACGTAGATTCGAGGTCTTCCTTACTCTCTCCATTCATTCAATAGCTGGGCCATAGGCAGTGGTACCTATGAACAATAATATCCAGTCCACTCCATTTCTGTGTAGTGATTTCTGTGTAATCTTTTTCACTCCCTGGGGGCAACAGGAAGACAGCCAATGTGGCTATGTTGTCTCCCAACAATTTACCAATGTATTCTATTTATGCAAAACTCTTTGTACAAAACTAACTTGTAAATTTGGTATTTTGTTGAATAAACTTCATTTCATTGTCAAATTAGAGTTCGAGAACCAAATCGAGCGAACAGGCTGACACACGCACAGACGCACGGAAGTACGTTCCCAATCGATCAAGGATATGTTTAATAATGTAAAACAAATGCCAAGTTCATGGTCACTGTAATCCCGATCATTATTTATTTATTTATGTTTAAGGTCAAATATTTATGCACAATGGCTAATCATGGCCGTGACAGTTTTATGGATGGAGGAAGCCGGAGTACCCGGAGAGAACCACCGAGCAACGGCGAGGAACTGTCAACTCCCCAACATACTAACTCTATACAGGCAGGGTTAGCATTGGTTGAAGACAAGTGCACCATCGACGTGCGTACGCCTTAGTACACAACGCCACCATGCCCCCACGCGGGCAATGGAGATGAAGTGTCTTGCCCAAGGACACAACGCGGTTGCCGCAGGTGAGATTCGAACCGAGAACCTCTCGGCTTGCAGCCTGCAGCTCTACCTACTCAGCCACCACGCTCCCCAATTCGGATCATTAACAAATCAATAACAAGATGAACAGGGTTTTCTTCTCATCACGCCTTACCTAAAAATCAGATTTGATTTCAATCGGCCAAACGGAATTATAAATATAGAAGGGAAACCAAGTACGTCTACAGACGGAAGTAGAGGCGGACGGAATGACAACCCGACGGACGGAAAACGTAATGGCTACATCGCACCTCTCAAAATTATTCGGGGGGGGGGGGGATAAAATCCAAGACGGTAGGTAGTACGGGCGTTTAACCCTTTGCCCAACGTAACGGCCAAAACCGACCAGCGCTATTCTCAAAAATCGCCCATAAATCATTATTTTTTCATTTTTTGTCTCAAAAACATAGGTTATGACAAACCATTGGAACGAGCTCATCGAGCTCGTTCCAATGTGGGGTCATAATCTATGTTTTGGAGACAAATAATGAAAACAATAGTTATTCAAAAAAAATTTTTTTGCATGTGTCGTCTGCTTTTCATGTTAGGTAAAGGGTTTATTGAGATATGCCAGGGTGGCAATCCTGAGAGTAGAATGTCTCGTATGTTTCACCTCCGGTTTGGGGGATCTCATCGGGGGATCTCATGTGACGTCATAGTCACGTGACCCAGTGCCACCATGTTGTGTTGTCATGGTAACCCGCGTGAGTGGCCATCTTGTGACGTCATCTCCATAGTGATACGTGGTGTGAGTGTGCATGCGCAGCGCGTGTTGTTAAGGTGATACGTGTTTCCGTCGTCCATTTTGTATACAGGAGGCCGCCATCTTGGTTTCTATGGTAGCACGTGGTTGCTATGTTACCCAATTTTTCTGCAATAAGACAGGGTATGTTCGGAGGATTGTAGAAGAGTAAATCTAATTACCACAAACAACCCGACAATCCCTCCAAATCACCAAAATCTATCCCAACTTTTACTATTTCGAATTCTTCCAGAATTCTCTGCTTCTATCTATCTATACAATAGTTTACGTCTACCTAAGCATGTTTCTTTGTTCTAGAGTATACTCCAGTAGCGTAGAAGAGCCTATTAGTTGGAACAGTTTTGCTTATTACTATATTTAACTTTTACTATTTCGAATTCTTCCAGAATTCTCTGCTTCTATCTATCTATACAATAGTTTACGTCTACCTAAGCATGTTCCTTTGTTCTAGAGTATATTCCAGTAGCGTAGAAGAGCCTATTAGTTGGAACAGTTTTGCTTATTACTATATTTAGCTATTTCTGGTCTATTCTTGTTAGTTCTGACCCTATTCGAAGTACTCTTGTTGTTTCATATATCTAGATCATTTATAACCAATCAGATTGCTTGATTTCCCATAATCTGTATGCAAAGTTATCTCCCTTCTGTAAAATAAAAGCCTATATCCAATGGCAATAATCCGGGCACCCCAATTTTAGCACCCCTTTTTTGAAAAATATATGACCTTCAGCACCCCTTTTTTGTCATATGTGCTTATGTGAAAAAGCACAATGTACCCTAGCACAAAGGCACATGCTTTATGTGCCGATATGTGTTTATGTGAAAAGGCACAATGTGACACAATGTGCCCTATCACATAGGCACCTACTGGTATTTGAGGATACGTATGGCCTGGTATTGTATTATTTGAGGATACCTATCGAGGATACCTACTGGAGAATCCCTTTTTGTCATATGTGCTTATGTGAAAAGGCACAATGTGACAAAATATGCCCTATCACATAGGCACATACGGGTATTTGAGGAGACCTTTGGCCTGGTATTGTATTATATGAGGATATCTATCGAGGATACCTACTGGAGAATCCCTTTTTGTGATATGTGCTTATGTGAAAAGGCACAATGTGACACAATATGCCATATCACATAGGCACATGCTTTATGTGCCGATATGTGCTTATGTGAAAAGGCACAATGTGACACAATATGCCCTATCACATAGGCACATACGAGTATTTGAGGATACCTATGGCCTGGTATTGTATTATTTGAGGATACCTATCGAGGATACCTACTGGAGAATCCTTTTTTGTTATATGTGCTTATGTGAAAAGGCACAATGTGACACAATATGCCCTATCACATAGGCACATACGGGTATTTGAGGATACCTATGGCCTGGTATTGTATTATTTGAGGATACCTATTCGGAGAATCCCTTTTTTGTCGCATTAGGCTATGTAAAAGCCCTCAGTTGGTCTAATGTATTCTTACCAACCGCTTCCATCTTGTCGCCAAAGCTCCAAGGCCATTACAGGTCTACGGTCTATCTGTCCTATCGTTAGCTTCTACAATAGTCTTGTTCCATTGCGGCCTTGTACCAGTACTATTGGCTTCTGTTATTCTGCCCCATATCTCATCCATTACTTTCTAGCTATACCTATCACAGTCTCGACTATAACATTGATCAAGGTTGAACCAGATTTCCCCTGTATACATATAAGGCATTCCGTAATTGAGATTCCTAGCCGAGTCCGTAAAATTTGAATTCCGTGATTTGACATCAACACACGAGGGTATTTCCCTTCCCTATTGGAAGAATTCAGTTTATTGGGTTGTAGTTGAAAAATTCAGATCACCTTCGTTCTATTTTCATAAAGTTTAAACGTTGTTCAGTCCAAAAGCGTGTTAATATTTATATTAGGTATAAAAAGTTCATTCAAAGAGTTCAAAGGGTTAACATTGGGTTATATTTAAAAAATTCATTCAGTTGAAAACCTTGTTATGGTCAATTCACTTCGATACCTTCATTGGGTCAGTTCTCTTCTATCTGTTATGCTCACTTCGATCTTGGTTGTGTTGGATCTTCGTTCACTTCATTCGATCAGATCAAACTAGTTCGATCAATTCGACTAGTTTGACCTTCTTTAAATCTGTTATGTTCACTTCGATCTTGGTTCTGTTGGATCTTCGTTCTGTACCTTCGTTCTTTTGTAATGGTTGGTTGTATCTGTTCAGGTTCTCGTAATAATAATTGGGTGTTATCAATCCCTTTCCATACCGACGAGTGTTGATGTCATAACACGGAATCCAAATTTTACGGACTCGGCTAGGAATCTCAATTACGGAATGCTTTATATGTATACACTGATTGAACATTTTGAAGGTTTGAGCGAAGGTATAGCTAAGAAGTAGTGGTACAAGTCAATATTAATGGATGGTAGTTTAGTCAATTGTACTGGTACAAGGCCGCAATGGAACAAGACTGCTGTAGAAGCTAATGATAGAACAGATAGACCATAGACCTGTAGTGGCCTTGGAGCTTTGGCGACAAGATGGAAACGGAATCCAGGTTTCTACAATAGGTATCCTCCAACAATACCAGGCCATAGGTATCCTCAATTTAGTATCCTCAAAATGTATCCTCAACTGATACGGAGCCATGTCATAGGTATCCTCAAATACTGAAATGAGTCGTCGAGTCGTTCCAGGAGTCACTCGATCGAGCAATTGCTCGTTGGCTCATTTGCTCGATGGGATTCGAGTCGTTCGAGCAATAGTTGCGAGTCACTCGACATAAGACGGACTCCCACTTACGGAATCCCTTTTTGGAATCCCATTTGTGGAATCCCTTTTTCGAAAACGCCTGTGGCTATGGAATCCCTTTTTTCTGAAATGAGTCGTCGAGTCGTTCGAGGAGTCACTCGATCGAGTAATTGCTCGATAGCTCATTTGCTCGATGGGATTCGAGTCATTCGAGCAATAGTTGCGAGTCACTCGACATAAGACGGAATCCCACTTTTGGAATCCCTTTTTGGAATCCCATTTGTGGAATCCCTTTTTCGAAAACGCCTGTGGCAATGGAATCCCTTTTTTCTGAAATGAGTCGTCGAGTCGTTCGAGGAGTCACTCGATCGAGCAATTGCTCGTTGGCTCATTTGCTGGATGGGATTCGAGTCGTTCGAGAATATGCCTAGTCACTCGATCGAGCAATTACTTTAAAGCTCATTTGCTCGATGGGATTCGAGTTATTCGAGCAATGGTTTATCAGTAACTGCTCGATTGCTAATTGGGTTTGGGAATGTGTTTGATATACACAAGTGAGATAACTGCATTATGGGAAATCAAGCACTGGTAATTATAAGATTTGGACGAGAGAACCAGAGATAGTTTGGACTGGATAAACTGTTAGTGATAGAGAAACATATGCAATAGGCATTAAATGGGATTCTGGGAAAATCAGGCCATGTACTTCTATTCAATAGAACATACCCCCAGGAGATACCTATAGCATAACGTGTTATTTTCATATGCCCAAAATGGGGCTTCACATGTCCGTTTGGGTGGTTTGGTGGAGATTTTGGTGGTCTGTAAGGGTGGTCGGGTATATTTGGGTAATTCTTCGAGAATTCTGGGAGAATTGTAAGTCAAAAAAATACTCTAGTTCAATCGAACACACCCCAGGGGACCCCTTGGTACTATAACACTACGTGCTACTATTATAAGCCAAAAGAATGGCGACCCTAAATAGGGTTCTGAAAGAATTCGAAATAGTACAACTTGACGGGTTGTTTGTGGTAATTCTACGAATCGGGAAATTACTCTTCTACAAAGGAACACACCCCGGTACCCTCTCGGTACTATAGCACTACGTGCTAAGCCGATAAAATGGGAAATCCGTATCAAATAAAGTCAATTTCGGTGATTTGGGATAGATTTTGGTGATTTGGGGGGATTGTCGGGTTGTTTGTGGTAATTAGATTTACTCCGATTCAATCGAACACACCCTCCAAACATACCCCGTCCTATTGCAGAAAAATTGGGTAACATAGCAACCACGTGCTACCATAGAAACCAAGATGGCGGCCTCCAGTATACAAAATGGACGACGGAAACACGTATCACCCTAACAACACGCGTCCACGCGGGTTACCATGACAACACAACATGGCGGCACTGGGTCACGTGACATGACGTCACTTCCGGGGTCCTGCAACTATGGCCCCAAAACCACATTACATACTACTCCCGAGGGCGGCTTTTTCTGTCCCGAAAGTGTCGTTAAACTCCAATAAAAACAAACAAAATAAAAAAAAATCAAACTCATACTGAAACGCTCTACCATTCCATTCGGGCCATGTTATGACGCCATTACCAAGTTAATATGATGCGTGGGGTGAACAGAAAATTTAAGAAAACATTTCTTCACCTGTCCCTCTCAGCAAAAAAATAAACGAATTCCTTAATTCAAATTGTTCTGTTTGGTGCTCCACCACTAAGTAGATACTTAAATAATATGCTTCAAAAGAACTAATTAAACCTGAACCTCCTCTCCCACGTAATGATTATGCGAGTCCTCCGTATACAGTGTTTTCTAGTGCACCTCACATTTTTTTCAACGAATAAACGCTCGGTCTTTTCCTTAATGTTTGAAAGTGACCCCCACCCTTTCAGCTTTCTGATCCTCCCACATAGAAAATAATACTTTCTGGGGGTTATCGAAATAAATAATAATCAATAATATTGTTTGTAAATTATAAAAGTGTGGTTAGGATTTACGTTATTTGATTTTTTCGCCAGATATTTCACCCATCAATATTCACCTGATTTGAAAATAAAAATATTCAGAACTGTTTATTTTAAAGGTACTCAATTGGTTATTCAAAAGAGAGAACGATTATACAACATTGTGTTGTATATTGTTTTTTTATTTGTTTGTTTTTTTTTTTGTCTTTTTTTCATTCTGCTTTTACTCGATTTTCTAGTCTCTCTCTCTCTCTCTTCTCTCTTTCTTTCTCTCTCTCTCTCTCTCTCTCTTGAGTTAACTTCTTTTGTGTATAATGTTTACATATTGTTATATCTTGTTCTGCCTTTTGTAATCTATTAGTCTTTGTACCGGAGCGGGGGGTTTTCTACAGCTGTCAGCACTTGTCCTCCAATCCTGCTTTGCATTGTTGAATGGCAAATAAAAATATATTTAATCTAGAACGATTATACGCAAACATTTACAAATGATAAACTCTCACTCAAAGGTAATAATCTGATTTCCTAAACTCACGTGTAACTCTTGGAGGTATCTTAAGCCATTGCACAATCAACTGACCTTGACTCTGGTCTGAATATTTAAGAAGATAAACACTTAATTCATAGTATAATAGGAAATCTTGTTTGTGGTTACACATCCTCATACGGGTTTTTTGGTGGATACTGCAATCGACGTTTTTTCGTTTTCAGATTTAGGGGTCGTCCAACATAACTTAAGGCATTTTTTGAAAATTTCCTCAATGCTCTAAATTCGAATTAAAGCGGTGAAAAACGACATATTGTATACCAAAATAATAACAAAAGTATACAAAACCCGCATTTATCCACTTTTTCAAAATTTGTTTTTACTTTTTTGCTTTTGATGACAAAGAAATTACCAGACTCATAAGTAACCGCCAGGTTTAACAAAGCATAGATCGGTAATTCGGTAATTTGAATGTCTGAGTTGTAAATAAAAGACTCCACACTCCATACTCGGAGAAAGCATATTTATCATTCCATCACCAACGTGGTGAGAACGCTCAGGGGGAAATGGATGACCGCAAACGCTTGATTCTGTTCGGGAGACATGTTTATTATGATCACGTGGGTTTTGAGCAAAGTTGGGAAATGATTTGATTTCCCGAGATCTGAAATCTTCAAACATTTCACTGCTGTTTTTGAATCTGGGAGGCGATGTAATGTACAACTTACGACACATTCATAGGAAAATATTCAACTAACAATGTGATAATTACGAGATACAGTCCTTAGTAGCGCTGTTGAGTTCAGAAACTGTACAATGTGACGCAAGTGTCCGCAAGGTATTAATACGCAACCGATTCGAACTACTATTATTTGGTTGGTGACGATGATCAAAACATAAAAGTGGAAAATTATATTTGAAAACAAAAATATATTCACATCAACATACATTACAGTCCTCACAATTGTATATTTACGAAAAAATAATTTTACTGTCGCCGATCTTTTTTAGTGATTAAAGAAAGCTTGATGAAGTCTGCTACGAAAAAAGAAGACCAATGTCAAGGAGAATTATCAGAAAGGTTCCTTCCTGTTCACGAAATAGAGCGAAATGTACCATCGTAAATTTAAATATTTCCCTCGCTCAACCGCATTGTGTATAAGACGGATCAACGTCTATTTTGAGCGCTGTTTGAACCAAAAGGTTGCGAAAATCTATGTGTGTTGACACTCTGTGAACAGAAATAGAAATATCCGCTAGGCGGACAAAATTCACATGAATTACCGAAATGAGACCACAACGTATCATAAATGTTTAGAAAAATGATTTTAATAACCAACACAATTCCGATATTGTTCAGGCCGGTCATTTCGAGAAAATGGGATTATATGGCTCAAGAGTGATTCTGTAAGTGGGATGCCGGGAAACATGGATGATTTTATCGAATGAGCCAAAGAGCCATGAGAGAAATTGCTCAATGCCCAATTGAGAAACATAGATCACTATTTCATCAAATGAGCTACAAAGCGGTGACTGGAATGCCACGATCATGTTCAACACATTTTCTACAAATAACACGGGAAATTTTGAGAAGCTGGAATTTTCGACCAACCGTGCGAGCAATGCGAAATTATCATGTTTTTCGGGAAATTTTATTTTCGACTTCATTTTTACGCACAACCTATCGAAAATTTGGGAATATCGTCTCAAAACCATATCTAAAATGACAGTACAGTCAAACTCACAACCGTTACGACCGAATTCTGAAGTGATGTCATGGATGTGTGTGTGGGGGGGGGGGGGGGGGGGGGGGGTCATAGGGACCTAAATAAAAATTAGCCGAATTTTTTTGCACTTATAGTATGTTGTGGAGCTAACGAAATTAGAAGATAGCTGTTTTCTAGTTTCTCGATTTACCTCCATGGAATGGAGCTAACGAATTTACTTCCATGGAGTGGAGCTAACGAATTTAGAAGATAGCTGTTTTCAAGTTTCTCGATTTACCTCCATTATTGACGTTTCTTCGTCACTTCAAATTTAGCCTGTTGCATGCATGGATTTCTTTCTACCACGATTTTCAGCTACTTCCTCTTGACATAGGATCACTAAATTTGAAACACACATATAGACACTTATTTCATCTAGAGTTCAAATTTCGGCCCCTGATGCGTCCAATGCGATCTCCATTTTATTATCTTTTATTACTTTCCAAAGTTTGATTTACTGGGATTTCCGGGACTGATTATAAACGATAACTTCACAAGTGAATTATGCAATCAACAATTGGTCATGTATCCGTGCGCGCAAACGAAGACGCTTTGCCGTGAGTGTAATGGGGACTTCATTGTTTTTTGTTTTTCAACCCTGTACCTAACATGAAAAGCAGACGACTCTTGCAAAAAAAAAAAAATTCTTGAATAACTATTATTTTCTTTTTTTGTCTCAAAAACATAGGTTATGACCCCCTCGTTGGAACGAGTTGGACGAGCTCGTTCCAATGAAGGGTCACAACTTATGTTTTAGAGACAAAAAATGAAAAAATAAATAAAATTGGAGATTTTTGAGAATAGCGCTGGCCGGCTTTGGCCGTTACATTAGGTAAAGGGTTAAATAGTATAATTATCGTTAATAATGAAAAGTAATAAACAGAGTAATCGCTTGACTGGAGTGGTTACGTGAAATAATTCATTCGAGGCGAGCGACTATATTGCAAAACACACGTGCGCATTTCTGAAATATACACCTACTATGTTGTTGAGCTCGGAAAATAGGAGATGGCAAGTGTTTTTGTTTTGTTTTTCGATTTAGCGTCATTTTTTTACTTGAAGTTTAGCCCATTTCTGACCTTTTACATACAAAGCGAAACTTGGTTATAAACGTACCTCCGTACTTATAAAAGACACAGCTTTGAAACTTAACACATTTTTACACTTCTTTGAATTAGTGTTAAGCTTCATTACTTTGGTAAATTTCAATGAGCCATGTGAGCGATGCGAATTTATCACGTTTTTCAAAACTTTTTATTTTCAACTCATTTTCACGCACATCCCTTCGAGAATTTGGGAATATCATCTCCAGCAAAAATATTTCTAAAAACCTTTCAATACAATCAAATTGCCAGCCGTTATGGCCGAATTCTGAGGTGTCATCATCTGTGGTCATAGGGTCAAAAATTAAAATCAATCGGATTTTGCTGCTTTTATATACACTACTCAAAGTTTGCTAAGCACCAAATATTTGACAATTTGCTTGTGACATATTTGCGTTATTTTTGGTGTATATGATTGAGGAATGTATTGAGATGATCCCCAGTGTTTACACTAGCTCTCTCGACAGGCAGACTATTCGTGACAGTCATGGAAATCATGTACCCCTTGATTTTCATGATGTTTTCGTGAGTAGTATAGCAGGAGGTTTTCATCCCTCATTACCCGGAGCTTTGGGGGAGCAGCTAGTGCTAAATTCCCATAGGAACCGGAGCTGTTTGGGGGAGCAACTTTGGGGGAGCAAAAGTACTGCTCCTTGAAGCTAGATCCGACAAGTGGTGTACCTACCGCATATAGAGTATGCCATGGTATGTATAGTGATATATGTACGCATGGGGGCTATAGGTATATATTATGGGTAAGTGGTGGAAAGATGATGGGAAAATTGGGTTTTCTTGAAAGTTTTTCCCGCGAAACGATTGACGTTGCTGTTGACGTCGTGACGTCATGATACGCGCGCGACGTCATAGAGATGCTGACCGCTGTTATTGTCCAGTATACAATATGACATAACGTAATTCGGGTCAGGGGTGTCGGACTTAACGTAGGGGGGGGGGGGGGGCGTGTGATATAGTATTGGTGGTATATATCCATGTTGGTATACTATTAGCCCTTGGGTCTTCATATTATGCTATGTCTGCTATAGCTAGGTCAAGCAGTATTGTGTGTGTGGGGGGTGGGTGGGGGGGGAGGGGGTGGGTAATGCATGGTCGGCCAGTGCTGTATTGCGAGATAGTCCTTGGTGGTTTAAATTGGACGGAAAAGGATGAATGGTCTGTTGCCCAATTACCCCCTTAGTACTATTGACCTACCGAATCCTTTGTATTATCCTATGGCTGGTATTGGTAGTTCGTAATGCTAGGTCAGGCAGTAGTACTATAATCGTTTGTTTAGAAGTGGGGTATAGGATGCATTGTATATACCGCTGTAGGACCCCTGTTAGTCCTCGGTGTTATTAACAAACCGATTGCTTTGTATTAGTCTATGATTGGTATAGGTATTACGTTATAGCAGGTCAAGTGGAATTTTGGCGTGGGGTGAGGGTAATGTCTGGCCGTATAGAACAACAGTATAGTATGGACGATATATACCTCTGTGGGCCCCTGCAGGTCCCATGTTAGCCCTTAGTACTATTAATCCATCTGATGCTTCATGTTATCCCATGACTGGTATAGGTAGCATGCAATGCTAGGCATAGTGGTATTGTGGGTAGGGGTACTGCCTGGTAGTTTAGAACGTACTGTAGTATGGGCGGTATATACACCTATAGGCTCCCTGTTAGTGCTTGGTACTATTAACCAACCGATTGCTTTGTTTTATTATATGGCTGGTATATGTAGTACGTTATGGTAGACCTAGTGATTTGTGGGGGTGGGGGTAATGCTTGGTAGTTTAGAACAGTGGTATAACATAGGCTGTACATATCCCAGTAGGTCTCTTGCTGGTCCTTGGTACCACTGATCCTCCAGGTGCTTCATATTATTGAGCGGTATTCTGGGGTGGGGTCACTGCCTGGTAATACAGAACGGCAACAGAGTATGGTTGGTATATTTCCCTGTAGGTCCCATCCTAACCGTTGATAGTATTAACCTACCAAATGCTTTGTATCATCCTGTTACTGGTAAGGTGGTACGTAATACCAGTAGTTCCTACCCTATTCCGAGTACTCTTGTTGTTTCATTTATCTAGATCATTTATATAAATTATAATTAACCAATTAGATTGCTTGATTTCCCATAATCTGTATGCAGAGTTATCTCCCTTCTGTATAATAAAAGCCTATCCCTCCCCCCTCATTTTAGAAAAAAGGGGTGCCGAAGGCCATATGTTTTCCAAAAAGGGGTGCCGAAATTGGGGGTGCCTTCTGGAGAATCCCTTTTTTCTGAAATGAGGATAAGAGTCGTAGTAAAAATCCCTCAGTGAGGTATAATTTACAACGACTCTTATCCTCATTTCAGAAAAAAGGGGTGCCGAAGGCCATATATTTTTCAAAGAAGGGGTGTCGTAATTGGGGTGCCGGGGATATTGCTATTGGATATAGGCTTTTATTATACAGAAGGGAGATAACTCTGCATACAGATTATGGGAAATCAAGCAATCTAATTGGTTAATTATAATTTATATAAATGATCTAGATAAATGAAACAACAAGAGTACCCGGAATAGGGTAGGAACTACCTATACCAATCATATACTAATACAAAGCAATCGGTTGGTTAATAACACCGATGACTAACAGGGGACCTACAGCGGTATGTACAATGCATCCTATACCCCACGTCTAAACAAACGATTATAGTACTGCCTGACCTAGCATTACGAACTACCAATACCAGCCATAGGATAATACAAAGGATTCGGTAGGTTAATAGTACTAAGGGGGTAATTGGCCAACAGACCATTCATCCTATACTGTCCAATTTAAATCACCAAGGACTATCTCGCAATACCGCACTGCCCGACAATGCATTACCACCCCCCCCCCACCCCACACACACACACACACAATACTGCTTGAGCTAGCTATAGCAGACATAGCATAATATGAAGACCCAAGGGCTAATAGTATACCAACATGGATGTATACCACCACTACTATATCACCCCCTCCCCCTACGTTAGACGTCACTTCGTCAATAGCAACGCCAACTGTTTCGCCGGGAAAACTTTCAAGAAAACCCAATTTTCCCATCATCTTTCCCCCCAAACGGCTCCGGTTCCTATGGGAATTTAGCACTACCTGCTCCCTCAAAGCTCCGGGTAATAAGGGACGAAAACCTCGTGCTATACTACTTTCGTGTACTGTCTACATGTCCAGTACATAACATGTGTTGGGTATTCAATCTTCATTTCAACACAAACCCTTGTGATTTAATGATTGAATATGGCAAATGCAAATGTAAGAAGACATTTGTCTGAAGCAGAAATGTGGGGGGGGGGGGGGGCTGCAGGGATGGTGGGGCAATGGGCTACCCATCGTCAGGTTGGTGAAGCAATTGGTGTGCACCATACGGTGATCACCAGAGCCTAGGCATGATTTCAGCAGTATGGCACACCAGAAAGACGGCATGGTGGTGGCAGAGACAGGGCAACATCTGCAGCTGAAGACCGGTTTTCGATCATTCAGGCCCGTTGGAACCGCTTTGCCACAGCAACCCAGCTTCGCAGTGACCTTCAGAATGCGTCCGGGGTAAATGTTTCGACGCAGACTATCCGGGCAAGGTTGCACAAGGTAGTCTCCGACCGAGAAGACCATGTATTCGCATTCCGCTGTCCCAGAACCACCGTCCGGCACGATATGAATGGGCCATGGACCACGTTGGATGGACCAGAGAAGATTGGCGACCTGTCCTTTTTACAGATGAGTCAAGGTACTGCCTAGAACACACAGATAGGCGTTCTAGGGTATGGAGAAGACCAGGAGAGCGATTCCATGCAGCCAACATTGATGAGCATGACCGCTATGGTGGAGGGTCAATCATGGTCTGGGGTGGCATCAGCTGGTTTGGACGTACAGAGCTCTGTGTCCTTGAACGTGGTACATTGACTGCACAACGGTATATTGATGAGATCCTGGATGTCCACGTCAGATTGTATGCAGGTGCGTTGGGTGATAGATTCATTCTGATGGACGATAGTGCCAGTTGTCATGTTGCCCATGCTGTCGGGGAGTACCGACAGAGGGAGGGGATTGAGCGTATGGACTGGCCAGCAAGATCCTCTGACCTCAATCCAATCGAACATGTCTGGAATGAGTTGCAGCTTGCAATTTCAGCCCGTCCAGTCCAGCCAAGAAGTGTCCAGGAGCTTGGTGCCATGCTGGTCCAAGAATGGAACAACATCCAACAATTCGCTCCGTCAACTTTTTTGTCAAATTGAAAAAATTTCTCTTTTACCAATAATATCCATTTTCCATGGTTATCGTATTCAAAAGCGGAAAAATAATTTCAAACACACATAAAATCTTAATTTCTGTACTTAAATCATTAGAGATATAATTAAATAAAAAATATATACAGTTTTCATCACAATATTTCAACTAAAACGAAAAACAGGTAGTTGGATATACGTGGTGCTTAGCAAACTTTGAGTAGTATATAAGGGCCAAAATTAAGGAACTTTAACGTTTTTTTCTACGAATGACCATTCAAGAGAGTCAAAGGCTTTTTCGAAATCTAACAAAAGTTCGAGCAATATTTTCTTTCTCACATTTTTCTATCAGGTCAAATGGAACATCTAGTGGACTCTCACAGGTGTCTCCCTTTCATAAACCCAAGCTGAGTTTCTGAAATTAGTTTATTGTAAGACCATGTTAAGACGATTTGCTGTAGCCTTTGAAGCAATTTTTGTATCATCATTAATAAGTGAGATAGGTCGCCAGTTTGTTTTTTTTTATAAATTCCTTTGGTTTGTTTTGCTTCGGAATACAGGTAAGTTCGTTGTGGTTTAGACAACTGTTTAACAGTGCATTCATAATTTAGAGAACTGACCAGGAAGGTGCCAATATCTTTCCAAATGAATTTATAAAACTCTACGGTAAAACTATCGGACCCAGGCGTTTTATTATTTTTCATTGATTTCAAGGCTTTTAAAATTCAGAGCTCGTTAGATGATCATTCAATGAATTACTTTCCTCTTCATCAAAAACTGTAAAAAGGGATTAGTTTTATCAAAAAGGGGTTATTGTCGTCGGAAAGACTTGCTGGGTTTAATTTTGGGGAATACAGATTTTCAAAAAAACAGCTTTTGTTCGTATATTTAAAATAAAGTTTCGGCGATATTACCATTAGAAGTTACCAGTTTGGGTATTAATTATTCAGTGTAACGTCTTTTTTCCAGGTCACAAAAAAATATTTGGTTAGTTTTCTTCTTCAACATTCCATTTTGCCTTTGGTCTTAAAATTGCACCTTTAATTTTTTTTATTTCTGATAGCTTGGAATTCAGTGTCGAGGGACGCAATTTCGGGACTTACTGACAAATCGTCTTCATCCAGCTAAAAGTTTAAAATCTGTAGTCTCTCCTCAGTTTCCGCCAAACGTTTGTCAGTTCTTCGTTTTACATAGGATGGGATTCAATGTTTTTTCCTCTAATCGTTAGTTTTTGAGTTTCCCAAAATAGCTGGTCATAAATGGTGAATGACTGTTGACAATTATTATTATTATTATTATTATTATTATTATTATTATTATTATTATTATTATTATATATTTATATATATTATTATTATTATTAACAGCAGCAGCAATAGTAGTAGTTGCAGTTGTAGAAGTTGTTATTGTTGTCTCAATGCTGTTGCGTGCAGCCAATCCATGAAAAAAGCTAGAGTCGAGGGCCATTGTCCAGCAGATGTGAGGTATTATTGCGTCGGTGGATAAAGCAGGGCTTTTAGAGATTCCCGCCTAGTATTTATTATCTTAGTTTTTTAAGAGTACAGGTGGCGGAAGTATACGTACGTTGTCTATTCTGAGAAGTTTAAAGTGTTGAAAAAAGAAAATGTCTGACGAGCAAAAATTTCTCTGCTTGCACTGGTCACATCGTCACGCCGTCACTTTGAAGTTTAGCCTGTTTTTCCTGATTCCAGCTGCACTCTGTTTATTGACGACAAGTCAATAAACTTTCCATATATTTTTATGTCTATTTGCAGTGTGCTGTTTCATTTTTTTTTCATTTAAAATTGACTTACCCGATGCCGACGATGCCAATTTTACGTTTTTTATACCTTTTATTTTCAACCCCATTTTGAGCCTCAGCCTTTCAAAATTTTGGGAATATAATCCCACCAAAAATCATATTTAACCCTTTACCCAACGTAACGGCCAAAACCGGCCAGCGCTATTTCCCAGAATTAATTTTCATAATTTTTTCAGTTTTTGTCTCAAAAACACAGGCTTTGACCCCTCTTTGGAACGAGCTCGTCTAGCTTGTTCCAAACAGGGGTCATAACCTAGGTTTTTTGAGACAAAAAATTAGTTATTCAAGAATTTTGTTTGCAAGTGTCGTCTGCTTTTCATGTTATGTAAAGGGTTAAAAATATGGGGTGCCGCCCCAGAAGATTCCTAGCTATTATATTCGAACTCTGGGTTGACGGCAAAGCGGATAAAAGGGTCAAAAATTAACATACGTCTGATTTTTTATTATTTTAGAAAAGTGTTTGTATGTTATAGATCTAGCTAAAAAAAATTATGAGATTTTTTTGTTTGTTTGTTTTTCTATTTGACGCCATTTTGACGTTTTTACGTCACCTTTGAGATTTGGCTTGTTTTCCACATTCTTCATTAAAAGCCCAACGCTCGTGATTCCATTTGAGCCCTGTTTATAGGAGATACAGTTATGAAACTTTCCACACATATTTATGAATATTTGCAGTTATGCAGTTTCATTTTTTTTCTTTTAAAATTGTCATACCCGATGCTAAGGATGCCAATTTTACGTATTTGTCTATACCTTATATTTTCAACCTCATTTTGAGCCTTCACCTTTCGAAATTTTGCAAATATAATCTCCTCCAAACACATACCTAAAAATGTGGTGCCGTCCTATCAATTTCCCAACTATTATGGTCGAACTCTGGGGTAACGTCATAGAGGGTCATAAGGGTTTAAAAAGAAATACGTCGGATTTTTTGGAAGTGATAGTATGTTGTAGTGCGAAAAAAATGAGGGAATAGTTGCTTTTTAGTTTTTCGATTTATTGCCATTTTTGAAGTTTTTACGTCGCTTCAAACTTTCATCATTGTTTACATGCTTACCAAACCTGTAAGATTTTAAGGGTTAAAAACTTTTTCAGGAGTTCTAAATGCTATGATCGTGCTGGGGAGATTTTCTACAAATAACACTGAAAATATTGAGATGTCGCTTCCACAAATTTGGCCACAGTTTATTGTCAAAGAACGAGACTGTTATTCCGGTGTCATATTCGCTCGGCTTTCGGGCAGTATGGGGCGACATGGGCGCGTTATTCAGGGGCTTTGTACGATAAAAAGGCAGCATATACGCCTTATCCTTGTTGGTGGGCCCATTCGGCGATGGTCGTGTTTCGTTGGGCGACTTCTGAAAATTAGCATGCGATTTCAAAATAATCTAGTATGACCTACTTTCGTTTGGTTTGTGGAAATTCTTTGTTTCAGTGCCCACGTTAGTTTACATTGTGGTGCTATTAACTCTCAACCCACTGAGTATTTTCAAGCTATTTTTCATCAAATATAGTCATGGCTGCTGTGCAGCAGCCATGACTATATTTGATGAAAAATTAATCCAAATGTAAGATAAGAAATCAGTGGTGAAAAATTCCATTCAATTTGCAGGGTGAAAAATTTTATTATACGTGCCCAAATTATACCTATTTCGGTGACAAGAAAAACCCTGTGCTGGCCAGGAATATCCTTCAGCAGCATGCAAAGAGTTAAATAGTGTTGTCAAAACTGCGATCGTACCAATCGAAACGCCCACCGCTGCATGCAAAGTGGCTGTGATAACTACACCGACAAAGTATTCAACGGTCAAGTCATCGCTCTGTTTGATGTGCAGTGTACAAACCGATGTTGACTGTCAGGTCATTTTGATTGTCATGCATATTTTTCCTTGGGTGGGGGGGGGGGGGGGGGGTGATGGATGGGGTCCTGGGGTGTTTTTCGCCAGGAAAAATTTTAAAAGGTTTTATCAAATCGAATCTTAATGTTAACAAATCTACAAATACCAACCGGTAGCAGTTAGTCCAAGAACGACCGCTCACTTTCCGATAGACGATACAGCATGACGTTTAACGATATAAGGAACACAAAAATTCTGATAGGTTTGAAAAAGGAAGAGAGTAGAAAAGTATAACTGTGATCAAACTCTGACAATAAGCAAATACTGGAAGCTGGGTCCGATGGGCATTTCAAGGTTATTAAGTTCAAGACAGGAATACGAGTCGATCATTTCCGGTCATCCGGCTTCAAGCCTGTCGAGACCCGGCAGGACACGCAACGCAGATCAGATCATGTTTTTCGTTCTTTTATCACATGAGCTGACACTTTTTGCGACCAGAAGGATATGCTTCAAAATCCGTATAATGGCCGGGGGGGGGGGGGGGGAGGTACCTTTAACCCTCTTTTATTTTTTTGCAACTCAGTTTTGTTACATGCACTGAGACTAAGGGACAACACACTGACCTTCGTATTTCCATAAACGTTTTCTCGAGGAGGCCCCCGGACCCTCCCGACGGACCCTTCCGAACCCCCAACTCGCCGCAACACGCGGCCGATGATGCTCCGCATCATGCTCCATTATTCAAACGTCGCGCCACCAAACTCAGAATCCTGGATCCGCCACTGGGTTATGCACCAGCAATCAAAAACATTCCAAAAATGATCCAAGCTCTTTCGACGCGAAATGACCCTAGATGTCGAAGGTGCCATTAAAGTCCAATAAAAATAAATAAAGATCCCAGCGCTACGCAGTTGGATGTATTTTAGCGAAACTTGAATCCTAACCTCGGTCGTTTGTGTACTTTTCGTACGCTATGCTCGGCTCGAAAGATACGACCTTTGAGTTTTGAACTTTTGTTTCAATATAATTATATTATTGCTTCCTTCAAAATATCAACGTCAGTGGGATCTTTTTTGGGGCGGGTGCCCTGCAAAAGAGTGCATTATTTCAACGGCGCCACACGGAGATATATCTTCCTTTGAATGGGATAATGTGCCATTTGCAATGCTTTAGTCTTATTCCACCCAAGGGGAAATATAGAATTTATGCATCTTTTGTTCGGTGATAAATGGAATCTTAAACTCGTCCTCAGTTTAATGTGATATTTCCGAAATTCCACCAGTAATTGGACACCGTGGTCCCGATACAGACCTAATCGATAGAAATACATATTTATTTATTTATTGTTAAAAGCGAGAGATTAAGTTCATAACAGTCGAATCCACTAAATTTTTATCATTGTTTGCCTTTTCAGATAAACTAATTTACAGAAATGGTAGGGCCCTGCGAATCACACATCTTCGATTCGAATCGAATCGAATCTCGAATGGAATGTTGGGCGTTTTGAAGATGACCGATAAGGGGAGGGGGACTGCAAACCTGATTGTTCCGACTGTGATGGCCGAAGTCCCGACTGATAAAATATTCCAGCTACATCATCAAGGCATGCCTTCCCAGAAGGCAAGCCTTGATGATGTAGTTGGAATATTACCCAGAAACTTGTGCGAGACATTCCAGCACAAAGCACTGTACAGGACTAGCCGCAAGCAACGGCTCATCGTCAACATTGTTTGCAACTTGAACTTTGTTTTCAACAGAGGTAGATACTTGTGAGGCTGGAATTAGCACGGGAGGTGACATTATCAGATGCTTCTTATGTCAATATAGATGAAATTACACTATGTCTTTATTTGCAGCAATATTTACGTAAAATTCCTTCTGAACTATACGTTTTGTGAGACGACGACAATAGAGCTGCAGTATTTTTGTTTGCTCAAATCAGCCTTTTATACTTACACGGTTAAACATAGTTACATATATTACTTTATCGTTCTCTTGCTAAAAGTCAGAAAAGGAGTTGCCTGAAAGAATCGGGGAAGCCTTTTCAGGTTGGTTTAAATGTGAAAACGTTCTGGACATCTTATTTTTATAAAGTCTGCCGGCCTATATTCGGCGACATCGTGATCGAGATTAATTTGGTTCCTTTGCCTCAGAATATGTCTAGTAGCAGAGGGGTAATGGTTTGTGAAACAAACTTTGGTGACTATATGTTATAGCCACTTATTATGAAAACAAAACTGATATGACTTTGGTTAGTAACCATAAGCAATTAGTATTTTCTAAAATTATTTTGATTTAAAGAAGGCAGATCTTTAGTTGGGCTGATAGCTTATTTGCACTGATTGACATTGAAAATATCTATCAACATGTTTACAGGTATTGTTACACAGAATGTATTTTTAACTCACTGATTGTTTGTTTGGGTCACACGTCTTTACTTGAACTAAAACAGAATCATCTAGAAACTTAATGAGGTGATTTAATACTAAAATAAAACTGGGGACATTATTTCTCATTCTAGAACTTTCTATTTGAAGACTATATAATAACCTCTGTGTCAACAGACTTCTGACTCATTCATCTCATACAACAGTGAGAAGTGATTTGATGATACATTCAGTATTCATTGAACATTGGAGATTATTATTACAGGTAATACAGGACAGTGCATTATTATTAGATAGCAACTGAGCTGAAGGGAATTTATTCGTCTTGTGTGAACGAGGATTTACTCTTGTGAAAAAACAGGATTCAACGGAATCCTTTTCAAACACCACGTGGCGCCAATACTTATTGGATATTAATTCCATTTGAATTTCGATGAGTGCTTTATTGGAATTTATTGGAGGCTACACCATTTTGAGTGAACACTTCTTTATATATAGTTTATTAGATACTGTTTTGGCAGACAAATTCTTGGACATTAAAATACCAGCTAGAAAGTTTCTTCGTCACTGGTTTACAAATAGTGCAATAGATTTTGTATCATTTTCATTTCAAATTATTTTTGTTATTAAAATTTAGAATTGATAAATTCAAGTTAGACTTGTGGATTCTCAGATTTCTTTCTGTTGCCGTTATTGTCATTACACACCGTAACACTCCACTACACTACATACATACCCCTGTACTGTGTAAGGTCATCTTAAATTGCCGGAAGTAGAACCAGTTTCCGTGCTGGTTACTTTCAGTCAGTGATGCATATTTTTCTTCGGCGGTAAATCCGAAAGAATGGAATCTTTTGTTTGGGTCGAAGAGAACAGTCGTTGGTGATTTCGGGGAGATACGATACCCATCATTCCAGCTGTTGGTTATGATGAGAGGAGGGTCTCGTTCAAGATCTGCCTTGAAACCATAAGCGTATCCGGAAAATGTGGTCCCAAAATCAATGGCAGCGGTAATAATTCTCTTTGTGTTATTTCCAGAACTGGAAGAGCTGTTCGAGCAAGCAGATTCTGCCATAACTGAAACAAAATTGTTAATATTTGGATCATTCATCGAAACTTCTATGAGTTTATATAATGTTAAGGGAAATGTAAACAGATACAATATGGGGAAAATCATCAAATAGCTCACTTGGCAAAGAGGGTTATTAATTCAAGTTTCTGAGATGTATTTTTAGGTTATTTCATTCTATACAATAAATAATGTATCTCAAGAGCTACAGTTATGTTTTTAACAATTTAAATATTTAATAAATTCATTTTAAAACATAATTTTTGTCTAGGCACTTTCCAGGACGACAGTTTTTTTTTACAATTTCGATCCGGAAAAATACGCGATTGAACGTCGATTCTTAGGTAAATGACGAATTGTTCGATCGAGGTGAATTTAAAAATTGGCTCAGAAAAAAACAGAGTGGTCCAGAAAAAACACTCGATCCGGGACTCGATCTAACGTGGATTTTCCACGGTGGAAGAGATGAACGGTTCGATCGAGGTTGAATTCGCAGATCGATCGGTAAAAAATACTCGAGTTTAATCACTCGAGAAAAAAATTAGCTCTCTGACGATCTGGTGGGGAACGGGGGATCGCGATTGAAAAAAAGTTTGTTTGTGTGTGTGTGTGTGTGTGTGTAGGTGTGTGTGTGCGTGTGTGTGTGATTCACATATATGTGGACTGGCAGACATTATGCCACCCGAGGATTTGGGAAATATTACCCAGTAGATGAGAACTGGATGTAAAGTGAAACAGTCCCATCGTGGGAAGAGGTGGGATCGACCTGGCTGCTATAACTGGTTTTGTATTGATTTACACCAATGTGTTGGTAAAGGCAAATAAAGAAGATGATGATGAATACGGGAAATATAAGAAGAAAAAACAAAAACAAAACATTTTTTTACAATTAATAATTATTATCATTTAGAAAAACAAAACATAAAATTTTATATTTTTAAAAAAAAAATAATCATGAAATCGAGAGAACCGGAAAAAAATCTGCGTTAAAATTGAAGAGGGTCGAACGCTATCTCATGACCCTATCGAATTAACAGACGTGGAAAGTAGTGGGTTGACAGATGAATTCGATAAATATGTTCTAACTTTAAAATCGAGCGATACTGATCTGGATTCAATGTACGAATCCCAATACGATTTGTTAACCCTCCTCTCGAAGAATACAGATTTCAATCCAGACAATGTGTTGATGATTTACGGCAGAAGAATGTTTCCCAACGTTTCCTCGGAATTAGTTCACAGATTAAATTTGATCAGTGGAAAACAACTGACGTTTGAGACTGTGAATATTGTGTTCTGATGGGTGTATCAAAAGGGAAGTGACTACAAAATTAATATGCTCGTCGTGGATGTGATGTTGTGTGAAAATCTATCATAGACAGATTTTAATTGCGACTCGAGAAAAAAGCCATTAAGAGTGTGTAAGAATGTCTGCACGTGTTTCGCATTTGTTTGATTATTCTCCCTTGATGCGTGTTGTTATACTATTCAAAGGAATGAATTTCTCCGAACCGTCCATGTTGACAAAGTGTGGATATTTCTCTACTCGTTTTGCCAAATGAATCAGTTTGGAGCCCTTCATATTCCCTAATAATCCATGACAAAGTGAGATTCGCTCGGAAAAAACATGTATCCTCGTTCAATTTTTTTTTTCTAGAAGGAAATGCACAGTAGTAGTACTGACATATCGCTGGATTGAAATTTTATTAATGGAGTGTGAATAATGCACTGTCACAAACTTAGAAAAATGTTTTGCACAATGTAATGAAGTGGGTGTTGACAAAATATATAATCACGTGTTAAACGTTATTCTTCAGTGAACTTGAGTGGATAAAAGTTGAATGAATTTGTCACGATCACTATTACTGTGAGAAAAAGCGACCTGGTTTCTTCTACAGTACACAATTATTTGTATTTGCATTACATAAAATTGAATCACGCTTGAAAACAAATTGATGTTTCGTGTTTCAGAAAAAAAAAAATGAATCTCTCTAGAAAAAAATGGCGTTTCATGTTAAAAAAAATATAATGTATATTAAAATAAGAAGTTTAAAAAATCCACAAATCCATTTTTTTTTACAAAACAAAAAAAACCCCTAAATAATATATATTAAAATAAGAAGTTTAACATAAAAAATGTCAAAAACAAAAACATCCAACGTGGAAAAGTTATATTTCTCTACCGTATCCCAGTTGAAACAGTACTGTAGAAATCTAGGAACTGAAAAGTGCAGCGGTTATAGGACTAAAGGAGAACTGATTAACCTTGTGCTTGCTGAGACTTATGACCAAACACTAGTTAATTTACAAACGAAAGTGCGTCAGTCATCGAATTTGAAAGGTGTCAAACACATGAAGAAACAAGAATGCATCAATCATTTACTCTGTGGGAAGGGGTGGATGAAAGGTCTGTGATGGAGGCAAAAATTCGAATCATGGCGAGAAATGATGAGAAGATGAAACAAACGAAAGTGCGTCAGTCATTGAATTTGAAAGGTGTCAAACACATGAAGAAACAAGAATGCATCGATCATTTACTCTGTGGGAAGGGGTGGACGAAAGGTCTGTGATGGAGGCAAAAATTCGAATCATTGTGAGAAATGATGAGAAGATGAAACAACCTTGACAAACGACTGTGAACAAGAAGAAGACTGTTAAACGAACAGTAAGCCCGCAGGTTTTGAATGAGAATGAAAAAAAAAAATTGAAAAGCGATGCCGTTCGAGATGACGATTCGTTAGAAAAAAATGCTTGCTGAAGTCTTGAGAGCGCTGAAGGAAAACAAGGGACTCGGCGCGATAAAGGGGTTCATGTTTAGTGCGGTGGAGAAATCGTTGATTCCAATTGAACGAGATGTCGCCATTAAAGAATATTTTAAAATTTTCAACGCAATTCCCGGTCTCACAAATCTCGATCCCGAATTGTTCATGGAACGGGCGAAGGGTGGAGTGTTGGATGTATTTCGAAAACATTTAGATAGAGGTCTAAAAATAAAAATGATCTTGCATTGTCTGATGAAAAGGGTCAACGCGAAAACCTGTGAAAGCGTGGTGCAAGATGCATATTTTCAATCTAAAGTGGAGACTGTGTTCAGAGACGATGAATTATCCGATGTTAACAGAGCGATGAAAGCCAAGATGTTGGAATCTATGGCTATTTATCATAAGAATGGAAGTGGTTGGACGTTTGAGAAGATATTGAATCTCGAGGTTCACGTGGACAGACATGATCCTTTATAGAATTGCATCGTTTCCAATATAATAAAAAAGCTTTGGTTAACGTGAAAAATAAAGAGGATAGCGAATGTTTCAAATGGGTGATCACATCGGCCTTGTATCCCGTAGAAGAGCATAGCGATAGAGTTTCCAAGTACGTGGAATCTTGTCAAAATCTCGATTGGACGAGAGTGCCTTTCCCAACGCGATTGGAAGACATCAAGCGTTTCGAAAAGTTAAATCTCGCCGTGGCCGTGAACGTCTTGGGATATGATGGAGACGATAAAAATGGAATAGTCTATCCTCTCAGACTGACTTCGCACAAAGAGAGAGAAAATATTGTTAATATGTTGTTAATTTCCGAGGGTGACAAGCAACGTTGTTGCTGGATTAAAAGTATGAGTAAATTGTTGTGGAAGCAGACTTCTAAACATCATGGCGAGAGATTTTTCTGTCTCAACTGCATGAATTCGTCGTTCCATCGTCAAGAATCGTTGACACAGCATCAGGAATATTGCAACGAAAAGTCAAGCATTGTCCTCGAAATGCCTAAACCTAACACTCACATGAACTTTTACAACTACGAAAGAAGATTGGAACTGCCATTCGACATCTACGCCGATTTCGAATGTTTCACCCGAAAATAAATTCTTGCCAGCCCGACGAGCATAGGAGTTACGCCGAAAAACATCAGAAGCACGTACCTTCGGGCTACTGTTATTATATGAAATGTTCTTTCGACGATTCTAAATCGTCAGGTCCATTCGTTTATAGTAAACGTTCAGATGACGACGACATGGCTAAAACAATTCGTAGAAGCATTAGAATCGAAAATTCAAGAATTATATGAAGAATTTAAAGAAGTCAAAGAAATAATCATCACTCCAGAGCAAAAGCGAGAATTCGACAAAACAACCGAATAATGTCTGTAGACAATCATTCGATGACGAGTCTAAAAATAATTAAAGGTCAGAGATCACGATCATTACATCGGTCAGTTTTTCGTGGCGCTGCTCACAGCAAATGTAATTTAGGATTTCAAGACACTCAATTCTATCTGGTGATATTTCACAATCTCTCGGGATACGACAGTCTCCTACTCGTGAAAAATATGGGTGTCAGTGAGGGGGAGTTGAGCTACATCGCGCAAAGTGACAAAAAATACATTTCATTCACTAAATGGAAGGTCGTCAATAAAAAGAAGAAGGAGAATAAAAAAAGAAGGATGGATCGAGTGAGGAAATAGAGAGTGTCATCCGTAAAGGGAATAAAAAGAAGGAGAATAAAAAGAAGAAGGATGGATCGAGTGAGGAAATAGAGATTCCTATCTGTAAAGAGATACATTTCATCGACAGTTATAAATTCATGTCAGCCAGTCGGGAAAAATTAGTCGACGGTTTGAGTAGGGAGAAATTTAAAATCACGAGTGAACATTTTATCGATCGACGAGAATTGGTGGACGTCATGTTGAGAAAAGGGGTCTACCCTTACGATTACATGAGTGATCTTGAGAAATTCGAGAAAGTCGCTCTACCTTCTAAAGAAGATTTTTATTCAAAATTATACCAGTCTCACATTTCCGACGACGATTACAAACACGCAAAAAGTGTGGAGATTATTCGACATGAAATGCATGAGAGAATATCATGACCTGTATTTGAAAACCAACGTGTTTCTCTTGGCCAACGTGTTTGAAAATTTTCGATCGGTGTATCGCTGACATTACGAACTAGATCCGGCTTGGTATTTCATGGGACCCGGACTCGCTTGGGGTGCTCTCTTAAAGATGACAGAGGTTCAATTGGAATTATTAACAGATGTCGACATGTTGCTCATGTTCGAAAAGGCCATGAGGGGTGGCGTCTCTATGATTTCCACCAGATATGCCAAAGCTAACAATTATCACATAGGAAAAGATTTCGATTTAGAAAAACCGAGTAAATACATACAGTATTGAGATGCTAATAATTTGTTCGGTTGTGCCATGAGTCATCCTTTACCGATCGGAAATTTCAAATGGGTCGAAACGTCGGAAGAAAAACAAAATTGAAGAGAATATCCTTGTATTTTTAAGGTTGATTTGAACTATCCGAAAATGTTACACGATTCACACAACGATTATCCACTGGCTCCCGAACGAATGGAAGTGAGCGGCATCGGAAAACTCGTTCCTAATTTAAATCACAAATGCAAGTATGTGATCTATTGCAAAAATCTGAAATGTTACATCGATCATGGAATGAGATTGATCAACGTGCATCAAATCATTCGATTCGACAAGGAGCCTTGGATGAAAAAATACATCGATCTCAACACGAATTTAACAATGCAGGCCGAGATCGACTTCAAAAAAGATTTCTTCAAACTCATGAACAATTGCGTGTATGGGAAATCTATAAAAAACATTAGGAATAGAACCGACGTTTGACTTCTGAAGAGAGTCTAGAAAATTAATCGCAAAACCCAATTATCAACACAGAATCATATTCGACGAACATCTAGTGGATGTACACATGCAAACGATGCATCTGATGTTCGAGAAAACCAGTTATCTCGGAGTGATCATCTTAGACGTCAGCAAGCAGTTGATGTACGAGTTTCACTACGATTATATCAAATCCAAATTCGGTTTGAAAGCCAAACTATTGTACACCGACATGGACAGTCTGGCTTACGAGATAGAGACTGGAGATGTCTACGAGGAGACAGTGGCAGAAGTGAACGAATGGTTCGACACGTGTAATTATCCCGACGATCACCTGTCTAAGATTCCAAACGGTATCAATAAAAAGGTGTTGGGTAAATTCAAAGATGAGAGCGGTGAAAGACAGATCACCGAATTCGTGGGTTTGAGAACTAAATTGTATGCTTATCTCCTCGACGGCGAAGAGATCAAGAGATGTAAAGGCATTCAAGCATGTGTGGTGAATAAAAACATCACTTTCGACGAGTATAAAGAGTGTCTTTTCGAAGGTTCGACGGTGTATAAAAAGATGACTGCGACACAAAGTGAAAAGCATGAGATGTACACCAAAGAAATCAATAGGACTGAGTTGACAGCCAACGATGATAAGAGAATTATATGCGAGGATAAAATACACACTTTTGCACTTGGACATTATTTCGCGACATTTCAACAACAACAAAATCGAGAGGATGATGAATGGAGTATGACTGAAGACGTCGAAATGTCGTAAGTTTAAAAAAAAATACAGTTTGTAAACTAAAAAAAGGATTAAAAAAAATAATAAACAAAACAAAACATATTTATGAATAAGAAGAAAATAAAACACATATCCATAGAAGGTGTCGTCTTACCCAACGAACCACTATCCAACATTGATCTGTTGAAAGCAGCAAAAGATTTAAAAATCAAACATTTTCGAGGTGTGTTTTCTAGAGATGCTTGCCGAGAAAAAAAGGTGATGATTCGGAATGTGGCATTTTAAATCTGGATGATATCGGAGGTGAGGGCACACATTGGGTCGCGTGGTTTTCGAACGGGAACAATAAAAATTACTTCGATAGCTACAGAATCTCACTGGTGACAGAAATAAGGGACTATTTAACGCCAGTTATTTGCAATACCGAATGAGTGCAAGCACTGGATCGAATGTTTTGCGGTCACCTGTGCCTCTATGTTCTCAAGAGATGGTCAGAAGGGGATCACTTTCAGGATATTGTCAACGATTTACATTACAGGAGGAGGAGCAAGAAAAAATTTGATATAGATAGATATATAAATAAAGAATATATAAAAAAATAAAACAAAGTTATAATTAAAATAAAAACAAAACAAAATAATATTAAATAATAATAACAAAACAAAACAAAACATGACAGTCAATAAATTTGGTCATGCTGATGATAATGAAGGATCCTCTAGAAAGAAAAGAAGAACTACGGTCGAAGTTGTTGGTGGTGGTGACATTGCCAACATGGATGAATGATACATTTGGAGATACGAACATCGAGGAGAACCTTTAAACTTAAACAATAAGAAAATCTACAATCTTCCCAAACCGATTGATCTGTCAGATGCCATGACTAAAAAATACGTCGATAGAGGAGACGAAACTTTCCGGCAGATGATGAGAGATACTTATGTGAATAAAGACATGACGGACGATCTCGACTTGAAATCTAAATGTTTGGTGAATGTAGCGGATCCCAGAGATTCGACCGATGTCGCCACTAAAAGATATGCGGACGGCGCTCACGGAAGATTCAGTAAACATCTGAGAGATCGCTATGTTCATAAAGTGATGCAGTCTGAATTGAACGCAAATTCTAACAATATAAACAACGTGCCCGTCCCCACGAATCCTAACAATGCAGCGACCAAACAATACGTAGATTTGGAATTGAGAAAGAATAATATCGATGAGTTAGAAATGGAATCGGATCTGGATGCGGGATTCAACAAGATACTGAATCTGTCCCAGATCGACGATGAGGACGAAGACTCGACGGCAGTCAACAAAGGCTACGTGGATTCTGCCCTACAGCTTTCTCAATCCTATCTGAAATCTCAAGTCGACGAATTGTATCTGAACAAAAAATCCGGAGGAACCATGGAGGCCGGCATCAACATGAATGGTTACAATCTATTCAGTCTCGACGACGAACCAGAATTCGCTTTCAGCACGGTCAGCAGACAGTACTTGGACGAAAATACGGTCTGGAGAAAGGGTGATATCATGGAAGGCAAACTGGACATGAGAGAACACGCACTCGCGAATCTGCCGTATCCCACGCACATGTCGGATGTCTGCACTCTGATCTCTATCGTGGAAAAGATAAAATATGCCAGACAATTGATCACCGTCTGGGCCGAGGAGAGTGGCGTGGTAGATGCGGAAAAAGCCGAATGGTCCTTCGGAAATGGAGGTACCGGACCGCTGCATGGTCTGATAGGATATCCCATGCCGATGTGAGGCGATATCATTCAAACGAGTCTGACTTCTACGAACATGGGCAATAGAGCGGTCGTCAATCTTGTGGTGAACGGTGTGGAAATCGACAAGCAGTGCAACATTGAAAAGATGGAGGATCAACACTCGAACACCGGCGTCTTTGGCATGCCTTTCAAGGTGCAAATGAGGAAGAGGATCAATTTCAAGATGAAAACCAATAATCCAGAGGCCGCCACTTCAGTGGTATCTCTGTTGATCGAACTCGATCCTCTGAGCAAACAGTGAGTACAAAAAAATTGAAATAATCACTTTTTTGTGATGTAGAGGAGACAACTCAAAAAAAAAAAAATAATATAATTGGATTTTGAGAGAGAGAATAAATCAATGTCTCAAAATCCAATTATATATATATTTTTGGGGGGTATTTTTATTCAATAAACATTTAATTTTCCACCCATTTGTAATTACAATTTATACATTTAGCAAATACCGTAGTAGGTTCGTCACCCGATCTAGTTTGTTGAGAATGAATCAATATCTGATGATTTTTACATTTTTTACAGGTTACAATCGTACCGTTAATAGTTTCTTCTTTGGGCGATTTCATGAGATCGAATTCTTCCTTTTCCATCAAATGATAATTATAAAAATCTTGACTATTCCGTTCCATTTCGGTTCCACGTTCTTCACGTTCGATTCGAATCCACTCTTTCAAATGTTTCATTTTTATATCGTATGAAGAAAAACAATGCTTTGTAAAAGAATTATTGTGAGATTTTAAGGATTTTATTGAACCTTTCATAATAATTTTTTCTTCTTTTTTTTTTACACGTACATTTAGTATTTTATTTATTACTTTTTTTGATATTTTTTAATTTTTTAAAATTATTATTTCATCGAATGATGGACATTTTTTGTCCGTCCGATTCGAATTCTAACTCTCTATCAGACAGGAGTAAGGTGAATGCCTCGGTTCTCTTTAGCACGTTCCTGTTGAATTGCATTTTGATCTGAATGTCTAAGATGCTACTCTTGAGTCACTTACTCTGTTTACTGATGTCGAATACAAAAAGGGGATACATCGATTTGTATTCGGTGGGAGTGATGTTAGGATTGCAATTCGTCCAGTCAATGATATTTCTTTCTGAAATCCGCGGCGTCACCGTATAGTCTGCAGAAATCATTCTTATCGAAACAGGTGGTGTAATCGATGGCCAGATATCTCGTGGAGTTTAGAAATACCTGCATGTTTCTCAAGTTACAATGATCGAACAGGGAAGGATTTTTCTCTTGAGACCCATCCCTATTGGTTTAAAATGCTACTACGATGAATCACGGTCTTTCCGAAGCAGATTTCATGGTCAATCTCCAATCGAAGTGATTGCTGGATGATGGAATACTAGCTGTGTCACACTGTCTCACTCTAAATCCCACCAGTAATTTACTCTTCGATTCAATGATCTTGTAGAGACGTACTTTCTCCGTGACTGGAGGCAACACGTGCCGAACGAACCAAGATATCTTGTTCAGATGTATCTTACCCGCATCGGTCACGGCAGGCCTCATGATGGCTTCATCGTTTCCTTTTCGAATCAACGTCAGATTGTGTTTGAATCCATAGAGAATCTTATTGTAATCTTCTGCGAATCCGAATATGTGTTTCAAAAGTATCTTGAAAGAAAATGTTCCTCTGGGTCTCGATGTCTTGACGACGTAGTCGAATCTCATGGAGGCACCGGTATTGGATGCACTCATGTCAGCGATGGTGTCTTTCACCCACAATTGATTGAGTCCTTTAAATTTCGAGAAGTCGTCTGGATATGTCAAGAGTCTGTACATCGTGGTGGCTTGTCCGGGATGAAACACGGATTCTATCTCTTGTCCCGAGAGCATGTATTTTATATTACTGAACAGATGCATCATGCCATTATAGGCTAGAGTGACCATGTCGTCGTCGGCATAATCGCTTGTGTCTTTCTTGGTGAGACGTCCCTGTATCACTATGTAACTTCCGCTGGGATGAACGAACAGATCTTGAGTCTCGACATTGATTCTTATTTCACCCGCATTGTTCAAACTGGTTCTAGTCACTGGTTTGTACTCATGAACTTCATATTCTTGAATGTTTTTGTCTCCTAATATACCTTCAGTTATATCTAATATATTCATCATGTTTTTTTTTGTTTGTGTTAATTCACTTTTTTATTATTAATTGTTTCTTTAATTATTATTTTTTTTCCCTTTTACTATATATGCATAAAAAAAATAAAAGTGAAGGGTTGTTTTTTTTTTTTTAAATGCCGTCTTCTGCAATTCTTGTTTGTAAAATGTTCCAATGATTTCTCTGTTGTCATCTTCATCATCCTCTAACGCTTCTATTTTGTAAGTCACCAATCTGTGTGAATTATTGTAACGATCTTAAAGATTTACTCAGTCCATCCAGGAGTGTAACCTTTCATGAAGAGTTACTTATAAGAAGTGATTCTCACTCAATCGCTGACTGCAAATTTTGATGGTTTGGACTTCTTTTTTTGGTCTTGATCCTTTTGGGATAGAGATTTGCGAAGATGCATTTTTCGTTTCAAGGATCACTAGCTTCTGCAGGCGTCATCTTGATCAATCTGTGTCACGTGTTGTTGTATTCTTTGACCAGTTCGTCTAGGACATGTTTTCCTTCATAGTTCTATTCCAACGTTCGAGCACGTTAGCTTTCCCTTCATTTTCGATGGAATAGAGGTTGACCAATAGACGAGCGTGACTGTTGTAAAATTCTTTTCCCTTGTCCACCCGCAATTTATCGGTTTTTCGAGAAGACGATGCAAATATGCTCTTCAGAGCCTCGGCCACGCAAGCTCCCAATTTATTCTTCAGTGCTCCCATCCATCCACATTTCAAAAACACGATCTGATCCAGACCCTTCACGAACACCCTTCTCCTTCGAAATTTACGTGTAATGGGCTTGTGTAGTTCATTCGCCAATGCATTCGTTAATAATGTTTTCTGACATTTTTTTATGACCCCATCGAATCGACATTTGGTACCGATCACTTTACTGACCAATGAACATTCGAGTCTCTCTCTTCTAGTGGGATTCGGTATATTTTTCAAAGTCGTCAACATGTCTTTATCGCAGATTTGATTATCAGTCTCGATGTTGGGATGTTTAGCGTAGCACAGATCGTGAACGTAAGCGGCCGAATCCACCCTATTGATGGGTTTGCTCCAAGATTTAGGTGTCAGATCTTGATTCAATCTCTTATTTAATTTCATGCCGGGTCCAGTGAATTGATGTCCTGGCAGATGCATTTCGACGGGTAGATTATTAATCAATTTATTCATCAGACCAGCATCGCATTTGACGAATTGTGTCTTGGTCGAACCTCAACACTTTACACGTTCCGCGAAGCATGGGACTTTTATTTTTCGTCAGTACTTTTTAAATGTTAACCATATCGGTAACTCTCTTGCATTTGAGGCAATACATTTGTTTGGGTTTTTTTTCGTATATATATTTAATTTTTTTTTTTTTTCATATTGTTTTTTAATTTATATATATAATTTTTTTTCTTTTATATATACATACATTTTTTTAATCGATTGCTTCTGAAATCTTTTGGGGATCCAATAATTAATGAAACGATTGTCTCACTTCTTCCCTACCTATTTCCATGAGCGAAACCTTCAATTGTTCCTTGATAATTTGACATCTCTTGACTCTTATTTTCGCTTTCATGACTTCATATTTTTGTTTTTCGTTCAATATGTCGATGTATTCACCGTCCGAAATCCTACCATCTTTTAACACTCTAGAGATCTTATCTGACAGGGTGTCACTCTTTGCCTCGGCCAAAACGCTGATGTTTTCATGTTTCTTGGCCTTTATGGATAATTTCTTAGTGAGAAATTTTCCGATCGTACTGGCGAATCTGGCAGTCAAAGCCAATCCTTCTATGGCCAACACGACTGGAAGAGTAATGATGGCAGTCGACAATAGACTGATTCAGGCAATGTTCAAACCCATAGAGGTCGCGATGAGTGTCAAATCCACGCCACTCACAAATATCTCTAATCTCGAATATTTCTTATTGAGCGAATTGAGCGAATCTCTCACTCGCGTCAGTTACAATTGAATTCTATTGATTTGTTCTATTCGATACTTCTGCCCCGCGTTGTCACTACTTTCTGGTGGTAGAAGAGGTGCCGTAGGCTCGACTCCCAACTTCTCTAACGATGGATAGATGTTTTTACTTCAAAGTTCCATTTTCATTTTATTCTATGTATATCTATTATCATTTTTTTATGTTTCTTTTTTTTATTTTCACCCCCTTATTATTTAACAATTTTTTTTTTTTAGTGGTTTCTTCCCTTCAACAAGGAATCCATAAAAACGTGATTCCCGTCGGGACATATTTTTAGTGGTCTCCCCTTTTCCAACAAATATTCCGAAACGCATCCCCTGTCTTCGGTGGTCAGACATCAATACGCTAACTTCAACTCTTGCGATTTTGTGGGCTCGGGTTCTCGGGTGATGCAAGACATGAATTGTCTCCAACATTTGATCACATTGTCGTGTCGTACGCATTCCACTGCAGGCATGAAATACGTGGTGACGATGTCTTCCCATTCCATCATGAGACATGAATGATTAATGTGATTAAATTCTCTCTCCTCTCGACAGCCGAGGCATCTTTCGTTCAAGATGTGAGGAAGTTGTTCATTCATGCAGATCGCTAAGCTCTACACAACGCCCTTTGAAGAAACCAAGCTATCGATTCCATGGAATCATTTGTTTTACTCATAATTATATATATATACCAAAAAAAAGTTTTTCTAAGTTCTAAGAAAAATAATTTTTTATAATTTTTTTATATTCTTTTTCTTTCTATTATTTATTTTTCTCTCCATATATATAGTACACATTCTATTCATCTCATCATCAACCGAATGAATGAATACTTGTCGTATATTACGAAATAACGCATAATGATTTCTATCCTTTTAGCAAATTTGATCCACGATCTATTTGACGCGAACGAGTGTAATCTGCGAATAAATTTGACACACTGGTGAATGGATTTTTCAATATTTTTATCATCACTACCACGATTGAATACATTAACTACGTTTTTCGCACAACAAAACATGTAATAAATTTCCCAGTAATTGTAATGTTCTACAAGTTCCAATTTGTATTTTAAACAATCTAGGATATCTATAAGCATGTGATAATCTTGGTAAGACACATTTTTTTCGTTCAAACACTTCAATGTTTTGATATTTTTGAAATAGCTTCGATTTAGGGATATGAATAACAATATTAATGAAAACAACACACCGCACATACTTAAACATGTGTCGCATACGATTTGTTCCAATTGAATTCTTTCTAATACACACTTATGTAAATTTTTAGAAGAAGCTAAAAGCTTTTCGTAAAACGAACATCTTGTTAGTTTTTTTCTCTCTCCTTTTGTGTCTTTTTTTTTTTTAATTGTTTTTTAATTGTTATTTTTTTTGATAATAACATACCCAAAATGGGTATATTCTTAAATGGCAAATTCTGACCGAACAACAAACCTTCACCGATTGGTTCCACATTCTCTCCGGTCTTTCGATGGAGTCCGTCTCCATGGAAAGCATCGCTACCACTGCCTTTTCTCATAGGTCTTAGATTCAACCCTTTACCTTTGATGTCTATGCGACACACGGCTCTTCCCTTCTTCAAAAACAGTCTGTTTCCCCTCTTCTTCAAAAACAATCCTCTACCCATTAATTTGTCAACTCCCGAACTAGTGAGTCCCGAGAGAGCTCCCACGCCCAGAGCTGGCAACACCATCTTTGTGAGAATGGGCAATGCTTTGGCGGCGAGTCCCGCCAATAGCGGTAAGAAACTGCCTTTTATTCTCAGATTGTTTTTCAATTGAGCGGGACTCAGTCTCACCGTCATTCCCATTCAATTACGAATCACTTTCTACATCCTTTTGATTTGAGTTTTAGTCCAGGCGATCTGATCGCTACCGCCACTCACCAGATCTTCGTAACTGAATTTAAATCTAACGGCACCACCTCGATGACTCAATACTCTGCGAAGTTTAGCTTTCTGTCCTTTGGATATGTTCAGATTTTTAATGATATATTGAGTCATATTTGTTAATTTTTTTTTACTGGATTATATATATATTTTTTTTTAATTAGGAATATGGAATATTATAAGTTTTTTTTATTATTATTATATATACTATAAGTTTGTTTTTTTTAGTTTTTTTTTATTTCTTATATAAATATATAAAAAAATCAAAAAATCAAAAAAAAATTATTTTTTTATTTTAGTCTCGTCTGGATGTGATGGGCCAGATCGTCTATGTCGTAACTCACTTTGGGAATTCGAATCTTGAACCAATCCACTCTGTTGGAACACTTGAATGCGTTATTCTTTTTGGTGACGTTGGGAAACGAATAGAAAGTCTCGAGATTAACCAATGTCATCTCATTTCTCTTTTCCTTCTTCAATTCTATGAAAGGTTCAAATTTAGTAGTGAATCGAGTCGTGTCGTGACTAACTATGATTTGAAAGGACTGTTTCGCAGCCTTATTCTCGACTATCTGTTCTAATAGATGTTCTGACATTTTTTTTATTATTTATTAATTATATATTTATATTTTACCAATATTTTTTTTTCTTCTCTATTATTATCGGGAATATAAAAAAAATCATCGAATCCACTTCGATAAATTCACTAGTCAAATCGTTCACCATGAAATTCCTTTGTCCCACACCCTCTTACAGAATCTCCTGAATTCTTCCATGCTCATGTCGTTGGCTATGTGATCTCCATAGATGTGATTGAGATTCTTGAGATCCTGAAGAAAGAGACACAGAAAATTAGCATTCTCCCTTATCGTCTGTCTGGGCAGTCGAAAATAATTATGTGACAGATAGAAACAATCCACTTTGCTGTGACGTCCTCGAACATAATACGATTCACATCGATTCTGTCTCTCCAACAGCAGATCATTGAAGATCATGAGATTCTTATTCTCCGACTTCAACTATCTGGGATCGGGAACCTCATCAGCATTCTCATAAAACAGACATTCCACGTTCGACCACTCAACGTTTCTCCTAGTCAATTCTCTCGCTGCCCCTTCCAATATATTCAAAATCTAGTGTCCTTAAAATTTGTCTCGATTGTCGGAAGATTCTCGATGTGACGTCCTTGGGTAATTTACGATTCATGCACTCTTGAAGCAATCTGTATTCCGGTTGAAAAAGACTCTTGCCGAAAACGAATAATCTGTCGTAGTCCAACCAGCCGGGTCACAACAATAGATTCATCAAGAGATTGGTCTTTCCGCCGAAAACGAATAATCTGTCGTAGTCCAACCAGCCGGGTCGCAACAATAGATTCATCAAGAGATTGGTCTTTCCACAATTCGATTTTCCCACTATCAGACCTCTTATGCTCTTAAGAAGAACTAGTCGTTCAACCTCTTGGTCATCACATCATTCCAAGACATGTCTTTGATTTTCAAATTTTTTTCTCTCCAGTTTTTACTGTTTTGAATTAGGTTTTTTTCTATTTTTTTATTTTTAATTTCTATTTTTTATATATATATAAAAGTTTTTTTTTCATTTACAAATCACATTGAATTCCAATCCTTTCATCATTTTAGATAAGTCCTGTATCAGTAAGACATCATCATAGAAGTCTTTCCAACTTTTCGGTTTGATTGTCGATCATTTGGCAGGTTGTGGAGTTAGCAATTTATTAATCAACGCATCGGCACCTTTCTTGCCGTCTTCTGAAGCTAATCTACCACTCGCTTTGGTTGCAGCTTTCTTACCAGCATCGATCGCTGTCTTCTTTCCGATTTTGAGAGTGCTCGACGTGATCTGTTTTGTGGCATCGCTGGTGAATTTGCGCGTTAAAAATCGCATCATCGAATCCACGATGCCCAATCTGCCGTAGACGCAAGATCTAGCATATCCCCTGTTATTTATCACTAACATTTTTTTTTTTAAGAATTGTTTTGTTTTTTTTTTAATTATTTTTTGGAATATATATATTTTTTTTCATTTACTTAATATTTTTTTCTCTCTCTTCTTTTACTATTTTATTGTTTCAAACGATTCATCAACATTTGATAATCCTTCTTAGTCAAGAACTTCTGCCTCAACAATTCGTCGCATACGCTCACTATCTCGTTATTCACTCTGGTGTGTTATGGCCTCTCTGCTGGCCATCAACAATCTCAATCTCTCCGACAAGGCATGGGGATCGTGCGGAAGAAATATCGTGTCGGTCGTCATTCCATTTCCAGTCATCGATCTCAGGAATCTCTCTTCGACTCCCATATGCATTTCACCACTTTATCCCACTTGTAACCTCTCCTATCCTTCGGTCTCGTCTCTTGTTCTTCTTCATGTTGTGAGTCTGAACCAGAATGTCTACGTAATTGCCAAAATCCTCTTGGGTGTAATCGCCGGGTCTCTTGTGAGAGAGCAGAGTATCCAATCCAATGGTCAATTCGTACCTGTTCGGACCGACGATCAAATAGTCGTCTTCATTAAGCCATACTTCCGTGTCACCAACAAAATCTTTTTTACCTTCTTTACGAAATCCATAAATCGTATCGTTTTTCACTACCACTACTGATGCTAATGACGTTTCGAGCATCGTTATCGATGCTACTCACATTGGTCTCGATTCTCTCCGAGGTGAATCCAGACAAACTTCTCGGCCTAAAACTACCGATGCTACTCGGATCGGACTCGATTCTCTCCGGAGTGTAACTACCAGGATCATCCCCAGAGAACCTTCTTTTATGGGCCTCAGTTCCTCGACAATCTCTTTCCTGGCTCGTTCCTGAACCTCGGTGACGGGTCTGAATAACTTGGTCGTCGTCTCAGTCCCATCTCTCCCAATCGCCTGGCCCTGTCCTGAGCCTGAATGTTCTCCTTGCTCCATATTAATTCACAAACCTGCTCGTCCCTTCGCTTAGAATCTCCGATGTGTTGAAACATTGTTTTTATTTATTTACTATTATTTTGTTTCTTTCTTTAATGAAAAAAACAGTTATTTTTTGGGGGGTATTCTTATTTTTTGGAATGTTGTTTTATATATATGTAAAAAATACTGGAGTTTTATCATCTGAGAATGGAGCTCGCACACTCGAGTCCGATTGAAAAAAAAAAAGACGGACTCTATCGAAAGACCGGAGAGAATGTGGAACCGATCGGTGAAGGTTTGTTGTTCGGTCAGAATATATATATATATATATTTTATGTTTTTTTTGTTTTTTAAACGATCAATTTTTTTATTTTTTTCATCACTCGTCTCGTAATAATAATAATAATAATATATGACATACATTTTGTTGTGTTGTTTTTTTGTTTTTTTTGTTTTTGTTTTTTCAATCGGACTCGAGTGTGCGAGCTCCATTCTCGAATGATAAAACTCCAGTATTTTTTACCGATCGATCAGTGAATTTGACCTCGATCGAACAATTCATCTCTTCAACCGTGAAAAATCTACGTTAGATCACGTCCTGGATCAAGTGTTTTTTCTGGACCACTCAGTCTTTTTCTGAGCCAATTTTTAAATTCATCTCGATCGAACCGTTCGTCTTTTACCTGAGAAATCGACGTTCGATCGCATATTTTTCCAGATCGAAATTGTAAAAAAAAACACTGTCGTCCCGGAATTTTTCCCAATGGAAATCGCAGTGCTAATATTTTCACATGTCATGATCGTGCAATTCCATTCATAAGACATTGGAAAAAAATCACCCCAATGGGAAAATCAGTGTTAAATTTGTCAAAAAAGTGAATTTATAAAACCGGGAATTTTGTAGACTATTTTTTAAAATTCCGTCCAAAGTGGTCCAGAAATGCTCGAATTTAAACATATTCCGGGAAAAATATTTTCGGGGAAAAGTTGAATTATTTTTGGAAAAAAACAGCATTTTCCGAGAAAATAGATTTTTTTACCGGAAAAATTTGGAATTTTCCAAAAATAACTCAGTTTTTCTGGACCACCAAAATTTCTGGACCAACATGATTGGTGTGGTCCAGGATGCCCACTATACCCCTACTCACCTAGGTTTGGTGGGGATTGCGTAGTACTGGTGAACATTCCCAGCGTCTACAGCTGGCATGTGATGCAACGTCGCAGAATCACACTCTCAAACTTCGCCGATAGCACACCAGCCACTACTACGGGAAGCACCCGAATCAATCGCCGAATGTTCACCCATGCAAGGATTAACCGGGCTCGACGTTGCTTAACTTCGGTGATCTAACGAGAACCGGTCTCGCTTCGCCAGTGCTCCCCGTGCTGGTGTTGCGAATAGTTTTTGTCATTTCAGCCAATGTTTTCTATGACAGTATTTAACTCAGAAAAAAGTGTCATTATAATGAAAACAACTCCATCCAAGGAACACTCTGGTATGACCCAGGACAGTGGTCTGAACAAACTTTATTTTTCAAGTAGCATTGGTTTAAATCTACACATAAATGCCATTTAAATACGCCAGTTTTACTGAGAGAGAAATGTTACCTAATATTTTCATATTTCACTTCTTTTAATTTTGTTAGAACCGCATGAGAAGCATCACATCCAAACAATGAGTGTTGGCTGAAAATGATCACGGAGGTATCTCAAACAATAGAGACCCGCCCATCCATGAGACTGTTGTGTGTCTGCAGTGGTTATTTAGGGGCATTTGGACTAAACACACCGATTGTTACATCCTACCATATTTATTGAAAAAATCCCTAATCCCACCCAACATGTATCAAGATGGGTGTACTTTGTTTACGCCAACTTCATTAACCCTTTACCCAACGTAACGACCAAAACCGGCCTGGGCTATTCTAAAAAAAATGGCCAGTTAATTTTCATTATTTTTTTATTTTTTGTCTCAAAAAAACATAGGTTATGACCCCTAGTTGGAACGAGCTCGTTCCAATGAGGGGTCATAACCTGTTTTTGAGACAAAAATGAAAAAGAATTGTTATTCAGGAATTATTTTGCAAGTGTCGTTTGATTTTCATGTTAGGTAAAGGGTTAACATAATGTATCAATCTTTCACTCGTATTTTTTATGATTCAATATGTCAAAAATCTATGTCTTAGCTCATATATACCACAGATAGAGAGAATTGTTGAAATGGGTTTATAGATATTGTTACCCACAACAGTGAGAATTAATACCCGGAAAAATATTCTTTAAAAGTGAACTTATCAAATATTTGAATTTTAAACAATCTTTGAAGACTTAAGTATATATCTTGATGTGATACAGAATGCAGTTGCAGCAAAAGTACATCAAAAAACGTAAAAACAAAATTTATCCACGACGATTTTCTCCAAATTGTTTCGGTTTACATCCCCTTAAGAGTTCGGCTTCCCTGTCAAGTGTCATTCCACCTCACGCCATCTAAGCTTAACCGTTTGAAACCAAAAGGCCGCTTTTCCGGTCCAGGAGCATAAGTTATAATTTCACAAAGTAGAATGATTTCTCAGTGCATAATATGTGGGTTAACCAATCAATATTTGCAACGATCAGTCCAGAGGCTGCACGTTGAAAATAGCGAATGGACAACCCCCAGATAATGAATATGGACTCTTCCAATAGCTGTCATTGAATTGAGTTGGAAGACACCATCGAGGTTCAAAGGGTTAAATGTTCATATCAATTATAGTCAACAAGCCATTTCACCTTTGCTCTGCAGTTTAAGCGACGGTTCACGCTTGTATCTCGAAGATCTCCCACCTCTCGAAATTTCTACTTAGCTGTCACGTTGCATTGTATGACCGCTTGACATTAAGTAGTGCGAGAAGAGGATATTAAAATTAGTAGGGGATCATGTAGGATCCCTGAGATAACACCACACCCCTTCTTAGCAAGGGTATGCCCTCCCATGGCATATCAGTAACCGCCAGCCTCTCCTCGCACGAGAAAGCCCAGCACGTGTCCATAATCTGTCGAAACAAAAGTGTCTTCCCTTCCTTCCTATACACCCCCCTGTGCGCGCACCCTTATGATAATATGGCAAGCATTCCTAACACTCCCCATTCAGCTTCCTACCCCTGGTAAGCCATCCGTCATACATCACTGTAGGCCCTCAGAGTATAGTCTGTCTCCACATCTATCATCTCGAATAGAAGTTCTTACGACGGTTTACGTTTGTGATCTTCCAGGCAAGTTTAGTCTGCCGATCATAGTTGTTTGAATCTGACTGAAAGGACCTCATTGAAAAATAGTGTGTGTCTCCGAATCACTGTACATATCCAGCTAGTAATTGTATAAGCTTAAGAGACACACAATGTGCCAATAGTCCAACGTACTGAGGGAGTCCCAGTCGGTTTCCGCTGGGTGTCGGTTGGAAATTTCGTGATTGACTGGACGGGACAAGCCATGGCGGATGGAGTTAAGAGAAGAAGCGGCAACGTCACCCCGGAAATGGCCACAGCATGTTTGTCCATAACGGTTACTAAAAGGGGGGAATAAACATCTGATAATGTTTTGGAGCCACACTCAAGCCTTCAGAGAGCGTGTGTTGCCCCCACCCATCTGCTAAAAAAGTATTGAATTATTCGGTGTGTGTTCATGATGCATGTGTTGGTTTGTTTGCTCACATGCTACGTTCGATGATGATTGTTTTGGCGAGTCGGTAAGGGCAGCAGGATACGACCATGAGTAGCATCCGGGCCTATGGGCCATGTGCATCTGTTTGGAGGGGGTGGAGGCATTGAACAGAGTTTGAACCGAGTTTCTACCCCACACCGCATTCTGCGTGATGAGCTTAATCTGTTTATTCTGTAACATAGAACAGAATGAATGTCAAAAAAATGTAAAACATGAAATCAATTTAATCAACCCTAAAATAAAGAACCTTTAATCTTCGACCTGTCATCGCTTATGAGATAAACAAAAGTTTGCGTAAGGGCCCCATAAGGACTAAACTGGTGCTGGTCAATGAATAGCATCAATTATTGCCAGTCACTTTAACCAGCTTCGATGCTCAACATCCAGTTTAACCCTTTACCTAACATGAAAAGCAGACGACACTTGCAAAAAAATTCTTGAATAACAAAATTTTTTCATTTTTTGTCTCAAAAACATAGGTTATGACCCCTCGTTGGAACGAGCTCGACGAGCTCGTTCCAACGAGGGGTCATAACCTATGTTTTTGAGACAAAAAATGAAAATATTTTGAAAATTAATTGGCGATTTTTGAGAATAGCGCTGGCCGGTTTTGGCCGTTACGTTGGGTAAAGGGTTAAATCAATTTTGTGTATTTTCATGTTACACACGCACGAACGCACGCACGCGTGGCACGCACGCACGCGTGGCACGCACGCACGTGTTGTTAGGATGACACGTGTTTCCGTTGTCCATTTTGTACACTGGAGGCCGCCACCTTGGTTTCTATGGTGGCACTAGAGACCAATCATAGGATAGACAGTTGAAGTTGCGGTAGAATCCGATAGTAAGAATGCCACGAGCTGTGTAGGAGCTTGGAATCCCACTTATGGAATTCCACTTATGGAATCTCTTTTCCGGAATCTCTATAAAATCCCTTTTTGGGATACGCCTGTGGTTATGGAATCCCCTTTACTAAGATAAATTATAAAGTCGCAAGGGGAGTCACTCTTTCGAGCAACTACTTGATGGCTTATAGGCTCGATTATATTCTGGTCGTTCGAGTAATCTGACATGGTTAGCAAGCCTGCCGTAGTGCTACATTACAGTAGTAATGGTACAAGGCAGCAAGGGTGGTAGAAGACTATAGTACTGGGTGAATATAGTGGAAGCCAAGTACGATAAGTGATTATCGTACGGTGGTATAGGTACTGAAAGCTATAATATTCATTAATAATTGTGGGAGATTCTAGCACAGGGCACCCAGTGGTAGCCAATAGTAGCTGTACAGACCAGTGGGAGAAAAGAGTGGAAGCTATCTGAGGCCAGACGATGGTGACAATGGCTAAATCAGCAGAAGTGGTCTTGGAGCTATGAAGGCTCTGGGGTAGTCTAGATTCAATGAAGTGAATGGACGCAAGGGGTCCTAACCATCTTGAGATAGATATCCTCTCATAAGTATCCTCTAAAATGTATCCTCCAATAGAACAACATCATGTCATAGGTATCCTCCAATACCCAGATAAGCATACGAGTCGTACGAATAGCCTTTCGTTAGAGCAATTACTCAATGGATTATTTGCTCGACAAGATTCGAACCATTCGAGCAATATCTGTTGTCGCTCGATTGACTCTTGGCTGTAGGAATCATATTGGACTTCGTTATATACATGGGGGATAGCTCTGTATTGATATGTACAGATTGCGGGAAATGAATCAGTCTGGCTGGTGATTATGAGACTTGAACGAGGACAAATGTCGGAACCAGAGATAGGTGGAAGAGAAACTAAGACTAGATAGACTGATAGGATAGTCAGAATAGGGGTCAATAAGAGGCAAAATAGACCAAGCAATAGAAGAATAAGCCACAGAATAGATCGGGACAGGAAGAAAAAACGAGGCTTTGCTGAAAATTCGAACCAAGAAAGTCACTCTTATACAAAGGAACGCGCATATTATTGGAAAAAGGAGGATTATGGGGACATTCGAGCTCATTTCAGTAGTTTTGTTTGGCGAGTTGGGTCGATATCGGGCCTATTTGGGTAATTCGAAGAAATACCCGAGGATTTGAGGAAATCCGAGCCCATTGTGGAAGTTTTGGGGTGGATTTTGGTGATTGGGAGGGATTGTCGGATCTATTTGGATAATTCTATGAAGTAAATGAGGATCTGGGGCTATTAGATTGAGTCCTATACAAAGGAATGCGCCTAAAAGCACCACGTGCTACTTAAATAAGGCCTAGATGATGGCTTCACCAAACCAGTTTCGGTTATTTTGAGCGCTTTTTAGTGATTTAGAGGTAAAGTCGGATCTATCTGGATAATTCGACGAAGAATCCGAGGAATCCGAATCAGCTACTTTTAGTCAATCGAACACAACCTCCAAACATACCATCGTCCTATTGTAGGCCATTGGGTCACATAGCAACCACGTGCCACCATTGAAACCAAGATGGCGGCTTCCAGTTTACAAAATTTACGATGGAAACACGTGTCACCCTAACAACATCGCTACGCATGCGCACCAAGACCAGGTATCACTATGGAGATGACGTCGCAAGATGGCCGCTCACGCGGTCTACCGTGACAATCAAACATGACGTAACTAGGTCACGGGACTATGACATCACGTCCTAGGTCCACCACTAGGTCCATCCACTAACAGGGTCGATTTCCACATCTTCTTCTGATAATCTTCTTCCTCTGATAATGGCAAGCCATCACAATTGATGATTACATGCCATCTCCTACTACTTACATAACAATGAAAACTGCGATATACAATACCTCAAAACAGAAAAAAAAATTAAGAAGGAATTCAAAATACAATACAGCTAAACCTCACTACTGTATCTTTCAGGGAATGAAAAAGTGGTATTTTCCGGGGTACCCAAGGAAAGAATTTACAAACGGCGCATTTTTTCTTTCCATAGCGAGGGTACTCACCAACCCCTTTTTGTTTGTTTTTTTCATTTAGGTATAGGTACACACACCCCAAAATCAGCGAAAAACCTGAATGGTGGAACAATATCGGCCGGAAGATTAAAAACAAGGTGAAATGATAATTTATAATGTTGTTTCTTATTAAATTCACCTAATGTTTTGAATTCCATAGCGCAGTTATACTTACAAGATAGCGAAGTTGTCGCTACAAAATATCTGTATGCTTTACATTCAGGGTAGCTATATTGTTACTTTTAGACAGATAACTTGAAAGTTCCTATCTTGAAGAAACAGCATAGCTCTCTTGTGAGTACAGCTATATCGCACACACAGATATCTCGCAGTAACAACTTATATACTGATTCTGCTAGATAATGACTCATTACCAGCATTCGAAGAGCCATTCTTCCTTCTCTGTGTAAAGATATACATTTTTTTGATGCAGTGAGTTACATCTACCATCTACCAAGTTGTGACCGAAAAAATCTTAAGAGTTTGTTCTTGTCTCTGTTAGAGTATACCCCATAAGGAAGACCTTAGGGGAAGTTCTTGTGTGATATTTTCAAAGGGTATGGCACAAGATTTTCAAATTTGTATCAGTGTTACCTATGCCCTCAAATTGGCGTTTAAGGAAGGTACTAGTATTTTTATTTCCACAAGTTTTCAATTGTTTTTACACCAGGGCGCACTGATAATTGATTTTGTTTTTCTGTTAATGTTTTATATTGGATTATATAAATGAATTTCTGGCAATTTGCGGTTTCAATGACTTTTGAAAATTGAAGCTGAAATAATATTGTTCACTGCAACATCAGGAATTCGTCCTTGTAAACACATGGTGGCCCATTTCATCTGTTTGACTTTCCGGCAGACGCGGCGGAAGCTTCAAAAAGTAGAGGGTCACACTATTCTGGGTACCGCAAGGGTGTAAGATGGAAATTATTTTTTCTTCGGGGAGGGGGGGGGGTGGCAATGGTGATGGGGCGGTGTCATTACGTGTACAGTCCATTTAAAATATTCTCTCCTCTCCACTGGTCGATTGCATAATAGGGTGTCTAAAAATAGGATAAGCTAATTGGCTTTGAGGGGAACTTTTTAGTATCCATGGTAATTACTTCTACAATAACAAATGCAGTTGTCAATGATGATCTTATGGACAGTCATCTCTGTTGACTGATTTTTGGGACAAATGATTTTAACAAACAATACTTTATTAAGCATTTTTTTTATTAATGATATCTGACTTTAATGCTTTATCTACAAACATTTGCACACTTAAAAAATATATACGCAAGCACTCTTTCAAAGCAATATAATATCGATCATGTTTTGTGATTAATGATATCTGACTTTAATTCTTCACAAGTATCTAGAAACATTTGCGCACATGAATGACAGAATATATTATCTTTTTAAAAAAATATATACACAAGCACTCTTTCAAAGCACTGTAATATCGATCGGGTTTTGTTTGCACTTTGTTTGCACTTTTGAATAGAAAATCTCTGCTAGTATAGTGGGTAAAAATACATAGTACGTGACAGGTGGACTACTACCAAATCACTTGTGAAGTGAATGTTTTACAGAACTCATTTTTTTACACAAACTGATTTTTTAAGGGCCACCAGATTTATCTACACATCCATCAAGAGACAATTTGCTTGCTTGTCTGCTGTTTATCGGCGCCTGTAAGTTGAAGTTGAGTGGATAATTCACTCTGTGTGATTTAGTTGTAATCCACCCTGCACTTATCTACACACACGAAATAAATTGTGTGAACAAACTAGACACCTTGCAAGAAGCATTAGCTATTTATTGGTGTTTAAGGTCACTTTTCATCAGGTATGGCTAATTGTGCCCATCGGTCGCAATTGGCCATAGTTGCAGAAAAGTGACATTAAACACCAATAAATAAATAAATTGTGACCACAACAAATGTCTAAAGTCAAGTTTAGCTGATCGTCTACCCCTTTGGTTCCCATTTTAGTGGACATCCATCCCAGGCACTGGTGACTGGGTCCTATTTCACCAGTAAAGTGGAACTTTCTTACCATAGTAAATAAGCACTGCTTCACTTCCCGTTGCCACGGGAAAAGAAGCACTATTAAATATTGTCACAGTGTACATTGTTGTCTAAGAAATTCTGTGGAAATGCAATGACCCCCCCCCCCCCCCCCCCCCCAAATATTTCAGACAGCACACCTCTTGAGCGAGGTAGTGATCCATTCAACGTGTGTTTGTTTAAATACACGAGAATAATTTAACTGGGTTTTTTTTTAACAATTTTTTTGTGGTTGGGAGACGTGATTTGGCTATACTCACGAGTCTCTTTAAAATTTAATCGGGGTCCTTTTTTAGAATTTCACTTCTTTTTTTGAAAACAAAGTACAAAGAACTGTTTCTACCAGGGGAGATAAGTTTGACCGGTGTTTTTATTTTTTTCTTCTTCATTGTTTTTCATGTCACTGATCATGTTGCGTGTCCTGCCAAAATATTTTTTTTCAAGGATGGTATCTTTCAAAACGGACACATTTTTCGGTAAATTTAGCTAATAATCTTCTGTTAGTAAACAAGTTTTACTGTCAATGCAGTCCAGGATGTGATGGAAGGACATGACAGGGAAACCCCTTCGAAGTGCTTGCCTTATCGGAATGGGAATTTTTTCCCCTTTCAGTGCTCCAGGTCAAAACAACATAAACCTTGATTGACATTCCCTTACCGCGATCATCGAGATCGTTGCAATGAGAGGTCATAAGCTATGTTTTTTTAACAAAAATTTAAAACATAATAAAATTTGAATGGAGATTTTTGTGTATAGTGCTGGCCGAATTTGGCTGTTGACGTTGGGTAAAAACAGAAAGCTTGCTAGCGGTTTTCATCCTTTTTCCCGCATATTGGATGATTAATTTCTTTAATGAATAATACATTTTCATTTTAGTTCATCTAAACTATTTCGGTAAAATGCTTATGCTATAATAAAAATTAAATCACCGGGTTTTAACTTTGAAATGTTCGGACACTCGGCACAGTATAGAATCCATAATCCCGTATCGGAAAAGCTATTGCCGCAGCGAAACGCCAGGATGTTTCGCCAAGACTGTCACATTGTTGTTTTAAAAACACCGTACACCAAGAATATGCATATGGATGTCCGTGGTGGGTGGACGTCTTGTTTTTGATTTGTGAGAGATTTACCCGTTCAATTCCACTAAAAAGACTACAGATTTGTGTTTTTTTTCATATGGTCAGTCGTATGTGTGTTATTCACCGCAGTTAGCAGTAAAGAGATTTGATGAAGTTTTCCAAATGGAGTTGAATAATAAAAGAAAAGTGTCGAAGGAGCTCACGCCCCCAGCGGTCAGATCGAGAGAGTTAATGGCGGAAAATGTTTGGGGCTCACCTGGTTTGAAAGATCTCCCATCGACGATTGCAGATAGTCTACGAATCGTGAGTAGTGAGGACCTAGAGGACCTAGATACTGTACACACACACCAACAAATTAATTCACATGACGTGAGTAGAAATTCGAATCATAATGTTGTAGCTCAAGAAATCCAAGAAGTCCATAACGAGGAGCCCGATACTTTTTTTGAACTGAACTGTAATGAACAAAAGCGGTCACGGTCACCCGACGTCCAAAATGCATCTACATACTCATGTCGGTCAGATGAGTTAGCCGGCATATATGGCCTACTGAAACAAATTTCAACAAAATTAGGGGTTATGGATGAAATTAAGACTGAAATTGGGCTTGTTCGTGCAAAACTTGACAATATCGAAAAGTCAGTGGAAACCTTGGGTGAAAGAGTGAATAACCTTGAACACGAAACGGGTTGTATAAAAGGTGAAATATCTGAACTGAAAACAAGTAAGGCAACAATAGAATCTTCAGTGAACCGTTTAGAAAACGACGAGAAGAATGTTCACGAGCGGTTGTCAACCATACAAAGAGACAATGCATCTATAAGTGAATCTCTCATCGATCATCAAATGCAATCAATGCGGGACAATTTAATTTTTTCTGGAATAAGAGAGATAGAGTCAGAAAAAATAACTTCAGAAGAAATTCTTATTGACTTTATGAGGGAGAAAATGAAAATTGAAAGACCCATATATTTTGAACGCGTGCATAGACTTGGTAAAAAACTTCCACACAAAACTAGACCAATTGTTGCAAAGTTCTCCTATTATAAACATAGGGAGTATGTTCGAAATCAGTCATATACACTGAAAGGAACAAACTTTTTTATTAGCGAACAATTTCCCAAGCCTGTGGCAGACTATAGAAAATCAGTACTTTTACCAATATTTAAGGACGCAAAATCAAAGGGAAAAGGGCTAAAGTGGTAGCAGATCGTTTGTATGTAGATAATGAGCAGTGTTTTCCTTCAACACCACCTCCCTACCGTGTTCTTCACGAACATTCAACTTTGGCAAATATGGGAGACCGAGAATATAGTAGTCAAGGGGAATAGGACAGCTGGGAAGGGTTAAAACTAAGGTTTCTCTCTTTAAATGTCTGTGGCCTTATGTCAAAACTTAGTGACCCGGAATTTGTAGATTATATCTCCAACTTTGACGTCCTCTGTTTTCAAGAGATCAAAACTGACGAGGTTGATTTAATCGAAATAGCCGGGTTTCATGTTTTTAATCCAAATATTAGGCACAAGCTTTCATATGTTAGGTCAGGCGGCACATGTATAGCTGTGCGAGAAAACTATAAAAAACTATTTTCACTTTTACAAGATGCCGATGAAATCTCACAGTGGATAAAATTTAGCTCTGGAAACATAGAGTTTCTTCTGGGAAATGTGTATTCCCCATTTGAGGGGTCCAGATATGATTCCGGAAATCAGCATGATGATTTACACATCTCATTGCTAGACAAAACTTATAAAAGTGGATCTGTAGTAATGGTGGGTGATTTCAATTCCCGAGTCGGAAACCTCAATGAGCTATCCGACAACGTGAAAGAACAAATCACCCTCCACACGCTTCACAACATATCTGCCGAAAGAGAAACTATGGATAAATTAACAAATAATTTTGGCAGAAAGCTTGTGGAAGTGTGTAAAGCTAACAATTTGATTATTGCAAATGGGATAATCGGGCAGGACAGGGGGGTTGGGGCTTTCACTTGTAAAGGGGTCAGCATTATCGACTACTTAATCTGCACATCCGAGTTTAGTCAGTACCTGACGGACTTCAAGATTGAAGAATTCAATGAGCTCATCTCCGACGCCCACTGTTCAATTGTTTTCACAGTTGACTGCTCTGTTGACCAAACAATACCCGTTGTTTGTGACACAGGGCAATCAACGATAACCTCTTACGGTACTAGTGTCTCGCCAACTAGGATTCTAACGGTAAAGCCAAATAATACCTTGTATTCAAAGGCGGATAGAGCTTATACAAAATGGGACCCAGATAAAATAAATATTTACGATAAAAACCTGAACAGATTATCTATAAGGGAATTAGAAAAAAGATTAAATTCGATGGAAACGCGTAACCCTACCCCAGAAGAGATAGATAAAATAAATCAAGAGTTGTGTGAAATATACTTGAATGCAGGCGTTAAAACATTCCAGTCAAAACCGAGAAACAAACCTTCAGAAAAAAAATATAGGGAGGTAAAAAGGAAATTTATATTTAGAAAACCATGGTTTAGTAAAGACTGCCTTGACTCGAGAACTGCTCTGCGACGGGTACGTAAATTTTTTAAACGCAATCCAACCATAGAAAACAGAAATATGTTAATTGATTATAGACGTGTATATAAAACGGCTCTCCAGAAAAGCAAACTGCGTTTTAATAACCAACTTAGGTACAAATTGAGATGCACCAAAAAGCAAAACAGTAAGGAATTTTGGAAAATATATAATTTGTTAGAAAAAAAGAAAATGAAATATAAAATGCCATCGGTAAATGATTTTTATGACTACTATACTAAACTCGAAAATGATCTTTCTTCCAGTTTGGTAATAGATGAAAATCGTCTTGAGACACAACATACTGACCCTCCGGAAAACATTGATAATACAATATTAAATGAAACTATATCAGCCGATGAAATAGAAAGAGCCATGAAAAGGTTGAAAAACGGAAAAGCCCCGGGGCATGATGGGATACTAAATGAGTTTGTCAAGTCAACTTTTTCGCAGTTCAGAAATATATATACAAAATTCTTTAATCTAATCCTAAACACTGGTGTTTTTCCCCCAGACTGGACAATTGGAGTGATTAAACCAATATATAAAATGAAAGGCGACCCACATAACCCAGATAATTATCGTAAAATTACATTACTTAGTAATATATCTAAGTTATTCACCAGTGTACTGAGCTGGCGAATATCCCAATTCCTAACTGAGAACAATTTATTAAATGAGACACAAACAGGATTCAGATCGGGCTATTCAACGCTCGATCATTTATTTACCCTTAGGGCAATAAGAGAATTATTACGAGTCAATAAACTTAATTTGTATTGTGCATTCATTGACTTCTCCAAGGCTTTTGACAAGGTATGGAGAGCAGGGTTGTGGAAAAAACTTCTTGACACACATATAGATGGTAAGATTTTAAGAGTCATCAAATGTATGTATAGTGGCATAAAATCCATTGTCACGGTCGACGGGCAATTCTCTGGCCCGATCGCGAGCGATACCGGCGTCAGACAAGGTGAAAATTTATCCCCGAAACTTTTTGCCCTGTATCTCAATGATCTAGACATTTTCTTAAACGAACAAAACTGTAAGGGCCTGAACCTGGTTTCCTCTACTCCTATAACGAATTCAACGCATCTCCTCTTACGCCTTTTAATACTGCTGTATGCTGACGACACGGTTCTGCTATCTACTACCAGAATCGATCTACAACATACACTGGATATGTTTTATAAATACTGTACGCAATGGAAACTAGATGTCAATGTTAATAAAACAAAAGTAATGAAATTTGGAACTCGTGTGGGAAAAAACGAAAAATTCGTCCTGGGCGGGAACCAAATAGAAATTGTCAATAATTATAAATACTTAGGCGTAATGTTTTCGAAAACTGGAAGATTCACTGCTGAAATAAACAATCGGTGCACTGAGGCTAAAAAAGCAATGTATTCAATTATAAGTAAATCAAGACAAAATACTTTAACAATTGATATTATGTTAGAAATATATGAAAAATCTGTTGTCCCTATTTTAACTTATGGCTGCGAAATTTGGGCCTGCGAAAATATTTCAATAATTGAAAAACTAGAAATGTGGTTTCTTAAATTTATCTTACGTCTGAAAAAATCAACTGGAAGAGATTTTGTGTTTGGCGAACTCGGATTGACACCGATTGGAATCAAAATTAAAACGCGTCTTTTAAATTTCTGGACTCAATGTTTGTCAGGAGACGAAAATAAAATATCAAACTCCATATATTCAATCCTGTATCAACATTACGCCAGTGGTACCTACAAGAGCCCGTGGCTGGACAACATTAATATTCTCCTTAGTAATTTAGGTATGGGGTGGGCCTGGTTAAATCAAAACATTGTTAATAAAAAACATTTCGACTTTAGTGTTAAGCAAAGATTAAAGGATATATTTATACAGGAATGGAGAGCAAGGCTGAGTAGCTCAAATAAATATAGATTTCATAATGTAATAAAAGAAGATTTTTGTTTCGAAAACTACCTTTGTAAACTCCCGATTTCCCTGGCTACAGCCCTTCTCAGATTCAGAGTAAGAAATCATAGGCTCCCAATCGAAACAGGCAGTTGGACGTCGGAAGAGCTTTCCGAAAGAAAATGTAGTCTTTGCCAATTGGACGTTGGAGATGAGTTCCATTATGTCTTTGTATGTAGGGATCTGAGAGACCTCAGAAGAAAGTTTATAAAACCCTATTATAGATGTAAGCCCAGTATGTTCAAAGCCCAAAGCCTTTTCACTTCTACAAATACAAAACAACTCCGTAACCTGGCCAAACTTGTTAAAGCCCTTAATTTAGTCATACCTTAAGTTTAACTACCACTCTCGGCTGACCTACAACCACAAAGGCCAAAGTCTCTATGCGTGAACCATAAAGCTGTAGGCATGCTTGTGGGTGGGTGGGTGTGTGCGTTCGTCTCACTGGGAGTGGCGCATCTGGAGTGATCTTTTTCTGACTTGGTATGACCACCTTTAAGTAGCAGAATATTATTATTAAAATATCACACTGTCGCTAGGACTATAGAACCTGGGTTTTCCCATCCGTCTGATTATTTAACGTTCCCACGCTTCTCCGCTTGCACCACAAACACACCCAAAATTTTCGCACAAGGGAATATTCCCTTGATATTTCGAAGAGTGTGCTGTGCAAGAGGGGGAGATTTGGGTAAACGTTACTTTCTGAAGTATACTTTGGTGCACAAATGGCATTCCGCAATAAAAGTACTATCACTACTAACCCTGTTCTCAACGCTTTGAGCAGACGACACTCGTGAAAAAATGTTGTAAAACGTGTGGCGCTCGTTCGTGTGGGGGACCACGACCTGTGTTTCGCGAACAAGAATTGAAAGCCTAAAAATTAATACACTTCCCGTTACTTTGGATAAAGGGTTAACATATGTTGGAAACTGGAATACCACTTACTGCCCCGTTAAGTGAGAGTTTAGGGGAGGAAACACGAATTTACATTGAACACCGTCCTATGGCGTTACAGATTTCGGTTTTGGCATCTCTACCCAGTCGGAAAATTTGGCTGTATCTGGTGCCAACAGACGGGGGTACCGGCCACAACCTCACTATATCCTTCTCATAAATTTACCCTGTCATAATCTAGAATTAATTATAAACGTTACGGCTGGCTACCACCTACATACTATGTAACTATTGACTCGACCAGTGTGGCGAGGGCGCACACACACTCCCTCACACATGTGCAATATGTATATATGTATGCATATATGTAATGTGTATATGTGTGAGTGTGTGTGCGTGTGTGTGAGTATGTATGTGTATATACACACATACATGCATACACACACGTATGGGTGTATAGGTGTGCATATGCATGTGCATGGGGCTATTTACTTATTTATTTATTTACTGATACTGACAGAGAAATAAGGCAAGGGGGGATAGATACCTGTTATACATGTATATACAGCGGCGAGGGCGGGGGGGGGGGGGGGAAATGTTAAATTACGATTGTAGACCACCACCACGGACATGTTTGTAACATATAGAGAAATTATTGTTTGTAAATTGCTTACATCATGTATATGCAAAAGCATTTGAATAAATCAGTCATTAATCAGTCATTAACACATTTTATTCCCTGAAATACTCGTTCTATTCCAGGGAATCCAAATCATATATCAGCGAAAATTTTATTTTAATATGAAAACAAATCGAAAATCTCACGAATTAACGAACGGATTTTTTCAATTCCTATATTAAACCGCAGTACGGAGTTCTGGAAATTAAAGATATTGCATTTGTATCTGAATATTTTATTAGATGTAGGGTTTAGAAATTTTCTGACTGAACAATATAATTGCTAATCAGGGACAGTCTCTGAAAGATTTTTCTCGCCGAACATTAATTGGTTATGTAATCCTTCTCACATGACCGCACTAAAACGGCTTTTCATTTACCTGGTCGTTTCTACACAAACGACGGGGTAATTAACAAGTGCGGTTTTGTACGCAATGTACACGTAATGCTAAGATGAGGGCATTCTTGTTATCAATGTGCTTGAAATTAATTCGCATTCTCAACAAACTTGTTGCCCATCATTTATGCTGTATTTTTGTTTAAATAAATAGTTGATTCCTATTGGGGGACAAATAATGAATTAGTCTACATTCATTTTTTATTATGTTTGAAAACGAATCGATGTATTGATTGCATAAACACAGAATGTTTTTCATATGCGACTGGATATCAGTAATTCGGTTTCATCAAGAAACGAACCGCCTTTGATGTCTGGATTTTCCCGTTGTCTTTAATTTGCCTCGCAAAGGGGGTTGTGGACCCGTGAAGACAATGTGTTCACCGGGTGTGACGAAAGGAGTTTTAAATGGAGCGTACACGTAATGTATTCATGCAAAATATATAAATTTACATACGCTACCCCTCACCCTTGAACCCACTCTATTTAACACACTAACCTCAGCGTATTTATTTTGTTTTGTTTTTACTTAAGCCTTGGAACCCTGGTGGTATGTTCCTTATCAATTCAATGGCAGCAATTGGAAGAGGCCATGTTCATTATTTGTGGGCAGACCAATTAATATTTTCAACGTGCTGCCTCTGGGCTGCACGTTGAAAATATTGATTGGTCTGCCTCACACATTCACTAACCAGCCATCATACTTAAATGAATTTATAAAGTATCATGTTCATGGGCCGAAAAAGTGGCCTCTCGGGTTCAAAGGGCTAATCATGACTTTGAAACCGTCCTTTGAAATATTACGCTCCATTTGGAGCTTTCTATTTTTATTCAATAAAATCTTGAAAATCAATGTGGTTAAGAATGAATAGACGATGTGTAGTGACCAGAGGGGTTGGGTATGTTATGTCGGAAAATGCCGTTCGGGTACCTATAATTGGTGAAAAAGTGCCCCCTGTGACCCCCGGCTCCGCCGCCCATGCTTTCCAGTGTCTAAATTATGCCCCTATTACTATTACAATAGCATGATATGTTAGCTAAATGCATCACAAGTCCCTTCTAAATTGATTACGATCACTATTTCAAAGAAAAATAACCCCGGGGAATAAAGTTTCAGAACGTTTGGAAATAATTTGTTTCGATGGTCGGCATCGTATTGTGTTCCGAAAAAATGCAACAATTAATCCTTTACCTAACGTAACGGCCAAAACCCGACAGCGCTATTCTAAAAAAATCGTCTATTAATTTTCATTATTTTTTTCATTTTTTTGTCTCAAAAACATAGGTTATGACCCCTCGTTGGAACGAGCTCGTCGAGCTCGTTCCAACGAGGGGTCATAACCTATGTTTTTGAGACAAAAAATGAAAAAAAATTAGTTACTCAAGAATTATTTTTGCAAGTGTCGTCTGCTTTTCATGTTAGGTAAAGGGTTAATGCACTACAGCCGCCGTGGACTGGCCACTTTCCACGTGTGGGCAATATTTCCAGGGACAAAATAATATTAGATTCCAAACACTAATTACAGGAATAAACATCAAAAATTTAATCAATGAAGCAGCGTGCTTCATTAATTAAAATTTTGCTGCTGGTGATTTTTATTACCTGGTAAACGCACGCGGGACATCACTGCCCACGCGTGGATTACGACCAGTCCGCGGAGACTGTGATGTACGCCTTCAAGATAAAATTTTAAACTTATTAAAAGATGTATGCGTTACAGACATCACTGTATATATGCCCTTTATTTGATATAAGTTTATCAGAACGAAATTCATTCTGTAACTGGACAATATTGCCCCCACTGCTGGGGACATAACTGCATTCATATGGAAAAGAAGAAAGTGCAACAACACGGCTGTAATTTTTATCCATGAAATTTCGCAGTGTAGAAAGAGTTACCTCCCTTATACTGTAACTCTTGCCTGGAACGCTCAAAACCCCTGTACTTATCCAACACCATATTATGACGCCTCTTCTCCAGCTTCACCCCCTCCACCACGTAAAATATAAACCGAAGATCAGTTTAACCCTTTACCTAACATGGAAAGCAGACGACATTTGCCAAAAAAATTCTTGAGTGACTAATTCTTTTCATTTTTTGTCTCAAAAATATAGGTTATGACCCCTCGTTGGAACGAACTCAACGAGCTTGTTCCAACGAGGGGTCATAACCTATGTTTTTAAGACAAAAAATGAACAAAATAATGAAAATTAATTGGACATTTTTGAGAATAGCGCAAAAAAATCAGATGCCTGGGGGGAAAACATCCTTTTATGAGAAGGTCTAATCTGTACATGTCAATGGACATTGAAACGAAGGGGGTTTTTTTGGGGGGGAGGGGGGGAGCACATACCCCTCCCACTTCTTTCTGATCATGTATTTGGCCACTCGATATTTGATGAATAAAATGTTACACAAGGACGTTTTACAACATTTACTTAATTTTATTGTTTGACCTTTGTCTCTACGACACTATGCGACCCTGGCTGTTAAAATTCCCAGTGTATCCCAATAAACAAAACTATAATCATCTGCATGACACGACTTGAAAGCGACACTTGCCAACAACCCCCCCCCCCCCCAAAAAAAAACCGGAATAACTACACTTTTTCACTTCCCTCACCCCCATCAAAAACATAGATTATAACCTTTGTTTGGAACGGGATCAATGAGGTCGTTCAAATCCAAAGGGTAAAAACTAGGTGTATGTTTTCGAAGTAAAAAGTGAGGAAAAAGTACCTTTTAAATGCCCCCCCACCCCCCCCCCCCCCCCATACATCCACAACAAATACATTCGTTTTAGTTTTATAGAGAGTAATCGCTTGACTGGACTGGTTACGTGAAATAATTCATGACAAGTGAGGGACGTTGTACAAACATTAGTACGCGAATGCGCATGAGTGTTTTACAATATTGTCCCTCGCCTCGAATTATTTCCCGTAACCAGTCCAGTCAAGCGATTACTCTGTTTCATTATTTTTTAATTTTTTGTCTCTAAAACATAGCTCGTTCCAATGAGGGGTCATAACCTATGTTTTTCAAACAAAAAATGAAAATAATAATTATTCAAGATTTTTTTTTTTGCAAGTGTGGTCTGCATTTCATGTTAGGTAAAGGGTTAAAAAAACAAATAACAATGAAGTCCCTATTACATCTACGGCAAAGCGTCTTCGTTTGCGCGCACGGATCCAGTGGATCTTTCAAGCGTCTTCGTTTGCGCGCAATTGTTGATTGCATAATTCACTTGTGAAGTTATCGTTTATAATCAAACCTGGAAATCCCAGTAAATCACACTTTGGAAAGTAATAAAACATGGCTACCTATTCTACTACATATGAAACGCCTATATATGACATAAATTTTAGCTTTGTACACCAACTGTGGTGAACACGCCAGCAATGGGATTTCAGTAGTTAAAATTTAAACCTGCAGTGGAACTTCATCCAAGTTGACCTTTTGTGACATCAAACTGAATGCAAACTTGCCTAAATTTATCGAACATCGCTTCGAGAAGAGTGAAATGGAAGTGGCAATTATTTATTACGTTTTTAAATGGGTTTACCTCATAAGATGCCAAAAATTAACAAAAATTCATTGTCTCATGTTAATAAAGCATCCATAACTCGAAATAGTATGCTATTATGTTATTATTATTCCATTTTGTCTCGGCGATAAAACTGACAGCGGAAGTACCGCCCACCGCACGTATGTACGGCTGCTGCTCACTAAAATGGAAACAAATAACAGCGACTCTTAATAATGTGACGATCATGGTATAAATAAACACAGTCTTCAATCCAGTGGCGCGGTGTTAGGACGATGCCTGGTGGAATTCCTGCTTGACGTAGGCGATATAAATTAAATTCAAGCAGTCGCATTTTCACGGATCTTCCATTAATTGAGATTCCTGTGTTTAAAAGCTGGGACCATGGACCATTATAACAGTAACCTGTTCGAGTCGCACTGGGTGCTAAGACAAACGATCCACGGGTAAATCTCACAATAAAATACAGGCAATTTGTATAGGCAATTACGAATCATCACAGAAAGCAAATCCAACAATTCACCAATTGTCAGTTCTCTAATATCGGTCCCGGGGCGAGTTGTAAATGTAAACTAACATACTGGCTGAGTCAGTTGCAACCTTTATTGGGTTTGTCGTTGGCTCAGTTGGTATGGTGGCAGAGCATTTATGGCCAGGCGATTGGGTGTCGTAGACCCGGGATCGACTCCCGTCGAGGCCACCTTCCAAAAAAAACTTCACAGTTTTCAATCCAGTGGCGCGGTGTTAGGACGATTCCTGCATATATATATATATATATATATATATATATATATAAGAAAAAAATATTAAAGTTCAAAACAAATACACCGACATCACTGACTATATTCCTGCTAGCGCTTTCACCGCTCTGTATGCGGATCTTCAGGCATTTTTATTTTTATAAAATACGTTATACAAATATTTACAAAATAACGTTATGACGTAAACCACTGGGTGTGGTTTATCGATTTTGGAGACGTTGTTCCAGAAACTGCATATGCAATAATTATTTCATACATTTGAACAGAGGCGTGTTGATCCTTTATCGAAAGAAATTATAACGAAATTAACATAACAAATAAAATAATGATGTTTCATTTATCCTAGAAATTAAGTTATAAATGTTGTGGGCTCCGAAAAAAACCCGGTATATTTATTTCCCACAGATGCTTCCCACTCCAACTCTCTATATATTACTATGTTGGTAATACCCATATTTCTGCATAATGTAAGGGAATGAACTCCTTACTCCCGACTCTAGCTCGAACCCCCGAGAGTGTTTGTCATTCTCGGGGAGTCGAGCCGGACTCGGGGCAAGCGCCACTGTACATGTAACTCTCTGGCTAAGGGAGAAGAAAAGGTTGGGTAAGTAGGGAGCTATACACAAAGACTCAATGTGCCAATCGTGTTATTTCTAAGTGTGAAACATAACATATAATACTATGATATGGCCTTTATACTAGAAGTAAAGTTTATGAACTCTGAATATATGTGTTTTTCCACGAATTTTCCTATGTTAACCATCTATCTATATTTATTTTCACGATACCAATATTTCCGCATAATTTACATTAATGGCTGTGAGCGCCTTACTCAGACTCCAGCTCGACACCTCCTGGAGTCGAGCTGGATCCGATGCAAGCGTTCTTGAACAGAGAACTAATCCGACGTAAACGGAGTCAAGCATGATATTCCGATAAATAAAGTCAAGTTATCCGTAGAGAGACTATACTTTTGTAACTCCGTGGTTTAATCCCCCCCCCCCCCCCGGGGAATCCGTAGCCATTATGTGTCCCGTTGACGCCACTCCTGTAATAAGGAAAAATTGTACGATTAGATAAAGAATTAAAATAGGAATTATAAGGATGAACAAATAAATAATTCTTAATGAGCTGGTCATCCAACCCACCCACCCCCTCCCGTCAGCCCCTACACCAAACTAATGCTTACAATCATCCCCATTATATTACATTACTTAAACTCATCCTCAGTCTCAACAAAGGAAGTCCCCCACCCCCCCCCCCCCCCCCCAAGTGAACATGGACAAAAGCCTTATAAAAACAAGCAGGTGTAGGTAATTACTATTATAAAAAGAGCCATCCCAAACGATTTAAAATGGATTAATTATCTATACCCTCCCCCCCCCCCTCCAAAGTTAAGACTATTAAAATAATAATATAGCGCATAATTTGAAAACCTTGGGTGCCCACCCTACTACCACCACCACCCATCTAAAGCTTTAAACTACAGGCACTACATTACGTTTGGATTGTAATAGCGCCACCCAGTAGCATTAAATAGACCGTTGCATGAATGAGCCCAAACCGTAAATTCACGGGAGATACGAACAACGACCGAGCCACATAGATCAACATCACGTGCATGAGTTAAATTAAGGCTGTATTATATATTATATATATAATTAAGGTAGCCGTACCGGTCTCGTTGATGTATAAAATATTAGTAAGAGTAACACCTTGAAGACCTATTTTAGTAATTTATTCACGAGCTTTCATCGGGTGACAAAGCCTTCATCGGGTGACAGATGAACAAAAATGAGATAAAAAACCAGTACTGTAAAAGTTAAGTGACGTACGTAAACAATGACATTGAGCATACGTGAGCGTCTATATGAACCACTGCAAGCCCACATGACGCTAGATAGAACACAATGAAGTATAAGTATTCCCAAACTGAATGCCGGAGGTGGGGGTGGGATAAAGCAGACAAATAATTTCGACCGGATCGCGACCCCAGGCTCCTCCCGATCAAAATACTAGTCTACCAGGGGCGAGATTAAAAAATAGAAAAGCTGAATTCAGCATGTAGCCCAAAGTAAGAAATGTTATTTCTACAAACCTACACGAAAATGGTCTTAGAAACCATTCTCATGCACATCTATAGAAATAAAATATATATAATATGTAACGTATTGGGGTGGGGTAGGCAACTGGAGGCGGGGAAAGGGGGGGGGGGGTAAATACAGTGGAAACTCAGAGCCAGGCCGACATGAATCCCAAATCTCGGTAATACTTAATTAGACAGTAGAACAAGTACGAAAGAAACATCCAAATATGAAGCGGAGGGTGTGGGCAGGGGGAGGGGAGTTTGGGAAAAAGCGGGCAGATAGCCTCGACCGGACCGCGACCCAGTCTCGACTCGATCGAGATTCTCTCTCCACCAGGGATAAGAAGGGAAACGAATTACTGGATACCGAAATGAAATGTCAAGAGCTATCTCTAAGGATCGTAATGAACTTCTCAAATACAGTGATAAATGCAAAGGGGTTCGAATCCCACTCATTGCTACGTATCATCCTTCTGCACAAAAACTCAGACACCTTCTTCGTGATCTCCAACTGATTATTGATAACGATTTTTACCTTAGTGAAGTCTTCCCGAAAAAACCCGCCCTGGCTACTAGGCAACCACCAATCTTCGTCTTAAGGTTGTCTCAAGCCAGCTTCATTCTGACAAAACGACATCTGGAACTCTTGCATGCAACAGACCTAGATGTGACATTTGCAAACTCATTTGCCGCGATAAATTTACTACAAAGGATGGCCAAGAATTTAAACCAGTGGATCTTTCAACAGTACAAGTAGTGGTATTGTATATGCTTTGACCTGTTCCAAATGCCCTCACACACACTATATTGGTGAAACAAAACAATCGTTTAGAAAATGAATGACTGGTCACCGGCAAAATATAAATAACAAGGACGATTTGCCGGCGGTGAACCTTTTTAATTCCTCCAAAGATATCCGAGTACAAGTAATTCATGGCAATTTATCTGACTCGGAACAAAGAAAGATTATATATATATATTATATACGGGACTGGATAAACCGCGAGTAGCCTGATGGCAGGGAGGGCAGGGAGGGCAGGCTGGCATGCCAGCCATTATAATATATATATTATTTTTTTCTTTTTTTTTCTTTCCCGAATATAATTCACCTAATGACTATTAACTGCGAGTTCTCCTGCTTCCGTCTTCTCTCCGTCTGTATGTCCGTCTGCAATTACCAGCTGTCAGGGAGATAGAGAGGGCTGGATGGTATGCCATCCATTGTAATGTATATATTGTGTGAAGAAAATTCTCCATGTGTATGATTCATCTAATAACTGTTGGCTAGCAAGCCAAATACTGTTTATTACGGGAATACCGAGCTAATTGACCCTTTCTCTAACAAGATTTCACACAAACCGATAATAGACCACAAAGCAAAAAAAAATGACATAACCCTTTTTGGGAGCCTAATGGCACAAAAGGGGTACATATTTTGAGGGGCCGAAGAGCACCAATATGTTCCCCAAGGCATCATCTGCAAATTTGGAGAATACCAAGCAGGTTGCCCCATTCGTTAACGAACAGAGAAAAAAACTGATAATAGCCCATGTAACAAAGCCATTTCAATTCCTTTTTGGGATGCACCGTGGACACGGAAGGGCGCACAATTTGGGGGGCCCGCACAGCACCACTGGGCTTAGCAAGACACCTGTTGTCTATTTAGGGGATACCGAGCTAATTGACCCTTTCTCTAACAAGATTTTAGACAAACCGATAATAGATTGTAAATCCCAAAATCACAGAATCCCTCTTGGGAGCCTTATGGCACAAAATGGGTGCATATTTTGGAGGGACCGCAAAGCACCAACATGCTTCCCACCAAGCAGATTGCAGACTGATATATTTCAGAGGTTCGTACATGTATTTTACACTCAAAAAGTGGGTGGAAGCAAAAGCAAAATTTTTAAAGTGTGTTGCGGTCATAGTGTCAGGCTGACGATTTTAGGATTTTGATAGTTTAAAAGTGTATTGCGATCTGTCATCTAAATTCTAATTATAGTTATAAGTGTCGATAATCTCCTAATCATAAGTAGCGCACATGCAGTGCCTGTGTTATATGGACATCATCACTTTCTGACAGGGGTTTGTCGCAAATGTCATGTATAGAAGTTACGAAACCTTAAAATAATTTGCAAGAAACTTTTAAATTTATGACAGATCTATAGCGGCCAATCTGAAGAGAAGCAATTAAAGTGGGAATCAGAGACGTAGCTTTTGGGAGGAGGAGGGGTCGTTTACCCCCCCCCCCCCCAATATTTGCCTAAATATCCAGATACTTGGAATTTTTTCAGGCAAAAATTCCAACAGTTGGAAATTCGAAGCATTGTAGGGACGGAGGTTTTTTCCGAATGTGGTATTACATTTCCATGAAAATTCCTACCCACTCACAGCTTCCACATATTCTGATCGAACAACGCAAGATTTTCCGACTACTCAGCGGCTCCAAAGTTAATTCACCAACGGTGGTCATGTTGTGTTTTTGTTCCCTTCTATGTCTAACCTTAAACTTTTATGTTGTAACAGGCATTTAGCAAACCGTTTCTTAAATTATAACAGAAACTGCAGGAATACAAACAAATTGGTTAATTTGGTACGCTCAATAGTCATAAGCAGTTGATTTATGAGTCTAGTATACAGGGCACAGTATGGGACCTACCTGCAATGCACTTACAGACTACAGTTTACTTTAGGATCCAAAATGTGCCCCATAACTCCACCTGTGAGGCCATATCCTGAAATTTCCTAAGTTACAACCAAAACTGAGTTTTCTATGGCTCTGTATTCTAAAGAAAGACGAATATAGCCAGACTGAAAATTTTGATTTGTATTTGGTATTATTCAATTATTATCTCACACATATTCTGACAAAAAGGTTGAGTTAGTTAGCTAATTCATTACTCATATTTGATATGATTAATTAATAAATTATTGGTTGAATACTGATTTTTTCAGCATTCTCCATACATGTACATTCATGTAACTGACACAATGCCTAATGGAGTCAAATAGGGCATACTTACAGACTACTGTACCACAAGAAGAAGACATTTTGTACTGTCTTAAAACCTCAAATTATGTGCATAGATATTTAACTGCAGCCATTTAAAATGCTTGGAAATGTTCTCAGAATGCCCTAAAATCTCTCGGTACAGTCATTCGGAGTCAGCCTTTTGAAAAATGTGGTGGGTGGGATGGGATAGGTTGGGGTGAAGGGGGACCCCTTTAATCATCCACTCCTAGTTGGATTTTTCATAGATCTACACCGTCTCCCCCCCCCCCCCCCCCCCAATTTAAAACCTATCTACGTAACTGTGGGTAGTGTCCTTGCAATCGTATTAGATTAAACATATTTTATTTGTTATAATTAACAAAAAGGATTGGATAACAAGTGCCTAGCACTTAGATAATATCCTTTCCTTGGTATACAATTGAACATTACAATTTATGATCACATATAATTACAAGTAGTTACATGAAAAGATATATGTAATGGCGAAACAATGTATGTATAATATTGACCAATTTTGTGTATGTACAAAGTTCGAGAAGGAAGCTGATAGTTAATCAACTTTACGAGAGTCAGATAACAGAAATAAGAAGGAGAGAAGAAAAGTAGAATGCCACACTAAAACACATCAAATTTGAGTCATCATGCCTATAGGCATATTTCAACACCACCACAACTCTAAGATCGTATGTGTCGGGTGTTTTCTAAAAAACTGCATTCCAGTCTCAGGGCATGTAAGACTGTGGGCCGTAGACAAAGCGCTGCATATGCCCATCCTATAGGTTAGATGAGGTGCCGCATCGTTGCGAGATTATAGGCTCGTTATAATGTAAGGGGAGTCACAGAGCTCATATTTAGAGTAGGAACAGTCGCGGGCCAAGTCGGTGGCCATCTAAGAGAGTATGATCTAAATAGGTAGTACAAGCTCAGGGAGCTCACGAATATTGGCATTCAAGTGGACGGTAAGGCCTGTTATAGAAGGCAAGCCACACGTGGACAGAGTAGACTTTGCCTGTTTAAACATTAGACTTAGATAGCTAGGGTGAAACAGTTAATCCTCGAAGTAGCAGCTGTTAGAGTAAAGGCGTCCAGTAAAGTGACAATGCTTTAGTGGCCATGCTACATTCCGTTACATGGACTCTGCGACATTCCGTTACATGTTCGTGCGACATTCCGTTACATGTTTGTGAAAAGCGATCTGAGTCCAGACACTACACTGAGCCGAGAAGATCAAACACCAGCGACAAGGAAGAATCAACCAACGAAAACAGAGAACACGGGAGCGTAAAGTGACTCAAATCCTGTGTGGGTGGGGTGTGATTACATTTCGTGTTCCATTCATTGGATTCCATGTAAGTTACAAGTTACTATATTTTTTTAAATGTATTAAAATTGTTATTTTCAGTGAAGCCATGTTAATTGTGCTTTCTGGTGAAAAGTCACTGACCCCTTTAGGATAAGAAACACCCAACAAAAACGAAGCAGGCGGGTTCGAATCGGTGAGAGATACGTTCAAGCAACGATCCAGGCGACACTCCTTGAGTCTTGGTCGAATACACGACGTTAATCAATTTCTCCTGGCAACAATCACGCCCGGTTCCCGAATCAGGTAAAAATTAAAAAGTTAAAAATCAACAGGATTACTCAATGTTAATTTTACTAGATTTCAGTTTTCATATTCATACAGTTTGCCTCAATACTTTTTTGTAGTTTTAAAAAGTGGTTTAGTGGGTAATATTTGGTTAAATTAGCTCTTCAATTCGATCGGCGAAATCGAACATAATAGTAGTGGAAATTCTAGCAGAAGAATAGGATGCGTTGTAGGTTAGGGAATAATTAACCCTTTAAGTCAAAAATATTTTTGTGTGAAATTTTCAGAAATAAATTTCAGAAATGGATACCCCAAGCTTGGAAAAGATAATTAGTGTGGGCGAGCTATTGGGCTTTGCAGGTAGTGAATTACAAAAAAATTGTAAAAGAAGAGCAAAGGCATGTTAGAGCGTTGGGTTACGTTGGATCGCGAGGAGTCTGACCGAACGCGAGAAAGAGTTTGATAGAGCTGAAGGAGAAGCTTCGTTACAGCGAGAAAGAGCTGAAAGAGAAGCTGCATTAGAACGTGAAAAAAATGGAGTAGTGAGAGGCAGCAGTAAGAGCTGCACAGCGAAATATATTCAGGTTAGGCGCGAAAGGTCCGAAAAGGCGCGTGAAGAAGCTGAAAGGGCACCTAAGGATGCTGAGAAGGCTGTCGAGGAAGCTGGAAGGCAACACGAGAGTGAAATGGAAATTTTGAGGACATGGGCACGGTTACCTGAAGCTAATGGTAGACTGGGTGGAGAAAATCCTTATCCTCAGTTACACGAGTTCCATGAACAGACTGACGACATTGACACTTGCTTACAGAGATGCAAAACGTTTGCTTCGACTCAGGGTTAGCTCGATGACGCCTGGGGAGGGGGGGGGGGGGGGGGGGCGAGGGGGGAGGAGGGAGGGTTGTCTTCAGTTTTCTTTCGCTAACAGGCAAATCGCTACCTTTTGTGAGCATGTCTCCTGGCCAAGCTAATGACTACGGTGAGCTGAAAAAGGCTATCCTCAATAGGTACCAGCTCACCGAGGAGGGGGTCAGGATGAACTTCAGAAAGTGTGAGGCTGTGGAGGGTGTAAGTGTGTACTAGGTTGTGTCATTTCGACTGTTGCGTCAAACTATTGGGAAATGAAGAGTCATTTCCCTCCTTGAAGATCCTACTTATCAGGAGCAATTTGTGTTGTCGTGGACCTCCGAGACGGCACTGCCTTTTGAGGAGAAGCAGCAGGGTATGGTGGAAGAAATAAGTAGGGTGGCCTAGATGTATTTCGGGGCTAATGGGGAAAGTCTGACACAAGGTTGGCAGGGCAGGAGTGGGGTAACGTGGTTGCAAAGGCACCTGTAAGAGCCCAACACAGATTCGGGCAGTGGCCCACCGGGTCGCGTTTCAAGGCGTTAACTTGCTACATTTGCGACAAGAAGGGGCACCTGGACCGGAACTGTTGGCAGAAAGCTATGGAAGGGAACCCCGCAAGACTGAGAGGAGAGGCCCATCCCAAAAAACTGGACAAATGCCAATCATTCCTCTGGGAAGAGATGAACGGCCACACTGTGCCAAAGAATTGGGCGCGAAGAGAACCAACTGCGGCGGTGTATAGACGTTAGACATCTTAGGGTCGAAGGGGAGGAGTGCCCATCCGATCAGGAAAAGGGAGAGATGCCAGTATGTCTGGGTTTTATGGGGTGGGGGCAGTCCGTGTGTTGTGAGACACGGGGTGTATTAGCGTGGCTGTCAAGCGGGCACTCGTCTGTGCCGAACAACTGATTGGACACGATCACATGTGTGTACTCATAGATGGAATGGCGAGGAGGTTCTCCCTTGCGAGGGTGGGGGTGGACACGCCATTCGGCATTGGCGAAGTGGAGGCCATGTGTATAGCGGCACCCATCTGTGACTCACCTGAGGAGGCTTCGGCGGTAGTCACAAGCTGCGAGGGGAAAGCTATCTGGGGAGACAACTGAAGACGTCCACGTGGAAGACTATGTATGCACAAAAGGTGGACTCCACATTTGAGAAAGTTCGGGAGTTGGCCAAAAGTAGTGAGCCAATAGCTACAAGGGTAAGGTTCTATATCCGGTGTATGAAGAACAGAATGGTAGGTTGAACAGCGAGGTGAAAAAAATGGCTCCGGAGAAGTATCCGAAGCAGGTGATGACCCTAGGGCATGAATCGCTAGTGGGAGGGCACCTGGGGTGGAGGAATTTGGTCGACCGCATCACATCCATTATCCATTGGACTGGCATCATAGGGGACGTCGCAAACTTTTGTCAGTCTTGCAACGTATGCCAAAAGACTGCGACCAAAGGTAACCTCCCCAGGGTTCCGTTAGGGGAAATGCCCCTAATGAACGAAGCGTTTGGCAGGGTTAGGGTGAACTTAGTCGGTCCGATTAAACACGTGTCGGAAAGGTAAATGGGAAATAAGTATATTCTGACAGCTGCGGATTATACCACAAGGTACCCCGAAGTAATCGCTCTTCCCAAATTTTAGATGGAGTGCGTGACTGACGTCTTGCTCGAGATGTTCAGCAGGTTGGGTTCCCATTCTGACAGATCAGAGGTCCCAATTCATCTCTGGGATGTTGGAAGAGGTGTGTCGTTTGGTTGCGATGAAACAACTATTCACCATCCCCTATAACCCCAAAAGCAATGGGCTGTCCGACAGGATCAATGAGAGTCTAAAGGCGATGCTTAAAAATGTGTCAGGAGAGGCCCAAGGAATCGGTATCTACCAGAGTTCTATTTGACTCGAGGGAAGTTCTCCAGGCGAGCACATGGTTCTCTCCATTCGAGCTACTTTACAACCGAACAGTGAGAGGCACAATGCAAGTACTCAATGACGTTTGGACAGAGGAGGATACATCTCCAGTACGTAATACATACCAATATGTGTTGGACCTCCGAAACAAGCTGGCATAAAGATGCCACTGGCACGTGAGAGTCTACGTAAAAACCATTATGACCGCAGAACGAAGCAGAGGAAGTTTGAGGAAGGTCAAAAGGTAACCGTCTTATTGCCCACCGACCAAAATGAGGGAGGAGGTGGAGAAAATGTTGGAGGTGGGAGTCATCGGACATTCCAATTCCCCTTGTTATAATTAAGAAGGAGAATGGTTTATGATTTAGTATTGACTTTAGACGACTCAACAACATAGCAAAGTTTGAAAATGAACCCATGGGAAACATGAACGCCCTACTGGCAGGCCAAGTATTTCAGTATGGTTGAACTCTGTAAGGGCTACTGCGATGGCCCCAGTCATATCAGAAGATGGTCGTATGACTGCATTTACGACTTCGGGCGGCTGTTACCAGTTCTGTAAGCTCCCTTTTGGGATGGTAAACACTGATGCCACTTTTAATAGGATGATACGGAAGCTGTTGACCACTTCGATCTTGGCCAACTATGTGGACGACATCCTCTCTAAAACAAAGACATGGGCAGAGGATATGGCAGAGTATCGACTATATGACAGATCTTAGGGTGGTGTTTAAGGGCTCGAGAAGATGGAGGTCGCAGTGAAACTCCCAACATGTCAGATAGGGCTTAGGACCATCAAGTTTCTCAGTCACAAGATTGGTGAAAGCAAGATTGAGAGGATCCGCAATGCGAGTCCTCCCCCCCCCCCCCCCCCCGCCACACACACACCATCAGACGAAGTAACAAGTTAGGTCCTTCATGGGGTTGGTCGAGAACCGGCCATGGTCATTACTAATAGAAATAAATCCACGCCACGTGTTCAGGCTAGACTCAAAGAGTGTCGCCTGAATCTGTGCACCGGCCAAAACCTACGTCTCTACATGGCCATGGTCATGGACGTCACAATTGTGATTAGTACGAGGAGACAACCAACGGTAGTTACTTTATTCTCCATTTTCACATACAAGACCCTCACTGATGCGTCATGAAAAGCATGCAAAGTTTCCCTTTGAGACAAACTTTTCAAGGGGTAGTTGCCCCATCCCCACTCTTGCCAAGTGGACACCTGAGATCATTTTTACACAACAGTGCTTTACATGCTATTAAATGTACGTTGGGCTGATTTTGGAAGACAAAAATAATCGCGTCATGAAACAATATGATACAGAAATGACTGTTAAACAAGGTGCTGCTCTACGGGCCCCCAAAACACGCACTCATGTTGTGCCTCAAATCTACCAAAATATTAGTATTCTCAAAATTTATGATAGTGTGATTTCTAAGCTGGGCAGTTGTGTGTGCTCCGCCACCGCCCCCTCCCTAAACAACATGAACAGGTTTCGTGAGGAGCATTGGGGTATACTGGTTAGAGCATTGGACTTTAAACAACAAGGTCGGTGGTTTGACTATGACCAGCAGTAACTGCGTCCTTTGGAAAGGCACGTAATCCCCAAAGCCCTTGTGGGGGCACTGTAGCGCTGTGCACTAAGGAGTACTGAACAGCTATATCTATGATGTTCACATGCCTTCAACCACCGTTCTTTAAAATAAGCGCCATCTTCGGACCACATCGCAACCAAACAAATAATTACATTTTCTTGCATTTTCTTGCAGTATGCGTTATTATTAGTTTTTTAAACTGCTTGTTCGATGAGAATGTAGCCGGTTCGTAATTCTCGAAATTTGTGGTGTGTGGATTACTAAACAATGTGCACTCTTGTAGTGGCACAATGCCCCAAAAGGAATTACTACACTCTCTTGCTCGGCTATTATCGAGTTCTTTGACTACTTGTTAGAGAAAGGCGCAATTGTTTGATAGTATGAAAATATATAAGTAATGCCTAGTTAAACATGGAGGTGCTCTGCGGACCCGACAAAATATGCACCCATTCGGTGTAACAGAGCTCGAAATGCCTTTAAAAGGTATTTACACATTTGGCTAAATGGGCCATAATCGGTTTCTTTGACTACTTGTTAGAGAAATGGTTAATTGGCTTGACATTCCCTAATGCAACAGTGGGTGCACCCATTTTGTACCAAAAGACTCCTAAAAAGGGTTCTAATATTTTGTTATATATGACCTATCATCAGGGTTGTCTGATTTCTTGTTAGAGGAAGGTATTCCCAAAATAAATAGAGGGTGTCTTGCTCACCCAAGTGGTGCTGTGCGCCCCCCCCCCCCCCCCCCCCCACACACACAAAGCTCCCCAAGATGGTACTGAAGTGTACACAAAGGGACAATCTTCTCCATAATATTCCCCAAATTTATAGATGGTGCCTTGAGAAGCATCTTGGTCCTTGCGACCTCCCCTCCCCCAAAATATGCACCCCTTCTGTGCCACAAGGCTCCCAAAAAGGGTGCTGTCAGTTTTTGCTTTACAGTCTATTATCGGTTTGTGTGAAATCGTAGAGAAAGGGTCAGTTAGCTCGGTATTCCGGAAATAAAAAGTAGGCGCCTTGCTAACCACACCAAATTTTGCACCCTTCTGGATCCACAAAGCACCCCAAACAAGGAAGGTAAATGGTTTTGTTATATCGGCTATTATCGGTTTTTTCAACTGGTTGTTATCGAAAAGGCAATCTGCTTGGTATTTTCCAAATTTATAGATGGTGCCTTGGGAAGCATAGTGTTGCTCTGCTGGCCCCACAAAATATGCACCACTTTTATACCATAAGGCTCCAAAAAAGGGTTCTGTTATTCTTCGCTGTACAGACCATTATCGGATTGTGTGAAATCTTGTTAGAGAAAGGGTCAATTAGCTCAGTATTCCCGAAATAAACGGTCGGTGTCTTGCTAACCACAGTGGCTCTGTGAGGCCTCCCAAATTGTGCACCCTTCTGGGTCCACAAACCGTCCCAAAAAAGGAAAGGAAATGTTTTTGTTATATGCGCTATTATCAGTTTTTCGTGTTGTTTGTTAGCGAAAGAGGCAATCTGTTTGGAATTCACCAGAATTACATATGGCGCCCTGGAAGCATAGTAGTGATCTGCTGGCCCCACAAAATATGCACCCCTTTTGTGCCATAAAGATCTCAAATAGGGTTCTGTCATTTTTTGCTCTACAGTCTATTTTTTTCGAATCGTGTGGAATCTTATTCGAGAAAGGGTCAATTAGCTCAGTATTCCCGAAATATACAGTAGGTCTCTTGCTAACCACAGTGAATCTGTGCGACCCAGCGCCCAAATTTTGCACCCTTCTGGGTCGGAAAAACATGCCAAGAAACAAAGGGAAATGTTTTTGTTTTATGAGCTATTATCAGTTTGTCTTGCTTTTGTTAGTGAAGGGGCAATCTGATTGGTATTCTGCAAATTTGTAGATGGCGCATTGGGAAGCATGGTGGTGCTCTGCAGGCCCCAGAAATATGCACCCTTTTGCGTCATAAGGCTCCCAAAAGGTAAATACAGTCTATTATCGGTTTGGGTGAAATCATGTTGGAGAAAGAAGTCAATTAGCTCCGTATTACCGAATTCAAGATTAGGTGCCTTGTAGTTCTGTGCGGGACCCCAAATTTCGCACCCTTCAGGGCCCACAAAGCCACCCTAAAAGGGAAGGGAAATGTTTTTGTTATATGAGCTAATATCAGTTTTTCTCGCTGTTCATTCGCGAATGGGGCAATCTGCTTGGTATTCTCCAAATCTTTAGAAGATGCCTTGGCAAGTATAGAGGTGCTCTGTGGGCCTACCAAATTATCCACCACTTTTGTTCTATAAGACTCCGAAAAAGGGATTTGTAGTTTTATGTTTTATAGTCTATTATCGGTTTGTGTGAAATCTTGTTAATGAAAGGGCCTATTAGCTTGGTATTCCAGAAATAAACAGTAGGTGTCTTGCTGAACACAGTGGTTCTGTGCGGGCCTCCCAAATTTGGCACCCTTCTGGGTCCACAAAGCGGCCCAAAAAAGGAAGGGAAATGTTTTTCTTATATGGGCTATTATCTGTTTTTCTTGCTGTTCGTTCGCGAATGAGGCAATCTGCTTGGTATTATTCAAATTTATAGAAGATGCCTTGGCAAGCGTAGTGGTGCTCTGAGGGCCCCCAAAATAGGCACCACTTTTGTTCCATAAGGCTCCGAAAAAGGTTTTGTAGTTTTATGCTCTATAGCCTATTATCGGTTTGTGTGAAATCTTGTTAATGGAAGTATCAATTAGCTCGGTATTCCAGAAATAAACAGTAGGTGTCTTGCTAACCACAGTGGTTCTGTGCGGACCCCCCAAATTTTGCACCCTTCTGGGTCCACAAATAATATGCGCCACTTTTGTTCCATAAGGCTCGGAAAAAGGGTTTTGTAGTTTCATGGGTTATAGTCTATTATCTATTATCGGTTTGTGTGAAATCTTGTTAATAAAAGGGTCAATTAGCTCGGTATTCCAGAAAGACACAGTAGGTGTCCTGCTAACCACAGTGCTAACCACAGTGGTTCTGTGCAGGGCCCCCCAAATTTTGCGCCCTTCTGGGTCCACAAAGCGACCCAAAAAAAGGAAGGGAAGTGTTTTTGTTATATGAGCTAATATCAGTTTTTCTCGCTGTTCGTTAGCGAATGGGGCAATCTGCTTGGTATTCTCCAAATTTATAGAAGATGCAATGAGAAGCATAGTGCTGCTCTGCGGAACCGCCAAAATATGCACCACTTTTGTTCTATAAGGCTCCCAAAAAGGTTTCTGTAGTTTTGTGGGTTATAGTCTATTATCGGTTTGTGTGAAATCTTGTTACTAAAAGGGTCAATTAGTTCGGTATTCCAGAAATAAACAGTAGGTGTCTTGCTAACCACAGTGGTTCTGTGCGGGCCCCCCAAATTTTGCACCCTTCTGGGCACACAAAGCGACCCAAGAAAGGTAGGGAAACGTTTTTGTTATGTGGGCTTTTATCAGTTTTTCTCGCTGTTAGTTAGCGAATGGGGCAATCTGCTTGGTATTCTCCACATTTACAGAAGATGCATTGGGGAGCATATTAGCGCTCTGCGCCCCCCCCCCCCCCCCCCCAGATATGCACCACTTTTGTTCCACAAGGCTCCCAAAAAGAGTTCTGTAGTTTTATGTTGTATAGTCTATTATCGGTTTGTGTGAAATCTTGTTCATGAAGGGGCCAATTAGTTTGGTATTCCAGAAATAAACAGCAGGTGTCTTGCAGAACACAGTGGTTCTGTGCGGGCCCCCCAAATTTGGCACCCTTCTGGGTCCACAAAGCGGCCCAAAAAAGGAAGGGAAATGTTTTTCTTATATGGGCTATTATCTGTTGTTCTTGCTGTTCGTTTGCGAATGGGGCAATCTGCTTGGTATTCTCCAATTTTCTAGAAGATGCCTTGGGGAGCATAGTGGTGCTCTGCGGGCCCCCCAAAATATGCATCACTTTTGTTCCACAAGGCTCCCAAAAGGGTTCTGTAGTTTTATGCTTTATGGTCTATTATCGGTTTGGGTGAAGTCTTGTTAATGAAAGGGCCAATTAGCTTGGTATTCCAGAAATAAACAGTAGGTGTCTTGCTAACCACAGTGGTTCTGTGCGGGACCCCCAAATTTTGCACCCTTCTGGGTCCACAAAACGACCCAAAAAAGGAAGGGAAATGTTTTTCTTATATGGGCTATTATCTGTTTTTCTCGCTCTTCATTCGCGAATGGGGCAATCTGCTTGGTATTCTCTAAATTTCTAGAAGATGCCTTGGCAAGCTTAGTGGTGCCCTGCGGACCCCGCAAAATATGCACCACTTTTGTTCCATAAGGCTCCCAAAAAGGGTTTTGTAGGGTTATGGTTAAAAATCTATTATCGGTTTGTGTCAATTTTTATTAATAAAAGGGTCAATTAGTTCGGTATTCCAGAAATAAAGAGTAGGTGTCTTGCTGACCACAGTGGTTCTGTGCAAAACCCACAAATTTTGCACTTTTCTGGGTCCACAAAGCGACCCAAAAAATCCCTTGGCAAGTATAGCTCTGCGGGCCCCCCATAATATGCACCACTTTTGTTCCATAAGGCTCAGAAAAGGGGTTTTGTAGTTTAATGCTCTCTTGTCTATTATCGGTTTGTGTGAAATCTTGTTAATGAAATGGTCAATTAGCACGGTATTCCAGAAATAAACAGTAGGTGTCCTGCTAACCACAGTGGTTCTGTGCTGCCCCCCCCCCCCCCAAAAAAAAAAATTTTGTGCCCTTCTGGTGTGTTTTTGTTATATGAGCTAATATCAGTTTTTCTCGCTGTTCGTTAGCGAATGGGGCAATCTGCTTGGTATTCTCCAAATTTATAGAAGATGCAATGAGAAGCATAGTGGTCTTTTGCGGAACCCCCAAAATATGCACCACTTTTGTTCCATAAGGTTCCCAAAAAGGGTTCTGTAGTTTTATGGGTTATAGTCTATTATCGGTTTGTGTGAAATCTTGTTAATAAAATTGCCAATTAGTTCGGTATTCCAGAAATAAACAGTAGGTGTCTTGCTAACCACAGTGGTTCTGTGCGGGCCTCCCAAATTTTGCACCCTTCTGGGCACACAAAGCGACCCAAGAAAGGTAGGGAAACGTTTTTGTTATGTGGGCTTTTATCAGTTTTTCTCGCTGTTAGTTAGTGAATGGGGCAATCTGCTTGGTATTCTCCACATTTACAGAAGATGCATTGGGGAGCATATTAGCGCTCTGCGCCCCCCCCCCCCCCCCCAGATATGCACCACTTTTGTTCCACAAGGCTCCCAAAAAGGGTTCTGTAGTTTTATGTTGTATAGTCTATTATCGGTTTGTGTGAAATCTTGTTGATGAAGGGGCCAATTAATTTGGTATTCCAGAAATAAACAGTAGGTGTCTTGCAGAACACAGTGGTTCTGTGCGGGCCCCCCAAATTTGGCACCCGTCTGGGTCCACAAAGCGGCCCAAAAAAGGAAGGGAAATGTTTTTCTTATATGGGCTATTATCTGTTGTTCATGCTGTTCGTTCGCGAATGGGGCAATCTGCTTGGTATTCTCCAAATTTCTAGAAGATACCTTGGGGAGCATAGTGGTGCTCTGCGGGCCCCCCCAAAATATGCACCACTTTTGTTCCATAAGGTTCCCAAAAAGGGTTTTGTAGTTTTATGCTTTATGGTCTATTATCGGTTTGTGTGAAGTCTTGTTAATGAAAGGGCCAATTAGCTTGGTATTCCAGAAATAAACAGTAGGTGTCTTGCTAACCACAGTGGTTCTGTGCGGGACCCACAAATTTTGCACCCTTCTGGGTCCACAAAACGACCCAAAAAAGGAAGGGAAATGTTTTTCTTATATGTGCTATTATCTGTTTTTCTCGCTGTTCATTCGCGAATGGGGCAATCTGCTTGGTATTCTCCAAATTTCTAGAAGATGCCTTGGCAAGCTTAGTGGAGCTCTGCGGACCCCGCAAAATATGCACCACTTTTGTTCCATAAGGCTCCCAAAAAGGGTTTTGTAGGGTTATGGTTAAAAATCTATTATCGGTTTGTGTCAATTTTTATTAATAAAAGGGTCAATTAGTTCGGTATTCCAGAAATAAAGAGTAGGTGTCTTGCTGACCACAGTGGTTCTGTGCGAACCCCACAAATTTTGCACCCTTCTGGGTCCACAAAGCGACCCAAAAAATCCCTTGGCAAGTATAGCTCTGCGGGCCCCCCATAATATGCACCACTTTTGTTCCATAAGGCTCAGAAAAAGGGTTTTGTAGTTTAATGCTCTCTTGTCTATTATCGGTTTGTGTGAAATCTTGTTAATAAAATGGTCAATTAGCACGGTATTCCAGAAATAAACAGTAGGTGTCCTGCTAACCACAGTGGTTCTGTGCTGCCCCCCCCCCCTCCAAAATTTTGCGCCCTTCTGGTGTGTTTTTGTTATATGAGCTAATATCAGTTTTTCTCGCTGTTCGTTAGCGAATGGGGCAATCTGCTTGGTATTCTCCAAATTTATAGAAGATGCAATGAGAAGCATAGTGTCTTCTGCGGAACCCCCAAAATATGCACCACTTTTGTTCCATAAGGTTCCCAAAAAGGGTTCTGTAGTTTTATGGGTATAGTCTATTATCGGTTTGTGTAAAATCTTGTTAATAAAATTGCCAATTAGTTCGGTATTCCAGAAATAAACAGTAGGTGTCTTGCTAACCACAGTGGTTCTGTGCGGGCCCCACAAATTTTGCACCCTTCTGGGGACACAAAGCGACCCAAAAAAGGTAGGGAAACGTTTTTATTATGTGGGCTTTTATCAGTTTTTCTCGCTGTTAGTTAGCGAATGGGGCAATCTGCTTGGTATTCTCCAAATTTACAGAAGATGCCTTGGGGAGCATAGTGGTTCTCTACGCCCCCCCACCACCCCACCCCAATATGCACCACTTTTGTTCCACAAGGCTCCCAAAAAGGATTCTGTAGTTTTATGTTTTATAGTCTATTATCGATTTGTGTGAAATCTTGTTGACAAAAGGGCCAATTAGCTTGGTATTCCAGAAATAGACAGTAGGTGTCTTGCTGAACACAGTGGTTCTGTGCGGGTCCCCCAAATTTGGCACCTTTCTGGGTCCACAAAGCGGCCCCAAAAAGGAAGGGAAATGTTTTTCTTAATGGGCTATTATCTGTTTTTCTTGCTGTTTTTTCGCGAATGGGGCAATCTGCTTGGTATTCTCCAAATTTCTAGAGATGCCTTGGCACGCATAGCGGTGCTCTGCGGGCCCCCCAAAATATGCACCACTTTTGTTCCATAAGGTTCCCAAAAAGGGTTTTGTAGTTTTATGCTTTATGGTCTATTATCGGTTTGTGTGAAGTCTTGTTAATGAAAGGGCCAATTAGCTTGGTATTCCAGAAATAAACAGTAGGTGTCTTGCTAACCACAGTGGTTCTGTGCGGGACCACCAAATTTGGCACCCTTCTGGGTCCATAAAACGACCCCAAAAAGGAAGGGAAATGCTTTTCTTATATGGGCTGTTATCTGTTTTTCTCGCTGTTCATTCGCGAATGTGGCAATCTGCTTGGTATTCTACAAATTTCTAGAAGATGCCTTGGCAAGCATAGTGGTGCTCTACGGACAACGCAAAATATGCACCACTTTTGTTCCATAAGGCTCCCAAGAAGGGTTCTGTAGGTTTATGGTTTATAGTCTGTTATCGGTTTGTGTGAAATCTTGTTAATAAAAGGGTCAATTAGTTCTGTATTCCAGAAATAAACAGTAGGTGTCTTGCTGAACACAGTGGTTCTGTGCGGGCCCCCCAAATTTGGCACCCTTCTGGATCAACAAAGCGGCCCAAAAAATGAAGGGAAATGTTTTTCTTGTATGGGCTATTATCTGTTGTTCTTGCTGTTCGTTCGCGAATGGGGCAATCTGCTTGGTATTCTCCAAATTTCTAGAAGATGCCTTGGCACGCATAGTGGTGCTCTGCGGGCCCCCCAATATATGCACCACTTTTGTTCCATAAGGTTCCAAAAAAGGGTTTTGTAGTTTTATGCTTTATGATCTATTATCGGTTTGTTTGAAGTCTTGTTAATGAAAGGGCCAATTAGCTTGGTATTCCAGAAATAAACAGTAGGTGTCTTGCTAACCACAGTGGTTCTGTGCGGGTCCCCCAAATTTTCACCCTTCTGGGTCCACAAAACGACGCATAAAAGGAAGGGAAATGTTTTTCTTATATGGGCTATTATCTGTTTTTTCTGCTGTTCATTCGCGAATGGGGCAATCTGCTTGGTATTCTCCAAATTTCTAGAAGATGCCTTGGCAAGCTTCGTGGTGCTCTGCGACCCCGCAAAATATGCACCACTTTTGTTCCATAAGGCTCCCAAAAAGGGTTTTGTAGATTTATGGTTAAAAATCTATTATCGGTTTGTGTCAAATTTTGTTAATAAAAGTGTCAATTAGTACAGTATTCCAGCAATAAACGGTAGGTGTCCTGCTGACCACAGTGGTTCTGTGCGAGACCCACAAATTTTGCACTTTTCTGGGTCCACAAAGCGACCCAAAAAATCCCTTGGCAAGTATAGCTCCGCGGGCCACCCATAATATGCACCACTTTTGTTCCATAAGGCTCCGAAAAAGGGTTTTGTAGTTTTATGTTCTCTTGTCTATTATCGGTTTGTGTGAAATTTTGTTAATGAAATGGTCAATTAGCTCGGTATTCCAGAAATAAACGGTAGGTGTCCTGCTAACCACAGTGGTTTTGTGCTGCCCCCCCACCCCCCCCCCCCCCCCCAAGTTTTGCGCCCTTCTGGTGTGTTTTTGTTATATGAGCTAATATCAGTTTTTCTCGCTGTTCGTTAGCGAATGGGGCAATATGCTTGGTATTCTCCAAATTTATAGAAGATGCAATGAGAAGCATAGTGGTCTTCTGCGGAATCCCCAAAATATGCACCACTTTTGTTCCATAAGGTTCCCAAAAAGGGTTCTGTAGTTTTATGGGTTATAGTCTATCATCGGTTTGTGTGAAATCTTGTTAATAAAATTGTCAATTAGTTCGGTATTCCAGAAATAAACAGTAGGTGTCTTGTTAACCACAGTGGTTCTGTGCGGGCCCCACAAATTTTGCACCCTTCTGGGCACACAAAGTGACCCAAAAAAGGTAGGGAAACGTTTTTGTTATGTGGGCTTTTATCAGTTTTTCTCGCTGTTAGTTAGCGAATGGGGCAATCTGCTTGGTATTCTCCAAATTTACAGAAGATGCCTTGGGGAGCATAGTGGTTCTCTGCGGCCCCCCCCCTCCCAAATATGTACCACTTTTGTTCCACAAGACTCCCAAAAAGGGTTCTGTAGTTTTATGTTTTATAGTCTATTATCGGTTTGTGTGAAAGCTTGTTGACAAAAGGGCCAATTAGCTTGGTATTCCAGAAATAGACAGTAGGTGTCTTGCTGAACACAGTGGTTCTGTGCGGGTCCCCCAAATTTGGCACCTTTCTGGATCCACAAAGTGGCCCCAAAAAGGAAGGGAAATGTTTTTCTTAATGGGCTATTACCTGTTTTTCTTGCTGTTCGTTCGCGAATGGGGCTATCTGCTTGGTATTCTCCAAATTTCTAGAAGATGCCTTGGCACGCATAGCGGTGCTCTGCGGGCCCCCCAAAATATGCACCACTTTTGTTCCATAAGGTTCCCGAAAAGGGTTTTGTAGTTTTATGCTTTATGGCCTATTATCGGTTTGTGTGAAGTCTTGTTAATGAAAGGGCCAATTAGCTTGGTATTCCAAAATAAACAGTAGGTGTCTTGCTAACCACAGTAGTTCTGTGCGGGACCACCAAATTTGGCACCCTTCTGGGTCCACAAAACGACCCCAAAAAGGAAGGGAAATGCTTTTCTTATATGGGCTGTTATCTGTTTTTCTCGCTGTTCATTCGCGAATGGGGCAATCTGCTAGGTATTCTCCACATTTCTAGAAGATGCCTTGGCAAGCATAGTGGTGCTCTACGGACAACGCAAAATATGCACCACTTTTGTTCCATAAGGCTCCCAAAAAGGGTTCTGTAGGTTTATGGTTTATAGTCTGTTATCGGTTTGTGTGAAATCTTGTTAATAGAAGGGTCAATTAGTTCTGTGTTCCAGAAAAAAACAGTAGGTTTCTTGCTGAATACAGTGGTTCTGTGCGGGCCCCCCAAATTTGGCACCCATCTGGGTCCACAAAGCGGCCCAAAAAAGGAAGAGAAATGTTTTTCTTATATGGGCTATTATCTGTTGTTCTTGCTGTTCGTTCGCGAATGGGGCAATCTGCTTGGTATTCTCCAAATTTCTAGAAGATGCCTTGGCACGCATAGTGGTGCTCTGCGGGTCCCCCAAAATATGCACCACTTTTGTTCCATAAGGTTCCCAAAAAGGGTTTTGTAGTTTTATGTTTTATAGTCTATTATCGGTTTGTGTGAAATCTTGTTAATAAAATTGTCAATTAGTTCGGTATTCCAGAAATAAACAGTAGGTGTCTTGTTAACCACAGTGGTTCTGTGCGGGCCCCACAAATTTTGCACCCTTCTGGGCACACAAAGTGACCCAAAAAAGGTAGGGAAACGTTTTTGTTATGTGGGCTTTTATCAGTTTTTCTCGCTGTTAGTTAGCGAATGGGGCAATCTGCTTGGTATTCTCCAAATTTACAGAAGATGCCTTGGGGAGCATAGTGGTTCTCTGCGGCCCCCCCCCCCCCTCCCAAATATGTACCACTTTTGTTCCACAAGACTCCCAAAAAGGGTTCTGTAGTTTTATGTTTTATAGTCTATTATCGGTTTGTGTGAAAGCTTGTTGACAAAAGGGCCAATTAGCTTGGTATTCCAGAAATAGACAGTAGGTGTCTTGCTGAACACAGTGGTTCTGTGCGGGTCCCCCAAATTTGGCACCTTTCTGGATCCACAAAGTGGCCCCAAAAAGGAAGGGAAATGTTTTTCTTAATGGGCTATTACCTGTTTTTCTTGCTGTTCGTTCGCGAATGGGGCTATCTGCTTGGTATTCTCCAAATTTCTAGAAGATGCCTTGGCACGCATAGCGGTGCTCTGCGGGCCCCCCAAAATATGCACCACTTTTGTTCCATAAGGTTCCCGAAAAGGGTTTTGTAGTTTTATGCTTTATGGCCTATTATCGGTTTGTGTGAAGTCTTGTTAATGAAAGGGCCAATTAGCTTGGTATTCCAAAAATAAACAGTAGGTGTCTTGCTAACCACAGTAGTTCTGTGCGGGACCACCAAATTTGGCACCCTTCTGGGTCCACAAAACGACCCCAAAAAGGAAGGGAAATGCTTTTCTTATATGGGCTGTTATCTGTTTTTCTCGCTGTTCATTCGCGAATGGGGCAATCTGCTAGGTATTCTCCACATTTCTAGAAGATGCCTTGGCAAGCATAGTGGTGCTCTACGGACAACGCAAAATATGCACCACTTTTGTTCCATAAGGCTCCCAAAAAGGGTTCTGTAGGTTTATGGTTTATAGTCTGTTATCGGTTTGTGTGAAATCTTGTTAATAGAAGGGTCAATTAGTTCTGTGTTCCAGAAAAAAACAGTAGGTTTCTTGCTGAATACAGTGGTTCTGTGCGGGCCCCCCAAATTTGGCACCCATCTGGGTCCACAAAGCGGCCCAAAAAAGGAAGAGAAATGTTTTTCTTATATGGGCTATTATCTGTTGTTCTTGCTGTTCGTTCGCGAATGGGGCAATCTGCTTGGTATTCTCCAAATTTCTAGAAGATGCCTTGGCACGCATAGTGGTGCTCTGCGGGTCCCCCAAAATATGCACCACTTTTGTTCCATAAGGTTCCCAAAAAGGGTTTTGTAGTTTTATGTTTTATAGTCTATTATCGGTTTGTGTGAAATCTTGTTAATGAAAGGGCCAATTAGCTTGGTATTCCAGAAATAAACAGTAGGTGTCTTGCTGACCACAGTGGTTCTGTGCGAGCCTCCCAAATTTTGCACACTTCTGGGTCCACAAACCGACCCCAAAAAGGATCCTAATTTTTTTTGTTAAATGGGCTATTATTTTTTCTCGCTGTTCTTTCGCGAATGGGGCAATCTGCTTGGTATTCTCCAACTCTACAGGAGATCCCTCGGCAAGTATAGCGGTGCTCTGCTGGCCCCCCATAATATGCACCACTTTTGTTCCATAAGGCTCAGAAAAAGGGTTTTGTAGTTTTATGCTCTCTTGTCTATTATCGGTTTGTGTGAAATCTTCTTAATGAAATGGTCAATTAGTTCGGTATTCCAGAAATAAACAGTAGGTGTCTTGCTAACCACAGTGGTTCTGTGTGCCCCCCCCCCCCAAAAAAAAAAAAAATTGCGCCCTTCTGGGTCCACAAAGCCAACCCAAAAAGGAAGGGAAGTGTTTTTGTTATATGAGCTAATGTCAGTTTTTCTAGCTGTTCGTTAGCGAATGGGGCAATCTGCTTGGTATTCTCCAAATTTATAGAATATGCCATGACAAGCATAGTGGTGCTCTGCGGGACCCCAAAAATGTGCACCACTTTTGTTCCATAAGGTTCCCAAAAAGGGTTTGTAGTTTTATGCTTTATGGCCTGTTATCGGTTTGTGTGAAATCTTATTAATGAAAGGGTCAATTTGTTCGGTATTCCAGAAATAAATAGTAGGTGTCTTGCTGACCACAGTGGTTCTGTGCAGGCCCCCCAAATTTTGCACCCTTCGGGGTCCACAAAGCGGCCCAAAAAAGGAAGGGAAATGTTTTTCTTATATGGTCTATTATCTGTTTTCTTGCTGTTCGCTCGCGAATGGGGCAATCTGCTTGGTATTCTCCAAATTTCTAGAGATGCCTTGGCACGCATAGTGGTGCTCTGCGGGCCCCCAAAAATGTGCACCACTTTTGTTCCATAAGGTTCCCAAAAAGGGTTTGTAGTTTTATGCTTTATGGCCTGTTATCGGTTTGTGTGAAGTCTTGTTAATGAAAGGGCCAATTAGCTTGGTATTCCAGAAATAAACAGTAGGTGTCTTGCTGACCACAGTGGTTCTGTGAGGGCCCCCCAAATTTTGCACCCTTCTGGGTCCACAAAACGACCCCAAAAAGGAAGGGAAATGTTTTTCTTATATGGGTTATTATCAATTTTTCTCGCTGTTCATTCGCGAATGGGGCAATCTGCTTGGTATTCTCCATATTTATAGAAGATGGCTTGGCAAGCATAGTGGTGCTCTGCGGGCCCTCCAAAATATGCACTACTTTTGCTCCATAAGGCTCCGAAAAAAGGGTTTTGTTTCGCTCGCGAATGGGGCAATCTGCTTGGTATTCTCCAAATTTCTAGAAGATGCCTTGGCACGCATAGTGGTGCTCTGCGGGCCCCCAAAAATGTGCACCACTTTTGTTCTATAAGGTTCCCAAAAAGGGTTTGTAATTTTATGCTTTATGACCTATTATCGGTTTGTGTGAAATCTTGTTAATGAAAGGGCCAATTAGCTCGGTATTCCAGAAATAATCAGTAGGAGTCTTGCTGACCACAGTGGTTCTGTGCGTGCCCCACAAATTGTGCACCCTTCTGGATCAACAAAGCGACCCAAAAAGGGATCGGAAATGTTTTTAATATATGGGCTATTATCAATTTTTCTCGCTGCCCGTTCGAGAGTGGGGAAATCTGCTTGGTATTCTTCAAATCAATAGAAGATGCCTTAGCAAGTATAGTGGTACTTTGTGGGCCCCCCAAAATATGCACCCTCTTTTGTTCCATAAGGCTCCGAAAAAGGGTTTTTTTTGTTTTATGCTCTGTAGTCTATTATTGGTTTGTCTGAAATCGTGTTAATGAAAGGGTCAATCAGCTCGGTATTCCAGAAATAAACAGTAGGTGTCTTGCTAACCACAGTGGTTATGTGCGGGCTCCCCAAATTTTGCGCTCTTCTCAGTCCTCAAAGCGACCCAGAAAAGGAAGGGAAGTGTTTTTGTTATATGAGCTAATATCAGTTTTTCTCGCCGTTCCTTAGCGAATGGGGCAATCTGCTTGGTATTCTCCAAATTTATAGAAGAAGCCTTGGCAAGTATAGAGGTGCTCTGCGGACCCCGCAAAATATGAACCACTTTTGCTCCAGAAGGCTCCCAAAAAGGGTTCTGTAGTTTTATGGTTTATAGTCTATTATCGGTTTGTGTGAAATCTTGTTAATAAAAGGGTCAATTAGTTCGGTATTCCAGAAATAAACAGTAGGTGTCTTGCTAACCACAGTGGTTCTGTGCGGGCCCCCAAATTTTGCACCGTTCTGGGCACACAAAGCGACCCAGAAAAGGTAGGGAAACGGTTTGTTATGTGGGCTTTTATCAGCTTTTCTCGCTCTTCGTTAGCGAATGGGGCAATCTGCTTGGTATTCTCCAAATTTACAGAAGATGCCTTGGGGAGCGTAGTGGTATACTGCGGACCCCAAGAATATGAACCACTTTTGTTCCACAAGGCTCCCAAAAAGGTTCTGTAGTTTTATGCATTATAGTCTATTATCGGTTTGTGTGAAATCTTGTAAATAAAACGGCCAATTAGCTTGGTATTCCAGAAATAAACAGTAGGCGTCTTGCTGACCACAGTGGTTCTGTGCGGGCTCACCAAATGTTTACACCCTTCTGGGCCCACAAAGCGGCCCAAAAAAGGAAGGGAAATGTTTTTCGTATATGGGCTGTTATCTGTTTTTCTCGCTGTTCGTTCGCGAATGGGGCAATCTGCTTGGTGTTCTCCAAATTTCTAGAAGATGCTTTGGCATGCATAGTGGTGCTCTGCGCCACCCCCCCCCCCCCCCCACACACACACAAAAATATGCACCACTTTTGTTCCATAAGGTTCCCAAAAAGGGTTTTGTAGTTTTATGCTTTTTGGTCTATTATCGGTTTGTGTGAAGTCTTGTTAATAAAAGGGCCAATTAGCTTGGTATTCCAGAACTAAACAGTAGGTGCCTTGCTAACCATGGTGGTTCTGTGCGGGCCCCCCAAATTTTGCACCCTTCTGGGTCCAAAAAACGACCCCAAAAAAGGAAGGGAAATGTTTTTCTTATATGGGCTATTAGCAATTTTTCTCGCTGTTCGTTCGCGAATGGGCCAATCTGCTTGGTATTCTCCATATTTATAGAAGATGCCTTGGCAAGCATAGTGGTTCTCTGCGGGCCCCCCAAAATATGCACTACTTTTGTACCATAAGGCTCCCAAAAAGAGTTTTGTAGTTTTATGCTTTATGGTCTATTATCGGTTTGTGTGAAATCTTGTTAATGAAAGGGCCAATTAGCTCGATATTCCAGAAATAAACTGTAGGTGTCTTGCTGACCACAGTGGTTCTGTGCGGCCCCCAAATTGTGCACCCTTCTGGGTCCACAAAGCGACCCAAAAAGGGATCGGAAATGTTTTTTGTTATATGGGCTATTATCAATTTTTCTCGCTGCTCGTTCGCGAGTGGGGCAATCTGCTTGGTATTCTCCAAATCTATAGAAGATGCCTTGGGAAGTATAGTGGTACTCTGCGGGCCCCTCAAAATATGCACCACTTTTTCCATAAGGCTCCGAAAAAAAGGGTTTTGTTGTTTTATGCTCTATAGTCTATTATCGGTGTGTGTGAAATCGTGTTAATTTAAATGTCAATCAGCTCGGTATTCCAGAAATAAACAATAGGTGTCTTGCTAACCACAGTGGTTTTGTGCGGGGTCCCCAAATTTTGCGCCCTTCTGAGTCCACAAAGCGACCCAAAAAAGGAAGGGAAGTGTTTTTTGTTATATGAGCTAATATCAGTTTTTCTCGCTGTTCGTTAGCGAATGGGGCAATCTGCTTGGTATTCTCCAAATTTATAGAAGATGCCATGGCAAGCATTGTGGTTGTCTGCGGGCCTCCCAAAGATGCACCACTTTTATTCCATAAGGCTCCCAATAAGGGTTCTGTAGTTTTATGCTTTATAGTCTATTATCGATTTGAGTGAAATCTTGTTAGAGAAAGGGTCAATTAGCTCGGTATTCCGGAAATAAGCAGTAGGCGTCTTGCTAACAACAGGGGTTCTGTGCGGGCCCCCCAAATTTTGAACCCTTCTGGGTGCTCAAAGCAACCCCAAAAAGGAAGGGAAATGTTTTTGTTATATGGACTATTATCAGTTTTTCTGATTAATTGTTAGCAAAAGGGGTAATCTGCTTGGTGTTCTCCAGATTTATAGATAGGTCCTTAGGAAGCATGTTGGTGCTTTGCGCCCCCCCCCCCCCCCCCATAATATGCACCCATTTTGTGCCATAAGGCTCCCGAGAGGGATTCCGTGATTTTGGGATTTACAATCTATTATCGGTTTGTCTAAAATCTTGTTAGAGAAAGGGTCAATTAGCTCGGTATCCCCTAAATAGACAACAGGTGTCTTGCTAAGCACAGTGGTACTGTGCGCCCCCCCCCCCCCCAAAAGTGTGCACCTTTCCGGGTCCACAGTGCATCCCAAAAAGGAATGGAAATGGCTTTGTAACATGGGCTATTATCAGTTTTTTTCGCTGTTCGTTAGCGAATGGTGCAACCTGCTTGGTATTCTCCAAATTTATAGATGGTGCCTTGGGAAACATATTGATGCTGTTCGGCCTCCTCAAAATAGGCACCCCTTTTGTGCCATTAGTCTCCCCAAAAAAGGTTATGTCATTTTTTTGCTTTGTGGTCTATTATCAGTTTGTGTGAAAACTTGTTAGAGCAAGGGTCAATTAGCTCGGTATTCCCGTAATAAACAGTACTTGGCTTGCTAGCCAACAGTTATTAGATGAATCATACACATGGAGAATTTTCTTCACACAATATATACATTACAATGGATGGCATACCATCCCGCCCTCTCTACCTCCCTGACAGCTGGTAATTGCTGGGGGACATACAGACGGAGAGAAGACGGAAGCAGGACAACTCGCAGATAATAGTCGTTAAGTGAATTATATTCGGGAAAGAAAAAAAAAATAAAAAAAATAATATATATATTATAATGGCTGGCATACCAGCCTGCCCTCCCTGCCCTCCCTGCCATCAGGTTACTCACGGTTTATCCAATCCCATTATATACACACTTCATCAAATATTTTATATAACTTCGTCAATTTGCCGGAAATAGTCATGCTCGGAAGATTACTTCCTTCTGAGCGGCTTTCATTTTTGACTAATTCTTATTCTGTTACGTTAAGTGCCGTACCAATGTGTATCGCGTCATGGGAAATTGACGAAGTTATATATTATATATATATATATATATATATATATATATATATATATATATATATATATATATATATATATATCAAAGTTCAAAACAAATACAACGAAATTATGTATCTGCTTTCCTGCTAGCGCTTTCACCGCTCTTTGGACGGATCTTCAGCCAGCTTTTAAACACAGGAATCTCAAGTAATGGAAGATCTGTGAAGATGCTACTGCTTGAATTTAATTTTATATCACCTATCTCAAACAGGAATTCCACCAGGCATAGTCCTGGGAACGAACTACTGAACCGAAAACTGTAAAGTTTTTCGGAAGTTGGCTCTGACTGGCGTCGATTCCGGTTCTACGACACCCAATCATCCAGCCACAATTGCTCTGCCACCATACCAACTGAGCCAACGGCAACCCCAAGAAAGCTTGGAATTAACTCCGCCCGTTTGTTAGTTCACATTTACTAGCGGCCGATCTGTGAGAATTGACAATTACTGAATTACCAGAGGCTAGAAGCAGTTCCAGTAATTCAATAATTGTCAAATGTCGAATATCGGTCTGGGCGGACTGTGGAGTGCTCGCTGTGGTGAACACAGCAAGCACTCCTTCGGTTTGCTAGCTGCATGGTGTGGTGTTGGATATTCGCCAAGATCAAGCAATTCTAGGTTTTGCAATACTGGAGGAACGGAATTCCCATCAGAAAAAGTAGGCGAACCGCGTTTCCCCGAGTTCCCCCAGGAAAGTATCTCTGAATGCGGAGGAATCTGCCTTCAGTAGCAAAAGCATTTCCATAACCGCTGTTGCGATTTCTTGGCACCCGAACAGGTTTCATATTGATAATCTCCTTAAAGAATGCCTGACCATTTTGACTTGAGTTAGCCGCTCTACAAATATGAAAAAAAACAAACTATAGTACTAGGACTGCGAACACAATTGCACATTGAAAGAAATAACTGCAACACGAATGACACGGGAAGAAGTTTAGAGAATATAGTGGTTAACGAAGGAATCTTCAGTTTTTTTGATGAAACCTTTCTACCATAACACAGGTTTTAAAATAAACACCGGAACCTTTAGGAGGTTCTCGCGATCTAAATCCCGAAGAAACCTTATACTCTTCCTCCTACCAGCCACACCATCTGACTGAAAGACACGGTGACTGGAAACGTTCGGTGGCCCCTATTGTTTACGAGTTGAACACAATGAACTATCTATATAACGGTCTCCTTTTGACTCAGGTACAATTTCTTCATCAAAATTTGCGTTTGTCCAATCAATGAAATATCCTAGAAATGGGAGGGGCTATTAACCACCTCAGGACACCCACGGGTGAGATTTCACCCGAACGGCTCGTATTACAGTGCGTGGAGAGTGTATTATCACTAAATCACCCACAGAGTGGGGATTCCACAAAAGCAATAATTGCAAATTTGTTGCAAAGCATAACGAACACAAACAAAGTTTCAGCCAATGTACCTTCGCGTTAAAACCGGAGGTCCATTGGCTAAAACATTGCTTGTATTTTTGTCGATACGTACAAAATTTGAAAATTATAGTTTGGGTTATAACTCCACTCCGCGGGCGATTTAGTTACAATCCACCCTCCACGTACTGTATGTGAAAACCTCACAACAGACTTTCAGCTAAAGGGCCTTCGGTGGAACCAAATAATCCATTAGCTGAAACTGTAATGCTTGTCCATAACATCTGTGAGTCTATTGTCCGGGTAGAGGCGGACTGGAACCCTAAGACCGGCCTTAGAGAAATTAATGTCGCCGGCCCACTAAGGTGGAGGAAAATTAGTAGGATGGCAGATGCCGCATTCTGGCGATAATCTAGCCAAAATTATGGTCAGGAAAGTTAAGCTTATACACCCGTTGATTTGAATGTTTTCGAAAAAATATTGGCGTCGTGGTATTCTCTCCAATTCCTGGAAACCTACTGCTATATTTTGCGTGTAATGTGTGCAGGCATGACATTTTCATTGTGTACAGGTGTGCTGCATGTTAAACGCCCACCTGAAATGTTTCTTGGAAGTCTATTTTAGCACGGCTGTAAGCCGAAGATTGTTGTAATCGAGAGCCTTCACCTGTTTTGTCTTGTTTTTTCATAAGTCGCAATGAATCGACATCAGGGCTTCCCACAAAACCTATGACACGTGGGAGTGGCGGGGGGGGGGGGGGGGGTAGAGCGATTGGAGGGTTTTAGGACTAAGTGTTTTTAGGTTGTGAGCGTCTCTGATGAGTGTCAAGCTCTATCATGAGGGAAGCGCAAGTGCTTGTTACCAATGGCGTTAATCGTGTCTGTTTTGTTTAATTCTTGTACTGACCTATTAACGAGAGCAATTTCACTCGAAGGCAGTTTGAAAGAGGCAATTTTTTGCACCCCGGAACGTTTTCTAGAATGCCAGGCCTGCATGTGTCCTTATCCGAATGAAGCTTTTGTGGCTGTATTGTTGCATGAAATCATTGGGATGGATTGGTGAACCAGGTGTTCCAAGTACAATCTTTGCAAGCCTCTGACCTACATGCTATCCCATCTATCAGTCAACCAGCCCAAAACAAAGCAGAAATTTACTCAAACCATCACCACTTATATAATGTGAGCGCCGTACCTATATACTTCATAAAGTAACGCGTGAAATATGCGCACTTACCGTTGATGCTGGCAACTGCACGCAAAATTAAATGTCTTTAAAATGTCACTTCATATATTGTCGAACTGGTTAAAAATTAAGATACGCAATTGTGTATACATTTCTGTTAATAAACCGGGAAGATAGGAAACGAGGCAGGTTACAAAGAAAAATTACAGAAAGCGAAACTAACTGAATTTCCAACTTCCTGATTCTCGAGAACATTTCATTGTTAAAAAATTTGTTGACGTATGTAAACATTGAAAATGTACGAAAGCCCATTCAGGGCATGTGTGAAATGTTTTTCTGGGACGTTAAAGGGGCTTATTAAGTCGTTATGACGACTTAGCTAACTCCTTTTTACAACTTAGAAAGTCGTTATAACGACTTACGTAATTCATTATAACGATTTACTAACTCGTTATAATAACTTACTTAACCCGTTTTAACGGTATAGAAAGTCGTTATAACGACTTGTGCATCTCGTTATAACGACTCACGGAACTCATTATAAGGACTTACTAAGTCGTTATAAAGACTTATCTAACTCGTTATAACGATTTAGATGCTCGTTATAACAGATTACTTAAACCATTATAAAGACTTAGTAACTCGCCATAACGACTTAGAAAGTTGTTATACCGGCTTGCTTACTAAAATGACCACATAACTCATTATAACGACTTATCCAAACAATTATAACGACTTACGTGACTCATTATAGCAACTTACTAAATCGTTATAACGGCTAGCTAATTCGTTAAGATGATTGTCTAATTTATTATAACGACTTATGTAAGGTAAGTCAATATAACAACGTAGTAATTCGTTATAACGACACAGAACTCGATATAACAAGTAACTAATCTCGTAGAATTTTTGCAACACTTGTGTAACTCGTTATAACAAGTTAGTAACTCGTTATAACGACTTGCGAAACTCATACAATCTTTCTGACACGCGAATTTAATTGACTGTAAGAAAAATGTTCATTTAGGCACAGACGAACTCAATAACGTTTTAACGGCGCAGCTAACTCGTTATAATGGTTGTCTAATTTATTATAAATACTTACATAAGTCATTATAACGACTTGGTAACACGATATAATGACTTATTACTCGATATAACAAGTTAGTAACTCGTTATAACAAATTACCAAATTCGTACAAGCTTTACTACACGCGAATTTAATTAACTGAATGAAAATTACAGATGCTCCTCAGCGAGAAATTGTCTGAAGTAATAGCACTGGCCGCCCCCATCCCCGCCGCGTCTTCTGTGTACCTTGGATTCCATCCTGCCCCATCCCCTAAAGAAAAATTTAAAAAATAAAAAAATTGCTTACGCCTCAATTCAGTTGTTTTACGGTCTGTTGCGTGGTGTGTGTGTATGTGTGCTTGTGGAGGGAATTGTTTGCTTGTTTATTGGAGTTCAACGGCACTTTCAGCAGTCATGGTCACATTTTATCGGAGAGTCTAATGGGTGGAGGAAGTCCGATTAGCCAGAGAGAACCCAGAGAGAACTACCATGCAGCGGCGTACAGCTGCCAGACTCTCAAACTTACTAACTCTGCACGAGCAGAGTTAACAGCGATTTAAAGCAAGTGCATCATCGACGTGTAGTACTCCTTAGTACACAGCACCAGCGTGCCTCCACATGGACAATTAGGGTGAAGTGACTTGATGAAGGACACAGCGCAGTTACCGCTGGTCAAGGTTGAACCGTCTACCTTTCGGTCATTTCGGTATAAATTTCAATGCTCAAAGCATTGAGTCTCCGCTCTTCCTGAAGTGGTGGCGGGGGTTAAGCCTCAAGATAATATCGGATATGTTACCAAGAAAATCATTTATACCAGAATGTACTTGTGCCATTCTCCCCTTCACTCACATGAACGCTGGGGTCCTGATCTATTTGACTTTTTTTGTGGAGAGAAGTAGGGAAGTAGCATATCTGCTTTCATTGGCCTTGGAACCTTCACTCCATCCAAGATTATTTTATTGTTTTGATTTCAATTACAAACGAGTGCTTTGTTCCGAAAATATAAAACACTTCCAGCATTCACTCTACGTGGAAAAAACACGCATAGCAAATATTATGGAGGAAGTGTGGAGGGTTGAAGGATGGGGTCAAGTGCTTCATCAGGACTTGAGGCGTGTGAGGGTGTTGAGTGGATAGCACCAATGCCATAGACCTGGACTTATGTCTTGTGGTTTGTCCGATTATTTGCACGGAGTATACTTTGGAAGAACAGAATCCTTAGGTTTTTAAATGTTCCTTTTCTTTTGTCTGCCTAGCATTCCCAAAACCTATTCCATCTCTGACTCTGTTTGATTAAAAAAAAGCAATGTTGATTTTCCCGAAAGGTGGGCCTGTGGTCTCTGGTAGGGGTGGAGGGTGCGATGGTATTCCCTGACAGACAAAAAATAAAGGAGGCACCCTTCCCAGAAGAATGGGAGCAGACTCCCCGACAGGGTTGGGAGTTGCCCTCACAGGCCCCCTCCCCATCGGCGCCATCCCTGAGCACAAGTCAGATTCCTTATTATTCCCACTCATCCAGACTTTCATCTGTGTTACTTGGATCCGATTTTGCCGTTTCTACTCCCCAGTCCCCCTTCTTCCAGACTTCTATCTCCATGGTACCTGGATTATTTATCTATCTCGGACTATTTCCTGACTAAACGTTATCTTTTTTTCAGCGCTCTACTCAGCGAAATAACTAAAATAAAAGATCGTTTGTTTGATTGTGGTCAAGCGACTTATTACATTGCATCTTTGAAAGCATCTATCAGTCCATTCAGGCACTACCTCGATAAATTGCAACATGCGATAATTCGTTACGTATGTGACCGCAAAGCTTTCGAGAAAATCGAGGTGTGATGCCAGTCCCTTCATGTTCTTGTATGGGGATTGAGGACCAACTGATACCATACTCCTCTAAAATTAGTAGTGTTAAAATTCAACCTGAATCAACTGCATTGAGTGAATATGAACCCAATTGGGTTCTAATTCACTCAGCCCAGTTGACTAGGGGTAATTTTCAAACCAATTGATTTTAGAGTGCACCAGTGTCAACCAATGGAGACCTCAGGTTTGAGGATTAGTATACAGCGGAAAAAAGAAACGTAAGTGTTTTTTCTGTGGTAAATATTTCAAATGTGTTATGGATGATTATTTCATAGTTTGGATTTCGATGTTATTTCTTCATTACTGGTTATATTTTGCCGAGTTTTTTTTTTTTTTTTTTTTTTTTAATTTTTTTATTCCTATAAAAAGTGATAAACATACATCTATACATATATTCTGAGTGTACATTGAATTCCATTTTATGCAGAGTATAATATATAACCTTTTTCTGCTCTAGGTTTAATCGATGCACAGCAATAAGATTGTTTTGTTATTGTTTTATCCGACTAGTGTTGCATGGAGCCTTCTCGTGAGAATAGAGAGAGAGCGAGAGAGAGAGAAAAAAAACGAAACATAAACGTCGAGGGCTAATGTCCAGGAGATTGAGAGCTATTGTCCAGGAGATGTGTAGTGTTAGGTCGGAGGATAAAATATGGCTTTTAGAGATTCCCACCTGGTATTTATTAGGTCGTTTTTTTTTGTTAGAGTACAGGTGGCGGGAGTATAGCTCGAGGTCATGGTACTGACGGAGCATTTCGACGAATCCGTGGAAGCAAGGTTGACATTTTCTCACTTTGCAAGAATAGATGAACTTTTTAAATATAAGAATTACTAAGGAGAGGGTATATTCATGTATATTATTATTATTATTATTATTATTATTATTATTATTATTATTATTATTATTATTATAGCCAATGAGGGTAAACTGCGCTGTCAGTGGTAATAGAATACCACATTTCACCTGCAATCTATCTGCAAGTTGTAACAGGATTGTCTTTGACACTGAGCACTCGAAAAATAAATGTTACACTGTCTCTTTAGTGTTGGAACAAAACGTACACAGCTCAGTCTCCGATAATTTACATTTAAAAAGGCGAGCGTTCGTAAATAAAGCGCCGTGTATGATTTTATATTGCAAAGCTTCGAGATAGGAGTCATCAGTAATTAAAAAGGGATTCTTGTATATCAGTCTCCAAGCATCGCAATCGAGGCTGAGATGCAAATGCTCTTTCCATTTCTTCTGAGACTGCACTGGGCACGAGGCCGCATGCTGCAAGAATAATGGGTAAAAAGTTTTGTTTCCGGTTTTTGTTACTTTTAATTTTTCTATCAACGGACTTATGATAAAGTCAGATTTTTTTTACTGTTTATTTCATTTTGCCATCGTTTTGAAATCGCCTTTCTTAACCCCCGGAAGACAGTGAAGGGAATTTTGATATCAAATTTTACAGAGAAGGCTTCAAAAGTCAGAAAGCCTCCGCTGTCACTCAAGAGGTCGTTAACAAAAAATATACCTCTGTCGCACCATCTTTGATTAAAAAATAGTTTGTTGTTAATTTTTAAATTTTTCTTGTAGAAAATAGATTGAGAACAAATTTCTTCAGGTTCATTTGGAGATTTGTTGTCTAAAAGAGACCAGGCCTTAAGGATATTTTTCCAAAAACTATTTGAGTGCTCCCCAACCTTTGTTAATCCCTCTTTGTGTAAAAAACCAAGTTTTGTAACCTCCATATTTTTCGAAGTTGTCCAAAATAAGAGTTTTCCAGGGTGCTATTATGAGGAGATCGAGATCCATTAATTTCTTAATCCAAACCATTTTTAAAGAATAACTGTATGACCAAATAATTGGAAATTTAAGACCTCCGGCATCCGTTTCGTTAATAAGAACATTACGTTTGACCTTTTCACGCTTCCCGGCCCACAGGTATTGGAATAAACGCGATTGTATAGTATCCAACATGCTGTCAGGTGGATTTGGGAGAACCGATAGACAGTGTATCAGTATTGGAAGGGCCAGTGTTTTTACAACAGTAGTTTTTCCAATTAGGCTAAGGTTTCTGAACGACCAGTCATTCAGAAGTTTTTCCATTTTTTTCATTTTTTCCACGTAATTATTCATTATGTAGTTCTCACTGAACAGATCGTACGCAATACCATTATAGTTCCTTGAACATTACGATTTGTAGCTACCTTTTCACTAGACCCCTGTTTCGACCCAATACATATAGCCTGTGTTTCCTCAAAGTTTACTTTTAGGCCTGACTGTTCAGCGAAAGAATCAACAGTTTCCAAGGCTGTGTTCAACGAATGCCCATCATCACTCAAAAATAACGTTGAATCATCTGCGTACTGACTTATGAGATATTCCGAGTTGTTTATTTTGATACCATCAATATCGGGGGTGTACTTAAGAGCGGCACTTAATATTTCTACACTTAAAATATAAAGATAGGGGAGAGTGGGTCACCTTGCCGCACTCCTCTCTGTAGGTTAAATTTTCCGGAACAGTGTCCGTTATTTAAGATGTAACTGAAAATATTGCAATAAAAAGCATTAAACCAGTTTATAATAGAAGGTCCGAAATTAAGGAACTTCAATGATTTTTCTATGAAGGACCTTTCAAGAGAGTCAAATGCTTTTTCTAAATCTAACAAAACAAGAGTTCCAGCAATATTTTCTTTCTCACATTTTTCTATCAAGTCAAATGTAAGTCTAGTGGTCTCTCCGATGTATCTTCCTTTCATGAACCCAAGCTGAGTTTCCGAAATTAGTTTTGGTAAGACCGTTTTAATTCGATTTGCAATAGTCGACATTGATAAGTGAGATTGGTCGCCAATTTTTTTTTATAAATTCCTTGGGTTTATTTTGCTTTGGAATGAAGGTAATAATACCCGTTCGTTGTGGATTAGACAACTGTTTAACGGTATATCCGTAATTCAGAGAATTGATCAGGAATGTACCAAAATCTTTCCAAAAGAATTTATAAAACTCTACAGTAAAACCATCAGACCCAGGCGTTTTATTATTTTTCATTGGTTTCAAGGCTCTTAAACATTCGGAGCTTGTTAGAAGACCCTCCAATGAATTACTTTCCTCTTGATCTAAAAACTGTAAAAATGGATTAGTATTATCAAAAAATGGATTATAGTCGATTGAAACATTTGCTGGGTTTAATTTAGTGGAGTACAGGCTTTAAAGAACAACTTTTGTTCCTTTAGTATTTCAGATAAATTTTCCGTCGTATTACCATTAGAAGTTACCAGTTTTGGTATTATTTTTTCTGTGTAATATCTTTTCTCTAGGTTACAAAAATATTTAGTTGGTTTTTCTCCTTCTACTTTCCATTTTGCTTTTGCTCTTAGGATTATACCATTATTTTTTTTTATTTCTGATAGTTTGGAATTCAGTTTCGAGAGACTCAATTTCGGGACTCACTGACAAATCGCCATCGTCCAGTCGGGAATTTAATACCTCTAGTTTCTCCGCAATTTTCGCCAAACGTTTGTCAGTTCTGCGTTTTACATGGGTCGAGTATTCAATGGTTTTTCCTCTAATTATTAATTTTAAAGTTTCCCAAAACAGCTGGTCATCAATATTGAATGATTGTTAACAATTATTATTATTATTATTATTAGTAGTAGTAGAAGTAGTAGTAGTAGTAGTAGTAGTAGTGGTAGTAGTGGTAGTATCATTATTAACATTATTATTATTTGGAGTGAGTACTGACAACTGACAAGCTGTCTCTGTAATTACGGATTTTACTGCTGATACATATTCTGGGTCGTTCAAAAGACTGTTGTTGAATTTCCAGAAGCCTCTTCCTCTTGGTTGACTGATGAAAGACAAGGTTATGGCTATAGGGTTGTGATCAGATCTGTAGCGTATGTGAATGTTTGACGTTTTGTGAAAAATTTGTAAATCTGTGGAAAGGAGAAAGTAGTCTAATCTAGCCATTTTATTATCGGTGCCTTTCCATGTATATCGCCTCAGATTTGTGTTCTCCATCCTCCAAACATAAGTCGAATTTTTCCATTAGCCAGTGAATCCTTTCGTTTTCCTTTACGTTATTTTTGTGCAAGTATTTTAATGTGTCAAGGTTGTAGTTTTGGGGAACATTCCAATCGCCTCCGACTAGAAACTGAGCAGTTTCCGATGTTCTCAATTTGGTTAAAGAGGTTATCAAAAAAGATTGGGTTATCATAATTGGGGCCATAGACCACCGAAGGAAATAGAAATTTTGACGAGTTGTCTTGTCTTAACACAGACAGCGTTTGCATGGGTAACGTTCAAACATTGGTACGCTATTTCCTGATCAAAATCAATAGCGGGTATGCCCACCCCGGGCTTCGGTCGCTGCTCTAACTCTCCTTACCATTGACTCCATCTAGTTGTTTATGGTCCCTTGTGTGATGTTATTCTACTCATGACGAAGGGCCTGTGTGCGCTGAGCGGCGTTGCTTAGGACGGTGACGTTCTTCCTGACCCTTCTGTTCAACTCGTCGAACAAATGCTCGATCGGGGACAAATTTGGACTGTAGAGTGGCCAATCGAGAACTGGGACATTGTTTTGGTTGAGGAAGTCACGACAAACCCTAGCAGCTTGCGGCCTCCCATTATCCTGCTGCAACGTAGGTTACGCGCATGGATAAGAGGAAGGGCGTGATGCACGAAGACCTGATCCTGATCCCGATATCTTGAATTCCCTCAATTAACTGTTCTTGGACACACTCGGCGACCATGAGTGCCTACTACCCGACTCGCCATCGCCGTCGCCGTCTGAAATCGGTTACGGAGGTGTGAGAGATATTTGCCTCTACCTTGACGTGGCCCCCAAATAAACAACAAAATAGATGAATCTCTGTCTGTTATCGAGAGCCTAACAGTTCTGACATACTTTGGAACAGCAGTCTAAAATCGATTGGGTTAACAATTACCGCAAATCAACTAGGTTCATATTCACTCAACCCAGTTGATTTTGGTTTGATTTTTAACCCAACTGATTTTGATTTGTCCCCCTCTCGCCAATTAAGGTTACCATTCTTTATGACCCTTTCTCTGACGATTTTTTACCCTGATTTCCCCCAATGTCTAGGTCCAAGATCTCCAATGAGTAGTTCTCTATTAGTTCCCTCACTTGGACCATCCACCCTGTCTTGATATTTGAGTTGAAAATTCTCAGGAACATTACTTTACACTCGGCTGTCAGGGAGATTTACCAAATAATTAAGATAATCGAGTTTCAATAAATCTATCATATCCTTGATCATCCACCCAAGCTCATCCCTGATTACGTCTAGTGTTGCGGCATTATCGACCCCGGTATCCATCGGCCTGCATCGTTTTGCAGGATTTCCAAGCTCTTTACAGTCGTCTTATTTAGCAGTACCACTTGCGTACCATATGTATATTTGGCATACCCACCATTTCCCAAATGGTGTTCCCCAAGAAAACCTTATTGAAACTGTTTCTCCCTATAAGTTCATCTGGTTAAGGATTCGCACCCCCCCCCCCCCTCCCCTTCAGAATCAATTTATTTGTCTGGTTTCGGTAGCTGCCTCTTCCTGTCTGTGATGTTTATATTTACCCCCAGATACTCGTAGTCACCTGTCTCTCCTACACTAAGAAGTTTGCGGCTACCTTCCGGAATACAGTACTCCCCCAATCTGCACCTTCAAGTGGGGTCCACTTTGCGGCCCACGGGTATAACCTTGCTCTTGCTTTCATTAAGTTCGAGTCTCCATTGGCTACCATATTTCCCAACAATTCCCAACATTTTCGGTAGCCCCTCTTCGCTTTCTGACACTAGCACCATATCGTCTGCAAAAATAACCCTGGGATCTTCAAGTCCCCAACTGCTACCCCCTCGTTGCTATGCAGGAGTTCATCTCCTACACCTTTGATGTACAATGCAAAAAGAATTAGCGAAAGGATACACCCTTGTTTTAGGCCTATCTCCATGGGCACACGTTTTGTTGTTATGTTATCCAGGCTAAGTTCACTCTGTACATCTTTATATAATGCGTTCATAATTCCAACAAACTCGCCCCACAAGCCCAGAGCCCCAAGCTTGCGCCACACATCCTCCCTCCATACTCTATCGTATGCCTTTTTAACATCAAAAAAGGCCATAAACATCTTTTTCTTTTTTGCATTCTATCATTTGGGATAGCGTGAAAAGGTGGTCAGTGATTGCCCTTCCCTTCATGAAGCCATTCTGGATTTCTCCCCAAAAAACCCTCTTCTCAATCACCTCTTCTAATCTCCCTTACATGATTTTACAGAAAACTTTTCCAATGTTCCTCCTCAGATCCCTCGATAATTAACCAAAACGTCTTTTTCCCCCTTTTTGTGAATAAATGTCACTTTGCTTTCTCTCCACTCATTTGAGACCTCTTGTTTTTCTATGGCTAAATTGGACAGGGCTCTTTCCAAGAGTTCCTCTCCCCCTTTTTCGTTAGAAATTTCTCACCTCCTCCGTTTTAATTTCGCTGCACACGAAGTTCGATAGATTTTCCTCGACCTGGTTCGGACACTCCGATGCCCATCGCTTATCGTTTACCTTTTCCCAGTGCTTGAATAGTTCTAATGCGGTTTGGTCTTGATCGTCTGTAACTCTGCCATCTACTTTAGTACTCCGTGGGCTACTTCCTTTGTTACGTTTATTCATCTATTTCCAAAATACGTTCAAACTCGACCCCCCTGTCATTCTTATCGTCCTAATAAGACTGCTATTTCGCACTCTCCGATTATCGTCTTTAATCTTATTTACTTTATTTCGTGCTTGTTGGTATTCTACCTTTGCTACCGTAGCCCCGTTGCTTTCCGCCTCCTTAAGTTTTCTACTTATCCTGTATGCAACACATTTAGCTTTTCCACCCTTTATGGCCCTTTTCAGTTCTTCGTTAACTCTGTTCCCAAGTTCCCGTGTTGGCACCCTAAACTTTCCTACACTTTCCTCCCCTGTCCCTATTAGGCTCGCAACTATGGCATCGGTCATCTTCTGGAACTACCCCCTTGTGTATGGTTGCAGGCTTTGGTTTCAAGTTTTCTTCGAACTTCGCCCAGTCAGCATCCTTATTGATTTCCCAAATCTCCTTGAAGTTTCCTATGCTTTTTAATAGGTTTTTGGCCCTGATCGTCACTGTATTGAAGTTGTGATCACAATCCACCTCCATTTTAACCTCATCATCCACTTTTATCCCTATCACCTCCCTCCATAAATTAATATCTGTGAAAATCTAGTCGATTACTGATTTTCTGTCGTTCCTCTCTCAGGCCCATTTCCCCTTACACCTCGCGTCCCTGTTCAGAATCTTCAGACCGAGCTCATTTGTGAAGTTCAACAGCTTTCTTCCATTCCTGCTGACTTTCTTGTCCCCGCCTCTATGCCTTCTTCCTTATCACCTATGTGTCCATTAAAGTCATCCATCAGAATTATACCGAGCCCCATGTTTTCTAGTTCTGTGATACTGGATCTTAGTGTTGAGTATATCAAGTCATTCCACTTGGGTTTTCTTCCTTCCACCGCAGAATTCACAGTCCCAAGGGCAATACTTTTGTTTCTTAGATTGACCTTCACCCATCCAATTTCTTTCGTTCCCTCAGCCGATGTTCTGACATCTTCCAGATCTGTGATCAGCGAGGATTTTAAATCCTCTTTAATGTACATGCCCACCCCCACCCCACCCACCCTTTTCTGGCCTTCCGTTCGCCCTACGCCTATCCACACGCACCCCTACTTGGTCTACCTGTTCCTCGTGTCTTGCCCACGTCTCGCTTAAGCCAGTGACATAAAAGTCCTCTGCCGCGATCAATGTCTTCCGGTGAAGATCCTAGATGTTGCTATAACCCACTTTCAGGGTACAAGATTCATTGGCTCCTGCCAACTGGTCTCATTGTTTTCTGGTGCTAGCCTTGGTAAACGTATTCTGTCCCCCTCACTCTTGTTCACCCCACCTGTGTCCACTCTTGTTATACTTGCCTCTGGCCTCCCACCCCGCTCCTCTCCAAAAAAGGCTCCGCTACCCGTAGAATTTTATCCCCCAATACCCATTTCCCCAGCCTGCTAAGATGTAGCCCGTCAGGCCCGAACATGCTCGCGTTGCCCCAAAACGTGTCCCAATGGTCGATAAAGGGTATCCCCAGGTCAAGCCAGTAGTCCTCCAACTCCTCATTCAGCGCCAAAATCCTTGAGTTCCGTTCGTCCCCGCAGGGAGGACCCCGGATACAACTACTCTTGCATTCATACTTAGCAGTTTGCTGACTAAACCTCTATACGACTCCACCAAACTTACTGATCTTCTCTCCCTCATAGTGTTGGTCCCCACAAGGATCACCACAACCGGTTCCGATCGTGACCCTACCACAATACCATCTACCCGGTTCCTCAGATTCTCCACCTTCGCCCCCGGAAAGCACAAGACTGTTCAATTAGGACTCTCAAAACCACAAACCACATTGTCAATCCCACGCACAATGCTACTCCCCGCTACAACTAATTTCCTTCTTCTTCCCCCAGTTCCTATATCACCTGCAACTCGCCTCGTTTTGCATGCCTCTGCCCCCTCTTTCTCTACATCGCCCTCCTTACCCCATCTTGCCTATCAACATCAGCAGCCTCCTCTCCCCTCAATGTCCTCCTCACTCTCATACCCAGGTGTATCGGAATCTAACACACTGAACCTGTTCTCTAAAGAGTGCCTAGCAACACTGGCAGCCTTACGCCGACTCTGACCTGGCTCAACGCAGCCCTGTCCTGACGCCAATTTTCCTACTAGATCCCTCTTCCTTGGTTACATCCCCACATCAAGCATTCTTCCCCCACGTGTCCTGCTTCCCTGTTTCCTCCTTGAGACCATAACGACCTTCCATTCTCCTTCCACCTCCCCATCATAGGTAACCTTCATTGGTGTGACTCTAGAGAAACAGCCCTTCCCAACCTCCCCTTTAGCCCCGCAATTTCCCGCTCGAACCCAACACACTTCTCTAACAACTGTAAAATATCCCTGCAGTTGGCACACACCCGACTATCCATTGGCTGACCCCACCATACCTCATATCGTACTGCCTGCACGCCTGTGTATCCTCAATCTTCCCAACCTGCACCTGCACCCCTCGACACACCTCCCCTGACTCCCTTCTATACCCATACTCACCTCCGTCTGGAGCATTTACCATTCATGTTTACAAATATTTATAGGACATAATGACCGAAATCAGAAAAAATATCAAACACACGAAAAAAGGCAACTAAAGTAAATAAATGGTAACTCAGGAAAACCTTCACCTAAACTTCCTTATTACACCCCTATAATCCTTCCCTAACACACGTACACACTAAATATATAATACACTTTCCTGAAATAAAACTAATAAAAAAGAAAATCTTATAAACAACTCTGTACAAACTCTCTTGACTTCTCTTCGAGAATAGTATTCAGATGCTGATGTTATATCGGATTGAATTGAGGTGTGAGTACATCGATTTGCCAGGTCTCTATAACAGGGAGTGAAATCATTATAATGAGTTGTCAATTTGTAATGAGTTGTGATGTTATGCAAGTTGAATGGTCGTTATAATCAGTTGAAAAGTCATTCTAGTGGACTGCCAATTCGTTGTAAAATGAAATTAGCTCGGAATTCGTTATAAGGAGCTGAAGGCCATTTTAGCCCGTTCACCTGTTAGCTTACAAATCGTTAGAACAAGTTGCGCCGTCAATATAAGGAGTTGACAAATCGTTGCGAGTCCCAAAGTTTGTTATAACTAGTTTGCATGTTATTATGACGAGAGTTGTGATGTCATTACCTCGCGTTTGGGATGTTATTTTACAACGATTTGACATGTAGCTATAACGAGTTGGGTAGGCATTGTAATGAGTGAAAATGATGTAGCATATCATTATAGCGAGCCTCAGACAACGCTAATGAGTTGCCAAATTATTAAGAGGAATTCTGAAGTTGTTAAAACGAGGTCTGATGCCATTAAAATGATTTCGGGAGTCCTTTAGGGAGTACATCTAACGTTATGTCGAGTTGTGAACACACTATAATGATTGGACAGGTCGTTGTAACAAGTTGTGAAAACAAACCTTGTTGGTAAAGCATTACAGTGAGTTGTCAATTTAGTATAATTAGTATACGACATAACAAATTGACAAGTTATTATAATGAGTCAAGAATTAACGGGTCGATACCTTTTATAACGAGTTGTGAAGTAGTTATAATGAATTGTACTGGCTTTATAAATATGTGATGTTACAAAGAAGTGTGAAGTGGTTATAACAAGTTTGTAAGTTGTTATAAAGAGTAGTCAATTCGTTATTGCGAGTTGTGATGTTATTGTGATGAACTTGCATAGCTTGACAAGATGTTGTAACGAAGATATTATTTAAAATTGCAGATTGATGATGAATTACAATGTCATTGTAATGAGTTGTTCAGTCGTTACAACGGGTTTATAAATCGTTTTAACGAATTGTGAAGTCATTATAGTAATGAGTTGAGAAGTCATTATAACGAGAATCAAATGTTGTTGTAACGAACTGACAAGTCACCATGTGTTGTTTAGACATTATAATGAGCTGACCTGTCATTTCAAGAGGCGTGAAATCATTGTACAAGTTGAAAGTCGTTATTCTGAGATGACAAATCGTTATAACGAATTTCGTTTAGCTTTGAAGTCACAAAAACAGGTTCTAAAGCATTATCAAAGAAACGTTCCGAAAGTCAATCAATTGACGAATTGGGGAGTGACAACAAGTAGTGAAATAATTATAACGAGTTGTAAAGTTGTTCTGACAGGCCGTTATGTCATTAAAAGAGTTAACAAATCATTATAATGATGCGTGTAGTCGTTATATATAGTTTTGTTGCTGTTAAAACGAGTTGACAAGTCTTTATAATGAGACTTGAAGTAATTAGAACGAGTTGTGAAGTCGTTATAACGAGTTGGTAAGCCATTTTAATGAGTTGTGTTGTGAACTCGAGAAATTATAAAGGGTTTCAAAGTTATAACAAACTGACCAGTGTTACGATGTCATTATGACTAGCTGCCAAGTTTTGAAGTTATAACAAGTTAGTTATGAGTTGTGAAGTTATATGAGTTGACAATTTGTTATAATGAGTTGACAAGTCATTCTAAGGGATTGAACATGTGTTTTCAGGGAGTTGGCAAGTCATTATAATGAGTTCACAAGTTTATAAATCATTAGTCATTGTGATGAGGTGACAAATCACTGAGCTCTAAACATCGTTATAACTCGTTCGGAAGTAATTATGATGAGATTGTGATGTCGTTATGAATGGAGAAGTCATTTGCACGGACTCTAAGCCTTTATAATGATTATTCATGTTGCTATAGCGGGTTTTGAAGCCGCTATGGTGAGTTGAAAGGTTGTTAAACCGAACTCACAAATTATTAGAGCGCGCCTCGGATATCGTTATAACGAGTTGTGGTCTCTTTACGAAAAGTTGTGGAATCGATGTAATGAGTAGAACTGATGTTATTGCGAGTTGTGGACACACTATAATGATTGTAAATCGCTATAACGAGCCGCAAATCATTATAACAAATTGTGAAAACATATCTTGTTGATAAAGCATTATAGTGAGTTCTCAAGTTAGAAATAATGAGTGTATAACCAAAGAATTAACAAGTCATTACAAGGTGTTGGATAATAAAATAACAATAAAATAATAACGAGTTAATAAGTCTTTATAACATGTTAGAAGTCGTTATATCGAAGTGTAAATTGACGATAATGTGCAATTTTATTAAAACCAGTTGCCAAGTTATAAAGAGGAATTGTGAATTTGTTATAAAGAGTTGTGGTATCATTGCGAGTAGTTCTGGAATCGTTTTAACGAGTAGAGCTGACGTTATAATGATTGGCAAATTGTTATAATGAGCTGTCTATCTATTATAATAAGTTTTGAAAACATACCTTGTTGATAAAGCATAAAAGCGAGTTGTTTGTCAAATTAGAACAGGAGGCTCCCAAGACCCTGTAATTGCTCACCAGACAGAACTACATATCCCTCAAATATTCTAATAAAAATCAAAGAAGGCAGTTGGGTGCCATGCTACCTCATCTGTGCGAAACAGAATGATGATGATTTTTCCCAAGTTTTGTTCACACTGGCCAGGTAGTTTCAGATATGAAGATAAAAATGTGATCTCCAATAGGGTTTCCATGGTAATTATGAGTCACAATTGCGGCCATGTTTGCAATCCGACAGGAATAAATTAAAGAACAGTTGTAGAGAACCTCTCAGAGACCATCCCTGCCAAATTTGGTTCACATCGGTTTATAGTTCTAGAGAAGAAGCTCGGGTGGAAATGTGATTTCCCATAAAGTTTCTTTGGTAATTATAAGCAGCAATTGCGGTCATGTTTGCAATTCTATCAACATTAAATGTGGACCGTTGGTAGAGGGTGTACTTGTCAACCAGCATGTGATGTTTGAAGAGATTTGGCCTTGTGATTTCATAGGAGAGGATTTTTTGAAATCCATCAATCAAAATCAAAGAATGCCTCTCGCGGCTACGTTTTCCACCCGATGGGAACAAAATGAGGATAGTTTAAAGAGAACCTCCAATACGCTATTCCTACCAAATTTGGTTTACATCGGCTCAGTAGTTCCAGAGAAGAAGATGAAAATGTGATTTCCCATGGGGGTTCTCTAGTGATTATGAGCGTAATTGCAGCCATGTTCGCAAGCATTCAACATTAAATGAGGATCGTTGGTAGATGGTTCCCAGTCATCAACCATGCGAAGCTTCAAAACTTTTGGCGTTCTGGTTTCAGAGAAGATGTTTCAAAATTCTCCAATAAGAATCAAAGAATGCCTCTGGTAACCATATTTTCCATTCGATGGGAACAAAAGGGGCCGTTTGAATAGGACCTCCCGTAGACTATTCCGGACCTCCCGTAGACTATTCCTGCTAAGTTTGGTTCACATCGGCGTCGTAGTTCCAGAAAAAAAATGAAAATGTGATTTTAATAGGGTTTATATACTAACAATAAGCCGCAATTGCGGCCATGTTTGCAACCAATCAACGTTAAATTCGTGATGAGATGTGATGTCATTAAGAAGAGTAGACGAGCCGGTATAACTAGTTGTGGATTCTTTATAATGTGTTGTGAGTCATTATTGTTATATCGTTATATACAATGGTTATAATGAACTGACACGTCGTTATAAGTAGTACAGAAGTCATTATAATGTATTGTAAAGTTATTTTATCGAGTTACCAAGTAATTATATCTAATTGTTAAGTCGTCATAACAAGTTGACAAGCTAATATGTATTGAGACGCTGTTATAATGGTTGGCAAGTCGTTATAATATGTTGACAGTTTGTTATTAGGGGTCATTATATCGAGTAGACAAGTTATTATAACGAGCTGACAAGTCATTACGTGTTGTGAAATTATTTGGGCGTGTTATGACGTCCGTATATCGGTTTGCCAGTTTTCTATTACAAGGCTCGAAATCTTTGTGATGATTTGTGATGTTATGAGTTTTAATGTCGTCATCCGAGTTGACAATTCGCAATAATGAGTTGACACGTCGTTCCAATGGATTGGATATTCGTTAAAACAAGTTAGAAATCCGTTATAACGAGTTGGAAATTCGTTATAAGGAGTTCACAAGTCACTATTATGAGCTTACAAATCACTATGACAAGTTGTGGAGTCGTTGTAAGAAGTTGAAGTTGGCAAATCGTTGTGACTCCTCAAACTGTTATAACGAGTTGGCGAGTATTTATGATGAGAGTTTACAATAAGTTGGGAAGTCATTTTAACGCGTTGTAAAGTCCTTATGGCGATTTAACATGTAGCTTTTGCGTGTTGAAAGTCACTATGATGGGAGAAAGGTTGGTAAAACGAGCTGACAAATCATTATATTTAGTCTCAGACATTGTTATAACGACTTGCTAAGTAATTACGAGGAATTGTAAAGTTGTTTTAATGGGTTATTCTGACGTTATGTTGAGTTGTGGAGTCATTATAACGATTTGACAAACCATTATAATGAGTTCCGAATGTCGTTATAACAAACAGGCAAGTCACTGTGAGTTGTTAAGTCATTATAATGAGTTTACATGTCCTTTCAAAGACGTGTGAAGTCAGAATAACAAGCCAAAAGTAGTTATATCGAGATAAGTCGTTATAACAAAGTCAGTTTCCAAGTAATTATAAAGAGGTTATGAAGAATTATAAAAAAGTTATAAGAACTTCAGAAAGTCATTAACTCTACGAGTTGGTAAGTCATGAGTTATGAAATAATTATAACAAGTTGCGAAGTTATTCTTACGAACTAGCATGTCGTTATAGAGAGTAGACAAACCATTATAATGAGGTGTGTAGTCGTTGTAACTCACAAAGAGCTTTGATGTCGCTAGAATGATTTGGCTAGTTGTATACTAAGTTGTGAAATAATTATAACGAGTTATGAAGTCGTTATAACGAGCTGGCAAGTTATTATAGCAAGTGACGAGGTCGTTCTAGATAGTCGTCACGTCGTTATAACGAGATGGCGAGTTACAACGAGTTTCAAATGTCAAAATACCGAGTTGACAAGTCAAAATGAGGATTTGACATGTCGCTACAATGGTGTCCAAGTCGTTATAACAAGCTGCAATGTTTTGAAGTCATAACCACTTGAGAAGTGATTAATACGAGTTGACAAGTCGTTATGACAAGTTGTCAAGTTGTTAGAACGAGTTCCTTATAAGGAGTTCAGTATTCATTGTGAAGTTATAATTTCATTATAACAAGTTTAAAGGCCATTATAATGAGCTCCGGAAGTTGTTATACAGAGCTGTGAACTCGTCGTAAAGAGATGTGAAGTCATTACAATGTGCTGTGTTGTCGTGGGTATAATAAGTTGACAAGTTGTTTCTATGACTTAACGTCATTCTGATGAATTGCAAAGTCGTTGTGTGCCAACAAGTTGGTATAACGAGTCACGAAGTCATTATAACGAGTTGTGAAGTCATCATAATGGCTCATGGTGCCATAAGAATGAGATGACAAGGCATTATAATAAGTTTATAATGTAATTATAACGAGTCGGTAAAGTCGTCATATTGATATCAAAACTTGCTAAAAGGAGTTTTGGAGTCTGTTTTCTGCACTGACAAGTCGATGCGTCAAAACTATAACGAGTTATCAAGTCCTTATAAGGAGCTGCCAAGTCATGATAACGAGTTGTGTAGTTATTACCCCTTTACCTAACATGAGAAGCAGACAACACTTGCAAAACATTCTTGAAAAACTAATTTCTTTCATTTTTTGTCTCAAAAATATAGGTTATGATCCCTCATCGGAACGAGCTCTTTGAGCTCGTTTCAAAGAGGGGTCATAACCTATGTCTTTGAGACAAAAATGAAAATTAATTGACGATTTTTGAGAATAGTGCTGGCAGGTTTTTGGCCGTTACGTTGTGTAAAGGGTTAAAACATATTGTACTGTCGTTAGAACAAGTTGATAAGTCAGTATAACGAGTTGGAAAGTTGTTTCCTTGATTGACAAGTCGAGTGACAACGAATTGTGAACGAGTTATGATGGCAGTAGAACTAGTGAGTATAACGGGTCAACAAAGTCATTATTGTGCGAAGTTTGGAATTTCAAGAACCAGGTGACAAGTCTTAATAGCTGATTGAGAAATAATGTGTTTTGGTTATATTTAATTTTATTATGCCAGTAATTGTTATTGACCAATCAGCTTTAATATCTAGTGATCGTATATGAGACTGTGTATCATCGAGCTGACCGTATATAGAGCTTATATAGTCAGTTCCGGCATTTTGTTTTTGACACCCAACGCTCGCTTCGATGTTTTTCCTAATTTCGCGTGTTCAACGAACAACAAATAATTTTGCGTGTGTATCCGTGGAGCAACGTACAACTATAATACGTTTCTTCCAGTCTTTGGGAAATTTTAATAACAAATGTAAATAAATGCAATAAATAAACCACTAAAACGACATGTATAGAAACATTAATATCACCATTAACAACAAATAATGAATGAAACTGTTCCCACTTACCTTCTTGAAAGAATTGTTAATCCATTTGCTCTAGTTTTATTTTTCCAGTACTTAACACTGAATTAAAGTTGTGAATTGTTAATATAAATTTCTTTTTATTGAGAAGAAAAATCCGTTGTTTCTGCGCCTGCTACTAGCATGACCTTCACATGACGTAAAACCGGGAAATTCCCTGATAGTGATAACAGAACATTTGCGCTAGGAATCTGGGTACACTTATGGTTGTGTCTCTTTCAAAGGATTGGCATAATAAATACGTTATGGTGTGATATAAGGCTCAGCAAGATCAATATTACGCTCGGCCTTCGGCCGCGCCTAATATTGATCTCACTTCACCTTATATCACACCATATCCGCACACTGAAAGCCCCATAACTTATAATATCATCCTTATGACTAGATGGCAAGTCATCATAACCAGCTCTGACGTTGCTATAGCGAGTTGACAAGTCTTTATAATGTAAACTGAAGTCGTCATAATGAGTTGTAATTTCTTTATAACGAAATTGCGAGTCATAGCGAGTTGTGAAGTAGCAAAACGGACGATGGTGTCGCATGAACGTGTTGATAAGTAGTTTCAGTACCATAAGTACGTCCGTCATGGACTGATCACTTTCATCGGATGGGTAATATTTCCACTGGCGCAATAATATTAGATTCAAAACACTAATTATAGGAATAGTTACCGCAAATTTAAATACTGAAGGGTATAAACTGGTGCTTCATTAATTAAAATATTGTTGATGATGATTTTTCTTACCTGGTAAATGCCTGCGTCGACATCATTGATACTGCCCACGTGTGCATTACGACCACGCAGCGGTGGTTGTACTGTATAATAGGCTGAGATGTCGTCATAAATAGTTGACGTTAACCCTTTACCTAAAGTAACGGCCAAAACCGGCCAGCGCTATTCTCAAAAATCGCCAATTAATTTTCACTATTTCTTTCATTTTTTGTCTCAAAAACATAGGTTATGACCCCTCGTTGGAACGAGCTCGTCGAGCTCGTTCCAATGAGGGGTCATAACCTATGTTTTTGAGACAAAAAATGAAAAAAATTAGTTATTCAAGAATTATTTTTGCAAGTGTCGTCTGCTTTTCATGTTAGGTAAAGGGTTAAAACTAGTTGCGAAGTCATTGTAACGAGATGACAAGACTTTTTTGTTTTGCGTGTCTTGGCCTAATGTTCTTGGGATCTAATGCTCTTTCGGAGATTTTCAAACAGGAATTGTAAATAATTGTAAAAGAAAAGTGGAAATAACTTTTCTGAACAACATTCACAGGAATCAGAAATGTATATTAAGCAATCGAGGATACATTTTAGTGTACTGTATTTGAAGAGTTGCGTGTAAAAAATATAGAATTGAATTGCAAAAATACGAAACGCAGCACCGGTGAACACCCACATATTTAACACACTACATTGGCCCCACATCAGTGTGTCACACCATCCCACATTTACAGCTGTATAATTGTGTCTTGCATTAATAATTCTGGCCCGGTCCACATTCAAATTTTTCGGTCCCGCCAACTCTTTGAGTGTTTGAATCCATACATGAACTTTAGAATGCATTAAGGGGTCTCACGTGTGACTGACAATATTTCTGAAATATGTAGTACAAGTGTGACGAGCTTTCTAAATTCTGACTAGGTCAACACTCAAAAGGTTTGCCCATCCCCCCCCCCCCCCCCCCACCACTCCAGTTTTTCAAATTGCTATATATGTTCTAACTAATTCTAACGGTTACTGGTATTATTATATTACAGTAGTTCAGTTTTTCAATCATCACACAGTTAGACATTCCCAGTCTCTGTGAAACATCTACTCGATACGCTACGTCTGCTGTGGAATCATATTCCGAAGCTGGGTAACGCGACGCGTAAGAGTTTTACAGAGTCTGGGGATTTCCAAGTGTATAGTTGTATTTAATCAATTTATAAATCAACGTATAATAACGTTATTCGAATTCGCCAAAAAAGTTACCTGTAATCAAATTATTACTTTGTCTATCAACAACAATATCAGCACTCGTTGAGCTCCCCATATAGAATTATGAGAATGTCTCACATAGGATTTCCAAGTGGCATCTCGTTTAATGCTTTACCTAAATCAGCGGCAAAAACAGTCAGAAAATTAAATAAAATAAGCCTACCACGGCCAAAAATATGTTGCAAATTTCTCAAAAAAAACTTTTATTTACCTTGTCTCCGATCTCTTGGTAAACAATAACCCATTGTTATTTTTTAGGTTTGGAAAATAAAGAGGAGGCGCCCGACCTACCCCCCATCCTTGGATCCGCCACTGCGTAATAACCACTGGGTTACCCCAGTTACCTTGACAAATATATTTGGGGGAAATATCCTAATTAGTTTCGATTCATTTTGATGTTGGTACTTCGTTCACATACCGCACCAAGCTTGAAATGTAAGCGTGATCCACTTCAAAACTATTTAGCTCCACTCACTTTTAGAGTGCTGAAATTCGAATATAATTATCAGGAATGCACGTCCGGTTTGAAAGTGAGCTTTCCAGCATTTCTTTGAAAGACACTACGTGGCCCCAATCTATAACAAGTGACGGACTAGCAATATTCTAAACGAATATCGAGAGAGAAATGCCTATGTTCCTGTTGTCGTGTAGACATGGGGCGAAGTGGTTAAAGAGAACGTAGAAGACGGGAAGAAAATGAAGAAAACAAAAGTCTGCGCTTCATACAGAGTATAGTTATTTGTAAATTTCCTACACGTGACTCGACCTTTGGAAGTGTCGCTAAATCCCAATAAAGACGCAAACAAGTTCTAGCAAATCCAGGGTACGAATTGTGAATATCAGTTAAGTGATGGGCTTTAGAGTCCGCCGGTAACGTTCCATTTCCAAGGCATCTGCGATTTATGCAATGTACCGATAAAATATCCACCTTGAAACTAAAAAACTAGCTAGGCTAATTCATCATTTGGTATTTGGAACTGATCCAAACTTCCTATGATTTTAAATAGCAGAATATTTAGCTTGTGCAGATCCGGGAATTTCAGAATTTTATTTTTCTTGAATAACGGCTCGGTGTGAGTGTTGTACTTTTTATTGTTTATTATTCGAATAGCACGTTTTTGTAGGATACTTAGTTTGTTTGCTGCTGGTGCGTGTCTCCATACATGTATTGTGTACATCAAATAGCTTTGCACTAACGTAAAATAGAGAATTTTTAGCGTATTATGAGGCAAATGTTTTTTTTACCCTATTAATAGCCCAAATAGACTTAGCTATTTTTGAAGTCACATTAGAGATGTGGTGCTTGAAATTTAAATTCTCATCTACATCAACACCTAAGAATTTGACCGTTCTGGCTTCGTGATTATTTCCTACTTGTATTATATGTTTATTGTTTATAGTTATGAGATTATCATCTAACTTCCAAGTATCATTCGGGGGGTGTAGTAAGATGCATTTGGATTGATCTTAAGGAAGATTGAATACCCTACACATGTTATGTACATGTAGACAGTACACGAAAACATCATGAAAATCATGGGGTACATGCTTTCCATGACTGTCACGAAAAGTGTGCCAGTGAAGAGAGCTAATGTTAACACTGGGGACCATCTCAAAACATTCCTCAACCACATCCATCAAATATATCGCAAATATGTCACAAACAAATTTCACAATGATGTGTCAAATATGTTGTGCTTAGCAAACTTTGAGTAGTATATATAAAAACACGATGTTACGAAACAACATTGATCGTAATGCGTTTTTAAATATCATTTCTTATACTTAAAATGAACGGAAGGCCATTCAGACTTTTTTCCAATGCTCAGTTCGTAGTATAATCGTGAGTGATAATGATTACTCCCTTAGTTAGAAACGTTTCGCAGAAACGCATGTCCAAGAAAAAAAAGCAAGCATATACAGTAGAGCGGAAACCCTCGGGGGGGGGGGGGGGGGGCGCAATAACCACTGGAAGCGTCGCAGAGTTCCTAACCCATGTCTCAAAAGAACTGAATTGGGCTTTGATTTGTAAATCAAGCTACAGAGTCACAAAGCGAACAATATTTCTGAAGTAGTCCATTCCAGTCCTATCAGAGACAAGTCACCGTACCCACCCAAACCATGGTTGCTCAAACAGACAAAGACCAACACACCGTTCAGTATTTAGTATTTCTCAACGCTGGCGCTCAAAAAAACATGTTGCTCACCTCTCTAAGAGACTCGATATCAAAATCAAGCAATCGTCTGAAATGGATCTCCAGGGTGCTGGTCCCTCGCCACTTAAGGTTGCGGGTGAAATAAATGAACTATTGATTCGTGATGGAACGAACTTCGACTTGGATGTACCAGTGATACTCTCGAGGTTGAACTGCTAGCTGGAGTACCTCTCGTGAGTTGTACTGATCTTAGTGTACGGTTACCAAAACACGAAGTTTTCTTGGGCGAAGACACTTCTTACCAATACCACCATAGTCGACTTACAAGTTGCTCTCACACTGTTTGTTGTGTAATAATAATAACTGATTCTGTCTATACCAGGAAAATGGTGTAACAGATACCAGTACCAGCAAAGTAACGCTTAAGGGAAAGAGAACCGATATACATAATCATCACTACCATCACCACCATCATCATCATTGCGAGCATAATTTGCACTTGTCACATTTACAATGGGAATATCTATCGTACTTGTGATAATAAAAGTAAAAGTAATGGTAACGATGCTAACAATGTGACAACAATAGCTGTGATGGTTAAGATCACCACTACCAGGGCCATGTACAACATCATCAGACCATCACCATCATTATCACTATCATCATAATCATCATCGTCATCATCATCACCATTATCGCCATAAACAATATGCTCATAATGATCATTCTCATGATGATGATGATGATGGTGATGATGATGATGATCTTTGATTTTCACTTCAAAATGATAGAAACAGACGGAGATTGTCGGCGGAGACGAAGTGGTTATTCGAAGATGGTTCTTTATCTTATTGGCGTGCAATGTCATGTTAGTCAGTTGATGAACAATCCTCATGTCGTTGTTTTTTTTTCTAATAGGCCCATTCAAGTATTCATATGAGTCAATATCAAAAGTGGTCCCCGAATTCTGTTTCCCTCGCAAATCTTGGATTTATTAAGTTTATTACTTTCTAAAGTGTGATTTACTGGGCTTTTCGGGTTTGAATATAAACGATAACTTCACAAGTGAATTATGCAATCAACAAGTGTGTCAAGTATCCGTGTGCGCATACGAAGACGCTTTGCCGTGGATGTAATGGGGACTTCATTGTTTTTTTAACCCTTTACCTAACATGAAAAGCTGACGACACTTGTATAAAAAATTCTTGTATAACTATTATTTCATTTTTGTCTTGAAACATAGGTTATGGCCCCTCATTGGAACGAGCTCGACGAGCTCGTTCCAATGAGGGGCCACAACCTATTTTTTAAAGACAAAAAAATGAAAAAAATAATGAAAATTAATTGGCGATTTTTGAGAATAGCGCTGGCTGTTTTTTTCCGTTACGTTAGGTAAAGGGTTAAACAATATAATTATCGTTAATAGTGAAAAGTAATAAACAGAGTAATCCCTTGACTGGACTAGTTACGTAAAATAATTAATTCGGGGCGAGGGACTATATTGTAAAACACTCGTGTGCATTCGCGCACTCGTGTTTGTACAACGTCCCTCACCTCTCATGAATTATTTCACGAAACCAGTCCAGTCAAGCGATTACTCTCTATTGGGTTGTCTCAAATCATACTCGTTGTATTCACGAGGGACATGGTGTATATCCTATACATGGGCGAATCGTGGAATTAAAATGCTGTGGGGACTGATGTGATCGGACAGAGTCCTAGCATCAGTCGCCGAAGGCGACTGGCGCACGTGCCGAAGGGACGTGCGTTTGAATGCGTGTGTGTGTGGGGGGGGGGGGGGGGGGGGGAGGGCTTTTTGATTTTCAGGTGCTCTGAGGTGGCTTCTAAATGCATTCTGGCCTCCAATTGAATATGATGAAAGGAAATTCAAAACACGCATTTTTCGTTGTCAAAGTTAAAATTATCAAACCATACATCACATACAGTGTCACATACTGCTTCTGGTCTTAGAGCTAGTCTGTCGTGGACAAAATATGACAGTCACCTGTTTGCGAAAGTGACTTAATAATGAATACCAGGAACATACCAAAATAATGATACCAGGAACATACCATTTCTTCGGCCTTGTGGCGACAAAATATTCTTTTATACTTCGCTTCAGTGCGTCCCGCTTTCGACTATCGATTTTGCAGACAGTGGATACTTGCAGGCGTGACTGTCGTCAGTTCTATAAATAGCCGATATTCTGCGAATTCTAAAAGAGGATCATGTCTCTTATTTGGCAACGTGATGTCATTAGTTAAGTAGGGGCGTTATAGGACAAGATTGTGTGGAATAAGAGCATGACTTTTTTAGTGGGCTTGGGGAGGGGGGGGGGGACTAGTCCCCCCCCCCTCTGGATCCGCCCTTGCTATAAATACACAAATGATCCACGAATGGCAACTTGGTTCATATTGAGACTTATGTTTAACTGACTTCGGACTGAAATACATGTTCCAATGCATATTTCTTGTCACTAATTAGTTGCTTATGAACATTATTTGTCTCGAGCATAGAATAAAAGAAATGATTGTATCCTAACAACAATGCTTCAGATTATCCAGCATTATAGCATTACAAAAGCAATTTCTACGAAGTGGATTTCACTTTTTCTTTGCTGTAAAAAACAAAACGTCGTGTCGCCAAATCGTGAATCTTTAATGTTATTTTAATTAAATGAGTAGGTAAGCCATCCTCAGTATTTTATAAATATGTCTCCCACATAACGTCAAAAACGTCAAATTCTCAGTATTTTATAAATATGTCTCCCACATGACGTCAAAAACGTCAAATTGTAAATTGAATTATACATGTACCAAAAGTCTTGCTCGTCAACAAACATTTCAAAGCTAATGCCTCTGACTTCAAACTGAATTGTTATCTTTTTCAGGCGAGGGAGAACTCAATAAAGCTAATTCTAACTACACGCTTATAATCCTCCCCTATAACAATCTCTTCTGGTGCAGTGAAACTTGTCACAGGAAGGATAGAGTACGTTATTGGGGGACATCTTTCCGCTCGATTGGGTGCTTCTCGAAATTTGTTCACTAAAATGCAATGAATTGCGTAAACAAGTTTGCAAATGACCCTGTTTGCGTTTGTTGTCCTGTGAAACTTAGTAACACAGATATGAAAATGGGACAGATTTGAAACGGTAGGTGTGGTGTTGCGAGAGATACCTTCCGCCGTTACACTAGAAGATACAGATTTGTATTATACGCTAAACAATAGATTATCGAAGAAATTGTGGAAAGATAGGAATCGTATCCCCACTGTGAAGATATAGACAGTTTCACTTTCACGGTATCAATCAGAATGGCGGCTTTCAAAGCATCACTTCAAGGTAAATACCTGTCAAATTATCACTAGAAATGATCCATTTGTTCTGAAAACGTATAATGAAAAGTAAATCGACTATTTTTGAGTGGATACCGATCATTTCCAGCAATAATTCAATACGTATTCACCTTGAATTGATGCAGAAAATCCGCTAGTCCAAACATGGCCTGAAAGTCCGTAATATAAGATTTTGGTTTGGTACGTCCTTTCAAAGGACGTACCAAACCAAAAACTTATATTACGGACTTTCAGGCCATTTTTGAACTAGAAACCCGCCAGCTGAATCAGATTGCAAGACGCTATCTGTTCCGAGTATCAATCAAATCACTTCTGCGTTTTAAGGATTCAATCCGCTCTTTACTTTCATGCATCAATATATACTGAGTCAAAAAAGAAAGTATAATAGAAACAAATGTGAAAAACTAGCATAAAGGATGAAATATAATAGTTCTAATGTTGCATGTTTGTGGACAAGAAGTCGTGCAAAGAGTTTAATGACATGTTGTTGTTTTCCACCCAACCATATACAATGTTGCTACGGATTTCAAAATAGCATGTGCTACCAGAGAATGTCAAATTGAATGGGTGACCGACGATTTTCTTTGTGTTATGTTGTGCTAGAGAGCCTGGGGTATTGAGAAAACACGCTAGTTTTTGTCTTCCGACGTTTTAACAAATGCCAAGGTTAACCGAAAATCAGAGGCTGCGTGCGATTGGTATGCATGAGGCTGGAATACTTCCAGATGAGCTCGCTGCTGAGTTGGGAGTCAATATGGCCACTATTTACCATCTCATTGGAAGGTATAGAACCACTGGATCTACCGCCGACCGACCGCGTTCAGGTCGACCAGGAGTTACGACCCCTGCACGAGACCGACGCGTATGATCGTCTCACTTGCGGGATCGCTTTCTTCCAGCGACGCGGACAGCAACAATTACTCCTGGTAGAACTAACAATAGAATTAGTGCACAAACTGTCCACAACAGACTCGCTGAACACGGCATCCGAAGTAGGCGTCCATGCCACGGACCAATCCTTACCCAACGTCATCGTGCCGTCAGAATGGAATGGGTACGTCGGCGTGTCAGCAGCGTTGGAGCACAGTTCTTTTTAGTGATGAATCAAGATTTTGTCCACGGCGCGCTGATGGTAGGGCAAGAGTGTATCGCCGACGAGGAGAACGATTTCCTGATGCTTGCGTGCGGGAATGCGACCGTTTCGGAGGGGGTAGTGTAATGGTATGGGCAGGAATTTCCTTGCAGTTGATCTTCATCGATGGCAATCGGAATGGACAGCGATATAGGGACGAAATTCTTAATGCTATTGTTGTCCCGTTGTTCAACGCTAACGTTGGATTGCAGTTATTCCAGCAAGACAGCGGCCGATGTCACGCGTCTGTTGTGACTTTCTTGAGGAGCAGAGCATCGAACGTCTTCCCTGGCCGCCACTTTCGCCAGATTTGTCGCCAATCGAGCATCTTTGGAATCAATTGGACCGTCGTGTACGTCTTCATGATCTTCAGACGTTAGGCGCTTTACGTAATGTTCTAAAGCAGGAGTGGGACGCAATACCACAGGGTGACATCCAGAGACTTATCGGGTCCATGCGCCGTGGATGTCTTGCTATCCAAGAGGCAAACGGTGGACATAAACGCTATTGACTGCATCTCTGAACTTTTCATTTCACCCCATGTCTGAATTGCGACGCCCTGACGTGACGCTGGCAACAGTAAGAACATGAAATTATGCACATTCATACAGCTAGACTCGGAATATGAATTTACAATAATTTGTTTGGGATTAAAGTCGATAATACTAAAACAATTGCTCCTCAAAGTTTATTATACTTTCTTTTTTGACTCAGTATAATAAAATGAAAATCTCGTGTTTTTGAGCGCTCGCGAAAAATAACCATTTATCTCGGTCAATCATGAGATAAGTTTCGGTATCCACTCAACAACACTAGATATCCTCTAATTAAATACAGTATTTTCATCGTAACGTTTTACGGAAGAGGTACCGGCAACTGGATTCTCAATACTTGTATATGTTAACTGTACCGTTTTAAAGTGTATTGTGTGCCGGGACTTTTATCACGGTATTGTCGGTTGTTGTGGCAAATGTCAGTCAGTCTGGAGGACGTGGTGTCTTGGTCAGGCAAACATTAGTCCGCCATTAGTCAGCTGATGGAGAAGCAAAATACATTCTTTATCAGAATAGATCTGATAAAGTTGTGACCACATAATTAATGTTACTGCTAATACAGGGAATGCACCCGCCGTAAACGAAAAGATCAGTAGGGGGGGGGGGGGGGAGGGGGCGTAATATAGTAGATACCATCAAGGATCAATTAAACACAAATTTATGCAAATATACATTGAGTAAATTTGTCCTTCAGTCTGTTATATCTTCCCCGTGTATTCTAACTGGGCAAACTCTCATTGCACGTATTTTTGACAGATAAAAATGTTATGTATGTATAATCATGCGTTTTCCATCTAAGTTTTGATAATGCTTAGTAGACCTATCAGAACAGCCTTTTTCTCTTTTTCTTCCGAAGACTCACGCCGGTAAACGTTCATCGTCCTCCATGCAACAATTTTCATTAATCGACACAAAAAAAATTTGATGTGCGAGATAGAATTGTTTAACAATTGAGGCTTATATATTAGGTGCCTTAACTTAACGTTGTCCCTTTGCGACTTATAGCATATACATTTTCTTCTGAAAGTCAAAGAGAATGTCAGAGCTATATCCAGTAACTTGGGAGTGAACTTGGTGTAACATGTGGCTGCTTGGTATATACAAATAGACTGGGAGCGCAGTAGCTCAGTGGTTACGGCACTGAACTTCAAAACACTGAGGCGCACGGTTCGTCTCCGCCATGGGCAACTGCATTATGTCCTTGGGCAAGGCACTTAATCCCAGTTGCTCACGGTGGCGCTGTGTACCAAGGTGTACCGCACGCCGATATTGCACTTCTCTTCAACCAATGCTAACCCTGCTTGTGTAGAGTTAGTATGTTGGTGAGCCTTGGAAGTCTTGACAGTTGCTCGCCGTTGTTAGGTGGTTCTCTCCGGGAACTCTGGCTTACCCCACCCAGAAAACTGTCCGACACGAGATGAGCCTTGCTGTCGAAAGGAATAACCATCTGCATTTTTTTTAAATAATAAGGCACCAGGTACATCCCGGTGCTTCATTAATTAAATGTTTGCAGATGATGATTTTTATACCTGATAAACGCATGCGTGGACATCAATACCCACGTGTGGATTACGCCTCGCCCACGGCGGATGTACTGTATCATCAAAGAGAGACTAAGCGCATGAACAGACAAAAACAAAGATTCCGACTCATTCAAAGATGTGCGCCCTTCATAACACAATTCCCAGTGGTAAAGGACCACTCGGCCATTCTGATCGATCTTATACTTAATACGCCTGCCATACCATCAATATCGGGAATTATCATCTGTGATGTGGCAGACCACTTTGGAATGTCTTTTAATGCAAACTTACAGAAAAAAATCGACTCACTCGAGATATGATAAAATGCACGAATAATAAACATTTAGAAACATTCAAACACCTCGGCCCAAAACAAATTCGCATCTGGTGTTGAAATGGAATTTCTGGACGAGGGTAAAAATATTTTAAGATAAGTTAATCGCATCACATCCGACGGGCACTTCCATTCAAAAACATTATTAGCAACGAAAAACATTAACCATTGTCCCTATATCCCGATAAATTCTGTCTTTTGATTGGTCAGAATGCCTTGGACAAACAGCCATGACAAGGGATGCACCCACCATCCAAGGTATTTAAAAGCGTGCAACATCCAGGGTATAAGCGCACGCGAAACATCGGGGGTATGTGGTTTAAACGAAAGCTTTCCGCTTTTGCTCGCCTCGAACTAAAAATAGAACCAGAAAACCCGAAAACAGTCATAAATATCATCAGATTTCCGACAATACAATCATAAAAATAAAATAAGAGCAAATAATTCGTCCCCCATGTACCAATGTGCTCTATGTGCCAGTAAGCACATAGAACACATTGGAACTCAGGGGACGATATGTCAACAAAGTACTGTTTACTCGTTTCCTTAACGACCCAAGGGATGTAACTCTATCTGTTGTCTTTTGCGATTATAAAAACAAAATAATTATCACGAATTTGGTCAAAGTGATTGTGGAGCTGAGCAATGTGTCCACAAATTTATGTCCACTATATTTGCATTGTGTTTCAAAACGAGACAAAAACGTTATCTCCGCCAACATGTATGATATATAGAGATTTAATACCTGGATGTCTCATTTAAACACCTCGCCTTCTGCTCGGTGTTTAAAAACCGACATCCAGGTATTGAATCTCCATATACCATACATGTTGGCGGAGATAACTTATATTAACGTCAAAAACATTATTAGATTCTATACTTATAAAGCAAAGTTTATCATAAAGAATTGAAATCTCAGGCTGAGAATAACTCAACATAATATCCAAAAAGTTTTTCCATGTTTTAATAGAATTAAAAGAGCAAGTAAAGTTACTCATTTTAATATTGTTCGCTAAAATGAACAAAACATGACAAAGACTTGGAAGATGAAAAGAAAAGAAATTCAAATTTCTTTGAGGTCTTGTAAAACATAGACGACGACTTTTATTGTCGACAATATGGACATTACTGATGCGAACGAAAAAAATAAGATATTGTCATGAATATTTCATTAAAATGAGCCAGAAAACAATCTTATTCTGTGTACTGAAAACAGATTTCAACGATTAAATTAAGATTACAACAATCTCTCCAAGTACTTCATATATCTTCAGAGAGTCATCCCTGTAGTATGTGATAATTCTGGGATCCTCTCAAAAAATAGTAGATAATTAATTACTTTATTATACGTGTTGCTTTTACTTAATTGAAATTAAAACACCCAAACGTCGCAACCGCTCGATTTAAACTTTAAAATATCGAATCAGACTTAGTGCATAACGCTAGTCACTATCGAAGAGATATTTCCTTCTATATATCATGAAAATAGATAACGAAACATACTTGTTGGGCAATCCTTACTTGATATGTATGGAAAGGGCAGACAACAAAGAGTACCCCAAAGCTGCCGTTGAAGCTATATGTACTCGGAATGAGCTTGGACAATTCTGTCAAAGTTACATTTTGCATTTTACATTTTACTCATTCGCACATTACAATACAGCCGCCGTGGACTGATCACTTTCCACGGGTGGGCAATATTTCCACGGACTCAATAATATTAGATTCCAAAAACTAATTATAGGAATAATCAGCAAAAATTTAATTAATGAAGCACCGGGTACAACCCGGTGCTTCATTAATTAAAATTTTGCCGATGATGATTTTTATTACCCGGTAAACGCATGCGTTGTCATCACTGCTCACGCGTGGATTACGACCAGTCCACGGCGACTGTACTGTAGATCGTTACAATACTATTCAAAAAAGGAGGGGGACATCCAAACTGATGTTGATATTTTCGGACAAAGGTATTGGATACGCGTGATTGGACACATCAATATGCTACCAAGTTTAGTGTGCATCATGAATGTCACCGGCCCACGAAAACTGCGTGCAGGTTTTTCGCACGAGCGCCGCGTTAATGTACCAGACGGGCTTTTTCGGAGGTCTCGTCGTTCTTTTCTTGGTATAAATTAGTTCATCAATAGTTTCTGGTCCAAACGTAACTTTTGAGGTATGCGAAGACTGACACGTGGCGAAGTTGGAAGTTGGAAGCTGGCAACAGACAGACTGCAGTGCCTCAAATTCTCACGTTACTCAATCGGTGATTAGCAGGTAGTAGTAACGCTACCGTCAGGCAGGCAACGTTTATAGCAGACGTCGGTCAGGTCGTCCAAGGGCGACAACTGCTAAACAAGATCGTTTCATCCTAACCACAGCATTACGAAACCGCCATCAAAGTGCCTCAGAAATTGGTCAGACTATCCGAAATTTGTAAGCTCGGCGACCTCGAATAATTCCACGTTTGGCTGAACGTCACATCGCAGCAAGGCGTAATTGACGTGGAGCACGACAGCGCTGGGACAACTGTCAGTGGACGAACGATACCATGACGTAACCGCCAGGCAGCACGATCGTTTTGATAGTGGATCGGTTATGGTGTGGGGAGGCATAACCATGACAGGGAGAAGAGCATTACATGTCATACAAAGGCGTGTCACAGGGCAGTAGTACCGTGACAACATGTTAGTAGCTCATGTGGTGCCATTTGCGCGACGTCACGGCCGCCGATTCAATTTCCAAGAAGACAATGCAAGAGCACACAGGGTCCGTGTCGCTACAGAGTATATCACGTCGGATCCGCGTTTGTCTCGCGAACCCAGGAGGATTTATAAGGTATTGAGGTCTTGAACTGAATGTGGTAAATTCTCTGGCTGACCGTCCACGTCTTCTACAGCTCAGTGCGTGGAATGTGTGCTTGTCAGACACCCAACTATCGCTGAAATCATTCACCAGATGTCACAGTGCAATGCCTCAACTGTTTTGTTGATGAAAATATAAACATATTTCTTCATACATCTCACTTTTATCAAATATTTCCTACTTTTGTGAATATTATATAAAAAAAATAAGCCATAGTATAATGTATTCCAATACGTGTACGTACAGTACGTGGAGAGTGTACTATCACTAAATCACCCGCAGAGTGGATATTCCACCCAAGCAATAATTGCAAATTTGTTGCAAGGCATAACAAGTACAAGCAAAGTTTCAGCCAATGGACCTCCGGGTTAAACCCGGAGGTCCATTGGCTGAAACATTGCTTGTATTTTTGTCGATATGTACAAAATTTTAAAATTATAGTTTGGGTGATACTCCACTCCGCGGGTGATTTAGTTACAATCCTCTCCCCACGTATTGTAGTTAAAATATATGTATAGATATCACATACGATTTATGTGTAGACTCAAACATTATGAGCTGAGGTCGTGCGTCAATTAAATTCGACTCGACGGTAGTGCGTCCGTATATGTCAAATGAATATTTGACGGATTTCAGACGAATCCAATTCAATTGAATTCGAGTCGATAAATGTGTGACAGATATAACAGGCCGTGTGCATTAAAAGTGGCTTCTGGAAATCCTTAAGCTTTTATATCAATTACGAAGAAAACTTTTCCTAAGGTCATCTATTATGTATTCTTCAGCCACAAACCGCATCACCTTTGCCAACTCGGTCCATGAGTCCCATTCTGTACGCAATCGGACGTTGGTATCGGACGTTGGTATGGGTTTTTTGTTTACCCATTGTTCGTGGACTTTAACTATCCTTGATTTAATGAGACATCTCCTTACTCACAAAGGTTATACATATATTCTTTCGACTCCTGTTCTATATATTTCAGTGAATAATTATTTAATTCACATTGAAAACATCAAAATACTAAGACAACTGGTGGAGTTGTGCACTGCGTAATCTTAAAACTACAGCTTCCCCGAGTCTTCATTCATAATTATTTGGTACACAAGTCTATGTCTAATAGTAAGTAGATAAATTTATTAACCCTTTACCTAAAGCAACGACCAAAATTATCGAGCGCTATTCACAAAAATTGCCATTCATCTTCATTGTTTTCATTTTTGCCTCAAAACCATAGTTTTTGAATCCTCGGTGAAACGAGTGCGTTCAGCTGGTCCCAATGTTGGGTCATAAGTTATGTTTATGACGCAAAGATTGACAAAATTTGCCACGTTAATTAAAGGGTTAGAGATTGCACATGTCAAGACTCGGTGGGGAAACATTTCTAACACCCATTCAAAGAAAATGAACCTTTATGGAGGGTGCGAACATTGCGTAATTATTGGAAGGCCGTTGTGGGGGTAGGTTTCTCTAGTCCTCACAAGTTAGGATCCCCCAGTCTCTTCCACATCCACCTACTTCCCTTCGAGGGAGGGGGACAGAAGGTTAGGTTCGCCCCCCCCCCCCCCCGAGACAATTTTGCAAAACTCAGTGCTCCAAGAGCGAATCTGAGGCATTTGTGGCATGTATATAATGTGGACCATTTTAGGGCCCCATGTTATGTCAAAATTACATTGGTCCAATGGTTCGGGGTGGGGTTTCTCCGAAAAATTAGTAGGGCCAAGGCCTGTTTTAACTCTTTGAGTGTCCTGCTGACATTCGTTCAACCTAAACACCGAGCTTCTTCAGAGCATTTGACTTTATTATTTCTGCCTATTTTCTTTATTAATATGTTCACACTAATGTCCCACCATCTGCGAATCATTTTTTTTTTCGGTTGCGCTAACCTGTTGCTCTTCATGGTAATTACTCCTTCAATACTGCGCTCTCATCTTTTGTACCATAACCGTCTTCTTTAATGTTCGTTGTGTTTTCCATGAAGCGTCTATCCCTTTTTGATGACATTCGAAATGGACCCAAGCCCCCCCCCCCCCCCCCCCCCCCCCCCCACACACACACACACACTCTTGATGACATTCGAAGTGGGTGTAAATTTTCAGAGGTTTTTAATTTTCGATTGCTCAGAGAAGGCATCCAGTTTACCACCATGCGCAGTATTGTTGGTAGTTACCTGGGAATTCGATTTCTTTCCAATCGTCCTTTTTTCACGACTGTCAGTATTCGTTACTTGGGAAGACAAGTCAATATTTTCAACGTGCAGCAATGGGGCTGCACGTTGAAAATCCTGACTGGCTACCACACAAAATCATTGCGTCACTATCTAGTTTATGAATTCAGGTCGTATCAGGATCCGGGATCGGAATGGTGGGCTTCCGTTTTCAAAGGGTTGACATAATTCACTTAAGAATCCAGAAGGAGTCATCTCCATATCCAACTGTGTGAACGGGGTATAGGTTTATGAAATAATCGTACATAAGCGCTATAGGAATGTCCTCCCACTAAATTAATACAGATTGAAGGAAAAATGAAAAAAACCTACAAATATCGCGAGTTATATATTGTGCATCTATCTTCCTGGTCAGTACGTTTCCTCCTTCATATGTTTATTTTTGGTATCTGACCCTTGGTCCCTCACTTGGGCATTCTCCCTGAGTCCGCTCCAGAAGGTGTTAATAATCTGTGCTGCACTGGGACAAAAATCACTTTTTTTCGGGAACCAATGTGTGTATTATCTATCTGAAGTCTCTGTATAAAATATGCACATATGATGTGAAAAATGTATTTAACCCAGGAAGTTTACTCGAGTCGTAAACATTCTTCCCGTCGTTTCATCCACTGCCTCCACTGCCATCTCAGTACCAGCGAAATACATCTTGAAACTAACGTTTCTTGATCCTCCACCAGTTGTATCAGGCATCTCCACTTCAATCATTCCCAGTTTCTGACATCCTGGATCAGTAACAGATGCGGGATTCTTCTCAGGGGAAGCGTATATTTCTACTAAAGCTTTAGTTTGATTTTCTATCAGCGGGTTGAGTTGTTTTGCTTCTTTTACTTCACCTACCTGGATGCTCTGGCCGCTTTCAACTAATACAAGAAAATAATTTGGTATCAATGGGTCGTCCAGACTTCCAACGACTATATCTACCCCATACGTAAATCTCGTAATTCTGCTTGAGATAGACGCTGGGTTGAATCCGTAAACAACGGCTCCTTTGAGAACCGATAAGTCTGGTTCATCTGGAATAATAATTTTCTTTTGTGGAAACGATTCTTTCAAACTTTCTTGCATGAGGGTCGATGAAGAAAATCCCCCAACCATTATTATCGTATCTACATAAGAGACTCTTTCTTCTTCAAAAATCTTTTTCAAATGAACGACAATACTTTCGATGGCAGCTTCGAAAAACGACGCGAATGTTGACGATTCAATTCTAAGTTTATCATGAGGTTTGCTTATAGAGGATCCATACCTGGACATTTTCAAAATATCGCTAAAGGGAAGACCTCTCTCTGCTTCTGCTAATTCGACAAGTGCTGAAGGAATACGAACGGAGAATTTAAATTCAGGTTGTGTTATTCTCTCATCTCTCTTTTTTATTTCAAAATCTCTCATTAGGTCTGTATATTCCTCCATGTGATTTTTTTTAAAAGCTGTGAGAATATTTCCACCAATATCAGTTCCGCCAAGAATTTCGGCTAGGAATTCGAGAAAACATTCATCTACCTTTGTACCTCCCCATGCTCCTCCGCTTGCTTTATGTATTTGTCTCAACGTGTCGACTGAAACTTTTTCCAGTACTGTGACGTCCGCTGTTCCACCTGTAAAATACAAAAAAAAAAAAACAACACAAAAAACGACCGCTTACAGTGGCGCAGACGGTTTTTAACACTTACAACGAAATGTGTACATATAGAATAAACGTATAGAGTTTTCAAGTAAAAAAATTATTCTACGAGTAGGGTTAAGAATGAATGAATGGCGAGTCGGTTTCATTCTTAATTTCTACAAGTAGAATAAATTTTTTACTTGAAAACACTATACGTTTATTTTGTTTATCCCATAAATCATCTACAGGGCAGTCGCGGCAAAATCGTGCTATAATTCCCTACAAAGCACAGCGAGAAGTGAGGAGCACATTGGTCCAATTCGATCGACTTGCAAAAATACTTTATTATATGAGCAGTGTGTGGTGTTTTCTACTGGCATTGTGTAATACTTTCAAAAAGATTTAAAGAAATCAACAATCGAACTATTAATTATGCTAGACAAATGTGGTGGAGGCCAGAGGTCAACAAGTCCGTCGCTACTAGGGGAATAAATTCTTTCAGAGTAAAACCTACGGGGAAAATTTATCACCCAACTAGGTGTATAAAGCAAAAATTTATCCAAGGCCTCTATTGTTCAAATAAACGGCCATTTATGGAATAAATGAACAATAACAAATGGCAACGCTTTATCTAATCGCGGGCGACGCAAAGATAACCGACTTCAGTTTATCAACCCAATCTGCCCGACCGCCGCGACTCAAATACCGAATGTGACGACTCAAGTCCCGACTTAACCCTTTGAACCCGAGAGGCCGCCTTTCCGGTCCCAAAACCTGGTACGTCATAATTTCATTAAGAGGGATAGCTACTAACTGAATGTGTGTGAAGACCAAGCAATATTTCCAACGTTCAGCCCCAAGGTTGCATGTTGAAAATATTAATTGGTCAACCCCAAATAATGAGTATGGACGCGTCCAGCTGCTTCCATTGAATTGATACCACTAATGTTTAAAGGATTAATGAATCATGTCTTATATTTCATCTAAATTTGGGGGAATCCATTTGGATCCCAGTAGACCACCATGTTTGAACCCCATGTTGTATACTGACAACACGTGTTAGCACTTTAACAAAAACAGTTTTTAATTTTTTAACACATAAACTGAATTTGATAATTTAAAAAAAATATAAACACTACTTATCTATCACTCATTGGGCCGGTTCCAATGACAGCCATAGTTGTACAATTTTATCGATAAAGTGTCAGGATATTTCAGGTCATGTTACCCACGTGTTGGTTAATTAGCTGCTGCTATGTTAGATAAAGGGTTAAACTGGTACAATTCTTTTCGCGTAAATCCTGTTAGAGGTGCAGCGAGAATCTACGTGAATTCTCACTGGCTTCGATACGCGAATCTTTTACGTGAATGGATTCTTGGATTCTCGTCGAAATATAAGCCCTGGAAATTTTTTCGAAGGTGTTACGCCCACCTTTGAAGTAACTGACCACTTTTGTAGTAGCTCACCACTTTTGAAGTCAAAATCGACCAATTTTGAAGTAGCTCACCACTGTTGAAGAAACAGTCGGCCACTTTTGAAGTAAAATGAGGTCTCCACTTTTGCAGTAACCATCGCCTAGTTTTGAAGTAAAAAAAACAAGGTCACCACTTTTGAAGTAATATTTGACCACTTTTGAAGTAAAAAGATTTCCGCTTTCCCATGGTCGTTGAACTTTGAAATTTTTACGCAATTTTTCTTTTCATTCTTTTTTTTTTGCACGAAACGGTCTATTTGAACTCAAATCGTAATGCTTGCGCAGAACTGACCCGACCCTCCACCAGACTCGGCACTAAGTAGACTGTTGCACCTTTCCGATCCAATTTTTAGCTCACCTGTGCGAAACAAAGGAGAGATGATAACTTTAGAACGCTTCACATTTTTCTTCAGAGCCACTGTATAGAAAATGTTGAAACTGAAACTTTCAACAGTTGTTTATGGGTGGTATGATGAACGTCCTGCACCATTGTTTGGCCATGCAATGAAATGGAATGGAACTATCTCTCTATGTATCAGTTACAACTTTTCATTTTATCAAATATTTCATTTTATTAGACGGAAATTTTTACAGTTGTTGGGGATGTCATACTGAAGATCCTGCACCTCGTTTTGACCTTTTACCTATCCATATAGCCATACAAATATGAATGTAACACAAATATTCGAAGCCTGTTTATTTTAAGGTTGAAAGTTTCAACAGTGGTTGGTTCTGTACCACTTTAGAATCCTTTGCTTATCAATAGAGCCTTACAAATGATATGGATGTCGCATTTGGAGAAAATGGGCTGTTCTTGGGCAACCATAACACCAAATGTGTACCTACGAGATAAACATAACCTCCTTCATTGGAAGTGGAATTCACCGTCGATCATTTTTGTAAGTAATGAAGATATTCACAAAACTAAGCATTAACCCTTTAGAGCTGGTTAAAGAGAGATACCTCTCAAAAGGTTAAAAATTCATGTTATCTGAGGATTTCTTTAAAAACATCCCGTAGATTTTCAGAGAAAAATGGCCATTCTCATATCTTAGTGTGACATTACAAGTTGCATGTACAAAATATTCCTGTAAACATTTGTTAACCCTATGCAGGTTCTCAAACATCAAAATGTTGATAAAATAGGCTGTGTTTGCGTACCCACAGCACCTGAAGTTGGGAGGAGAGATCAAAATAAGTGGAAGTAGAATTCACTGAGAATTATTTTTGGAAGTAATAAGAGTATTCCAAAAACAACACTTAACCCGTTTTGGGCTGGAAAAACAATGATACCCATCAAAAGCTTAAAATTCCTGTTCTCCCTGGATTTCTCTGAAAACATCTTGTAGATTTTAAAGAAAAAATGGCCATTCACAGTTCTTGGTGTGACATTACAAGTTGCATGAATAAATATTCCTGTTGGCACTTGTTAACCCTCTACAAGCTGCCAGACATCAATATTTTGGATACATTTGAGATAAAATGGACCATTTTTAAATTGGCACAGCACTCAGTGAGTATGTGTCAAACAAACATAACTCATTTTGTCGGTCATTGGCTAGTTGGACGACGATATCCACCGTTAATGATGGTTTTTACCTAAACAATTTTTTATCAAACTGTGTCATTTGAGACTACTATCTTCACCTTTCTCATAACATCAATGAAGGAACTTCAGTGAGACAGTTAAAAACAATTCATCAGACACTGTGGGGGCATGAGAGATCATGGAATCTCATCGGGAAAAGCCATGATTCCCCAGAATCATAAAGTCTAGTTATTTGTACAATTATACACATTTTTAGTTACAAGTAGGTGACTACAAACATTACATTCCCTGCATAAGAAGTATTGCTTTGACCTAAAGGACTGCTACCCGCAAAACGTTTTCTTCTGTGCAGTTGCCGTCTGCTCCTAGTCATGACAGTTAAGCATCAAAAGCAATCGCCCGTATATAAATTTGCAATATATGGGAGTTTGAATTTGTGTGGATTCACCTGATATTACATGTAACTATATGCTAATAATTCCCACATCAAACAGCTGGGCACAATCGCAGGTTTTACAGTTTTCACCCATTCAGAGCACATTTGTTTATTTGTTGTGCGACTTGTGAACCTGCGATTATGCGCGGTTAGGTTAGACTACAGAAGCCCATATCTGGCATAAACTTATTGTACGGATTTTTGTGAAGCTTGCACTGAAGTTGTTATGGTTGGAGGGTACGGCCGATGGATATTAGTAGTGAATTAAGTATTGGGACATTCGACAGGGTTTCTGCAGAAATGAAGTCGGTACTATATACAAACAGGCAGTGTCTCCTCTTTATATGTTTACAGCGAGTTGATCTGTGGCAATGTTTGATACTGTGATGGAATTGCTGGTCAGTGAATGGTGGGGTGGGGTGGGGTAGGGCGAGGTGAGGTGTGGTGTGGTGGGTGGGTGGGTGGAAGTACACTGAGTAATATTCTTCCAGCAAACAGGAATGGCGCTTAATCTACCCAAATGGTCTGATGATGCGCGCGCTTCTATATATTCTAAATTTCGTAAAGCTTTAACCCTTTACCCAACGAATCGCCCGCATCCGCCCGCGTAAAATGCAAATTCAGCAGTTGAAAAAATATTATTTTTCAACAAATTTCAACAAAACCATATCATGTGACCCCTCGTTGGAACGACCTCGTCGAGCTCGTTCCAACGAGGGGTCACATGATATGGTTTTGTTGAAAGTTTTTGAAAAAATGATATTTAAAATAATAAATTTTGATATCGTCTGCGTTGGGTAAAGGGTTAAAACCACTTGATGAGTGTAAATATATCCTTAATTTGTTATGCAGAATAAGTGAAATGATACGAAATAAATATGCTGTTCAAAGACATGACTGTGTCCTTTGATTCTCAATTTATTCTGAGTTTCTGTTGTTCCATAAGTTGCAAATATTGAAATAAATTTCGTTGGAAAATGGCAAGTGTTGCCACTGTGTGTCTTTGGAAGATGACAAGTGGATATCTGTCGTATAATTTTCGTTTTATTTAAACGTAAATCTTTATTCTAAGAGGTTTTAAGTCATACCTCCTCAGCCCGGAAATTTTGTGGTTTCCTTGTTTAAGTATAATGGAAAAACTGATTGCATTTCAACCAAATTAATTTATTTTCTGAAATACTACTCCCAGGGAAACCATAACAGCTTCCAACCGACATCATTTGCCACCAACCCCGATCCACGACATTTTTGCCCATCTGAAGAGTGTCGTGGACCCGGCACAGGTCAGAAATTACCAGGAATGCCAATCATATAAATCTACGGATGCTTTTGTGACTCACGAGCATCACTTCCTGACCATCCCGTATTTCCTCAGCGGGATTTCATTCCCAAGTTAACACATTGTAAAAAATAGTTGGTAATAGAACCAATTTGTCACATATATGGAACTAAGACGATAATGAACAAAACTATTGGTCAACTGTATATTGATAAACATTGAGTATGTGCAGAACAGCGTTTGCGAAAGGCCTCTCTCTCTCTCTCTCTCTCTCTCTCTCTCTCTCTCTAGACACAGTTACGAGGGGATGTAAAAAAGTTTTGAGCCTAACATAAATAAAGCTGGAATATCGGTACAGAACATATTCATTTTTCAACATATTCCACTTGTAATTTAATACACTTGTTCCACCTCGTCTGCCAGTCGTTGATGCCGTGTCTGTAGAAGTCCATATCTTGGTCCTGTAGCCGAGCCTCCACAGCAGCAGTAAGTTCCTCATCATCTTGAAATCTTTGACCACGTAAGTGTTTCTTCAAATTTTGAAAGAGATGGTAGTCACTTGGGGCCAGGTCTGGAGAATAAGGTGGGTGAGGCAGGATTTCAAAGCCACATTCTTGTACAGCTGCCACTGCAGCACGATTGGTGTGAACTGGTGCATTGTCCCGATGAAGAAGAACTCCATGTCTGATTTTGCCACGACGCTTCTCCTTGATGGACTGTCGCACCTTCCTCAATAAGTTGTCATAATATTCACCGTTCATTGTTGTCCCATGTGGCAGATAATCTATATGAAAAACTCCTCGACTATCCCAAAATATCGTGGCCATAACCTTGCGGACGGATTTAGAGGCTTTAAACTTCTTTGTTCTGGGTGACTTGGCATGTTTCCATTCCATTGATTCCTGTTTGCTCTCGGGGTCATAAGGATGAATCCAGGTTTCATCACAGGAACTAACCTGAATTGGAAGTCGTCGGGATTTTGGTTATATCTAGTTAACATGGCATTACTGATGGTGACCCTCGATAGCTTCATTTCATCTGAAAGCATTCTTGGAACCCATCTTGCACACACCTTTGACATACATAGATGTTCGTGAAGGATAGTCTCTATTGACCTATGTGATATGCCAGTTGTCTCCTCTAACTCATGCAGTGTGGTTCGGCGGTTATTCATCACAAGCTTGTGCACCTTGTCAATATTTTCTTGGCTAGTTCTAGTTGTGGGACGACCTGAACGGTCGTCACCTTCAAGACTCTCTCTCCCACGTTGAAATTTCTTGACCCATCGCTTAATGGCGGCAGATGATGGGGAAGCCTTCCCATAAACAGCTGTTAATCTTTCTTCAATACACTTGGCTGAATAGCCTTCCAGAACCAAAAACTTTATGATTGCTTTGTATTCAGTTTTCCTCATTGCTGCCATTTCAAGTGGGGTACCACTTTTTGGATGTCGGTTGATGGCTAACTAGTAAGAGTATAGGTACCAGTAAGTCAGTCCTGACCTCTGTATAAACTGTTGTTCGATATCCTATAGTTGATTTCAGAAACCTGATATTAAACTTGCGTTGGGCTCAAAACGTTAACGTTCTGACATTCCATCGTATGTTTTAGATGAACTTAGAATGTTGGTTTCTGATCTCCCACCTGGATTCGAGCCCTCAGCAACACCGCCTGGCAATCAGGAGTCCTAAACGCCTAAACCACTAGATCATTGCACACCGTCAAAAAAAAAAAAACGAACAAAAGACAAAACGATGGCTGGAATCTATGTTTTTGGTTGAAGTTCTCATGATTACATGGTTCATCTTCTTGTCGGTAGAAGAGTGGTAGTGTGGATCGCGCTGGTTACAGTACGACGAAATGGCTGTGGTTGGCAAGGGCTTGTGTATGTGTTTCAAATGACACAATTATGTTTTAGTGGGATTTGAAATGTTGGTTTCTGATCCCCCGCCGGGATTCGAACCCTCGGTAACACGGCCTGACAATCAGGAGTCCAAAATCTAAACCGCTAGACCATTGCACACCTTCATAAAACATGGCTGGTATCTAGCATTTTAGATGAGACGGACATGAAACCGATATGTTGACCCGGACGGACTGACAACCTCGATTTAAGATGCTATCGGGAGCATAAAAGCAAAGGTAGTTTAGGTAAAAAAGAAAACTCTGATCAAATTCTACTCGTTTCGTGCAAAAAAATGAAATGGAAACAATTTGGTCAAAATTTTCTCTAATTCCCACAGCCATGAGAAAAAGGAGATCTTTTTACTTCAAAAGTGGTCAAATATCACTTCAAAAGTAGTGATCTTGTTTTTTTACATCAAAAGTAGGCGATAGTTGCTGCAAAAGTGGAGACCTCATTTTACTTCAAAAGTGGGCGACGGTTACTACAAAAGTGGTGAGCTACTTCAAAAGTGGTCAATTTTAACTTCAAAAGTCGTGAGCTACAACAAAAGTGGGCAGTTACTTCAAAAGTGGGCGTAACAAAGGCATACTTTGATGACGTTGTTGGAATATTTGTCAATGAGGATTACAGTTGAAAATTTGTTTGTGGAGAAATACATATATTAGTCGTGATGCACGGGCTTCCCGCCATGCTATTTAATTAGCAGGCACCGAGCTCAATACTGGTCATGGACGCCAACATCCCCAATCAGCCACAGATCCACAATTGTATGAGACCGACATGTGTCACACAAGTCCAGGAAGTAAATCTAGTCCCGTAAGAGAGTTGCATGATTACCAGCAAAAGCAAATCTAAATCTAAGACTCGAATACAGACAAATATGTCCCTGGAAAATTAGTGGGGAGGAGGGTGCACGCACGCTATCCACTTCCATAGTTACGCCCTTTATACCAAAGATTGCAACTCAACCGAGAGGTATGCACAAAGAGCATAGAATTCGAAATTGTTTGTAGCCCTGATGCCCGGGCTACACCACTGGGATATTTGACAAAAATACATCATCATGGGCAATCCTACAACAATACGTTTTTATTCCCGAGACCCGGCCTTGTTGGGAGGAGTTCGCCGATCCTTGATTGGTGGGCTCCGAGGCTCATAAGTAAGGATCCATCGCTAAAACAGCTTGAATGTAGCTTGTGTAGTCCGACAGTTTTGTTATTGTTCAATCGAATAATTCGCGACGAGACATGAACAAAACCTCTTCAGTTGACACCTCAAAAACAAAACTTTTCACGGGAGAGCCCCCCCCCCCCCCCTCTCCCGGGGTCCACCTACCATACAAGTGGAAGGAGACCCCTTCTCGTGCCCACCCAATCTCTGCACCATCTGGACCCTTTCGTCATTCGTCATAACTGTCCCAGGTCACATATGTCTAGATCCTTTTGGTCGTAATGATGAAGACCGTACATGATAATTAAGTTCATTTATAACAGCAGTCTTCAAATAATTTGAATAGACAGTATTGTAATAAATTGAATATTCAGATTAGTAAACTGAATAAACAAATTAGTAAACTGAATTAAAGGTTTTTTACTAAATTGAATTAACAGCCTTCTAATAATTTAATAAACAGTCACGTAATAAATGGAATATTCAAATTAGTAAATTGAATTAACAAATTAGTACTTTAAATAAACAATTTACTAATTTGTTAATTCAAATTATTAACTAAAAATCACATGACGCTTCCACGCTGCCGTAAATAACAAATGTAAGTTTGTATATTGTTTCTTTTGACACAAACAAAATACATGTGCAGGCCTTGTGAACAACTTCGGTCACTTTTTCCCTACCGCATTAAATTAGATTAATAACAAATTAATGTTGACTGTAGTGTTTGCTCATAATAATTACACTTTAGCCGGCCGCTGATTTGTCGCGCTTCTCGGGCCTTGATTACCCTGTGCTACCAACTGCCTCTCTATTCCCACGCTTCTTCTCTCCTCCCAACACTCGGAGACGAACTGCTTGATGACACCCCTTGCCCCATTCTTCCTAATCTCTCCGATAAGCATATTAACTCCCTTCTTTGAGTCACTTACTAACCACATGTCCTTCATTCTCCCATCCCACTTCCCCATTATGCTCCCAGTGAATATTATTCTTTTAGACTGGTATTTTGGGTATTCTAGAAGAAGGTGTTCCAGGGTCTCCACCACGCTTAAATTACACATCTGGCACTCCTTTTCACTGTTTTTCCCAATTTTTCCCCTCTGCTCCAGGGACCGCGACCTCAACTTGAACAACAGTGACCCCACAAAGGTACCATCAAGGTACTCTTCAAAACCAGGTTTCTCTTTCTCATGCAGTCCACCCAAAGACCTCTTTGATTTGACCCCCTCTCGCCAGTTAAGGTTACCATCCTCCATGACCCTTTACCTGACGAATTGTTTACCCTGGGTTGCCCCAACGTCGAGGTCCGATATCTCCAATGAGTAGTTCTCTACTAGCTCCCTCACTTGGACCATCCACCCTGTCTTGATATTTGAGTTGAAAATACTCTGGAACATTACTTTACACCATCTGCTGTCTGGGAGATTTACCAAATAATTAAGATAGCCGAGTTTCAATAAGTCTATCCTGTCCTTGATCCTCATCCACCCAAGCTCACTCCCAATTGCTTCTAGTGCTGCGGCATTACTCGACCCCGTTATCCATCGGCCAGCATCGTTCTGCAGGGTTTCCAAGCTCTTTACGGCCGTTTGGTTTAGGAGTACCACTTCCGTACCATATGTTATGGCAGACCCACCATTCCCCAGATGATTTTCCTAACGAAAACCTTTTTGAAATTGTTTCTCCCTATAAGTTTCATTTGGTTAAGGATTCGCCTTCCCTTCAGAGTCAATTTAATTGTGTAGTTTCGGTAGATGCCTCTTCGTTCATATTTATCCCAGATACTCGTAGTCATCTGTCTCTCCTACACTAAGAAGTTTGCTGCTACCTTCCGGAATACAAAACTCACTCTCCACCTTCGAGTAGGGTCCATTTTATGGCAGACGGGTATAATTTTGATTTTGCTTTCCTTTAGTTCGAGTCTCCATTTGTTCCCATATTTCCCAATAATTCCCAGCATTTTTGCTAGACCCTGTTCGCTTTCTGACACTAGCACCATATCGTCTGCAAAAAATAGCCCTGGGATCTTCAAGTCCCCAACTGCTTCCCTCTCATCGCTGCGCAGGAGTTCATCTCCCAAACCTTTGATGTACAATGCGAAAAGAATTGGCGAGAGAATACACCCCTGTTTGCGGCCTATCTCCATCGGCACACGTTTTGTTGTTATGTTACCCAGGCTAAGTGCGAGAGTGAAAATGAAAGAAAGATAAATTGTAAATTTGGTCTGCAATTAATTTCTTTGAGACACATCTGTACGAGATGCCTGAAACATATTCCAAAGACTGACAGTAGAAAACGGAGCACGTAAAACTGCAAGCGACCATTGCCACATTTAGTCCGGCCGCTAGGGCACTAAACCTGAAAGTGACGTCCAAAGTGTTTTCTCGATGGAATGTGTAAGAGTAACATCTCTAGACTACGAAAAAGTTTTCTGGACGTCTGGCAGCATTGAACAATTTGAAAGATGTACGTTTAAACTGACATCGTCATTTCGCAGACTGCAATGTTTGACTGCGGCTAATACAACATTCCGCGCGCATACCAGAGGTTGCACCCGAACCTATACACATTTTAAGGGATGTTTTTGGTGCTTCGTGATTCTATTCACCAGTGCTTTTCATAGCTAGGGCTGACACGGTTGGCTCATTTTCACAACCGACTAACTGCGAGCTATAATCGGATAATATCCGGTTATCCGCAGCCATTATTTCACCGAATCTGGGATCAAAACTATTGGAATTGGAAAGCAGTATTCTCATAAACTATTCCGTAGTGTGTATACAAACGAACGTTGTCGAGTACTCGACAACGTTCGTTTGTATACATACTACTGAATAGTTTCTGCGGTTACTCAGTACTCGCGGAAACTGCCGATCATTAATGAAGTCTTGAACGCCAACGTCAATTATTTCTCAATATATATAGCGCCGCTCCGAGGTGTAATCTATCCCAAAGGAGAAGCGGCACTGTCAGTGTAATAATCAGGACCGGTCGGCAGTTGCGAACTGGCGAAGTTCTGACGACTGGTCCTGATTATTACACTGACGGTTCAAAAGTTCAGAACATCAAAGCTTTGAATATACCAAAAAGAGAATCATCTTCGTTGTTTACTTGAGGTAGGACAATTGACTTGAACTTAATGTTTAACGACTTCAAAGAGAGGGAGAGGGCTGGGAGGGGGACATCTAGGTACGATTAATCGTTTGGCATCGATTATTTGCGACGATTAATCGATTCCTAAATTAAAAATCGTGACAGCCCTATTTCGATCTATATCCATATCCGTTTCAGCGCATATACTTTTCTTCAAAACTTTCATTGCGCTTTCGGCATCACATTCATCTGGATTCCGTGTAATACAAAGAACCGATCTAGCCCTCAATTTATCCTCTAAAATCGTGACTATCCCTGAAGAAGAAGATTTTTATAGAAATTTTCTCATATTTCACTAAGTTAAAATTTGGGCTCCTACAGGGAGCCCAATTATTAACCCAGGGACTCGATTTGAACAAACTTGAATCTGACCCCCTAAAGATGTTGTTTACCAAACATGACTGGATTCTGACTGGTGGATCTGAAGAAGAAGATTTTTAAAGAAACTTACTCACATTGCAACAAGTTAAACTTTTGGCTCCAACAGAGAGCCCAAATACTGACTCAGTAACCCGATTTGAACAACTTGAATCTGCCCCCCCCCCCCCCCCACTCCCCCGAGATGTTGTATACCAAATATCAAAAGATTTCAATTGGTGAATCTGAACGATTTTTAAAGAATATTCCACATATTGCACTAATCTAAAATTCAGGCTCCAATAGAGAGTCCAAATCTTAACCCATGGACTCGATTTCAACAAACTTGAATCTACCCCCCCCCCCCCACACCCTTCTCCCTCCCAGAGATGTTGTATAACAAACATCATTAACATGAAAATATTCTGGTGGATCTGAAGAAGAAGATTATTTTGAATTTTTGAAAAAAATTATGGGTGGACTTATGCCCCTTGTGGTGCCCCCTGTGGGCGTAGCAACTTTATTTGAACAAACCTGAATTGACATATACTGAGAAATATGCACAAGCAAATTTGGTTCAATTTGGGCCAAGAGTTTGTGAGGAGAAGTCGATAATGTAAAGTTTACGCCGGACGGACGACGGACAGAAAGTGATTAGTAAAGCCCCCCTTGAGCTTCGCTCGGGTGAGCTAAAATGGAATAACAAAATAAGGCAGACTTTGCTTCAACTGGCGTTCATAAAACGTTTGTTTTCAAAACAAAATAGCAGTTTTTGACAAACATGCACTTATTTTCGCAACGAATAACGTCATTTGTGTCTATTTGAGTATAATTTTCTAGACTTTTTGAGAAAACGCCGATTTTTTATGAGAATTTCAGCACTTAAGCTAACTATGCGAATTGAAATTTGGTACCCCTTTTCTGCGACGAATATCTCAAATTGCTCAATGCTGTTAGATGTCCAGTAAACATTTTCTGAATCAGGAGATGTCCCTCTTTCAGAAACTACCGAGAAAAAAAACTTTGGACGCGACTTTGAGGTTGGGCAGAAAGTTGGCATTATTTTGGTGGCCAGAATAATTTTTTACTGAACCACATGCACTGCCATTCTCTCTTCAAGCTACCGATTATCTATGTTAAGTGTTCATTTCTCGTCAAATGTTAATGTGTTTTTTCTGTTTATATTTTAGAAAGGAAAACGATAACCAGATCTTAACCCTTTACCTAACATGAAAAGCAGACAACACTTGCAAAAAAATTCTTGAATAACAATTTTGTTTCACTTTTTGTCTCAAAAACATAGGTTATGACCACTCGTTGGAACGAGCTCGATGAGCTCGTTCCAACGAGGGGTCATAGCCTATGTTTTTGAGACAAAAAATAAAAAAATAATGAAAATTAATTGGCGATTTTTGAGAATCGCGCTGGCCGGTTTTGGTCGTTGCGTTGGGTATAGGGTTAAAGGACAGTACGGCGTTAACATTTTGAAAAAAACCCAATCCATTCGCTGATATTACTTGTGTGTGAAAGAGATGACCACAAATACATTCTGTGCGTCACGAACAATAACACTGCAACACATCTTCGGGTTGGCCAAAGATTACAATGTGTACGGTTTTGAACACGCTCGTACTTCTGTCCGCGGGTCTGAGACGACGCTTTATGGTATCGCGGAACTAAATATTTTCCCATAGGCGATCATAATAACGTTCAGGCGGAAAAAATATATGATCGCATAACTTTAATTTTGGCATTCAAATATCTCTGTCAAGTATAGCCCTTCAGACAACTTTTTCTGATCCGAAAACAGGGGGCCATGCAACAAATAAAAGAGAAAAACTGACACGAAGGGAAGTACCGGTCACATGCACATATTTTTCAGGGAATTCCCTACAAAAACACACAAAAAGTAAATTGTATTTTTTAGGTCCAAAAGTCATCAAATCACCCTCGTTTTCATCAGGAATATTCAACAATAATGCAAGATATCAATAGAATGTTTCAAACCTTTATTGAAACAATATATTTTCCCAAGGCTGTTTATTTTTAGAGATTGCATCATTTCCAGGTGCAACATTTTAAGGCGGTTAACTCTAATTTCAATATTTAGTTCCACAATACCCTATGCGGAACAAAGGGAGACGATCCTGGTGAAATGACACTCCGAAAAGTATAGTGATTCATGCCGGTGAGTTCCTTCAGCCGTCACAGACAAATTTACACTCTCCAAGACCATCAAGTCAAAATGGACTCTATTAGTGGGTTTATGAATGAGACAATGAACTCAATTTTCGTTCCCTGGTCAACTAAATTCCTATGGAGAATGTCTGTGAAATCGTCTCCCGAACGCAGCTAATTGGTAGTTAAGTATCTGAGCGACGTTATGACGTGAACGAAATGCTTCGACGTTAAACGAGACCGTCCAAGGCGATATGTTTCATACAAAATACCAGCTTCGTTCACTTATTCATTCACTTCAAACGGTATAAATGCAGAACATAACTCGGGTAGAGTACGGGGACAGGAATCAACGATCCTGTATTCCACGTGCGTTTTCAGGTCGTCGATTTCTGTCCCATGTATTCCGCCACAGTTGTGTTCTGTCTTAAGAACATCGAATGTTTTGCCTCTAGAGTAAGCGTAATTTTGACACTTTTATTTTCAACGAAACATTCTTTTCTGAAAGTGACTCAACATTTTGAATAGTGAGTTTCAAGTTGGATCTTTTATCAAATCTTGTCTTGGCTGCTGAGTCAGTTTGACGAAAAATGGTATAAAATACTCAGCAGGTATCAACTCATTCATTCTCCTTTGATGTTAGCTTAACATTCCTGTGAATACTCTAAATAAAATAGTTATTCAACGCTCACTTTTCTTTCCTGTCTAACGAGGCAGTATGTAAATTCAACTAAGCATTACCAACATGAGTATTCGCTCTTGTCAGGAAAATCATACCATCCCTATCTTCTGCATCGGCCCTGCATCTTTTTTCGTGATAATTTTAACAAGATCTTGGCTTTCATGTAGGTTCACGGATGCTATGAGCAGTGCAATCCTATTAATTTACTAATTATTTTAGCCCTTTACCCGATGTAACGATCAAAACCGGCCAGCGCTATTCTACAAAATTTCCAATTAGTTTTCATTATATTTTCATTTTTTGTCTCAAAAACATAAGTTATGACCCCTCTTTGGAACGAGCTCGTCGAGCTCGTTCCAATAAGGGGTCATAACCTATGTTTTGAGGCAAAAAATGAAAAAAACGTAGTTATTCAAGAATTTGTTTGCAATTGTTGTCTGCTTTTCATGTTAGGTAAAGGGTTAACGGCAACGACGTTTAATCGGAAGTATTATACTACGATTGCTGTTATTATTCAGCGTTAAGTGATACAATGCAGATATTAGAAAATGTGCTCGATGCACTAGGCGTGTAATCTTGATTACGCGTAAGAACGTCAATCAAGAACGCATCGGATTAGACGTTACGATTCAGAGTAACGTTATGACGTGAATGAAATGCTTCGATAAAAATCAGTACCATACAAAAAAAGTTATCAGACCGCCGAACGTCTTATTTTTCTTTGAGAATGTCAGCTTCATTCATTTAAGGGGTCGTCCAACCTAACTTTGGTCAATTTTTTGACATTTTTCCCAATGCCTCAGAAACAGATAAGAGAAGTAAGGAAAGGCAAATTATATATCAAAATAATGAGTAAAATGCATAGAAAAGGTACATATAATTTTTTTCAGGAAAAAAAGTGAATTTTATGATTTTGAAGAAGATTAATTTGCAAATGGCATAAGTAACGAACCGGTAAAACCACAAAATAATCGGTAATTCGAAAGCCTTGTCCTCAATATAATGATAACATACTACAGACTCGGAGAAAGCATTTTTTTGACACACACTCTGGTGGGTTTTGACGTTTGAATGTAATAACATCAACACAAATTTTTGATGTTCCGGATGTGGCCATGTTTCAACGATGTTTTTCCGGTCATGTGATTACGATGTCGTTCTTGCAGAAATACTCAATTTGGGCAATCGTAAGAATGCAAGGACGTGATCACGCCCTTTATTTGTTCGAGACAATGTATGAGCGGATTTGCAAACAGGTGACAGCAAGTACTTGAGCTGTTAATGTCATAACTGCAAAATATGGTTCGAAATTCCCTCTCGTGTTTACAGGCCGTCTGAACTTTTTTGTTGACAAAAAATCTGAATTATTGCGCACTAGAAAGACAACATGAACCACTTGTAAAAAAAATAACCGAGTGTATAAAATCGGGACGATACACATAAAATAAGGCAATATTCATAACAAAGTAAACAGAATGCTTCAGAAATCACTTTTTCACGAAGTATATTCCAAGTGACCTGGAACTATATTGAGCGTGTTAATTTCCCCCTGTCGCTGCGAAGTTATTTACTTCCTAGTAACCATGGAATTTGAAGGCGGGTATGTTTGATGTCTGCAAAGGACCGATTGAAGATGGGTTGAAAATGATGCATTCGTGCTTTTAAATAAGGTGCGCTTGGACGATGCTGAGAATTTAGTTTTTTCTTGCAACCAACCATAGTAATACAAGCGTCGATCAGTGTCTTTTATGATCGTTTTATACTGACAAATGTGACAAATCTCCTTTCAAGTTCACCGGAAACCATCCCCCAATTTGCATATCACAATAAACATAACCGCTGTCACGGAGTGTCAGCGTGGCCGTGTGGTCAAAACCGAAACGAATTATCGAATGCACGGTCAATATTAGCAGCAATTGGCTTTTAAATAAATGAAATATTCGCAATTTCTTCATTATTCATGCCGAGTTACTTTTTAACCAAACCACATGCGTTCAGTTTCGTTTGTCGGCATCAAACTGATATTGTTTGTGGTAATTAAATAGTACGAGAAGGCGAAGGAAGCCAAATATTTTCCATCATCTATTATTTAATTCAAATTGATAATTTCTTTTATTTTACTGAAATTCTGAACTGATAAGGTGGGTGTGTTGCGATTATTATGCCCCAGACCTGGAAGTTGGAAAATCAAAGGTGCATCTAGGGCTGTGCAGTGGTGACCCCTGTCCTCTTAATCTTAGTCTTATCCATTCATCATTGCATGTACCAACATTCCCCCTTGTATCTCAACCATTGCTACTCCAGTTTGAAGGATATTTAGTTTTGCGATCGAGCATCATGGGGAAACAATGCCTGTGTAGCTGCTGTAGCATGTGTTTCTTCCCACATTTTTTCAAAAGTTGTGGTACTTTTTCAGTCTTTTGAGCTAGAAAATTTTGTTTATAACTAGTTGATTTGTTACAATTTGTTGCAAAGTGCCTGCTAATACCCTCAATTGAACTAAAACTCTAAAAAAAAAATGTTTTGCAATGTAACATGATTTTTGCAGATACACTTATTTGGAGGTTTACCTGTCTGATAGTGTTTGGAACATGTGTGGCCAGGATCTTCAAAAAGAAAAAAGAGTTAAACTTTGAAAAAAAGGCATATGCCTTGAGTGCCGGAGGTAGAGTCATACAAGGAAGAGAGCCTCCCCCCCCCCCACTTCCGGGAAATTTTTTGTGTCAAATGGAGCTCACTTGTCATCTTTTGGGGATTGCTTTGTGTACTGCGTTCTTGAAAAAAATATGCGAGACCCTCTGGTTGTGCCCTTCTGATCTCAATATGTCAATAAGCCTCCTTGGGGAAAGTACATGCAATAATGGTTATGTAAGGTTGATTTGATGTGTTTTGAATAACAATGTACTTTTAAGTACATTAGATGGTTTATTGCAGTGACAGGTTACAGTTACCCTTATTTCTTCTCCAACAGATATCATGAGTGTATTGGTGTCCAAGAGTTAAACAAAGCTAATATACTTATTGATAAACCAGACAAATTTAACAATTTAGTCACTATCAAATTGATGCATGGGATAAAAGGGGTTACAGTGCAAGGAGTTTATAAATATATTTATTCAACTACAATGTATGACTTTGCAGTGCATTCTACATAGGAGAATATCATATTTTCTTTCCAAACCATTACAGTAACACATACATCTTGATATTGGGAGACACTCTTTTGTCCTTCCATACTTCTTCTGCTGGACTCCTTCAAGCTGACCTTTGTTGAACTCCCCAAATCAAAACATAAACAAAAGAAAATGTCTGCCTTCAATCAGTGAGCACTCCACTTATAACATTTGGTCTCAATCTTCATTACTTTCATGAATTAGGAAAAGATTTCTTCGAGTATGTACTTAAATGTTTATAGAATACAGCTGTTATTTTATTTTGAGGTATTTTATTGTAAAAATTTTGTTCTCTTACTTATGCCATAGCAGACTTTCAGGTGGTGCTATTTACTCATGGCAGCAGTTCCATGGCAAATTTCAGTTTCCACATGTTCTATGTTTCATTTCAAGCATTTTGGTATATAATTTATTGGGGTTATTCATTTTGGGCCTTTTTTAGATTTGAAAGAAAATTACATGAAATTTGACCAAAGTTAGGTTGGACGTCCCCTTAATTCAAGTTTAATCGTGATTCAGTACAGACCACAACTCGGATAGAGTACGATTGACAGGAATCGGCGACCCTTGATGAAGTGAGGTCGTTGATTTCAGTCCAATACTCCACCGTTGTTGTGTTCTGTCTTAATATCCAAATATTAAACATCTGCAGTATGGGCATTTTTCTTCATTCTGGTGATTAAGTGGAAACTGAAACCATTATATTTCTGTTACCAGAGCCCATCGAGCCATATCAAACTAGATTTAATAGAATGAATAAATGCAGCCTCCAACAATACCTAATTATTATGAGGAGCCACCATATTCATTTACCTCCAAGATCCACAATGATAAATGTCGAACTAGGTGCAGTTACAGTGAGTCTTGCACCGTCTGGGAATACTGATCTTTCCATGGCAACTTTTTGACAGTATACAGATGCAGCCTCTGGTTCCAATGCGATAATCAGCTGATCTTCTGGTATTCCGGCCTGTGGGAGAATGAATTAAGTCGTATTAGATTTGAAAGTCATTTTTGGATATTGGATATGGATATCGAATAAGGATATGGGATGGTAGTGCTAAATTGTATGGCATGCGTAATTTGTGTATGACGCCTTTCGTACATTCATATCCCGATAAAGTAGCATACAATTCATTTCAATTCTTATAATTTAATTGTATGTGGCTGCTTGTATTATATTGAGATAATACACAGTCTCGAATATCCAAGAGGAAAAATAGGGCGAACAATCGACGTGAATACTAATTTTTGATTTAATTTGTCTGTGTTATAATGCATGAAGAGTTGTCAGTTTCTACACCACTTTTTCAATTTACAGTTACGAATGATTGTTTTGAGTGAATGAAATGCATATACTTCTCAACCTACCTTGTGTAATTATTTAAAATCCATTTAGTATATAATCTGGGTTTAGATAAAAATTAGGGTGCACATCTGGAAATCTGTCAGCAGGTGATAAACAGATATCGACATGTGGTACCTCTGAGGCATCCTGTGAAGCAGAAAACCCCACTCAATCAATTCCTTTGTGACAAATTACGATGTGGACATAGCTTAATGATATATATTTGTACGAGTGAGCATGCTCTATATACATTTGAAATGGTGCTCCTTATGGTCAAAGCCATATGGGAAGTCAAGGTCAAACGTTAAGTTTCTAATAAAATCGTTGATTTTCCATATTTGTTATAGAATATTTAAATGACAATGGGAAATATTAGCATACCCAAACAAACTGCTTCTTGGTTCAATGAAGTAACTTATACTAGAATACGCATGATGAGCTCTCAATATCTATTAATTTATTTTCTAAAAGTTTCCAACATGTTCAAGTATTGCTTGTGTTAACTTCAATAATGTAGTCACCGTAGTTTATGAAGTTATCAGTCTAAATTAGTCTATGTATTAACATACTATATTCTTTGATTTAAAACTATTGGCTAAAGGTTACCGAGATTCCAGATCATGTCTCAAAAAATTCCACCCCACCACACCTATCTCATTTGAAACATACCATATTAAGAAACGTTTCCTGTATTGTGCGAACTATACTTAACTGAGCAGTTGGCCGCGAAAGGACACTGCGAAGAAAATTAGCCTCATTATCACAATCAAAATCTGTATATGATACAAGAAAAGTTACTAAGGATCTACGACTGCGTTCAAAGGAATCAAGGGAATGAAGAATGAAACGAAGTAAGCTATTGTGGTATACCGTGCAGTTCAAACAACCTACTGGTACAATTGGAAGTGGCCTAGTGTATAGCATATTGAATACTCCGTACGCAGTGAACAGGCTCAATTGAGGCGCTGAAACATGGAGTGTATTCATAGATTGAGGTACTTCTACATGCACATATTTGGAAAATAAATCTAAAAGTTCTGAAAGCATAACAAATGTCTGTGGGTGTAATTGTGGATGAACTAATACAATTTGACTTTTCAAAAGCAAACATAAAGCTGACAAAGTAGGGTAAGCAATAACTTTGAATTTCTTTTATGCATTTAGTAATTTTTCTGGCTTGACATCAATCACAAGATCCAAAATACCAGGCTTTCATGGAGGTCATGCCAGAAAAATAGCAATGCATTTTTGTAAGAATTGTACTATGTCTTTTCAACTGATGCCACATAATGTGATCAAAGTAAACATTAGACAAAACACTTTATTCCTATATCCCGATAAATTCTATCTTTTGATTGGTCAGAATGCCTTGGACAAATAGCTATGGCAAAGGGTGCACCGAACATCCAAGGTATATGAGAGCGTGCAACATCCAGGGTATACGCGCACGCGAAACATCGGGGGTATATGGTTTAAATGAAAGCTTTTGGCTTCCGCTCGCCTTGTTATAAAAGTCGAACCCAAAAACCTGAAAATAGTGACAAATATATCAGATTTCCGACAGTTATATAATATTTTGCCGTTATAAATTAAATACTCGAACAATTAAATGAAACAACTTGAGCAAAATAAAGTAAGAGCGAATATCGTCCCCTGAGTTCCAATGTGCTCTACATGTATGTGCCAGGAGGCACATGGAACACATTGAACTCGGGGGGACGAGACGTAAACAAAATACTGTTTACTCGTTTCCTTAACGACCCAAGGGATGTAACTCTATCTGTTGTCGGCTGCGTTTGTAAAAACAAAACATTTATTCACGAATTTCGTCGCACTGATTGCAGAGCGGGAGAAATGCGTCCACAAATTTATTTCCACTATGTTTCTATTCTGTTTCAAACGGGACAAAAACGTTATCTCCGCCAACATGTATGGTATATGGAGATTTAATACCTGGATGTCTCATTTACACACCTCGCCTACGGCTCGGTGTTTAAAAACCAACATCCAGGTATTAAATCTCCATATACCATACATGTTGGCGGAGATAACTTTTAATATTAACCGGTGTACTATAACAAAGTCAGGGAAAGAAAAATAAATGAATCTCTTCCATTAAAGTGTTTTTTGTGTAAACTCCCAAATACAAAAGCGACGGACGAACAAGAGGTTGGGGTGGACACACACACACCCTCGCTGCACTCAACCCTCGTTGGGTTCACTCTTAGTATTTAAGGTTGAGACTTTATGGTCAGGTGGTCGTATACTAAAATATTTACGACCTCGATTTTCGTCTCAATATTAATCTTCAGGATAGGGCTATCACGATTAATCGATTGTCGATCGGTCACTTCGAAATTGATTAGTATTTTTCGTTGTCAAAGAATCGGTAAATTTTACCCCGTTTCAGACGTTTAATAATTAAAAAAATTGGATGAAAAAACTATTGTTTCTAAAGGTAAAAGGTGAAGAACGTCGACGTTAAACCCCAAGAAGCCATTAGAAGCATTTGTCTTTTAGGTACATTCAAAGTTTTGATGTTCTGAACTTTTGAACCGTCAGTGTAATAATCAAGATCGGTCGCAACTGACGACCGGTCTTGATTATTACACTGATGGTTCAAAAGTTCAGAACACCTAAGCTTTGAATGTACCTAAAAGAGGATCGTCTTCGTTGTTTACTTGAGGTAGGTCAACTGACTTGAACTTCATTTTCAACGACTTCAAAGTGAGGGAGAGGGGGTCATATAGGTACGATTAGTCGATTATTATCGATTATTTGAGGCGATTAAAAAATCGTGACAGCCCTACTTCGGGCACATGTATCCCTCAATAAGTCCCTCCGAATGCGAAATTCTATACTGGAACTAAAACTCAAATCGATATCGAATCCGAATCAGATCGGAAACGGCGCATGAAGAACAACCTGACCAGAGTTTTATCACAAAATTGTCGTACCACGGTATCAGATATCTTTTGTTTGACGACAAAAGTTGAGAGTTATTCTCTGAAAATAAAACAGTTAACGTAGACAAAAATAACGTGTAAACCTCGCATTCGCGGAAAATTAATCCTAGCAACGTGAATTGTTTAGGTTCATATTTTCCATACACTGCGATGCTCATACGAAACCACATATGAAAATAGGTTAACTAATAAATAAGAATGAAGATGGAACTGTGCGAATCAGTTTTCGTGAAATATCTTGTCATTTTACCAAATTGCCATGATATTTGTACTGTGGGTCACGCAGGTCCCATGAATATCTGAATGCAGAGGTTACAAGTTATGATGTTACCACAGTAATGACCATCTGCACAGATTGGTTGCCTGGCTGGTTATACATTGGGTTTATGATGACAGAATTATTCCAGAAAGTACTCGTCATCATTGTGTTTAATGTGTCGTGGAGTTAACTGAGCGGCCATTCTCTGTTTTGGTTTTATCATGAAGTTGGTTCTTAATCCACCCATACGTCAAGAGGCCGTACACGAGGCCTACTGAGCTACACCAACCCCACTCACAGCGTCTAGAAAGATGTTCGTAATGGTTACTGAGAACATTCTGCCACGTGTGATTGTTGACACAGTATGTCAAGAAACAACCACTTGAGCCAACGTGAGAGTGGATGAATGAAACACGACTTTTTTGTAGATTAAAAATCTATTCTTTTTCTCACAAACCATCAAATGACAGTTTTCATAAATTCAGCTACCCTCTTTCAGACCTTTGGAATTGATTATCCATTCATGTGAAACTATTTGGAAGATAAGGACAGTGCAGAAGGGTGGGAGATGAGCCTATCAACAAAGCTGGTGCAGCATGGCAGCGATTGACACCAACCAATATTTCTACAAAACAGATAGGTGATAAATACCCCTTGCGCAGCCTCTCTCATAAATTGCTTAGCAGCGTCACACCAAATGGCAGGAACTGTTAACACCCACTGAATATCTTCACTCATAGTCGTAGTCAACCGTTTGCTTATTACTTCGACCAGGTGATCTCGCAAAAACTTGATAGCAGCAGTAAATACAACTAATGCCAACATATGTTTTCCGCATTCGTCTTGCAGCTGTGTTGTTCTGCATAAATTCTGTGGAGAAAAATAATTAAACGTTCAAACAGTGATAGCGTGAGAGAAGAGATTGTGGGTACTCCATTCTATCACACGCACGACACACATGCACGCACACAATCAACAATACACTGGTACCGCGAAAGAAGGCATTCGATTCTGAAACTACATTTTTTACGAAATTTATTTTTCCATTTCGTTTCCTAACCTTTCACTGCGTTTACTCGCTTTTTAACTCTCTGCATTCTGATGCCGAACCACCGAAATTTCTAACAACAAATTATTCCCATTATACACTTTTTAAAGATCAAACTTGCTTGACAGACCTTAGTGAGATCTCCCAAATAAGAACAAGTCGAGTACCCGCGAAGTTTTATGATCAGGGGCTGAACATTGTCAAGTTAGAATCTGGAAACTACGGACGCACAGCCAAGCGGACAGATTGACGGACGGCCCGACCGACCGCCAATGGGTGAGATCCTAAGAAGGTTTTTATATCCCACACTGCCGAGCCAACATATCAAGTACGTCCAAATCGGCCAAATATATCCTCAGGTATGGATTAGAAAACAATTCCAAGTTCATACGGCAGCGCACAGCCGCTGCCGACATTCACTCATTATCTTGTAATTACAAGATATAAACTTGTTTGTCCCTATATCCGATAAATTTGGTATTTTGCGAGGTCAGAATGCCTTTCACAAATAGCCATGGCAAAGGGTGTACCCAACATTCCCAGGTTTATGAGAGCGTGCAGCATCCAGGGTATATGGGCACGCGAAACATCGGGAGTATATGGTTTAAATGCAATCGTTTCGCTTCCGCTTGCCTCGATATAAATATCGAACAAAAAAAACCCTGAAACTAGTCACAAATATTATCAGATTTTCGACAATTCGATCATATTTTGCTGTTATAAATTAAATAGTCGAATAATTAAATGAAACAACTTGAGAAAAATAAAATAAGAGCAAATATCGTCCCCTCAGTTCCAATGTGTTCTATGTGCCACTAGGCACAAAGAACACTTGGAACTCAGGGAACGATATGTAAAGAAACAAAATACTGTTGACTCGTTTCCTTAACGACACAAGGGGTGTAACTCTATCTGTTATCTTCTGCGATGGTAAAAACAAAACAATGCTCATGCTGATTTCGGAGCGCGAGAAACGCGTCCACAAATTTTTCTCCACTATGTTTCTATTGTGTTTCAAACAGGACAAAAACGTTATCTCCGTCAACATGTATGGTATATGGAGATTTAATTAATTAATTAATTTATTTATTTATTGGAGCTTAAGGTCACATACTTATGCACAATGGCTAATCATGACCGTGACAGTTTTACGGGTGGAGGAAGCCGGAGTACCCGGAGAGAACCACCGAGCAACGACGAGCAGCTGCCAACTCCCCATCATCGTAACTCTGCACTGCAGCACAGGAAGGGTTATATTGGTTGAAGACATATGCACCATCGACGTGCAGTACGCCTTTGTACGCGGCGTCATTGTTCGTGGACAATCGAGGTTAAGTGCCTTGCCCAAGGACACAACGCGGGAGTCCGAATCGATCGCTCAGACGGTCACCCATCCGATGATTAACCGGGCTCGACGCAGTGGCGTAGGAGATGGGTCCGCAGGGTTGTGTATGTATTGATATGTTTACCTGTGTGGCTGTTGCACAGTCCACAGTGTTCCAAATACACATAATTTCATTATTTCAAACTCTCACTTCCACACGACGTACTCTTTGTTGTCTATGTATTATTCTTTTAAGTGAACGCTACATCATTGTAACTGATAGGGGTGAGAAATGAACAATATACACACCTGGTGCCTCTCAAGTCACACATGTTGGGCGTGCATGTGTGTATCGTTGGATGGTGGAGGTGAAACTTAAAACACGTAATGAAAAAATCTACAGAGTCTTACTTTTAGAATCGATCCTCTTGGCTATACCTTCATTTAATTTATGGCGTATGTACCACGCGAAATCCTGTATTCTGTGCACGGTAACAACACTAAATGTGCTCCCGTTTTAAAGGCAATCACCATTATGAAAGGGCCCCCGTCTCTATCTCGGGGGGGGGGGGGGGGGGCACAAGATTTTCCGCTACGCCACTGGCTCGACGTTGCTTAACTTCGGTGATCTGACGAGAACCGGTTGCCGCAATACCACCGCGACCCCTGGAGATTTAATACCTGGACGTCTCATTTAAAGACCTCGTCTGCGGCTCGGTTTTTAAAAACCGATATCCAGGTATTAGATCTCCGTATAACATACATGATGACGAAGATAACTTTTAATTTACAAGATACTGACTAGTAATTATAAGATGCTTACGTGTAATTACTAGATACTAACCTGTAATTGCAAGTAACTATCTTGCGATTGGAAGTTATTATCTTGTGCTTTGAATTTAGCCACCTAGTAATTTCAAGTTAGCTAACTTTTTTTATTGGGGAACGCGGTGGCTCAGTGGCAGACCGTTGGACTTCTATGCTAGATGTCCCGAGTTCGATCTCCGTCCGTTGTGTCCTTCGTGATTCCCGTCCGTTGTGACACTTTATCCCGGTTGCCCACATGGGGGCACAATGACGACGTGTACTAAGGCGTACTGCACGTGGATGGTGCACGTGTCTTCAATGTGGGCAAGATGACGCCGTGTACTAAGGCGTACTGCACGTCGATGGGGCACATGTCTTTAACCGCTGGAACCCTGCTTGAGAGGAGTTAGAATGTTGGGGAGCTGACAGTTACTCGTCGATGCTCGGTGGTTCTCTCCGGGTACTCCGGCTTCCTTCACCCGTAAAACTGGCATGGTCACGATTAGCCTTTGTTCATAAGTATGTGACCTTAAACACCATTAAATAAATAACTTTTTAATTGCAATTGAATGTAATTATAATTTAATATCTTGTAATTACAATTTAGTATCTTGCCATGTGGTTATGAGTGGTAAGCCTGTTTGTGTAGTACTGTAGTATCGGTTGGACTGCGTGCGTCCCTGTTAGCCGCATGTGAGCCTTTGATATGAACTGTTCATGCTATGGTTTTACAACTCTATGGTTGCTGCTGGTATTGAGTATTCTTAGGCCATGCGGTGTTGGTTCTACTCGGTTGTAGCACAGTATGGAGATTTGAACACTTTTGAGGCATTTTAGCCTCAGGGGTACCCGTTGGTTGTCTAAAGCCATACAGTTTACCGCCCTGTTGGTTTTGTGCTATTCCCCTACAATTCATTTATTCCGGAGCGCACTCAAGTATCACGGAATATCATTCATTGCTCCAACATTATAACCTTTCTTACTCCTAAGTCCCAGATAGGCAACTTTATGGGTTCTGTGAACCAGTCTGGACTAATGTGGATATTTGTGGTCTAATGGGGACCAATCTCCGACGAGCATGATTTATGGACTATCCGGACTACTGATTGATGATTGCAGACGATAGGGGAATGAAGAATTTTGGGGACCAAGTTTTGGTGAATGATATAAGTGGTTTGGGAACTACTCTGGACTTTTAGGGACTGACGACAGTGGTAGCTCTGGGACATTCGTGGAATACTTTAGACTACAGAAGATTTAGTAGTAGCTGGTGGTGTAGTAGTTATTGTGGTTGTTGGTGTAGTGGTTTGTTTAGTCGATGGTTCTGTAGTTGTAGTAGTTGATGTAGTAGTTGTGATGTTTGCTTTTGAAGTTGTTGGGTTCGTGATTGCAGTGTTTGGTTTTGAGGTGATTGGCGTTGTTGTGTTTAGTGTTATAGTTGTGGTTGTTGGTGTCACAGTTGGCCGGTGTTGTACCTATAGCGTTTGGTGCTGTAGGGCCTTAGAAAATCTGTTTGAAGTTGGATTTGTTGTTGATGTTGTAGTTGTTGGTGTAATAGTGGTGGGCTCTGCATTTATATAGGTAGCTGAAGCTGTGGTATTTGGTGTAGTAAAGGTTAGTGCAGTAGTTGTAGAGATGGGTGTCATAGTTCTGTGTCAAACACTACAATTACTACACTACCACTACCACACCAACCACCACACAATCAATCACTTCTACACTAACTACCTCTACCAAACCAAACACAATCTTTACCACACCAACCCCCACAGCAACTACATCAACTATAACATGAACCGGTACAAATACAAGACCAATCACTACAACAACTAAATCAACAACTACAACTATTACACGTGTAACTATAGCACCAACAACTACAATGACTAAACCAACCACATGGACCATCTACTACAATTACAACGTCAACCCCTACAACACCAACTATTACAACTATTCCAAAAACAACTACGACAATACCACCACCTACTACATCGCCAACCACTGTATCTACGACACCAACAAACTGAAAAGTAATCACTATAACTACTACACCCGCCACTACCTTAAGTCAACAATAGTTCCCCATATTCCTCGAGCCACTATTTCCCCCAGCCTCCAAATGTCCCGAACAGTTCTCAAAACCACTTACCTTAATCCACCAAATTTTGTTTGTCTCCAATAGTTCTCAAACCACTATCTTCGGATATCAGTCCACAATACTTCGAATAGTCCCCGAGTCAAGTTCCTTTGTGCTCGGTCCCCAATAGTCCATACACAGAAAGAGACACGTGTGTGAATGGGTTAATTAATATGGCACGAATTCTAGCGCGGAGGGATAAAAAAGAGAGAGACCGCACTGTTTATTACACGTCTTCACTTCTATAAAAACAATTATTAGAAGCACACTCAGAAATTCATTTGACAACTATCAACACAAAGAACACATTTTACCGCCAACCAAATTGTGAGAGGAAACTGTGCTACTATTTCGTCCCCTGAGTTCCAATGTGTGTTCTATGTGCCTACTGGCACATAGAACACCATGGAACTCAGGGGACCATTTTCTGCTATCGCGAGCGATTCAAATTGTAATTGCATTGCACGATTTGTGGAAAATTCCAGTGAAATTTCGCTTCTATTTAAAAGTAGTCCGTCAACGATTTCCGTTTGTTTTGCATTTTCCGCGTAGTTTATTGTTGCTGTAGATGGGGATTTCATAGAAAGGCGTGTAATAAACTCATAACTGCACGTGTTCAGACTGGGCTATAGAAGTCACAAATATGGTTATAAACTGGGATCTTGGTGTCATAAACGCTATAATGTACGAGCTATTATGGCTCTTCTATTGCAGCAGAACAAGCAAAATGCAGGGAAAGAGCACAAAACTATCGGGCTGTACACAAAATGGCTTTAAAGAACAAGCAGTTGTCATTACGACTAAATTGTAATTACACATTAGCAATATTGTAAGTACAAGTTAGTATCTTGTATTTACAAGTTAGTGTCTTGTAATTACAAGATAATATCTGAAGGTCAATGACGACTTTGCGCAGCCTTTTAAATTCAACGTCACCGTGATCTTGACCATTGACACAACAACCCTAAAATGAATAGGGCTTTTCTTCTGATCATGTCTAATCGCAAATCAGATATGGTTGGGAGCGCAGTTGCTCAGTGGTTGACTGTCTGACTTCTATGCTAGAGGTCTCGAGTTCGATCCCCGTCCGGGACGAACCGCGTTGTGTCCTTGGGCAAAGCACTTTATCCCGGTTGCCTACATGACGCCGTGTACTAAGGCGTACTGCACGTCGATGGTGCACATGTCTTCAACCGATGTAACCCTGCTTGAGCGGAGCTTGAACAGAGTTAGAATATTGGGGAGCTGACAGTTTCTCGTCGATGCTTTGTGGTTTTCTCCGTGTACTCCAGCTTTCTCCACCCGTAAAACTGTCACGGTCACGATTAGTCATTGTGCATAAGTATGTGACCTTAAACACCAATAAATAAATAAATAAATAAATAAATCAGATATGGTTTCCGTCTGTCAAATGTTATTTCAAATAGGGACCAGAAGACAACTACGTCTACAGACGGCCCTACATACGGCGGATAGCTTTCCTATATCGATCCTCCCCCCCCCCGCCCCTCCCCCCCCCACACACCTGGAAATTATTAGAGAAAAAATTATAAGACGGCAAATATGATGGCATGAATGAGAGGGCCAGGGTGTTAAAGAGAAATCTGATCTTTGAAACGGGGTTATATAATAATGAGTTCAATCCTAAGTGTCACTTATGCTGGCTTGGTAGTGGCAGATGCAGACTCCTTGTTAAAGGGTATCCAGCCAACACTAAACCCTAAAAGTGTGATGGCATCCATGGGACACAATGGTATACTAGAGCCATTGCTATCTGTACAACTGGATTGCTGGATCGTCCGCGAAAAAGTTCGCCATCCAAACTGCTCCTCCCCAACATGACGTCAAGTCAGTCAACGTAAAAACCCCTCCCAAGACATGCCGTTTGATGAAGTGAAAACTGTTACGCTGTAGCGTAACAGCATTCACTTCAGCAAACGCCATGACGCTTACATGTACCTTACATAAAAACTAATAACACTATATCAAGTTTCCAATCTCGACACTTGTATACATTTTTGTCAATAACAACTAAAATACATTGAAAATATTGAATTTGTAATGCCACGAAAAATGTGTAGACTATCAACATATTCATTTATCGCATACATCAAAGTATATTCTTTAACCCTTTACCTAACATGAAAAGCAGACGATACTTGCAAAAATATTCTTGAATAACTAATTTGTTTCATTTTTTGTTTCAAAAACATAGGTTATGACCCCTCACTGGAACGAGCTCGTTCCTACGAGGGGTCATAACGTATGTTTTTGAGACAAAAAATGAAAAAAATAACGAAAATTAATTGGCTATTTTTGAGAATAGCGCTGATCGGTTTTGGCCGTTTTTTAAAGGGTTAACTAGAGGCCCCAATGGGCCTTAATCACTCGCCTGATAACGTGGTTCAAAAACGTATTTTGGGTCACATTCAGTTAGTCATGGTTCATCAACATTATAGACAAGTGAAGGCGGGAAATTATTCATAACTCAAGTATCCATGTCAGATGATTATTATCATAGGTCCTCCTGACTGCTGCCAATTCTCTCATATAGCCAAGCACAGCCAAACCTCCAAAGGTTGTTATGTCACTGCAACATCCCACCAAAAGAGAGCCCACATATTAACCCAAGGACCCGACTTGAACAAACTTGAATCTGCCCCCCCCCCCCCCCACCCTTCTAGAGATGTTGTAAACCAAGTATAAAAGCAATCTGACTGATGGATCTGAAGAAGATTTTTAAAGAAACTTCCACATATTGCACTGAGTTAAAACTCTCATGGGGGCGAGCGGGGGGGGGGGGGGGGGGGGGGGCGGGGGGGAGCAAATATCAATCCAAGGACTCGATTTGAACAAACTTACCCCCCCCCCCCCCCCTTAGAAATGTTGTATAGCAAATATCAAAATATTCTAATTGAATGTTTTGGAGAAGACCATTTTTAAAGAAATTCCCTCATATTGCACTATGTTAAAATTGATGCTCTCATAGGAGCCCAAATATTAGCCTAGGGCCTCGATTTGAACAAACTTGAATCTGACCCCCCCCCCCCCCCCCCCCCCCCCCTTCACCCCTCAGATGTTGTACACCAAATATCAAAAGATTCGAATTTATGGTTCTGGAGAGGGAGATTTTAAAACAAAATTCCCTCATACTTCACTAAGTTAAAATTTGGGCTCTCATAGGAGCCCAAATATTAATCTAGGGCCTCAAGTTGAACAAACTTGAATCTGACCCCACCCCCACCCCAGATGTTGTATACCAAATATCAAAAGATTCGAATTGATGGTTCTGGAGAAGGAGATTTTAAAACAAAATTATTTCATACTTCACTAAGTTAAAATTCGGGCTCCATGTGGAGCTCAAATATTAACCCACAGAAATGATTTGAACAAACTTGAATCTGACACCCCTGATGTTGTATACCTAATGTGAAAGTATTCTGACCCGTGGATTTGAAGAAAAAGATTTTTAAAGAAATGTCCTCATATTGCACCAAGTTAAAGTTTGGCCTCCACGAGAGAACCCAAGAGAACAGTGGGAGACACGGGGAATATGAATATATGCGTTACAATTAGAATAAACTTAATACAAATGGGAAAGTAATACTCAATCAGTTGAAACCTCCAGGAATCAATAACTTTAAGAAGGTGTTCGTTGGATTAAGTATTTGGGAGAAGCTGGGATTACTGTGTATGACCTATGCAAAGGATGTGGTCTCTTTAAAAAAAGCGGAAGTGAAGGTTCTGCAAAATGGTGCGGTCGGCAGATAACCGGGTTGAGTAACGCAAATGCGCTGGAAACGATCAGAGGGAAACTTGGGTTCATGCCGTTTAAAGCAGAATAAATACGGTGAAATTATTCTACTAAAATTATCCGGTGAAATTTCCAAACTGCAGTTGACGCAACACGACGTTTAACAATTTATGGGACTCCTATACTGCCACCCCCCCCCCCCCCCCCCCCGATACACACAATATATTTCGAATTAAACCGAACACCAACTTAAGATTGGAAACCTAATCGGATATTGAAGCTACGCATGGCCCTGGTCTCGACGTCTCCACGTTGGCACGATGGGGAACGCGAAATTTGGTTATGCTATAAATGGGCGTTCAGATTACTGCAAAGCAACAGCGATGGTCGTCGGTTGCCATTGTTAGGAAACTTTAAATTTGCTAACAGAAGAATTCTCTCAGACAGACAAGGGTAAACTATTCCATTGGTTGGTGACGTTGGTAATGAGGACTGGTACAAATGTGTGCGACAAAACGGAACTCGATGATTGTGACCAAATCGGAGATTGTGTCGTTGGTTGGTCAAATAGACTAGCGGTAGAACTGTATTATTAATATGCACGGGGGAGTAAAGTGTGGTACATTTTGAAGAATTGTACTAATCTATGTTTGCGACGCCTTTCATGGACAGGAATTACACTATATACATACCCCTGTGCTGTGTAAAGTCATCTTGAATTGCCGGAAGTAGAACCAATTTTCATGCTGATTATTTTCAGTCAGTGATGCATATTTTTCTTCGGCGGCGAATCCGAAAGAATGGAAAGTTTTGTATGGGTCGAAGAGAACAGTCGTTGGTGATTTTGAGGAGATACGACTCCCATCATTCCAGTTGTTGGTTGTGATGAGGGGAGGGTCTCGTTCCAGATCAGCTTGGAAACCATAAGCATATCCGGAAAATGTGGTCCCAAGATCAATGGCAGCGGTAATGATCCTCTTTGTATTATTTCCAGCAGTGAACGGGTTATTCGAGCAACCAGAATCTGCCATAACTGAAATAAAGTGTTACATGTATAAAGGGGTGATTCATGCAAACATCTAAGAGTTTCTGAAAGGAGGAACTGCTGTTTTCTGACGTTGCGAGGGGTAAATTGTTACAAATAACCTTTTATTATGCCTGCTGTCATAGACCTTTCCTGCAGTTTGAAATTCCATTTGCATTGTGGAATTTTCATACGGGTAACCTGCCCTACTAGAGTTCATGTGTTACAATAATAATAATAATAATAATAATAATAATAATAATAATAATAATAATAACACTTTGGCCGGTCGCTGATTTGTCGCGGTTCTCGGGTGAGAAGGCCTTGGTTACCCTTGTAATCCCAACTGCCTCCCTGTTCCCACGCTTCTTCTCTCCTCCCAACTCTCGGAGACGAACTGCTTGATAACATCCCATGGCCCATTCTTCCCAATCTCTCCGATTAGCATATTAACCCTCTCCTTTGAGTCTCTCACTAACCACACGTCCTTCATTCTCCCATTCTACTTCCCAATTTTACTCCCAGTGAATCTTATTCTTTTAGACTGGTATTTTGGGCATTCTAGAAGAAAGTGTTTCAGGGTCTCCACCACGCCTAAATTACACATCTGGTAATCCTGTTCACTGTTTTTCCCAATTTTCCCCTCAGCTCCAGGGACCGCGACCTCAGCTTGCACAACAGTGACACCCCCCCCCCCCCCCAAGGAGCCGTCAAGGTACTCTTCAAAACCAGGCTTCTCTTTATCACGCATATGCCACCCAGAGACCTCTTTGATTTGACCTCCTCTCGTCAATTAAGGTTACCATCCTCCAAAACCCTTTCTCTGACGATTTGTTTACCCTGGTTTGTCCCTAAATCTAAGTCCGAGATCTCCAATAAGTAATTATCTATTATATATTATATATCACTTGGGCCATCCACCCTGTCTTGATATTTGAGATGAAAATACTCTGGAACATTACTTTACACCATCGGCTGGCGGGGAGATTTACCAAATAACTAAGATAACCGAGTTTCAATAAATCTATCCTGTCCTTGATCCTCATCCACCCAAGTGCCCCCTGATTGCTTCTAGTGCTGCTGCATTACTCGACCCAGTTATCCATCGGCCTGCATAGTTCTGCAGGGTTTCCAAGCTCCTTACAGCCGTTTGGTTTCGGGGTACCACTTCCGTACCATCTGTTATACAATATCTGCAAACAAAACAACTGTCACACCACAAGCTTGTAACCAGAAGTACTGGTCATTTCTATCGAAGATGTTCAGGGTAACCCTTTTGTCATTATAATGAATAAAAAGAAAAACACAACTGAGAGGCTTTTTTCAAGTTATGTCGATTTTGGATAATCACTGCTTTATATTAATTGTTTACATTTTTCACTCGCAAAATCTCTGACGAGTATAACTGTGAATTCCATCGTATTCTACTTTCAAGTTTGAAAATAAAATTTATCGTTTTCCGGCAAACCAGAAAAGAGTTTTTCATAAACACTAACTGTTTAAGATGAAAAACTGAGGATATTCAATAATTTCTCTCTTAAATGAGATACTTCTTGAAGTCGAGAAGTGTACCTCAAACCGGCAAACACCAAGAACTTGTAAACGCTATTTTGGGATTGATAAACTGGAACTTTCAGTGAATTCAACAAATCGTTTGAACCCTGTTTTTTAAGTGCACGAACGCGACCATTTGAGCCATGTGTTCCTTAGTATAATATCTACAAAAAACATTTATGAATGTGTTTACTTTTTACACCGCAGCTGCTGATTTGTCGCGGTACTCTAGTGGGAAGGCCTTGATTATTTCTGTAGTCCCAAATGTTGTCCTCAGTGCAACAATCAGCTTTGGGTGGCCTGCATGAGAAAGAGAAGCCTGGTTTTGAAGAGTACCTTGATGGCACTTTCGGGGGGGGGGGGGGGGGGGGTCACTACTGTTCAAGCTGAGGTCGCGGTCCCTGGAGCTGGGGGAAAATTGGGGAAAACAGTGAAAAGGAGTGCCAGATGTGTAATTTGGTCGTGGTGGAGACCCTGGAACACTTTCTTCTAGAATGCCCAAAATACCAGTCTAACAGAATAAGATTCACTGGGAGTATAATGGGGAAGTGGGATGGGAGAATGAGCGACATGTGGTTAGTAAGTGACTCAAAGCAGAGGGTTAATATGCTAATCGGAGAGATTGGGAAGAATGGGGCAAGGGATGTCATCAAGCAATTCGTCTCCGAGTGTTGGGAGGATAGAAGAAACGTGGGAATAGGGAGGCAGTTGGGAGTATAGGGGTAACCAAGGCCTTCTCATCCGAGAACCGCGACAAATCAGCGGCCGGCCAAAGTGTCATTATATTATTATTATTAGCTCATTGAGGCAACACTATTCGAATACAGCAATACCTTCACATACACTGAATGTATATTTGTTTATCGAACGGGTGAGGAGTCCTCACCCGTTCGGTAGACAAATGTACATTGAATGTAATTGAAGGTACTGCTATAATCGAATAGTGTGGCCTCAATGAGCTGATTGCTACTCCTCATATATATCAACTATCTTTTATTGGGCGGAACATAAAGGTTGAATAAAAGTTGAAGAGAAAATTTAACAACACATAGCGGGCATAAAACGTCATAGGGAAAAACCCGTGACATTTCGATGATAGTGTACATACAGCGAAAGATTGCGTGGTATATGTGGTTGAGATGTTATGCGGTAGCCGGCATTTACGACTTGTAAAGGTGGATAAATGGATGCGTTGACTCGGAACCGTAAGAGGTGTAAACTTGAAGAAAAATCGCACAATGTTTTAAACCTCACCGAATGCACAAAGAATACTCCGGGTGTGAGGCGTCACTATTATGGTTTTCCCAACGTTGCTAGGGAGAAATTAACAACTGTCTTTGTGTAGTGAAAAGTATCGAGATGCAGCTGTTTGTCTAATATCCATTTGCTGATGAAGGCCATTAGGCCGAAAGCTTCATAAAAGGACAAGGGTGCGTTACTGAAGATTATTGTGTTACAGTCCCTTATTATCCTACCAAAGGATGCAGGGGTGGCGCCAGGGATTTCTCGATAGGGGGCTGACCTCTCCGACAGGGGTGGGGGGGGGGGGGTATAAGGAAAATGAGTGAAAATTGACGATAACCGATGATTAGGTATGGAAGTAATGGAACGCCAGTTGGATAACAACTGTCATAATGCCTTACAAAAAAGAACCATATACATCGTTCTTGATCGACACAAGACGAGATAGCCCAAGAACATTAGGTTTCACTAGGGAAATAATCGGAGAAAGCTGATTTTTTCAGGGAATGTCGAGTACATGTCACTGAACGATTAGACAAAAGTCACCTAAAATCCCAGATGAGCTTTTTTTTTCTACAGCCTTTTTTCGAAAACGCGTTTGAAAAAAATTTTAAAAAATCGCACGAACTTTGTAACCTCGAATTGATCCAACTGTATTTTTTGTTTACGCGTATTTCGAGCTACATAATGTCTAATATACATTTACCTAGAGGAAAATGTGCATTCTGTGACAATTTCTGCGAAAAATTATTGAAAATTCACAAAAAAGTATCGGATTTACGCAAAAAATGACGATTTTCCTAACGGATTTGCCCAAAGGGTCGTAGTACAGAACGGGATGTTAGTTGGACAGACGATAAAAAATCCACCACCATTTGAAGACTTTTATCATTGCTTACAAAATAGACATTATGGAAGACCCCCTCTGCTTCTGGCCGAGTTCCCCTTTTGGCATAAAATTCGTCAGCATGAGAACTCAACTATTTTTGGGCTTGGGACCGAACAGACACGTCTGTGTCTGACAGCATTAGATCAATAAATAATATTTACAGAATGTACAAAAATCAATAAATAATATTTACAGAATGTACAAATCAATCAACATGGATTAAGTTACATTGACTATTATCAACGCTATATACAGAAATGACATGACCTATATACATATTATTCATCGAACTCAGAAATTTCCGACAGGACAGTGTTTCTGTGGTTGTTACAAGAATCCGAACTGCAATTACACAAACCTGAGCAAGAGAGTCCTGCCTTCTTACATCCACACCTTTTTGTACAAGCACTCTTGCAACCACAACTGATCAGACTCAGTGGGTTATCGGGGGCACATGGCTTTGTGGCTGCAGTCGGTACAAGAAGTCCATTGTCTAGCGACCACCCCCAATCCTTCGGAGGAAGCGAAGTGCCCAGCCATTGTTGGACCTGGAGATAACATCTGTAGACATGTTGTTGTGCAGCATCGCTGCTTGGTGGGAGTGAGGCTAGGTCGATGGGTTTATTCAGTTTAGATTTTGCTACATAACGCTTGTAAGTGACATATCTATATTGGTCGAGAGAGGAAACAGTTTTACTCCCATATAAGATCAGAAGTTGTTCCCCGGCAGCGGCTACTGCACTTGGTGTACTGTCATCCGCCAAAATTGTGTTGACATACTGTTGTGAGTCGCTAGTAACATCGGGGACAATTGTACTGAATACTTTCTTCTTACCAACTCGAAAGAGTGCAGAAGTAGTGTCACAACCACTTACAGAATGTGCTACAAGGAGGTTGCTTCTGTGGTCACCCATTTTGGTTGCTATTTCACTAACTGAAACTAGTAAGTTTGGGGTAATGGAATACATCATGTGAATATTACATCCCGGTTGAACTCGAGAGGTAAGAATGACTAACAAGTCTGTGTCTGTTCCCACAACGACAACATTGTTGTCATCTTGAGCGATGTCAAGTGCAGTTTCGACTATCAGTACATCAGCATCAGCCTCGGCCTGCTTGGACTGAATATTGATAGCAGATAGCTCCTGCATTAGAAGATCGATCAGTTGGGTTTTGTTCTTGGCATTTGCAAGGAAATCGGATTGGGGTGTGGTGGCTGGTAACTCGGGTGAGATATTGATATCAATGGAATACCTGTCTTTAGATCTACGGGCTTGTTCCATGCCCTTTGTCGACATTGTACACGCATAACCATCAAAAACAACCACGACGTTCGCCCCAAAATGTCTCACTAGATAATTGGAATATGATGTACATATGTCCTTATATGACGACTGTTTAGGCCATACAACTGCCCTCAATAAAAATCCACCATCTACAACAAACAGAGAATGTTCTGGGATTTTAGTTTGCTCGGAACCGTATGTTTTGAGGATCTTACCGAGCGTGCTTTTCTGTGTCTTCCTCATTCCAGCAGAATCAAACAATGCTGGTGGTTTCGGGGCGAGTTCATATTTGAGATACTCTTCCATCTCTGCTTGTGACTGAATAACACATGTGATGCGGTTGAACAGAATTGTGGGGTCAATCACTACCTTACTTCCACGGACTTTGATGCTATTTGCCATCGATGCGAAAGACTTCACAGTGTCAACACGTCGTAGTTTGATGCTGTTGAACGTTTTGCTTACAACATTCGATACGCAACATTCACCAATTTTGCGAACTTGGTCGCCATCGATGCGAAAGACTTCACAGTGTCAACACGTCGTAGTTTGATGCTGTTGAACGGTTTGCTTACAACATTCGATACGCAACATTCACCAATTTTGCGAACTTGGTCACAGTTCACAGTTTCGTCGGCCACAAGCCCGGTCGCTATAGAGACTAATTGTAGTGGATCTCTATTCTGAAAGGGGGAATGCACTCTGAGCCAGTTCAATAATTTGGTGATATCATTGGCATCAGTCAATTGTGAACTTTGACGGAGATCCCGATGTTGTTCGCCATGACCAGTGTGAAAATGAACAAAATTTTCGAGAGCATTACATATCGGAAGGCAAAGAGGTAGTCCATGTACCCATTTCGCAACAGTGCTATCGGTTATTCCCCTGCAATGTGTGAGACCACCAGGGAGCTTGAACATTCTCATTAAACACTGCTGTATGGTCTGATCAGAATATATCCCGTCCCAGAATTTATCTGAGCGCCTTATGGTAAAGTAACCTTTCTCAGTGAACAACTTCAAATCATCCTGTTGCATTATTTCTGTTAGCTCATTCATCTGCTGCAAATAGAGATGAGAACTTTTTGCGTATGCAAAATGACCACCTGCGCGAAATACTGGAATCATATTGCGAACACAATATGTGTGGAGTTCCCAGTCGCCTGTGCGCTCTACTCTCAAGAACAACTGGAGAAGACCTATTTGCTCGTAGTATTGTACCCAAAGCTTTCCTGTGCGTCCTACGGACGCATTCTGGAGCAGTTCGTGTAATTTTGACAGTAGATGGTTGACACTTTCTTGATTGACAGCGTCAGCTGTTGTACAGTCACCTCTGGCAAGTCCACAGAATATTTCATTGACTTCTGTGCAGTCTATGTTATCTAGTGTTCGGCTTTCTTCAAACACAAGTTTTGTAATGGCAATTTGTGTTAGCAAATGGGCACGAACTGCTCTTGAATATGCATGACCACTGATCAAATGATGGATTGACCCACCAGCATAAACAGTCCCCCAAAGTTCATCCAAGCCGCTATAAGCCATGATCGAACCAATTGCCCCTAAATATGACATAATCATATGGAAGCCGCCGAGTCTAACGAAACATTACATGCCAATGCATCTTGAGTGTAGGAGAACACCACATTATGTGATTTAATCGAACATGGAAATTGAAACAATGATGCTATAATACGGTATTTGAATGAGAAAAGTCGATGCCGTTTGAATTTGAGTTTAGGGGGTATGGTTAATATTTCACACGTTTCACCAGTTCATTATGGAATAAATGACTATTGTTATATATCATTATAAAGCCACTGCTTTTCTGCAATTTTTGATATATAATTTAACTCCCAAAGTAGTCGTAGATTTGATTTAATGGACGTTGTGTACCGTTGTGTGTATGAAAACAATAAATTTTTTTTCGTAATTTTGTACATTTTCGTGAATATTTCACCATTGAGTGTGAGGATTGGTACAAAGTTGGCATTTTCTGTTGGGGATATGTATTCTCAATATAATTCAGCACGATATTTATGATTCTCACCCTACTAAGGCGAATAAGAATGAGAAATATGGAGCTGGGTCGAATTTTTTTTTAAATTTTTTTTTTCATCAAAACAACGCTATAACTAAAAAAGCTCAACTCGGATTCGCGGGGACTTTTCACACTTTATCCGCAATGTGTGTCCCGGAAACATATAAAAAAATTAGCTTTCTCCGATTTTTTCCCTTACTTTCTCATTTTTATGTCTAATGTGCCTGGACTAAGATATCTACATTGATTGTCGGGAATTTCTCGTGAAGTCGGGTTTACGAGACTCTCCGACGGACTGACTAAAAATCACCGACGGGGGAGGAGGGGGCTGGACCTCTCCGACGGGGGGGGGGGGGGGAGGCTGTAGCCCCCCCCCCCCCCCGGAGCCACTACTGATAGGATGGACTTTATGGTTGAAAATCATAATTCCATATATATTTATCATGAGTACAGAGCTCAGCATTTAGGAAATGCAATACTTTATCTTAATGTGTTTCAGTCGAAAACTGACTTAAATTTTTAAAAAATGCGAAATGTGGCCGCACCAACACATTTCTCAGAATTGCCACCCATTTGCACTTCAGCTCTACCGAAATACCAGTTGCTGAATGCTAACATTTGTAAACAAACCAGAAACCACAAAAGGTTTTTGAAAAATTGTGAATTCACAACACAAATAAAGAACTTCCTGGATTAACCCTTTACCCAACGTAACGGCCAAAAACCGGCCAGCGCTATTCACAAACATCGCCAATAATTTTCATTATTGTTTTTCATTTTTGGTCTCAAAAACATAGGTTATGACCCCTCACTGGAACGAGCTCGACGAGCTCGTTCCAATGAGGGGTCATAACCTATGTTTTTGAGACAAAAAATGAAAAAAATTAGTTATTCAAGAATTTTGTTTGCAAGTGTCGTCTGCTTTTCAGGTTAAGTAAAGGGTTAAGACAAGAACCGAAAGCAAAATGCTCGTGTTAGAACGTATAGTGTAGAAAATAACGCATAGTGTTGAAACAACGTACAATGTAGAAAAAATCAACGCATAGTGTGGAAACGACGTGTTGTGTAGAAAAAAAATCAACTTTTGTGTAAAAATCGTCCCAAAGTATAATGTAGATTGAATTTAACGTATAGCGTAGAAAAAAAATTAGAGTTTGAGAGTGGTTAAAAAGAAAACGCAGTTTTTATATGGAATTTTTTTTGAAAGCCAGGCGACTCGCTCGTGTACGCAGATGATGTACATAATAGGGAGGCGGACTGGACCGCCCCGGGCAGGACCGTCCACGGTTGAGGGTGGATCGAACCACGGTACGGATCCGGCCGCCGTTGGACCGCTTTGGCCCGGTCCATCCACCCCGGTCCGGTATTTTGATGTTTTCTGTGATGCCATTTTTACGGCAGTGCTGACTAGTTTAAATCAGGAGTGCGGGAAGTGGGAGGTCTGGTAAAAAGGGTTACTGGGTGGCAAAGTGGGATTGTAACATACTGCTCTAAAATATCAACAAATGTTCCTAAATTTCCCAAATTTAGGGCAATTTTAGTCCGAATGTCTGTTATAGTCAAATCTGTAGAGGGTACCCCCCCCCCCCCCCTGGGCCGTGCGTATGGGTGGGGTGGTTCGGACATTTTACGCATAAATACAGAAACACACTTCAGACGTCGATAAAACGAATATCCACTGTTTGAACCTTAGCTTCTATACACGGTTCAGTATTTCCAGAAAAAAATAGTTTTCTTCGTAATATATAGGGGGACTGCACTATTTGTCAAGAAGGACCATCCGCCCCAATTGTTATGGGGGACTATTTGCTCCAATGTGTTTTTGCCACAATTTTTAGAACTCGGAAAAAAACAAGTTTGGTTTGAATATTCCTCATTACTATCAAGGGTTGATCCATGATTTTCAGTTAGTGGGGCATGGGTGCGAAAATGTGATATGACCCTATGGAAAATACCACGGTATTACCACGGTTGAACCGAAAATTGGCACGGATATGTTTTGCGACCCGGGGAGTAAAATGGGATGGGTCTTAACGGCGTGCAACGTCACGTTTTGACGTTTCGATATTTTTTACGTTTTGTGGCGTCTTCGCTCGGGCTGTCTCAGTTATTACTAGATGGATTCCTTCTACTTCTCACGAGCGAGGCCGAGTACCACCAGTTAGTAAGACATAAATTGACCCAATGAAAGTTGAGTGTACATAATGAAATGTTAACAGTGTAATCTCCGAACAAGCCAATCTGGGATTATGTTACGTTCGAACACTAATGGCAAATCACGAAACATGGTCTGGTTAATCGATGACTAAAACACAATCGGCGAATCAAACAACTTATAACAAAATAATCGCCACTATTATAACAGAAGGTTTTCGACCCCCAAATACCCGAAATTTGCAGCTAATGTTAAATTCCCTGTAGGAACCGAACTTTTGGGGAGCAAATCTTTTCGGTGCAAAACTTCGGCGCCATCCAGCTAGATCAGACAAGTGGTGAATGTGCTGCATATAGATTATGCTATGGTGTGTATAGTGTGATACATGCTCAGATAGGGTTATGAGTATATAGTATGGGTATGTGATAGACAATTGAATGGAAAGGTGGGGTTTCCTTGAAAACGAAACAGTTACGATGCCAACGACGTTGTGGAGCCACGATGTGCAAGCGACACCATAGAGACGTTAGCCGGCAATAGCCGCTGTTGTTGTCCACTGTACGATCTGATATGACGTACTTCAGGTCAGGGGTGTGGGGCTTCTCGTGTGGAGTGATATTCTTGTAGCGGTATAAATCTTTGTTGGTATACTGTTTGACCTTGGTACCACTAATCGACAGTCATACATATGACTGATGTAGGTAGTACGTAATGCCAGAGCAGGTGGTATAGTGGGGTTGGGGTAACGCATGGTCGTGTAGTGCGGTATTTATTTATTTATTGGTGTTTTTAAGGTCACATATTTCTGCACAATGGCTAACCATGACCGTGACAGTTTTACGGGTGGAGGAAGCCGGAGTACCCGGAGAGAACCACCGAGCAACGGCGAGCAACTGTCAGCTCCCCAACATACCAACTCCACACAAGCAGGGTTAGCACTGGTTGAAGACAGGTGCACCTTCGACGTGCATTACGCCTTAGTACACAACGTCACCGTGCCCCCACGTGGGCAATAGGGGTGAAGTGTCTTGCCCAAGGACACAACACGGTTGCCGTAGGTGGGATTCGAACCGAGGACCTCTCGGCTTGCAGCCTGCACCTCTACCAACTAAGCCACCGCGCCCCTGTGTACTTCGGTATTGCGAGATAGTGCTTGGTTGTTAAAAACGGTAGTATAGTATAGTATAGTATAGTATAGTATAGTATAGTATAGTATAGTAGGGGAGCGCGGTGGCTCAGTAGGTAGAGGTGCAGGCTGCAAGCCGAGAGGTCCTCGGTTCGAATCCCACCTGCGGCAACCGCTTTGTGTCCTTGGGCAAGACACTTCATCCCCATTGCCCGCGTGGGAGCACGATGACGCCGTGTACTAAGGCGTACTGCACGTCGATGGTACGCATGTCTTCAATCAATCTAACCCTGTCTGTGCTGCAGTGCGGAGTTACGATGTTGGGGAGCTGGCAGCTGCTCGTCGTTGCTCGGTGGTTCTCTCCGGGTACTCCGGCTTCCTCCACCCGTAAAACTGTCACGGTCAAGATTAGCCATTGTGCATAAATATGTGACCTTAAACATCAATAAATAAATAAATAAATAAATAAATATAGTATAGTATAGTATAGTATAGTATAGTATAGTAAGTATAGTATAGTATAATAGTATAGTATAGTATAGTATATACCCATGTTGGTCCATCTTTAATCCTTATATTAAATTTCCGATTGCTTTGTATTATTTTATGACTGCTATGGATAGTATGTTATGCTAGGCCATTTGGTATTCAGGGGTGGCTGGGATAATACATGGTTGTCTAGTGTGGTAGTATATGATGTACGTGTTGTACCCCTGTAAGTCTAATGTTAGTCCTTAGTACTATTAATCCACCTTTACTTTATATTATTCCATAACTGGTATATGTAGTATGTTATGATACGGCAAGCGGTATTGTGTGGCTATGGTAATGCATGGTTGTCTAGTGCGGTGGTATTCCTGTGTACGGTATTTTCTACTGTTGGTTCCATCTTAATCCTTGTTGTATTCAGCTACCGATTGCGTTGTGTTATTCTATGACTGGTATAATTGTGCGGAACGTTACGCCAGGTTTTGTGACATAGGGTGGGGCAATCCATGGTTGTCCTATGTAGTAACATATGGTGTACTCTCTATACCTCTGTTGGTGTTTTGTTAGCTCTTACTACCACTATCCATCTAATACGCTGTGCTGTATAAGCCACGTACTACGTATACCAGCCTTAGGATAATATGAAGGTTGATTAGTAGTTCCAAGGGCTGATAGTATATATGGGTATATTCCGTTACTAACGTATCACTCTCTACGAGAAGCCCGACATCCCGTGAATAACGTCATATCGGACTGTATAGTTGGCAACAAGTGCAGTCAACATCTGTATGAGAACGCATGCACATCATGACGTCACAACGTCTTTGGCAACGTCAACCGTTTCGTGGAAAACTTTCACGAAAAATCTCACGTTTCCCATCCAATTTTCATCACATACCCATACTATATACCCATAGTCCTGTGTGTACATATATCACAACACATATCATATCATACAATACATTTAGCACATACACCACCTGCCTGATCTAGCCGGAAGTTTTGCAAAGAAAACATTCGCTCCCCCGAAAGTTCGGTTCCTATGTGAATTTAACACTACCCCCTCCCCCTCCCTCTCACCACGTACAGATATTTGGTGGTCGAAAATCTCCTGCTATACTACTACCGTTAAACGGCGTAGGTGGGGTGAGGATAGTTTAGCCTAAACTCATTTTCCTCACATGTCTTGCGACATTGTTTTGTCAGTAATAATTTGTAGATATAGGAGCTACGGACAGTACCGTCAGTGGAAGATTGTTGTAGCGATGAACCATCGAATATCTAAACCTTCGGAACAAGTAAACCCTAGGGACTTTCAACACCGGCAGTAGCGAACCATCGAATTTGTGAATCTACAAAACACTCCTTAGATACGGAAATAAATAAATAAATAAATAAATATATAAACAAGAGGCCCCACGTGGCCTTAATCGCTCACCTGACAAAGTGACTCTAAGAAGTATTTTAGGTCACCTTCACCATGTCATGCCTCATCAACATTAACTGGTTGAGTGATAGATTTTGTTTGAAGTTCAACATTTGTTACCTAAAATTAGTTTTATTTAAAATCGTTGGTGTGTGGCCAATCTCCAATGATTTTTAATAAAGCAAATTTATCTCTGCAGACAAACTGGTTTAGCATGAAGCACAAACAAGGAATGTGAAGAGATAGCCTTGGACATCTCTCCCCAACTGTGGATATCTTCCATGTGCTACATGTATATATTTGCATGCAAGAAAACAAAAATTTTCACAAATTTTCCAAAATATTAGTTTTTTTTATCATCATTGAACAAGCTCAAACAGCTTATTCCAATAGGGGTATGGGAAGATCAGGTATATTTTTGAGACAGAAATGTGAATATATAAATAATGGTGTTTTTTTGTGAATGATGCTGGAGAATTTTGCGTAAAGATATGGTAAATGGTTTGTTCTAGATACAGAATGATGCAAAAGTATTTAAATTTGATTAGGCAAGTTGTTCCTATAATGCATTTAAAAATTGAAGTAACTGGTTTTTTGCTGACAAACTTTTAGATGTGTGTGTGTGTGTTTGTGTGTGTGTGTGTGTGTTTGTGTGTGTGTGTGTGTGTGTGGGGGGGGGGGGGGTAAGAGTGTTCTTGCAAACAAAATTCCTGAATAAATGGAAAATTTTATTTTTTGTGTGAAAGACATAGTGCGTGAATGTTGATTGGAACAAGCTTAGAGAGCTCATTTTAATGTGAAGTCATAAAGCTGTGTTTTACGTACGAAATTCTGGAATAACAAAAAAAATTGCTTTTTTGACTCAAAAAGCATGGTGTGCGACCTCTCATTGGAATGAGCTCAAAAAGCTCATCCCAATGGGGTATTTACAAGCGATAAGTACATGTATGTTTAAGAGACAAAAATTAAAATTTGAATAGCGATTTTTGCGAAGAATGCTGACAAGTTTTGGCAGTTATGCTGGTAAAAAGGTAAGATATGGAAAGTGGTTGTTTTTAGAGGCGACATTTAATTAAGGGGAATTAACCCTTGATTACTGAGGTAACTTCTAAAAGTACTGAAATTTCATGAAGCAATGTGAATAACAGACAACAGTTGCCTAAAAATTTCATGAATAACTAAAATTTTTATTCCTTTGTCTCGAAAACATGGCATATGACCTTTGTTGGAATGAGCTGAATGCGTGTGTTCCAATGAGGGATCATAAAATTTGAACGGAGATTTGTGTGAATAATGCATTAGTACTGCTAGATTTGGGTAAACGGTTCACCCTGGATACCACCCCTTCTATAGTAGATCTTTTCTGCAAATTTTGTCTAAGATTCTATCGACTTTACAAATAAATACGTTCATGAATCACAATCAGATCCACCCCACAATGTTGCATACCAAATATCAAAAGATTCTGCCTGCTGGATCTGGAGAAGAAGATTTTTTAAGAAATATGCCTGAAATGCACTAAGTTAAAATTTGGGCTCCTATACGGAGCTCAAATATAAACCCAGGGGGCCGATTTGAACAAACTTGAATCAGATCCACCCCACAATGTTGCTTACCAAATATGAAAAGATTCTGAAGCTGGATCTGGAGAAGAAGATTTTTTAAGAAATTTGCCTGAAATGCACTAAGTTCGAATTCGAGCTTCTATAGTGAGCCCAAATATGAATCTAGGAAGCCGATTTGAACAAACTTGAATCAGATCCACCCCACAATGTTGCATACCAAATATCAAAAGATTCTGCCTGCTGGATCTGGAGAAGAAGATGTTTTAATAAATTTGCCCGAAATGCACTAAGTGCGAATTCGGGCTTCTATATTAAGCCCAAATATGAATCCAGGGGGCCGATTTGAACAAACTTGAATCAGATCCACCCCGCAATGTTGCATACCAAATATCAAAAGATTCTGCCTGCTGGATCTGGAGAAGAAGATTTTTGAAGAAATTTGCCCGAAATGCAGTAAGTTTGAATTCGAGCTTCTATAGTGAGCCCAAATATGAATCCAGGGGGCCGATTTGAACAAACTTGAATCAGATCCACCCCGCAATGTTGCATACCAAATATCAAAAGATTCTGCCAGCTGGATCTGGAGAAGATGATTTTTTAAGAAATTTGCCTGAAATGCACTAAGTTCGAATTCGAGCTTCTATAGTAAGCTCAAATATGAATCTAGGGAGCCGATTTAAACAAATTTGCATCAGATCCATCCCACAATGTTGCATACCAAATATCAAAAGATTCTGCCTGCTGGATCTGGAGAAGAAAATTTTTTAAGAAATTTGCCTGAAATGCACTAAGTTCGAATTCGAGCTTCTATAGTGAGCCCAAATATGAATCTAGGAAGCCGATTTGAACAAACTTGAATCAGATCCACCCCACAATGTTGCATACCAAATATCAAAAGATTCTGTCTGCTGGATCTGGAGAAGAAGATTTTTTAATAAATTTGCTTGAAATGCACTAAGTTCAAATTTGGGCTCCTATACTGAGCCCAAATATAAACCCAGGGGGCCGATTTGAACAAACTTGAATCAGATCCACCCCGCAATGTTGCTTACCAAATATGAAAAGATTCTGCCTGCTGGATCTGGAGAAGAAGATTTTTTAAGAAATTTGCATGAAATGCACTAAGTTCAAATTCGAGCTTCTATAGTGAGCCCAAATATGAATCTAGGAAGCCGATTTGAACAAACTTGAATCAGATCCACCCCACAATGTTGCATACCAAATATCAAAAGATTCTGCCTTCTGGATCTGGAGAAGAAGATTTTTTAAGAAATTTGCCTAAATGCACTAAGTTCGAAATCGGGCTCCTATACTGAGCCCAAATATGAACTCAGGGGGCCGATTTGAACAAACTTGAATCAGATCCATCCTACAATGTTGCATACCAAATATCAAAAGATTCTGCCTGCTGGATCTGGAGAAGAAGATTTTTTAAGAAATTTGCCTGAAATGCACTAAGTTCGAAATCGGGCTCCTATACTGAGCCCAAATATTAACCCAGGGGGCCGATTTGAACAATCTTGAATCAGATCCACCCCACAATGTTGCTTACCAAATATGAAAAGATTCTGCCTGCTGGATCTGGAGAAGAAGATTTTTTAAGAAATTTGCCTGAAATGCACTAAGTTCGAATTCGGGCTTCTATAGTAAGCCCAAATATGTATCCAGGGGGCCGATTTGAACAAACTTGAATCAGATCTACCCCGCAACGTTGCATACCAAATATCAAAAGATTCTGCCTGCTGGATCTGGAGAAGAAGATTTTTGAAGAAATTTGCCTGAAATGCACTAAATTCGATTTCAAGCTCCTATAGTGAGCCCAAATATGAATCTAGGGAGCCGATTTGAACAAACTTGAATCAGATCCACCCTACAATGTTGCATACCAAATATCAAAAGATTCTGCCTGCTGGATCTGGAGAAGAAGATTTTCAAAGAAATTTGCCTGAAATGCAGTAAGTTCAAATTTGGGCTCCTATACTGAGCCCAAATATAAACCCAGGGGGCCGATTTGAACAAACTTGAATCAGATCCACCCCACAATGTTGCATACCAAATATCAAAAGATTCTGCCTGCTGGATCTGGAGAAGAAGATTTTTTAAGAAATTTGCCTGAAATGCACTAAGTTCGAAATCGGGCTCCTATACTGAGCCCAAATATGAACCCAGGGGGCCGATTTGAACAAACTTGAATCAGATCCACCCTACAATGTTGCATACCAAATATCAAAAGATTCTGCCTGCTGGATCTGGAGAAGAAGATTTTTTAATGTTTTTCCCATTGCCTACAGTGTTAAAAAGTGCTGACTCAGCACTTTTTCAAAGTCCCGAAACTGTACCCTATGATAAAACCGATGGCAATTTTTTTTTACCAATCCTTTCTGTTGGTCCTAAGGAAGCTGCACACCAAATAAAAATTCTCAGTGCCGTGCAGTTTTGGAGATATGGGAGTTTTAATTTTTTTCTATTTTTAGCTCCTGCGGTTCCCACGGGGCTGCGGGAAAATTTTTTTTTGCATAAATCAAGTACTCATGACCCAATAAGCCCTCACATAAAATTTGGTTCAAATCAGCCTCTCGGTTTGGAAAATGGAAATTTTGGGCGGGGCAAAAAATTTTGCCCCTCTCATAACAACGCCAAGTATAGCCCCACAAACTTCTCTTGAACAAATCTGAGTCTACACCTCAAAAGGAAGCTGCACACCAAATATCAAGTCTCTGCTACTGCTGGTTCATGAGAAGAAGATTTACAAAGATTTTGGTGCCCCTTGGGGGCGTGGCACCACCCAGGAGGAGGGGCAACTTCATTTGAACAAATCTGAATTGGCATTAGGTAATAAACATTTAGCCAACATTTGAATAAAATTGGGCTAGTGGTTTAGGAGGAGAAGTCGATAATGTAAAGTTAACGCCGGACGACGACGACGACGGACGACGACGGACGACGGACGACGACGGACGACGGACGGAAAGTGATTAGTAAAGCTCCCCTTGAGCTTCGCTCAGGTGAGCTAATAAATAAATAAATAAATAAATAAATAAATAAATAAATAAATAAATAAATAAATAAATAAATAGCCTGTCCATTGGCTTTCCCCAAACGTTTCACCGATGTCTTTACTTTACTTGATATCATTATCAAATTGAGCCATAGCTTGTAAATAATATATAGAGAGTAATCGCTTGACTGGTCTGGTTACATGAAATAATTCCTGAGAGGTTAGGGACGTTGTACAAACACGAGTGCGCGAATATACAATATAGTCCCTCGCCTCGAATGATTTATTTCACTTAACCAGTCCAGTCAAGCGATTACTCTGTTTATTACCTCTCATCATTAACGTTAATTATATTATTTAACCCTTTACCTAACGTAACGGCCAAAAACGGCCAGCGCTATTCTCAAAACTTGCCAGTTAATTTTCATTATTTTTTGTCTCTAAAACATAGGGTATGACCCCTCATTGAAACGCGCTCGTCGAGCTCGTTCCATTGAGGGGTCATAACCTATGTTTTTGTGACAAAAAATGAAAATAATAGTTATTCAGGAATTTTTTTTTTCAAGTGTCGTCTGCTTTGCATGTTAGGTAAAAGGTTAAAAAACAAAAAAAAAAAACAAAACAATTACACCAACTGCAAAGCGTCTTCGTTTGCACGCACGGATAATGACACAATTGTTGATTGCATAATTCACTTGTGAAGTTATCGTTTATAATCAAACCCGGAAATCTCAGTAAATCACACTATGGATATACCTCATCCAAGAGGTTTGGGTCAGAGTTACAGGGTATATATTTACATATATATTTATATTTGGCAGCCGAATTCGTCATCTGGTCACATTCTACAATTATTCCAAGGTTGAACTTGTAATAAGGTCTTGCAATAATGACTCTCCGCAATTCTAATTCCAATCCGAACCACAATCCCCTATGTCTAATCCCAATCTCAGTCCCAATCCTAGGATGCTCCTCCAATCCCTTCCCTGTTTTCCCTCCTCGTTCCTCTTTTCTTCCTTCAGTGTAAGATTTTTGGAACTGTTAGCAAAATTAACAACAAATTTCGATATGTTATAATACTCATATATCAATAAACAGGCACAAAATTGGATATTTGACCCCCAAAAGAAGTGGGCATGTGTGATATACCAGTTTCCTGGCAGGAGACACTACTTGTGTCGGTAAAAATACCTTTCGTGAAAGGTGGCGGCGCCCACGGGCTATTTAATGTGGTATCTTTCAAGATACCGTTATGGGTCAACAAAATCTGAAATTTCCAAAATGTGACACTTCAGAATTATATGCGCGCATGCACACGAGACACCATTTAATCACCAAGAAGTAAGAAGATGTCGAGTTACCAGTGGCACGAGGTGGTATGGTTACATGACATGTGATCCCCAATATTAGATCTCCCAGGCTGAGTCCACCACCGGAGTCCACCCAATAGGGGTCGAAAACAACTTCTCATATAGTATTGGGCGCATACTCATTGACAAGTGGGAAAGAACTTATTTTTTGGAAATGTCAGACCGTAAACAATACAAATATACAATAAAAAAAAAAACAATTTGGGCTTTAATTCTCACGAAAATACATAGCGACCCACACTAGCACGTCTTGTTCACACTATACGTTAGTTCCCACACTATACGTTTTGACACATGGTGAGTTTCTACACTATACGTCGATGTTTTCTACACTATGCACTGAAAATATTTCTACACGGTACATTGATTTTTTTTTCTACACTACACGTCGTTTCTACACTATACTTTGATTTTTTCTGCATGGAACGTCGTTTCTACACTATACGTTATTTTCTACCCTACACGTTCTAACAGGTATTAAGGTTCCGTCCCATATTTCCCAGGCATTTCCAAAAATGACATGTAGTACACTTCTTCATATACGAATATTTCTTTTTCTTAGTTATCTAACCCGAAACATGCATCACATTTTCGAAATCCACCCAAAACATAAAACATTATCTGACAAAGTAGAAATAAACAATCTGGATATGGGGAAAATAATGTACTGTTAAATGCAAGGCTTTAATCTGGAAAATTGAATGAAAAAAAGTCGAAACCAGTCATTTTCAGCCACCCAGCAGCCTGAAAAGCAGAATTTTCCTACAACCCCTACTTACCTATCCATGAAGCATTTCATCCCCACTTTCTAAAATGTGAAAAACATATGTTTAAGAGTCATCTTTTAGTTACATAACTGGTAGCAACTCCGTGAAAAAATGGTCAATTTTTCAAAGCCACTGTTTCCCATAATTCATCTGGTAATTTACTCCTAGGCATCAGACTTCAACGGTTTGACCGTTACTTCAAATTTTGATGTCCAACAGGCAGCCAAATGTAATCATATATCTGATACTAAAAGTTAAAAAATTTATAGTAATTTATATATTTTTTATACTTACCAATGACCCAGACTTAGCTGGTGCTAACTCTAACAAAACCAGGGCCAAACACAAATTTTGCCCCCCAATCCCCAAAATTTGCATCCAAAACAAAAAGAAATCATGTCCTAAAGGACCTCCATACTACGCCTCTACTGCGCATGCGCAGTGACGCAGACGTCCCGAAATTGGCGCCAATTATCATTCTTACTGGCAGTGCCTGGTCAGCGCTATGTACTCAGCGGGGAGGCAAGAGTTCCCAACTTCAGGGAGGGCCATCCCCGTCTGGGTCATTGGTAAGTATAAAAAATATATAAATTACTATAAATTTTTTAACATTTTTATACTGTACCAATGACCCAGACTTAGCTAAATAGTAAACAGGCTGGAGGGCCTAGGACATAGAGGAAAATCCAATAAGCTCAACTATATAGTAAAGAGGTAACCCCTTAAGGAGAAAAGGAGTATTAGGCTTTACATGTATCTTTCTTATTTAATATTAAATTAGAAAGATACACTACCCTTAATAATTGAGCACAATAACATTCATGTTCTCTATTAACATCCAGTATAACCCTTATACTAATTATTTTTAAAGCAAGCCAATAAATAAAGTAGTCCAGAGAATTGAGACTCTTTATAGTCATTTAAAAGTGTCCGAGTATTGTATATTAAAGCCCGTTTGACACTTGACATATACAAATGCTTCACACCGAGCTACACTTTAAAAATAAGACATGAATGAATTTAAACATTAATATTACACTTTAAAACCATCCCGGAAGCGACTCAGAAATACTGACTTGGAGGAGGCATTCCCTTGCTTTTCACTATAAAGCAGGTGACCTAAGGGAACACCCGCCCCCCCCCCCCCCCCTTCCCCTTGCCCTGGGTCAAATAGCCCAGAGCGAAGAGGGCAGCCGGACGGAGTCACTGCCAGAACAGAAAGCCTGCATAACTATAGTTGCAACTGTTTAGTGGACGACATTCTGAGCAACAGATAACGGACCTAAACAATGCAGGTCTCCAGAAATGGACTCAATATTTCTGAGATAAAAATTCGTAAATGTGGATGGCTGAGACCAATAAGCAGCCTTCATTAAATCTGTAATAGCAACACTATTAGCATAAGCCCAGGAAGTAGAAAGAGCTCTTACTTCATGAGCAGAAATCTTAAGCACAGACTGCTGAGAAGAAGATAAATATTCATAAGCAGTACGGATAGTTAACTGAATCCATTTAGCAATAGAATGGACTGAAATATCCTTTCTATTAGGCATCAAAGACAGAAAGAAACGTTTCCGTCCCTTTCTGATAAACTGAGATCTCTGTTTATAGATACGTAATGCTCTAACAGGACAGAGTAAAGGCCTACGCCCGTCTGAAGACGTTAGAGCCTTAATAACAATAGGTTCCGGATATTTATTAGGAGCCTGATTCTTAGCTAAAAACCCACATTAGTAGTGAAGGTGATAGTGTTCCCAACACTACGATAATGAGAATCATCCACCGATAGTGCATGAAGCTCACTGACTCTTCTAGCAGAAGAGAAAGCTAAGAGAAAAGCTGTCTTATAAGATAAGAATTTGAAATCTACTGTCCCAAGAGGTTCAAATGGCTTTTCCTTCAATTTAAGAAGAACCCAAGCTAAATTCCACTTAGGAATTAATCTAAGAGTTCTGGGTCTATTTATCGAAAAGTTTCTAACCAACTTCGATAAAGAGACATTAGATCCAATTTGTAAACTATCATGATGTGCATAGGTATCAGATAACATAGATCTATAACCCTTTATAGTAACAGGCTGCAGTTTGATTTCGTCAAACAAGTATACTAGAAAGTTTGCAATGTCTGGTATAGAGGGATCGAATATATCTACAGAATGATCCCTACACCAACGACGAAAAACCTTCCACTTAGCCGCATAGTTTAGCGAAGAGGAGATCCTCCTACAGTTAGAAATCGCGTCCACTGCTCGTCCTGTAAAGTGCTTGCCATGCAAGAAGGACCGCACAACGGAAAAACGTGAAGGTTGAGACCTTGCGGGTTGTGATGGAGTTGGCGTGATTTCCCCTGCGAAAGAAGATCCTCCCGTGGAGGAAGCTTCCGCGGTAGGTCCCACAACAGACACCTGAGTAGATTTATCCACGGTCTCTGTGGCGACAGAGATGCCACCAACAGAATCTTGCATTGAGATTGTTTTATCTTTAGCAATACTTGTTGAATTAACGGCGCTGGAGGATACGCATATCCTATCATTCCGTCCCAAGGGATCGACAGAGCGTCTACTGCAAATGCTCTTGGATCCGGACACGGAGACACATACGTCTGCAACTGATTGTTGAGATGTGTCGCAAATAAGTCTATCATTGGCCGTTCCCATTGGTAGCAAATCTGATTGAATACTTGTTTGTTGAGAGTCCACTCCGACGGCAACAAGCGACCCTTTCGTGAAAGGGCGTCTGCTAGCACATTCAGACGACCCGGTATGTGACGGACCGAAAGAAGAACGTGATGTTCTAACGCAAACAGAATGATTCTTTCCGTTAGATTGAACAACGGAACTGAATGAGTGCCTCCCTGATTCCGTATATACGCCACTACTGTCGTATTGTCGGATAGGATTTGGACATGAGCATCGTGAATAATGTCCATCTAGTGACGTAACGCAAGCCAAATTGACATCATTTCCTTGATGTTCATGTGCTTGCACAGGAATTGCGGATCCCAAAGACCCTGGCATCTCGAATCCGTTGGGATTAATGATGCACCCCAACCTGTTTGACTGGCATCCGTCATAACGGTAAAAGTCGGATCCGGCAACTGCAGCGGTACTCCTTGAGTTAACCACTGAATGTTTGCCCAAGTCTGAATCTCTTGTTTCACTTGATCTGACAAGAGAACGTCTACATCGAGCGAATGAATTTTCACACTCCAATTCTGAGTCAGGAAAATTTGAAGAGGACGTGTGCGTAACCGCCCCATCGGAATGAGATCCGCGGCGGCTCCGCACAGACCTAACAGTCTCATAAATTCTCTCGCCGTGACTTTGTCTGCGTGCAGACAATAGCGAGCGTAACAACTGACTAATTTCGCTCTGGTCAACGGCAGACGAACGGGATTGTTGTGCGTCTCGAAGCTCATTCCCAGATGAGTGAATGACTTGGACGGAACCAGATCCGACTTCTCCTCGTTTACTATAAAACCGAGACGTCGGAGCAATAGAAGAAGATTCTGAACATCGTTCTGAAGCGTTAACTCGTTGCCGTACCTCTGAAGAATGTCGTCCAGGTAGGCCGACGTTACCGCAGACGAATGAGCTCGGAAGTAGATCATTACCGAGTTCATTACCCGAGTGAAAGCCCAGGGTGCTAGATTCAATCCGAAGCACATCGCCCGGAATTGATACACCACTCCTGGGACTGCGAAGCGTAGATACTTTCGGAATGTCGGATGTACCATGACGTGAAAGTACGCATCTTTGAGATCTATGCTCGTTGCATAATCGTTCACCCGAATACTCGCTCTGACCGATCGAATCGTCTCCATATAAAACTTCGGAGCGACGATCAGCTTGTTTATCCAGCTCAAATCTATGACTGGACGGAACGAGCCGTCTGGTTTCGGAACCAGAAACAGATGGCTGTAGAATCCCGGAGATTCCTGGTTTTCTACGACCTCTACCGCGTTCTTCATTAAAAGAGACTGCACCTCTGATAACAGAGCGTCTCTTTTGTGCGGATTTGACGGAAGATGAGTCCACTTTGGACTTCGAGTTAATGGAGGCTTTCGTTTGAAGGATATCTTTAGACCTTCCGAAGTCACTCCTCTCACCCAAGGGTCGTCCGTAATCGACGCCCATTCTTGTGAAAAGCTCGACAACCTTCCGCCAACCGGAACGCGATAGAGGTTTAAGCCATCACCTCCTGGACCAGCGAGGCCTGCGGTAGGAGAAACCACGTCTTCCACGACCCGCACCTCGCCCCGTCGACCTCGGGGCGTCCGACCGATTGTCCCGGCCTGAAGGACGTCCCGAACGAGAGTCGCTATCCTGACGGTCTCTCGAATAAGACCAAGAGGACGCACCGGAACCTCTATAGGAACCTCTCTTGGGCGCATTAGACCCAGAAGTGCCTGTCTTATTCGTGTCTGCTGTATCCGACTTCTTAGGAGCAGATTTGAACAACAGAGAATCCTTAGCTTTCTTTGTAATTTTATCATAAATAGCGGAAAGCTTGCCGTCAAAGAGAAGTTCTCCTGAGACCGAAGCGACTCTAAGAGAGTTCTTCACCTTAGAATCCACTAATGTGGATGTAGCTAGGGTTGCGTCACGTCTAACCAACTCCAGATTTGCCACTGAAAGGGCGGAGTTACACGTGGAATAAGCTACTGCCCTTGAAAGAAGTCTTAAAGAGGATTGTATATCCTGAAACTCTTTCCCCTGAAGGCGCAGTGATAACGCCTTAGTAAGGTGATCTGCGTAAGATAAGGCATCTAAATTGGCTCTGTTAGACGCAATAGCTGTTTCCAACACCGCGGTTGGAATAGAAGCTGACGACGGTAATGATAGCTCTAAGTCTTCCGCCTCGTCGTCCATACGCAGAGGAACTCTCGGTATACCCTGTCCTGCCGTATCGAATTTATTCCTTGCATTAATGAAAGGCAGGTTGAGAGTATTAGCGGACAAGAAACCTGCTTTCCCCGTCCTGGAAGCAAGTTTAAATATAGCGTCGTTCAATAATTCAAATGTTCTTGCAACATTATTGGACTACGACGGAAACTCGGGAGCAATGTCCCTGAACCGCTCAAAAAATTCAGAGTCCAATGACGCTATAATTCTCTTGTCCGGAAGCGCAGCAGTCTGGCCCGACGGAACAACTTGAGGGAGAAAGTGCCGGATGAAGTCCACGGCAGCTTTATGTTGTTCCGAAAGGGATAGCTCCAAGTCATCCGTATCCCTTTCACCATCCGGTCGGACCTCATGATGTTCCCGGTCGTCCGCCCCCGATGCTTCGGCGGAGCATACCGACCCAGCGCCGTCGGATAATTCTCGATCCGACACCGTTTCTGTCGGCTGCTGGGATGCTGCGATAAGCTGTGCTATCTGCACAAGAATGTCCGGCGTCGAGACCTGCGGAGGCACAGTCTTTCGCTGCTTCGCCGAGGGCAGCTCCGCATCAGATGGCTCCCGCATACTTTTCCTATGCGAACGTCCGGAGTCCATCGGTCTCGAATCCCTGGCTGCCGGATGGTGTGACCTGGTCGCCGAAGAATCCTTGATCGGCGAAGCTGGTAATATATCGGCGGTCACGCAGCCAAGGTGCGGTCGTGTGCGCTGACGAGAAGAGGAAGCCTTAACAGTCTCTGCGGACTGCTTATACAACGGAGCGTCCCGAGCGACGGACGTATGCTCCGCTAAAGACACATTTTGTACCACAACATCTGGTCCCAGATGTTGTTGTACGAGAGAGGGGCCTCTCTCGCTCGCGGCCCGGCTGGACCTGGACGAGCTAGGAACCGGACTCAAAGGCTTCCTCCGTTCTCGCTTACTATCCGCCGTCACTGGGTGTGCATCTATTATGTTTATAGTGCTCGCATCACCCAAAATTTCCTCTTGGACCGCATCGGACGAACCCGGCTGCCGAACCATTCGGTGAATGGACGCTACACCGGGCGAGCTAGCGGACGACATTTGTCTAATCTCCATGAGCACTTTTGCCGCTAGCTCTGAATTCATTTGTGACGACGGACGCACACTTGAAGAAGATAACATGGAAACATCACCCTGTTCTGGTTCCTCTGAAATAGAAACTGAGAGAGTAGAGTGACCTTGCGGAGAAAGAGCCGGCATCGCTCTTTCTCCAGAAACAACATATCGTGACACACGTTTCCAATGTTTCTCATCCCAATGTTCACATATAGGACAGGGATTAATGCGAGAACACTGACTACAATTAATACAATGATCATGAAAGTCAGAGGAAGATTTCTTCCTATTACAATTTGAACAACGTCTCTTCATTGTGAAAGAACAACAATAAGTCCTAGTTACTCGCAAAAACCCCTGACACAAAGATACATAATAACATGATCCATTAATAAATGAAAAAACAATTGCAAAACAAAATAATTTTGAAAAAATATTTTTTCAGCGAAGCCCAAGTTGCTGAAAAGTAACGTTGAGCCCCGATGGATCCGATGGCAAAGTGTGGTCAAAAATTTTAAATTTATATTAAATAATTAATGAGACACTTTCGGATAATATAAATGAATCTTATAGTGAGATAAACTACAGCAAAGGCAAACAGCCCCCCCTCAAAAAAAGCTGTTGCCAATGAAAACAAACAGTGTAAAAACACCAGAAAACATGACTCCAGGCACTGAAAAAACTGGCCCGGAATCAGTCATCAATTACACTCTATCTGATGCAAAACAGAGACTCCCAGGGGAGAATCTGTAGAACATCAGATGGAAGATGCAGAACACAAACGTTATACACCCATGGGTGAAAACGTAACTATGGGGAAAATAACAGAAAACATTCTGTAACCAAGCAACTCTCCCAGGAAATTTTAGAAATGAAATTTCTCAAAAATATGCCAAAAGCATGGGAGAATTGCAAGGGGGGACTTTAGAAGGCTAGGGGAGAGGAAACACTGAATAAGCAGTGCAACAATTAGCAAGAATGACAACAAGAGGCCCATGCCTCGAAAATAGGCAACTTAACATAATTTCATCAAAAAATTTTAAGTACAGCCCTGATTATTTTTTGTCACTTCTTTTTCCTCTCCTCCTTCTATCCTCCTTAGAATCACATTTTCTCCAAAAATTACGTGTCTGGCATCCTTTAAACTGAGATTTACAAGCACAAAGATCAGTGAGATGTTGACTGATGAAGGGCCAAACAGAGAATGATAATTGGCGCCAATTTCGGGACGTCTGCGTCACTGCGCATGCGCAGTAGAGGCATAGTATGGAGGTCCTTTAGGACATGATTTCTTTTTGTTTTGGATGCAAATTTTGGGGATTGGGGGGCAAAATTTGTGTTTGGCCCTGGTTTTGTTAGAGTTAGCACCAGCTAAGTCTGGGTCATTGGTACAGTATAAAAATATACATTTTCAGCTAAAATGTCATTAGTTTCAACTAAGCCCTTAGTTTAGAAATTTACCCCTGTACAATAGAGAGAAACTGTCGGGCGGAACTTTAGATTCAATTTTTCACTGAAAACCCATCACAGTTCTAGTTTTGTGACTACGCTGCCTAGTTCACCGATTTTGTTAATATCTTGATGTGTGCAATGTAAAATAAATAGAGGATATCTAGTGTTTTTGAGTGGATACCGAAAATTATCTCATATGTTACCGAGACAACTGTTTAGTTTTCGCGAGCGCTTGCGCGAGTGAAAAAATCCGTTTTTCTAGGTCACAAGTGAGATAATTTTCGGTATCCACTCAACACAAGATTTTCTTTTTATTATACGCTTTTTATAAGAATCTGATGATTCCACTCGTTTCAACCTTGAATTGATGCATGAAAGTAAACAGCGCATTAAGTCATCGATACGCGGAAGTGATTTGATTGAAACTCGAAACAGATAGCGTCTTGCAATCTGATTCAGCTGGCGGATTTCTCGTCTAAACATGGCCTGAAAGTCCATAAAATAATTTTTTGGTTTGGTACGTCCTTTCAAAGGACGTACCAAACCAAAAACTTATATTACGGACTTTCAGGCCATGTTTGGACTAGCGGGTTTCATGCATCAATTCAAGGTGAATACGAGTTGAATGATTTCTGGAAATGACTGGTATCCACTCAAAAACAATAGATTTACTTTTCTTTATACGTTTTAGAACAAATGGATCATTTCCAGTGATAATTTGACTCGCATTCATCTTAAAGTGATGCTTTGAAAGCCGCCATTTTGATTGATACCGTGAAAGTGAAAATTTCTATATCTTCACAGTGGGGATACGATTCCTATCTTTCCGCAATTTCTTCGATAATCTATCGTTTAGCATATAATAAAAAGTCATTGATTGGAATATTTACAACAGGGCACGAAAATCGCTGTTCCTTTGTGAGTAATATGACATCACAGGTACACATCCATTCTCAATGTTTCAGACTGAGACGCAGAAACCGGATTCCCCGGCCGCGAAATTGACTAATAAATGTATTTGTAGTATATATATTGTAAACAATCAATACAAACATAGCAATATATTTATACTTTACGGAAATGGCACAGCCTGACAGGCTGTCTTCCTACCATTCCTGTACAAAGTGCCCAGGCGAAATATTTCATTCCGCAACCATTACTCCAAAAAACATTTTGGTTTATTCAGTCGAATTCCTGCAATTGTTTAATTTCAGCCAAACATGAATACGTTTCACAGTACTAAATATTTTCCCATAAACGACCAGTATAACGTTCAGGAGAAAAAATATGGTCGCATCATTTTAAATTTAACATTCAAATATTTTTTGTCAAGTATAGCCCTTCAGACAACCTTTTTCTGATTTTTAAACATGGGTCATGCAACAAATAAAAGAAAAACTAACAGAAAGGGAAGTGCTGGTCACATGTTCATATTTCTCAGGGAATTCCCAAACAAAACACACCAATAGTCAAACAAATTTTTAGGTTCTAAAAGTCCTCAAATCATCCCCTTTGTTCATCTGGAACATTCAACAGTAATGCAAAATGTCAGTAGACTTCTTCAAATGTTTATTGAAACAATATATTTTTCCAAGACTGCTTAGTTTTCGGAATTACATAATTTCCGAGCGCAACTTTTAGAGGCAGGTAAATCTAATTAAAATATTTACAACAGTTATACCTATGAGCAAACCCAACCCTACCAAAGATACATTTACCTCTTTCATGTGACGAAAGAGTCATTTCTGCAATAGAATTCAGCTTTTGGCTTCTGTCTAGTAAAAAGCATGGGAAATTTGTTCTTTTGAAGAGAACTGTCCAATCTGTGTCAAATAGGCTTAAAAACTGTTATTGCCTCCGACAGAATTTCTACTCTGTTACCTAATAAGTTAGGAGGGATAAGAATTCACAGCTTTCTTTGAAACTACCCAAATCCCAAAATAAAACTAAAATCTGCATCAGCACACATTACCTTTTCACAAAATCTGTTTTAATTAATCATTCAGCAAGATAAATAGTGCCCCACCACCATGAAACAATATGTCAATTTTGTTTCAAAATTGGGGTTGTGCAGGGCTTATAGTTCCTCTAAATTTGGGAGAATCCATTTGCATTCTTGCGGAAATCGTTCCGAGAATTCAGACCTGCTATGGGCCAGGATCCATTTAGGTCAGTATGATTGAACCCCTGTTGCATACTGATAATACATGTTAACCCTTTACCCAATACAGCTTTTTAATTTTTACAACACCAACTACTGATTTTTACCCCCACCCCCACCCCCTCCCCCCAGGGGCCTTAATCGCTCACCTGACAAGGTGGTTCAGAGAAGTATTTTGGGTCAGATTCAGTTAGTCAAAGTTCATGGACACTACATAGGAATAATGTTATGAAATTATTCATAATTCTAGTGTCCATGTCAGATGATTATTTGCATAGGTCTTCCTGATTGCTTCCAATTCTGACAGCTGTAGACAAGTACTGCCAAACTTCCAAGGGTTGTTGTGTCACTGCAGTCTGAAAGGCAAATTTTATGGAGAAGCTCTAAGGAATGGGTTTGAACATTTATGAACAACCTCGAACCTAACCCACCCCTGCCCAAATATTAAGCCACAGACCTGAAATGGACGAACTCAAATCTGCACCCCCCCCCCCCCTATTCTTGCGATATCAAATATGAAAGGGTTCTGTCTGGCAGGAACTAAACTGGAACAAATTTACATCTGACCTCCCCAGAGATGTTGTACACCAAATATTAAAGCATTAAACTAGTCGGTCTGAAGAAAAAGATTTTTAAAGAAATTTTCTCATATTGCTTTGAGTTAATTTGCACTCCCATAATGAGCCCAAATATTAACCCATAGATTTGGCTTGAACAAACATGAATCTGACCCCCTTAGAAATGTTGTAAGCCAAATATGAAAGGATTCTGACAGGTGGATCTGAAAAAATAGAGTTTTAAAGAAATTTCCTCATACTGCACTAAGTTAAACTTTGGGCTTCAATAGATAGACCAAATATTAAGCCAGAGACCCGATTCAAACAAACTTCAATCTCTACCCCCCCCCCCCCCCCCCACACCCCACTAGAGATGTTGCATTCCAAATATGAAAGCATTCTGACTGGTGGATCTGAAGAAGGTTTTCAAAGAAATTTCCTCATGTTGCACTGTTGATATTTGGGTGCCCATAGGGAGCCCAAATATTAACTCAGGGACTCGATTTGAACAAACCTGAACCCATCCCCCCTCCCCCACCCCTAGAGTTGCTTTATACCAAGTATCAAAAGATTCTTATACATGGTTCTGGAGAAGATTTTTTTCAATTTTGGAAAACAATTTATGCGTGCTATCAGAGAAATGCTTGGGACCCCCTGTGGGTGTGGCAACGTTATTTGAACAAACTGGAATTCCTATATAAGGAACATGAATATCAAATTTGGTTCAATTCGGCTCAGTTGTTTATGAGGAGAGGTTGATAATGTAAAGTTCATGGACAGGACGGACGGATGGTCGACTGACAGAAAGTCATCATTTAAGCGCCCCCTGACTTACAGTCAGGTGAGCTAAAAATAAACAATATTCATCAAGCGTAATAATTATGGATGTTACTGGAACCGGCTGATGAGAGCTGGTTCCAATGACAGCCATATTTGTACAAATTTTATTGCCAGGTCATGTTAGTGTTGTATTGGTTAATTTGCTGCCTTTGTGTTAGGTAAAGGGTTAAACTGACTCAGTTCTCTTCATGTGAATCCTAGCTGCAATGTTACGAGAAGCTACATGGTTTCTAACTGGTTTTGTTGCACGGATCTCTAAGGGAATCGATTCTCAGATTCTTATAAGCCATGGCTGAGGCTATATAATTCACCAATATCAATAGAAAGTGCCATTTCATCTCAACAAATGATGTCAAATATTCTTTTACCTAGTGATGGGGTAAATTATAGCCCTGGATGTGCTCCAACCCCCCCCCCCCCCCCAAACCTCCCTGTATGCAGTTTTTCTTAAAACAAGAGGCCCCAGGTGGCCTGAGGGTGCCCACATGACATGGTAGCCTAAATATCAACCCAGAGAATTGATTTCAACAAGTTGCATCTACACCTCCTAAGAAAAGCTTATACCAAATATCCAAAGATTCTGACAAGTGAATCTAAAAAAAATGATTTTTAAAGAATATTCCTCATACTGAACTGAGTTATAATTCGGGCTCCCATAGGGAGCCCATATATGAACCCAGGGACTTGGCTTTAACAAACTTGAATCTCAGCCCCTTAAGGATGCCGCACACCAAATATCAAAACATTCTGACTGCTGAATCTGAAGAAGAAGATTTTAAAGAAAATTCCTCATTTTGAACAGTTACAATTTGAGCTCCCACAGTGAGCCCAAACATGGACCTAGGGACATGGCTTGAACAAACTTGAATCTTGCCTCCTAAGGATGCTGCATAAAAAATATCAAAAGCATTCATCTGCTGGATCTGAAGAAGATTTTTTAAGAAAATTCCTCATTTCGAACTAAGTTACAATTCAAGCTCCCACAGTGAGCCCAAATATGAACCTAGGGACATGGCTTGAACAAACTTGAATCTCACCCCCCTAAGGATGCTGCATACCAAATATCAAAACATTCTGACTGCTGGATATGAAGAAGTTTTTTAAAGAAAATTTGTCATTTTGAACTAAGTTATCATTCGAGCTCCCACAGTGAGCCCAAATATGGACCTAGGGACATGGCTTGAACAAACTTGAATCTCACCCCCCTAAGGATGCTGCATACCAAATATCGAAACACTCCGGCTGCTGGATCTGAAGAAGATTTTTAAAGAAAATTCCTCATTTTGAACTAAGTTATAATTCGGGTTACCACAGTGAGCCCAAATATGAACCTGGGGACTTGGCTTTAACAACTTGAATCTCACCCCCCTAAGCATGCTGCAAACCCAATATCAAAATATTCTGCTGCTGGATCTTTAGAAGAAGATTTTCAAAGACATTTGCCTGAAATGCACTAAGTTCAAATTTGGGCTCCTATACTGAGCCCAAATATGAACCCAGTGGGCCGATTTGAACAAATTTGAATCAGATCCACCCTACAATGTTGCATACCAAATATCAAAAGATTCTGCCAGCTGAATCTGGTGAAGAAGATTTTTTAAGAAATTTGCCTGAAATGCACTAAGTTTGAATTCGGGCTCCTATACTGAGCCCAAATATAAACCCAGGGGGTGGATTTGAACAAACTCGAATCAGATCCACCCTACAATGTTGCATATCAAATATCAAAAGATTCTGCATGCTGAATCTAGAGAAGAAGATTTTTTAATGTTTTCCCCATTGCCTACAGTGTTAAAAAGTGTTTTCAAAGTCCCGAAACTGTACCCTATGATAAAACCGATAGCAATTTTTTTGGACCAATCCTTTCTGTTGGTCCTAAGGAAGCTTCACACCAAATAAAAATTCTCAGTGCCGTGCAGTTTTGGAGATATGGCATTTCACTTTTTTTCTATTTTTAGCTCCTGCGGTTCCCACAGGGCTACAGAAAAAGAAAATTTGGCATAAATTAGGTACTTATGACCCAATAAGCCCTCACATAAAATTTGATTCAAACCAGCCTCTTGGTTCGGAAAATAGAAATTTTTGGCGGGCCAACAATTTTGTCCCTCCCATAACGACGCCAAATTTAGCCCATCAAATTTCTCTTTAAGAAATCCAAGTCTACACCTTAAAAGGAAGCTGCATACCATATATCAAGTCTCTGCTACTGCTGGTTGATGAGAAGATTTTGGTGCCCCTTGGGGGCATGGCACCACCCAGAAGGGGGCAACTTCATTTGAACAAATCTGAATTGGCATTAGGTAATAAACACTTACAAAACATTTGAATAATGTAAAGTTAACACCGGATGGACGGCTGACAGAATGTGATCAGTAAAGCTCCCACTGAGCTTCGCTCAGGTGAGCTAAAAAACTATATTAATTTTTTAATAAATTGATGGTGACATGAATTTCCCATTATTTTTTAATCACATTCTTTCTTCTGAACACATTTCACATTGTGTTTGATATTTTGCAATCTTTGTAAGAAAAGCCTAAGTTTTCTCAGTTTAAGGCACCTCAAGTCATAAAACTGAATTTTTCCAACAGAATGATCAGTACCTGCTACTGTGGTGTCTCATGACACTGTTAAAATTCCTAAAATCACCAAATATTGATTCATTAGTGCTGTGCTTGTGCTGCAAATATCCACAAGTGCACTTTCACTATCTTGGTTTTAATCCCCACAGGCATGCATTCTTTTAAAGGGAGTGAAATTGTAGAAAATATGTTCACAAAGAGGACAAGTTGCAGTACAGTCGCTGTGGACGGGTTGTAATACACGCGTGGACAGTGATGTCCACTCGTGCGTTTACCAGTCAATAAAAATCATCATCTACAAAATTTTAATTGAAGCACGGGGTTGTACCTGGTGCTTCATTATTTATTAAATTTATGATGATTATACCTATAGTTAGTGTTTGGCATCAAATATTATTGTATCCGTGGAAATATTGCCCATCCATGGAAAGTGTGCAGTACACAGCCACTGTACTGTATTTGTTTCAAGTATATAATATACTCTTTGATGTTTAATATATTTGTGATAGGCTGGGTCCAAAGTACTCAGTACTTGTAGTACTCGAGTACCACTTTTTTGATAAAATACTCAATACTTGCCAGCCCAGATTTTTGTATGTGTGTGTGTGTGTGTGTATGGGGGGGGGGGGGGGGGGGGGGGGGGCAAATGAAAAGCAAAGAAACCTTTCATCTGAAGGACAGACAGACATGCAGTAACAAATTTGGGAAGCCTACATAAAAGTAGTGACTAACTTAAAATGAAAAATATAGATAGAAGAGCCAGGGCAATATTGTCAAACAGAAAACAAACAAGAGCCCCCAGAGGGCCTGATGGCATTCACCTGACATGGTAGCCTAAATATCAACCCAGGGGAATTTATTTGAACATTTAGTTGCATCTGCCCCTCATAAGAAAAGCTTATACAAAATATCAAAAGATTCTGACCGGTGGATCTCAAAAAAAAAGGATTTTTAAAGAATATTCCTCATACTGAACTAAGTTATAATGCAGGCTCCCACAGAGAGCCCAAATATGAACCCAAGGACTTGGCTTGAACAAATTTGAATCTCACATCCCTACGGATGCTACTATATACCAATATCAAAAGATTCTGACTACTGGATTTTAAATAATATTCCTCTTATTGAACTAAGTTGTAATTTGGACTCCAACAGGGAGCCCAAATATGAACCTGAGGACTTGGCTCGAACAAACTTGAATCTCTCCCATCTAAGGATGCAGCATCCCAAATATCAAAATATTCTGAAGAGTGGATCAAAAGAAGATTTTAAAAAAATATTCCTCATATTGCACTAATCTAATCATAGAGAGTCCAAATATGGACCCAGGGATTTGATTTCAACACACATGTGAATAAATCTTCCAAAGATGTTATATGCAAAATATGAAAACCTTTGGAGCAGTGGTATGGGAGAAGAAGATTCTTTAATGTTTTTCCCATTACTAAAATGATGATTCCGCATAAGTCCTGGAAAACTTCCCTATGATAAAACTGATGGCAATTTTTTTTTACCATTCTTTTCGGCTGTTCGTAAGGAAGCGTCACACAAAATAAAAATTCTCAGTGCCGTGTAGTTTTGAAGACATGGACGTTTTAAATTTTTTCTATATTTAGATCCTGCAGTTCCCACAAGGGCAACCGGAAAATGTTTTGGCATAAATTAGGTACTTACATGTACAACCCAATAAGCCCATCATATCAAATTTGCTTCAAATCAGCCTCTCAATTTGAAAAATAGAAATTTTGGTACAATTCGGGCTCCTACAGGAAGCCCAAATATGAATCCTGGGACTTGGCTTTAACAAACTTATATCTCACCTCCCTAAGGATACTGTATATATCAAAATATTCTGACTGCTGAATGTGAAGAATACTTTTGAAGAATATTCCTCATTTTGAACTAAGTTATAATTCAGGCTCCCACAGTGAGCCCAAATATGAACCCAGGGACTTGGCGTAAACAAATTTGAATCTCTCCCCCCCCCCCCCCTGTAAGGATGCTGCACACCAAACATCAAAACAGTCCGACTACTGGATCTGAAAAAGTCTTTTCAAGCAAATTCCTCATTTTGAACTAAATTATAATTCAGGCTCCCACAGTGAGTCAGGGCTTCACAAATATATTTTTGTAGGATCCATTTCCAACATGTGTCTTAATCACATGAATTATGCTTATTTATCTTCAAATACATAGATTGTTAGATTGTTGAACCACACCATCAAAGGCTTTTGCAGTAATCATGTTTATAGAAATTAATTAGATCTGATATGGTTAACCGATTAATCGACTAACCAATGATCAATATCTTGAATGATAAAAAAAAAATAGGCCGATGAAATCGTCAGATGTGTACCCATACGCGCAACTAGTAGAAAGCTGTATGACGGAGGGCCACCACGGATGCCGACATTATGTACACCATACAAGGTATGGGTACATGTAGAAATGGATTGAGGAGTGTCTAATTTGATGGATAAAGGGTTAATATCTCCGGATCAAATTATCAGATTCACATAAAAAACTATACAGCACAGCACACCAGTAACCTGAATAAATATATAAAGTAACATGACAATCGGATTGACATTTTTTGAGTTATCTCATGCCAAAGGGATTGGAGGAATTTTCAATTTGAAGGATAAAGGGTTAATATCTTGGGATCAAATTATCAGATTAACACCAAAAACTATACAGCTCAGCACATCAGTAACCTGAACACAATTGTAAAGTAACCTGACAATCGAAGCAATATTTTTCAAGTTATCAAATGCCAAAGGGACTGGAGGAATTTTCAATTTGAAGGATAAAGGGTTAATATCTCAGGATTAAAATAACAGATTAACACCAAAAACTATACAGCTTGGTACATCAGTAACCTGAACACAAATATAAAGTAACTTGACAATCCAAGCAATATTTTTCAAGTTATCGAATGCCAAAGGGATTGGAGGAATTTTCAATTTGAAGGATAAAGGGTTAATATCTCAGGATTAAATTATCAGATTTACACCAAAAACTATACAGCTCGGCACATCAGTAACCTGAACAAAAATATAAAGTAACTTGACAATCCAAGCAATATTTTTCAAGTTATCGAATGCCAAAGGGGTTGGAGGAATTTTCAATTTGAAGGATAAAGGGTTAATATCTTGGGATCAAATTATCAGATTAACACCAAAAACTATACAACTCAGCACATCAGTAACCTGAACACAATTGTAAAGTAACTTGACAATCCAAGCAATATTTTTCAAGTTATCAAATGCCAAAGGGGTTGGAGGAATTTTCAATTTGAAGGATAAAGGGTTAATATCTCAGGATTAAAATAACAGATTAACACTAAAAACTATACAGCTCGGTACATCAGTAACCTGAACACAAATATGAAGTAACTTGACAATCCAAGCAATATTTTTCAAGTTATCGAATGCCAAAGGGATTGGAGGAATTTTCAATTTGAAGGATAAAGGGTTAATATCTCAGGATTAAATTATCAGATTTACACCAAAAACTATACAGCTCGGCACATCAGTAACCTGAACAAAAATATAAAGTAACTTGACAATCCAAGCAATATTTTTCAAGTTATCGAATGCCAAAGGGATTGGAGGAATTTTCAATTTGAAGGATAAAGGGTTAATATCTTGGGATCAAATTATCAGATTAACACCAAAAACTTTTCAGCTCAGCACATCAGTAACCTGAACACAATTGTAAAGTAACTTGACAATCCAAGCAATATTTTTCAAGTTATCAAATCCTAAAGGGATTAGAGGAATTTTCAATTTGAAGGATAAAGGGTTAATATCTCAGGATCAAAATAACAGATTAACACTAAAAACTAGACAGCTCGGTACATCAGTAACCTGAACACAAATATAAAGTAACTTGACAATCCAAGCAATATTTTTCAAGTTATCGAATTCCAAAGGGATTGGAGGAATTTTCAATTTGAAGGATACATGTAGTAACTAGACAATCCAAGCAATAATTTTCAAGTTATCGAATGCCAAAGGGATTGGAGGAATTTCCAATTTGAAGGATAAAGGGTTAATATCTCAGGATCAAATTATCTGATTTACACCAAAAACTCTACAGCTCAGCACATCAGTAACCTGAACACAAATATAAAGTAACTTGACAATCCAAGTAATATTTTTCAAGTTATCGAATGCCAAAGGGATTGGAGAAATTTTCAATTTGAAGGATAAAAGGTTAATATCTCAGGATCAAATTATCAGATTTACACCAAAAACTATACAGCTAGGCAAATCAGTAACCTGAACACAAATATAAAGTAACTAGACAATCCAAGCAATAATTTTCAAGTTATCGAATGCCAAAGGGATTGGAGGAATTTTCAATTTGAAGGATAATGGGTTAATATCTCAGGATCAAATTATCCGATTTACACCAAAAACTATACAGCTCGGCACATCAGTAACCTGAACACAAATATAAAGTAACTTGACAATCCAAGCAATATTTTTCAAGTTATCGAATGCCAAAGAAATGGATACGGACGCCGGATGGACAAACGGACGGACATTCTAATAAATGGGTACTTAGGTGACTATTTTTACGGGACTACAATAAAATGCATGTCCATTATACTAAAACAAGAGATTTTGGGAAAAATTTTTGGGGTGGTAACAAACCCTGACCCTACCCTTTACTGACCCTAACCCTACACCCCTCACCCTCTATTCTAAACCCCACCCTAGACTAATGAAAATGGCTATTTTTTTAGGGTACATTATCATAAAATGCATGTCCATTCTATTAAAACAACTTTTTGGGAAACATTTTTTTGGGGTAGTAGCAAACCCTAACCCTACCCTTTACTGACCCTAACCCCACCCCACCCCAACTCTAAACCCCACCCTAGAAAATTGGGATTTACTTGTGGGACTAGCCACCTAAATCGCGGTGGTCACCTAACCCCCGTTTATACCAAAAATTAGCCCCCTACAGTTAAAACTAGAAGTCCTGTCACGAATAGTTAGGCTTAATTGCGCGTTGGAATTGCGCACAATTGCCATATCGAATGGCATCCAAAGCAAGGCAGGTTCTCCTGGTTACTCATAGCAAACACATGCAATGTTTCTGCCAATGGACCTCCGGGTTACCCGGAGGTCCATTGGCTGAAACATTGCCTGTGCACAGGCCATATGTACAGAATATAATAGTTTTAATTGGGTCATAGCACGCACATTAACACGCATATCAACGTGCTATTTGTGCGCATTTCATGACAGGACTTCTAGTTTTAACTGTAAGTAGTCATGGATGGACAGATGGATGGACGGACAAAGGGTGGACGAATGACGGATGGTCACCCCGGATGCCGGCATTCTGTGTACCATACATAGTATGGGTACACATAAAAAGTAATTGATCGGTTAACCGTTACTTTTGAAGTACGGTACTATATGGCAGGGTATTTAATGGCTGGATTCACATCGCAAAATGCTATACAAAAATGTCCAATTGCTAACCATTTTTCTTTCATATTGGGTAAGCTAAAATTTACTATTTATCATCACATTTTGAAACCAAGATGGAAACTGCTAATCAAATTTTTAAAAACAAAAAATCTAAATTTTATAGTAAATTTCCTTTCTTATTATACCTACCACAATTGTTTACTACAGGCTTGCACTACAGTGGAAGTCCCTAACTCGGATAAAATACTCTCTATTTTTGTCTTTCCCAAGCAAGTTGGGAAAGAAAAGTGGTGCAAAAGCACCAATAAAAATAAGCCAAAACTGGGTCGAGTGCAACCGGCACAGACCCAGTACGGGACGCTCTCTCCCAAGTACAACTCCACGACTTCCATTGCCAGTGCGCATGAACCGTCTCTAAAGACTCATTATTTTTGAATCCGTAAACGTTAGAGTTATGTGATCAGCGGGGAGGAAAGATTCTTTACCCGTAAAGAAGACGGGAGGGCCTCCATGTAAACAATTGTGGTAGGTATAATAAGAAAGGAAATTTACTATAAAATTTAGATTTCTTATCAACCTACTCACAATTGTTTACTACAGGCTGAATAGACAAAAGGCTGGAGGGAATCGCATAACCAACCCCCACATAACCCTAGTGCACTGGAACCGTGAAGTAGAAGGAAGAGGTCCCGAGGCTTATCAACCATAATGTCGCAATCATTGGTAAAGGACAATGAAAAGAGACATATGAGCCTGTGTGACACACAGACAGAAAAAGGGCAGTAACAGCACAAGGCTGAAACTGACCTTCAAGAAGCCTAATGGCTATGGCAGACAACAGCCTGAGCAGAAGAAAGAGGACCCAGGGCAAAAAGGTCCTCCGACTGCTCCTGCAACTGGCGCAAATAAAAGGTGGAGAAAGTAGAAGCATTTCTCCAGTAGGCTGCCTGCATAACATCCGACAACTTGACGGAGTTAGAATAAGCCCAAGAGGTAGACAGTGCCCGCACCTCGTGGGCAGAAATACGATTGGTAATACAATCGCCAGCTGCTAAACGACTATAAGCCGTACGAATAGCAAGACAAATCCATCGAGAAATGGATTGAGGAGAGATCTTCTGTCGACCCGGAATGAGAGACAGAAAAAACCGTTTTCTGCCTTTCCGTATGAAGCGTGTCCGATCAAGATAAATGCGAATAGCACGGATCGGACAGAGCAAAGGGCGAGTACCCTCAACAGAGGGAAGAGCCCTGATACAGATAGGAGGAGGAGTAGTATCTGGTAACTGATTCTTAGCCAAAAAGGAGCAATCAGGGGTAAAAGTAACACTGTTGGGAGAGCTCCTAAAAAAGGCCGGGTCAACCGAGAGGGCGTGAAGCTCACTAACCCGTCTGGCCGAAGCAAATGCAATCAGAAAAGCCGTCTTATATGTGAGAAAAAGCATATCCACCTGGGATAAAGGTTCGAACGGCGCCCCCCCCCCCCCCCACCTCCCAAGCAAAGCAGCACCCACGAAAGATTCCAACGTGGAGTAAGCTGCAAAGTCCGAGGCCTTTTCAAAGAAAAGTGCCGAACAAGCTTGGAGAGGTAAGGATTAGTGCCGATACGACGCTTCCCCACATAAGAAAAAGTCTCTGAAAGCATAGACCTGTAACCCTTGATGGTAACAGGCTGGAGACCCCGAGAATCAAACAGATATACCAGAAACTCCGCAATCTGTGAAATCGAAGGATTGGCATAATCAACAGAGTGATCAGCACACCATCAACAGAAGACCTTCCATTTAGCTGCATAAGCTAAACCAGTGGAGTGCCTCCTTGAAGAAGAAATGCACTCCACTGCTCGTCTCGAAAAACCTCTACGGAGGAGACAGGACCTGACAAAAGATATGCGTGAAGGCACAATGAAGTCGGGTCGACGTGAAACCTCCTCGGGCGACCTTGACAAAGAAGGTCGCGACATAGCGGGAGACGTGCCGGAACCGCCGCCATCAGCGAGCGGAGCTGATTGATCCACACCCGCTGAGGCGACAGGGGAGCGATCAGAATGATTCGACAACTGCAGGTTCGAATTTTGGCGAGAACCTGAGGAAGAATCGGAACCGGCGGGAAGGCGTAGCCGACTAGACCGTTCCAATCGAGTGACAGAGCGTCCACGGCAAAAGCCAGAGGATCTGGACACGGGGACACAAAAGTGTCCACCTGATGGTTCCAACGAGTCGCAAAGAGGTCGATATGGGGACGTCCCCAGAGATCGCAAAGCGACTGGAACACTGCCCTGTGAAGCATCCACTCGGTGGAAATAACCCTGCCCTGTCGGGACAAGGAGTCGGCTAGGACGTTCAGACGACCGGGAATGTGACGAACAACCACTCCGGCGTGAACATCCTGAGCGAGCAGTAGAAGACCCCGAGCTAACTCGTACATCGGAAGCGAGTGCGTGCCGCCCTGGTTCCGAATGTAAGCAACCACTGTCGAATTGTCGGATAGTAGAAGGACCCGGCGATTCGACAGGTGAGGGATCCAGTGCCTGAAACTCAGAAGAAGAGCAAGAAGCTCCTTCTGGTTGATGTGTAGAGCTGCTTGATCCTGGTCCCACATCCCGTTTAGGGAAAGACCGAGAGGATCCAACGTCGCACCCCATCCGAGATCGCTGGCATCTGCCGTCAGAACGCGATCGGGCGTGGGTAAGTCCAGCGGAACACCCTGCGTAATCCACTGAACATCTGTCCAGGGAAGAAGGTGAGGATACAGAGAGTCCGGAAACGGAAGCACCTGATCCAGAGAATCTACATTCGGCCTCCAACGACGGAGCAGAAAGTGTTGGAGAGGTCTGACACGCAGCCGACCTAGAGGAATGAGATCCGTCACCGAACCGCAGAGACCGATCAGCCGGAGAAAACTCCGAGCGGTCGCGGACCTGGACTGGGACAGAGTCAGAGCAAAAGCCGAGAGAATCACAACCTTGGCCTGGGGAACAGCCACCAAATTGAATTTGGTTTGGAAAGACATCCCCAGATGACAAAACGACTGAGAAGGGAACAGGTCCGACTTCTCCTCGTTGACTCTGAATCCTAGCGACGTGAGCAAGCTCAACAGAGTGGCGACATCCGATTCCAGTAAGGCAGCATTGGAATGCCTCTGGAGGATATCGTCCAGATATGCCGAAGTAGTCACCCTGGACTGTGTGCGATGGAATGCTATCACATGCGACATCAGTCTGGTGAACGCCCAAGGAGCCAGGTTGAGGCCGAAAGGCATGGCCTTGAACTGGTAAACTCGCCCCAGAAAAGCGAACCTGAGATACTTCCGTGATGCCTGATGCATCGGAACGTGGAAGTAAGCGTCTCGCAGGTCGATGCTGGCTGCGAAAACTCCCTGGTGAATTGATTGGCGGACCGACCTGAAAGTCTCCATGCTGAACTTGGGAGCAATGATAGACTGGTTCAGGATACTCAGATCGATAACCGGTCGGAGTCGGCCGTCCTTCTTCGGCACCAAGAACAGGCGGGAATAGAAACCCACTGACAGAACGTTCTTGACGACCTCGATCGCCCCCTTGGCCAGGAGATTGGCAATCTCCATGGACAAAAGTTCCCGACGTAAAACGGCTGAAGGAACTGTGGTTGGAAGAGGCACCCTTGACAGAGTGGGGTGCCGTCGGAAGGATATGTGCAGCCCGGACCGAACAATATCTAACACCCATGGATCGGATGTGATGGTGGTCCAATGGTCTGCGAACTCTGCTATCCTTCCTCCAACCTGGGACGAGTCGAGGGGAGGACCTTCATTTCGAGCCCCGACGAGGCCCGCGAGAGGAGAAACCACCTCCTCTGCTAAATGAAGAATCCTGAGACTTCCCTCGATTCTGCCGACCCCTACCTTTACCCCGTGAGTAAGAAGTAGAGGTGGCGGCAGAAGGACCAGCCTTTTGCTTCACAGAAGAAGCAGAAGGGTACTTGTTAGGCTTGGAACGGCCCTTACCTCCCGAGAAGGCTGATCAAGCTGACGAAACAGCAGCTGATCTTTGGAATGACGTAGGACGTCATCCCGGACCGTCGACACGGTACCATGGAAAAGTTGCGGACCTGCCAAAGAAGCAGATCGAAGAGTAGCACGCTGCTCCTCGGGAAGGGATCGTCCTGTGTCCAGCACAGCGTCCCTTCGAACTAATTCCAAATTAGCCGTGTTACAGGCATGCGTGTGAGTAAGGTGCATAAGCGCCTTGGACAGCACACGCAAAGGAGCCTGTACCTCGTCAAACTTATCTGGAGGCAGATAAGCAGCCAAAGCTGAGACGACGTGATCTGAGAGAGAAAGCATGCCAAGCATCTCTCTAGATAAGCCCAACGTGGACTCCAGAGTCGTCATTGGAATGACGGCAGACTTGGGCTTGGAAAGCCCGAGGGAAGTGGAGTCCTGATCCAGAACCGTCAAAGCCTGGCAGACTGACGGACTGGCGGAATCGTAGGAACGATAACGCACAGGAGGCAAAAAGGTGTCAACCCTGGTGAAGAACGAAGTCTTCAAAGCCTTGGAATTCAGCTTGGCATCCAATGCTGAAAAAGCTTCAACCACCTGTTCCGACTGGCACGGTCGAAGGCGCCCAGAAGCAGGTTGCTCCATAGGCTGTTGGCGCGCGACCGATGATCGCGGCCAAGCTGACACTGTCGGCTGGTTAGGAAGTTTGAGCTCAGGCAGAAACCCAAACACAAAGTCAAGAGCCACCCCCAAGTCCGAAGACTGCTGGCCCTCGACCTCAAGCATGTCGGACTCCTCCCCAGAGTCGGAAGACACATAGCCCATCGTGGGCAAACCAGCCGACGCCTCCCATGGTGTCGGGACACCAGAGGAATCGGAAACCGGCCTGTTTCCAATCCCGGGAGGCGGCGCCATAGGAGGCGCCTGGAAACCACCCATAGCCTCGCTGGAAGCAACAGGAAGGCTCTTAGAAAGAACCTGAGTGAGTAAGGAGAGGTCCTCCCTAAGCTCACCAGAGTGAGTAGACGGAAACGCCACGGAGTTCATAGTGTGTCCACTACGAACATTCGAATCCAAAGACACAACTGTGGTGCTCGACGGCGAAGAGACCACAGCGATGGGCTCGGCCGGCAGCCCCTTCCGACTTTGCCGAGTTGAAGTCAGGGAAGGCTGAGGCCGATATCCCACGTCTACAGTATCGGACAGTCCTGCAGTCCCCTGCAGCGAAAAGCCGAGGCCGGCTGAAACAGACACCGAAGCAGACGGGCCAGCAGCAGTAGTAGATACGTCGAGAGTCGTTGAGGCTGGTGAAATAGTGGAGAGAGCACACCGGCTCGGCTCCGAAGGAGGAGTCACAACCCTAGTGACAGCCTCAGATGTCGACTGGAGGGGGACCGTAGTCCCGGAACAAGGCATCTCTACACCAGAACACTCAACGGCTCCCGCAGCATCCACCACAGGAAAAGACTGCACATCCCCCACGGAGGAGGAATAACTCTCACCAGACAAAGTCGGCTCGGGAGGCCCCGAACGACCACGTTCTCCTTTCCCGCGGGAGCGAAAGGCACGGCCACGAGAACGAACGACACGGTTTACTGACGCCCAGAAGGTGGAAGACCATGTTCCACAGACACCACACGGCCGCTCGGCCGAACACCCATTACAGGAGGAACAAGACGAATGTACATCGTCCACATGCTTTGGCAGCAGACATAGCCCACAAGGAATTGTCCTGGGCATGATAGAGGTGAGAGGAGCAGAGAAGGTGAGATGAGAAAACAGAACACCCCCAAAGAGAGAAAGGTGACAGAAACAAAGACCCCAGACGGTCGACCGGGAACCACCCAACAGGAAGACTACTCTCAAAAGAAAGAAGAAACACTGTAGGAGTGGTACCCCGCTGACACCTAACTCTAACACAATTAGAACATTTTGCAAAAAAGCATTAACAATAATTGTGAAAAATCTAAGTCCGAACCGCATGGCACGCGAAATTCGCGCGCGACTTGAGAGAGAGCAAATAAATATACAATATGGACATGTAATAGAAAAGAGAATATAAAACACTGTTCCTGAAAATACAAAGGATACACTGTGGTATAATGAATCAGGAATCATCAAATATCGAGCTGGTGGAACACTGATAAGCGTGCAAAAACATCTCGACACGAAGCGGATTTCAAAAAGAATGAGTCTTTAGAGACGGTATATGCGCACTGGCAACGGAAGTCGTGGAGTTGTACTTGGGAGAGAGCGTCCCGTACTGGGTCTGCGCCGGTTGCACTCGACCCAGTTTTGGCTTATTTTTATTGGTGCTTTTGCACCACTTTTCTTTCCCAACTTGCTTGGGAAAGACAAAAATAGAGAGTATTTTATCAGAGTTAGGGACTTCCACTGTAGTGCAAGCCTGTAGTAAACAATTGTGAGTAGGTTGATAAGAAATACCCTGTATGGGTTAACTATGGAACAAACTTGCTCCAAAACAGGCAAACATTGTTACACTGGCTCACATCAATTGCATGAGACAGAGAAATGCATGCCAGTTACGTGCCAAAATACTTGTTCACTTGCATGATCATTTACTGTATCAGCTAAAAACGGTCATTCTCAACCCTTCACCCAATGCAGGTAGCAGACGATACTTGCACAAGAAATTCTTGAATTACTAAAGATTTTCAATGTTTGTCTCAAAAACATAGCTTATGACCCCCCCCCCCCCCCCCCTTAATGGAACAAGCTATGTTTTAAGACAAAAATTGAAAATATAAAATTTGAATGGACATGTTTGTATATGGCGCTGCCCGGTTTTGTCCATTATGCTGAGTAAAGTTTTAATTATATAAATGGTCAATGGTACAGCAATTATTCAGCTACCTATTGGGGCAAGTGATTAATCAGTTAACCAAGGTTAACCCATGCGATTAATCAATCACGAAAACCCTTTAATCGTTTCAGCTCTAAAATTAATTTAATTTTATTAAATTTTATCTGATGAAAAAATGCTTATATTTTGGGGGGAATGGTGAATATGGATCTTCTTAACAAGCATTTGCAAGAACATCACTGGAATGAAATCACCGTTCTCGCAATTTACGAAACACTGGTGAGCAAAAATATAGGCTTGGCTTGAAGAAACTTAAATCTCACCCGCCTAATGATGGTGCATAGCAAATATCAAAAGATTCTGATTGGTGGGTCTGAAGAAAAAGATTTTTAAAGAATATTCCTCATACTGCACTAATTTCAACATTTGGACTACCATAGAGAGCCCAAATATGGACCCAAGGATCTGATTTCAATAAACGTGTAAAAAAATGTTCCAAAGATGGTATATGTGAAATTTGAAAGGTTTTGGAGGAGTGAATTGGGTGAAGAAGAGTCTTAAATGCTTTCTCCATTACCCACAGTGTTACAGAATGCTGACTAAGCATTTTTTCAAAGTCCCGAAAAAGTACCCCATGACAGACCTGACAGAAATTTGCTTAGACCATTCCATTCTGTTTGTCCCAAGGAAGCTTCACACCAAATAAGAATTCTCAGTGCCATGTAGTTTTGGAGATATGTGCGTTTTGAATTTTGTTCTATTTTTAGCTCCTGCGGTTCCCATGGGGGGATGGGAAAATATTTTGGGACATAAATTAATTACTTATGATCAAATAAACCCACAAATTAAATTTGGTTCAAATCAGCCTCTTGGTTCGAAAAACAGAAATTTTGGGCGGGGCGAAAATACTTGCCCTCCAATAATGAAGGCAAATAAAGACCCACAAACTTCTCTTGAACACAACTGAGTCTACACCTCAACAGGAAGCAGCACACCACATATCAAATCTCTGCTACTCCTGGTTCACGAGAAGATTTTTTAAGATTTAGGCAAAATTTTTTCAAAATGCAATGTCATAACAAACAAGCATCTCAAATTTCACCTAATGATTAATCGGTTCAGCAGTTTTGGAGAAGACGCAAACACCAAGTTCATGGACGACGGACGGCGAGTGATCAATACACCTCACCCTGACTGAAAGTCAGGTGAGCTAAAAACTCAGTGGACCATGAGTGCTGCAGTTGGGCGAGACGCTTGGTTCAAGGAGAGAAGAAACTTGTAGCTGCTGGCTTTTGAAAGTGTTGTTAAAACCCAATAAATAAATAAACAAGAGGCCCCACAGGGCCTGAAGCGCTCACCTTGAACAGAACATGATATAAACAGAGAACAGAAGAGGATATAAGAGTCCAAGAATGAATCTACATTAAGCAATCCATCTCAATAGGATACACTGCATATCTTTGAGCCCCTCAGAAGTGACAAAAACAGTCCAAGCATCATGCCTTTTCTTTAGTTGATCATGATGTAAAATGTGGAGCTCCCCTCTCAAGCCCCTTGATACAACCTATGTAGATTACTCTTCACCTCTAGAGGGTACTGAATAAAAATTGTCTAATTCTTCAGCTACTTGGCCAATTCTGGCTCCTATAGGGAGCTCAAATATCAATCCAGGCACTCGATTTGAACAAAGTTGAATCTGATCTCCTTAGAGATGCTGTATACCAAATATGAAAGCATTCTGACTGGTGGATCTGAAGAACAAAATTTTAAAGAAATTTCCTCATATTGCACTGAGTTCAAATTTGGGCTACCATAGCGAGCCCAAAATGTGAATCTCCCCCCCCCCCTCCCCCCTCCCCCCTTAGAGATGTTGTATACCAAATACGAAAGCATTCTGACTGGTGGATCTGGAGAAAAAGATTTTTAAAAAAAACTTCCCCATATAGCCCTAAGTTAAAATTTGGACTACCAAAGGAAGCCCAAATATTAACATATGGACTTGGTTTGAACAATCTTGAATCTGACCATCATAACAATGAGGGTACCAAACATAAAAAAATTCTGACTCATGGTTCTGAAGAAGATTTTTAAAGAAAATTCACCATAAAATTTGGGCTCCTGCATTGAGTCCAAATATGAATGAATGGGCTTCACTTTAACAAACTTGTATCTGACCCCTCTATGGATGCTGTACACCAAATATCAAAAGATTCTGAACACTGGTTTTTGAGAAAAGATTTTCTAAAATGTTTGCAAAATGCTGTGCCAACATTATTCTGATGCCCTCTGCAGAACTCTCTAACAACAACAGAGGGCATTTTTTTACCATTCAATTCTACTGGTCCTAAGGATGCTTCATACCATAACAGTTCTCTGTTCCAAGTGGTTTGGGAAACATGGGAGTTTGAAAACATTTCTATTTTTCACTCCTGGGGTTCCCATGGGGATGCAGAGGTTTTTTTTGCATGAGGCAAGGATTTATGACCTAATATTTAATTACCACATACTGAATTTCATTCAAATCGGACCATCGGTTCGGAAAATGGAAATTTTGGGTAGTACCAAAAATCTAACCACTGCCATTATAAAGCCAAATAATGCTTCACAAAGTACGTTTGAACACACGTGATTCTACATCTCAAAAGGCAGTTCCATAACGAATATCAAGTCACTGTACCCATTTTAAAAATATTTTGGGAGCATTTTACCCCACCCCCTCCCTATGGGGCTGGGCATGTATTACAAAAATGTAATACCCCTTTGGTACCATTACTCACTCAAACTTTAACTTGAATTGACCAAAACATGGTGTTGATGGATGACAGACGGATGGACAATGGACGGAGAGTGATTAGATATGCCCTGCTTGACTTTGTCGAAGTGAGTTAAAAAAAAAAAAAAAATTAAATGGTTCATGTCCGATATTTTACCCACGTTATTAAAATTGATAAATTTGTCACTGGAGTGCAACAAGGTTTATGCTATATATAGCATTGCAAAGCCTTCTTGCACTCAAGCGATGGAATACTCCGAATACACCGCCACCCATGCTATTCTGTAGATTACCAGGCCTAAAACAAACCAAAAACATGAACTTATGCATGAATATTATTACAATGAATACACTGTCTTACACAAAGGAATACCACACAATCCAGTGTAGACTGATTTCAAAAAGTCCTCCGTAGTGGAAGGGCAATTTTAACAAACATACAGGCCCAAATACGCTCCATACACAGTGTAAAAATTTCACAAAATTAATAAACATTCCTATATGTTTAATAGCAATTAGGAGTATTGTAATTAAAAGTCAATTGTGTGGTTGTTTATAAACTTATATTACTTTGTTATCAGGTGTTAAAAAATATTAATATTTGTAAACACACCCACCCATTTAGATTAGTCCCTGCTCATAGCAGTAACACAGACATACAGTACAGTTGCTGGTCATAATCCTTGCATGGGCAGTGCATGATGTCCATGCATGTTTTTCCAGGTAATAGAAAATCATCATCAATAAAATTTTAATTAATGAAGCACTGAATTGTATCCTGTGGTTCATTAATTAAATTTTTGCTGATTATTGCTGTAAACAATGTTTGAAAACTAATATCATTGCATCCGCAGAAATATTGCCCATCCACGGAAAGTGACCAGTCCAAGGCAGCACAGAGTCAAGATAATTGTGTTTTACTGTCTTTAATTTCAAATTTTGTTTGTTTTTTTGTTTGTTTGTTTTGTTGTTTTTTTTTGGGGGGGGGGGGGTGCACCAGACCCCTCCACTGATGAGAGGGTCACACACCCTCTTGTCCTCACTCCTATCTCACTGCTATGTGGCTCTGGTGATTCTGTGCATCATATTCTTTTTGACTCCCACTAGATACATGTATTACTCTTGCCCCTACATGTAACTTAGATATCCTGGCTAAGCACCAGTATAATGGTAAACTAACATCAAATTGTGTGCTTATGTACATGTACAGTAGCTAACATATTGGAATAGTATAATGTGCTTTGTCAGAAACTTGATCAAGTATTGATGACAAACAACAATTTATCTTATCTTATCCTGGTGCCAGTAATAAACAGTGTAAAAATTCCACAATTTTTTACACTGTTTATTATTGGCACCAGGTTTTTTCAGCTATTAGCTAACATAAAATTGTGCGCTTCATGAAAATTATTTTGTTACTACCTGTTAAAAATTACTGTTTCTTGTTTTGCTGTTTTAGAAAAAGAAATCACTCCTTTTCTGGCAGGCATACTAAACACTGAGGTAAACTGAGGGATACCAAGGAGAATGAAAACAGGAGAGAAACGGGTATGAGGTGGTGTGTTCTTTTTATTATTTATTTATTGGTGTTTAAAGTCACATTTATCTGCACAACAGCTTATTGTGACCATGGCAGTTTTATGGATGGAGGAAACTAGAGTACCCCAGGAGAACCACTGAGCATACTACACAAGCACGGTTAGCCTTGTTCGAAGACAGGTGCACCAAGAACATGCAGTATGCCTTAGTACACAGCATACCTTGCCCCCACATGGGTAGTGGGGGTAAAGTGTCTTGCCCAAGGACACAAAGCTGATGCCGCAGGTGGGATTCGAACCGAGGATCTCTCGGCTTGCAGTCTGCACCTCTACCTACTGAGCTAATGCACCCCTGATGGTGTATTCTGATTATGTAAATAGATTTAAGCAGTACTAGCTAGTATGTGATTGGTTTTAATGCCATATTTGAGAATTATGGGTGCTGAAGTAATAAGAGTGCGCTGAAAAATCTTCCCTTTGGTATTTAGTAGGTAGCTTGGTAATGGTAAAGTGACTTCACCTCAGTAAGCAACAGTGTGAAAGCTGGCAGCCATCTTTAATATCGGGCCGAACCCAAAAACACTTGTTCTCATCCCAAGGTGACAACAAAGGTATCCAAGAAGTTTCATGAAGATCGGTTCATAAATAATGTACAGCCTCCAGCTTTAGCATATTGGCATGTGCACTTACAGTGTATATATAGCACTGAATAAATCAAAGTTCATCTAATTTGCATAATTTCTGTACAAGAAAAAAACCTGTATTTTATGTAATGTATTCCATGTTACTAAACAATCATACACAAATTTATTCGAATCAGAACTTTCATACAGAAGTTCTATACAAAAAACTGATTGCAGTAATTTCAGTACAAAATAGTTGCCGGCGGCCATCTAGAATTTTGGACCCCTCCCCAAAAACACTCATTTTGTATAAGCTTCAAGCTTACTGCTGAATCCACTTCAGTTCATGTTCTATTCTGTTATTTGTTTGTCGTTGTTCTTTGTAAATTTTACTTGATCTGAAATAAATATTGTTTAAACTAAAAACACTCATTCTCACCCCATGGTGATAACAAAGGTACCCAAGAAATTTCGTAAAGATCGATTCATAAATATGGCCTCTAGCCCAAGTTGTATAGAAGTTCTGTACAAAAAACTGATTGTACCTAATTTCAGTACAAAATGGCCACTGGTAGCCATCTTGAATTTTGGACTGCACCCAAAAACACTCATTCTCATCCCAAGGTGATAACAAAGGTACCCTAGAAGTTTCATGAAGATCAGTTCATAAATACAGCCTAGCCCAAGCCGTATTGACATGTGCACTTACTGGGTATACATGTAAGTAGCACTGAATAAATTAAAGTTCATCTAATTTGCATAATTTCAGCACGAGAAAAAAAACGGTATTATATGTGATGTACTCCATGTTACTAAACATTCATAGAAAAATTTATTCAAATCAGAACTTTCATACAGAAGTTCTGTACAAAAATGGCGATTGCACTAATTTCTGTGCAAAATGGCTGCTGGAGGCCATCTTGAATTTTGGACCGCACCCAAAAACACTTGTTCTCGCCCCACGTGATAACAAAGGTACTCAAGAAGTTTCGTAAAGATCGGTTCAACAATACACCCTCTAGCCCGAACCGTATTGAATTGCTGTTCTGGAACAGACGGACAATGGACCATGACATAACCTTAAATTTGACTTTGTCAAAGTTGAGCTAAAAATGGGGAGTATCCAGAGTATCACAAAATAAAAACCTATTTGTAAAGGACTCCCCCTTTCAAGTACAATGGGACAGCGTTGGCATTCACCACCATGCTGCCTTGAGGCTGCATTTTGAATTCCTGTGTTTGTTGTTCTTATGAAATATTATTTTATTATTATCAGTTATGGTACAAATACGGTACCGAGAGCACACTTTCAGGAACCGCTGATGTCTGATGGCGACTGTGTGTCAGTGCGTGAGGTGCACACATACTTTTGGGGTTCTATACACCACATCCTTCATTTTGCAATATAATTTGTGTAAATTTATTTGGAATTTATAGAATTTCAGACTTGTAAATTTCATAGTATTGTTTTTGCCTTAGTTATGGTGCTTTATAAGTAATGGGCAATTTAGTTTGAAAAAAGGGGTTCATGAAGATTCAGTCACAGGAAGATTCAGCCCTCATACTTTTTCAGAGAATATTCAGTCCCCAATTTCATTAATGCCGCCACCCCTCTCTCCTGTTAACCCATATAATGAACATCCCAAAAGACATTTTAATATCTAGATATTTATGCTTGTTCGCAACTTATTATGGACACAAAAGGACACAGATTCAAGGTAATTGTGTTCTACTGTCTTGAATTTTTTTATTTTTTTGGGGGGGAGGGGGAGGTGCACCCGACCCCTCCACTGATGAGAGGGTCACACACCCTCTTGTTCTCACCCCTATCTCACTGCTATGTGGCTCAGGTGATTCTGTGCATCATATTCTTTATTACCCAGCCCCACTCCCACTAGATATTACTCTTGCCCCTACATGTAACTTAGATATCCTGGCTAAGCACCAGTATAATGGTAAACCAACATCAAATTGTGTGCTTATGTCCAGTAGCTGACATATTGGAATAGTATAATGTGCTTTGTCAGAAACTTGATCAAGTATTGATGACAAACAACAATTTTCATTACCAGTACCTGGTGCCAGTAATAAAATAAGATTTGCAAATATCACCCTGCGTTTTTTCAGCTATTAACTAACATAAAATTGTGCGCTTCATGAAAATTATTTCGTTACTACCTGTTAAAAATTACTGTTTCTTGTTTTGCTCTTTTAGAAAAAGAAATCACTCCTTTTCTGGCAGGCATACTAAACACCGAGGCAAACCAAGGAATACCAAGGTGAATAAAAACAGGAGAGAAACGGGTATGAGGTGGTGTGTTCTTTTTATTATTTATTTATTGGTGTTTAAGGTCACATTTATCTGCACAACAGCTTATTGTGACCATGGCAGTTTTATGGATGGAGGAAACTAGAGTACCCCAGGAGAACCACTGAGCAATGGCAAGCAACTGTGAGCTCCCCAACATACTACACAAGCAGGGTTAGCCTTGTTCGAAGACAGGTGCACCAAGAACATGCAGTATGCCTTAGTACACAGCATACCTTGCCCCCACATGGGTAGTGGGGGTGAAGTGTCTTGCCCAAGGACACAAAGCTGTTGCCGCAGGTGGGATTCGAACCGAGGATCTCTCGGCTTGCAGTCTGCACCTCTACCTACTGAGCTAATGCATCCCTGACGGTGTATTCTGATTATGTAAATAGATTTAAGCAGTACTAGTATGTGACTGGTTTTAATGCCATATTTGAGAATTATGGGTGCTGAAGTAATAAGAGTGCGCTGAAAAATCTTCCCTTTGGTATTTAGTAGGTAGCTTGGTAATGGTAAAGTGACTTCACCTCAGTAAGCAACAGTGACTGTGTGAAAGCCGGCAGCCATCTTTAATATCGGGCCACACCCGAAAACACTTGTTCTCATCCCAAGGTGATAACAAAGGTACCCAAGAACTTTCATGAAGATTGGTTCATAAACACAGCCTCCAGCCTTAGTGTATTGACATGTGCTCTTACAGTGTATAAGTAGCACTGAATAAATCAAAGGTCATCTAATTTGCATAATTTCTGCAAGAGAAAAAAACCCTGTATTATACAGTATTTTTTGTGATGTATTCCATGTTACTATTTATTATATTTATTTATTGGTGTTTAAGGTCACATACTTATGCACAATGGCTAATCGTGACCATGACAGTTTTATGGGTGGAGGAAGCCGGAGTACCAGGAGAGAACCACCGAGCAACGACGAGCAGCTGTCAGCTCTCCAACATCGTAACTCTGAACCGCAGCACAGGCAGGGTTAGATTGGTTGAAGACATGCGCACCATCGACGTGCAGTATGCCTCAGTACACAGCGTCGTCGTGCCCCCATGTAGGCAATCGGGGTGAAGTGTCTTGCCCAAGGACACAACGCGGTTGCCGCAGGTGGGATTCGAACCGAGGACCTCTCGGCTTGCAGTCTGCACCTCTACCAACTGAGCCACCGCGCCCCCTCCATGTTACTAACATTCATACAAAAAATTATTCAAATCAGAACTTTCATGCAGAAGTTCTGTACAAAAAACTGATTGCACTAATTTTGGTACAAAATGGCTGCTAGTGGCCATCTTGAATTTCGAACTGCACCCAAAAACACTCGCTCTGATCCCACGGTGATAACAAAGGTACCCAAGACGTTTCGTAAAGATCGGTTCATAAATACGGCCTCTAGCCTGAGCCGTATAGAAGTTGTGTACAAAAAACTGATTGTACCTAATTTTGGTACAAAATGGCCACTGGCAGCCATCTTGAATTTTGGATCGCACCCCAAAACACTCGTTCTCGTCCCTAGGTGATAACAAAGGTACCCAAGAAGCTTGGTGAAGATCGGTTCATAAATACAGCCCCTAGCCCGAGCCATATTGACATGTGAACTTACTGTGTATAAGTAGCACTGAATAAATCAAAGTTCGTCTAATTTGCATAATTTCTGTACAAGAAAAAAACCTGTATTTTTGTGATGTATTCCATGTTACTAAACAATCATATACAAATTTATTCAAATCAGAACTTTCATACAGAAGTTCTGTACAAAAAACTGATTGCAGTAATTTCAGTACAAAATAGCTGCCGGCGGCCATCGAGAATTTTGGACTCCCCCCCAAAAACACTCATTCTAACCCCATGGTGATAACAAAGGTACCCAAGAAATTTTGTAAAATCGGTACATAAATACGGCCTCTAGCCCAAGTTGTATAGAAGTTCTGTACAAAAAACTGATTGTACCTAATTTTGGTACAAAATGGCCACTGGTAGCCATCTTGAATTTTGGGCTGCACCCAAAAACACTCATTCTCATCCCAAGGTGATAACAAAGGTACTCAAGAAGATTCATGAAGATCAGTTCATAAATACAGCCTAGCCGGGCCGTATTGACATGTGCACTTACTGGGTATACATGTAAGTAGCACTGAATAAATTAAAGTTCATCTAATTTCCATAATTTCAGCATGAGAAAAAGCCCTTTATTATATGTGATGTACTCCATGTTACTTAACATTCATACAAAAATTTATTCAAATCAGAACTTTCCTACATAAGTTCTGAACAAAAAACTGATTGCACTAATTTCTGTACAAAATGGCTGCTGGAGGCCATCTTGCATTTTGGACCGCACCCAAAAACACTCATCCCACAGTGATAACAAAGGTACCCAAGAAGTTTCGTAAAGATCGGTTCATAAATAAAGCCTCTAGCCCGAGCCGTATTGAATTGTTGTTCCCAAACAGACGGACAATGGGCTATGACATAACTTTAAATATGACTATGTCAAAGCTGAGCTAAAAATGGGGAGTATCCAGAGTATCACAAAACAAAAACCTATTTGTAAAGGACTTCCCCTTTCAAGGACAATCTGACAGCGTTGGCATTCACCACCATGCTGCCCTGAGGCTGCATTTTGAATTCCTGTGTTTGTTGTTCTTATGAAATATTATTTTATTATTATCAGTTATGGTACAAATATGGTACCGATAGCACACTTTCAGGAACCGTTGATGTCTGATAGCGACTGTGTGTCAGTGTGTGAGGTGCACACATACTTTTGGGGTTATATACACCACATCCTTTATTTCGCTATATAATTTGTGTAAATTTATTTGGAATTTAGACTTGTAAATTTCATAGTATTGTTTTTGCCTTAGTTATGGTGCTTTATAAGTAATGGGCAATTTAGTTTGAAAAAAGGGGTTCATGAATATTCAGTCACAGAAAGATTCAGCCCTCATACTTTTTCTGAGAATATTCGGTCTCAGTCGTGGTCGCATGTCATCACCTCTGCGGTCAAATCCTCACAGAAATTTTTTTTTTAAATATTCTATGCATTTTTTCTATTGTTTTATTTTAAGGATTTATGATTACTAATTATGACAAAATTACAAGTGGGATATGAGACAAACCTTAATGAAGCTGGAACTAAAAAAAAAATAGGGATCTGCGAATCACAAATTTCTTTTCAAATTGAATCTCGAATCGAATCATGTCTCTGATATCGACATCGAATTGAATCCCAAATCGAATCTTAAAAGACAAGTTATTTCATATTGCATTAAACGGAAGTTACGGAACACTGTGATGACCCTTATGCGATGGAGTGAACACCTTAAACACCAATAACTAAATATTCTCTGTAGCACCATCGCTGAAACAGCTAGGCCTATTGTCCATAGTTTTAGCTTTTGAACGCCTAACTTGTTACTATTCACGTTCTTAAGAACGTGAATAGTAACAAGTTAAGCCTTCAAAAACCAAAACTATGGATAATGTTCTGGGCCAAATTCACACCTTATCTAACAATTAAACATTGTCAATTACTCAAATAAATAGGAATTGAGCCTACATGAATGAATTTTCTAATGACAGTTTTATCCTATTTTTGTTGGAAATGTAACAAATTGAAGTTAGTATGAGAGATTCGAAAAAATCGAATCCTGAGACTGATTCGGGATCGATCTCGAAGCATACACAGGGACCGATCAGGACTATTTAAAATACGCTCTAGCCTAGGAGCGTATTTTTTCAATTCATGCGTCAGATTTCAATTTACGTAGTCACACTGCTGTTTGTAACACACACTGCAAGTATGTAATAGCTCTCATCATTTTCATTTAGTACACTATAGCAAACATTAATCTTCACTGTGGTTTCTGACCAAGTCTTGGCTGCCTAAATAGGCAGCCAAGACTTGATCAGAAACCACAGTGAAGATTAATGCTTGGTAATTAAGACTTGAAGTATTAACTTTAGCACTCTACAACAATGATAAATGATAATCATATATATAATACATGTAAGAGTGTCTCTCTCGATTATCCATCGAAATAATATCAAAATATGATCTGAGAAGTTACGCGCCAACTGAGAAGCCTATTTCTGAGATTTAAGAGCCAGGTCCTGATGTTTCAGAACCAAATACGCACTGGCGCATGCCCAGGTCGGTCCCTGCTTACGTATGGTATCGATATCGAATTGAATCTCGAATATTCGCAGGACCCTAAAAAAAACCTTCCCAAAACAAGCTGAGAGGTTTTCAGCTCGAATCCCAATTGCGGCAACTGAAATAAGGAGTACTGCACATCGATGATGCACTTGTCTTCAACCAGTTGCTAACCCTGCTTGCTTGGAGTAACAATGTTGAGAAGCCTGACAGTTGCTTGTCACTGTTGCTCGGTGGTTCTCTCCGGGTGCTCTGGCTGGGTTCCTCCCCCAGTAAAACTGTTGGGTGGCCCTGGCTGTAAAAACTGTTGTTAAACCCAGTAAATAAAGAAATCAAATTTGCTGAATCCAAGACCTTTGAATGATGGTTTTGATTGGGGTACACGTGTGTGGGGGGCATGGGGGGGGTGGTTATACAGTGGTGCCCACTTAATTGGATATATCTTAATTGCATATCCCTGTTAATAGAATGTAATTTCCCAACACAAAACCATTTACCATGCCTCCAGTACAAATTTGACCTGGTAATTGAATATAGGTTATAGAGTAATCTCCTGTTAATTGAATAAAAAATCTTGTAACATGTTGAGAAATTGCCCTGACTCTTCCCAGCTTTCCTTTGTTATAGACCAATTTGGCCTCAGTACATTCAATACAGGCATTTAATCTATTATATCTTGTTTGACAGAGCTCATGGAGCTCTGTCAAACAAAATATAATAGAATAAATGCTAAGTTTATCTCTGGAATACAGGAAAGTGACACAATCCCTGTTAATTGAATACTCCTGCTAATTGAATAATGTTATTGGCAAAGTGGCTCTTCAATTAACAGGGTTCCACTGTACAGCAAACTGAGCAAAACAAATATCACAAACTAATAATGAAACTATGTACTTGTGAAATTTTCATGTGGTCATTCTACAACATGTTTTAGCTGGTACTATACAGTTTTGAAAGTTAAAGGGCTCAGTAGTTAGAGGTGTAGGCTGCAAGCCAAAGGGTCCTCTATCAAATCCCACCTGCGGCAACCACTTTGTTTCCTTGGGCAATACACTTCAATCCCATTGCCCACGTAGTGCCATTGCATACCAAGGCATACTGCATGTCAATCGTACACTTGTCTTCAACCAATGCTAATCCAGCTTGTGTGCTGTTTGTACGTTAGATGTTTGTAATTGCTCAATGGTTCTCTCTGGATTTTCCCATCTGTAAAACTGTCCGACATGAAGTGACCCTGGCTATCGAAGTGTCATTAAACCGCAATAAATAAATCAATAAGAATCATGTGTCCCTATTCTGGAGAACAGTTCGGGGCAAATTGCCAAAGGATGGTTTGGGTTAGATTAGTATCCAGTTTGGGTCAAATTGTTGGAGGACAGTTTGGATGCAATTCTCATGAATTCCAGTCACTTTGGCCCCAAGTCATTTTGGTCCCAGTCATTACGGCCGCAGGTCAATTCAGCCCCAATATACCAGGTCATTTCGGCCTCTTTAAATATTTTCAAATATTGTTTGAATTTTAACATTTTTTCTATTTAATTTTTTTTCAACATTTTTTATCTCTCAATTAGATATTCAGGTATACATATGATATATGTCTAGTAGATTTTCTTTCATGATGAATAAATAAAAGAAACATTTCAGCACGTCGAAGGTGCACATGGACTATGTGGGATTTGAAATCCCTTGCGACCTGAATAATTGTATTTGCTTATGAATCCACGACAGCCGGAAGTGAGGGTCAGTAATGTTATTTGGTTTGAGTGTATGCCTTGGAAGTGGGGTACTGGGGTCAGACCCCCGTGGACAGCGAACTGGAAGGGGACTAGGAATTGCGCATAACTACAAGGATTCTGCTCTGTGTTTTAGAAAATGTGGACATATTTATGGTAGTATCAAAATCGCAGTTTGGTGGTTGTTTCAGAAAAAAGAAAAGAAAAAGAAACCCTGTGAACCTCAAACTGGAAGGTGACTAGGAATTGTGCATAACAATATGAATGAATGACTGCATATACTTTGCAAAATTTCAAAGTAAAATAATTTCTCTTACTTATACAGATAGCATCTTGAATGTATGTAAAATTGAACACATGGATAATTTTTAATGTTGTGTATAACTTTTCTGTACACTGTGTAAATACAAATAACTGAACATTACTTAATAAAGGTAATTACCCATTATTTCTAAACATGAACTATGCACTGATCTTTATACATGTAGATCTCTACACTTAAAATGGTGCCGAAATGACCAAGGGACTGAAGTGACTAGGGCAGAGATGACTTTGAGGTCGAATTGACCAGAGGATGAAATGACTTGGAGCCGAAGTGATTGGATACCATTCTAACAGATGAGAGACCTTAATAAAAGGCTTAATTATTACAGAACACATTGAATGTGAATTTACTGCAGAGATAATTGCTCAACGATATACATTGTATTAATATTTTTCAATAAATATCGAACAATCTATTAATATTTTTTTTAAGAATTATTTTCAGGAGTTAAAACAAATATCGTAGCATATCTAAAATATCCTAACAGATGTGTACTGCTTTTCTTTTGGATGAATCTTCCTTGGGCCTAGTTCTCCCCAGGCCAAAGATTCCCCCAGTTCCCGAAAAAAGATGACATGCCATTTTCAATGGCGGTAAGTATCCAAAAGGGTTATTATTTTCCATTTTTTAGTGTTTGAAACTACGAAGCACTGTTCAGAAATACAGATGCACCAAAAAGTAACACATTATTACTTTGTTTTGGTTTCTAACGGGACTGAAAGCAACCTGTCAGTATCACTTTTTTGAATTACACCCATTTCGTCTGCTAACCAAATCGTCCGCTGCAATTTTAACCAAGTCGTCCTCTACAATTATACCCAACACGTCCGAAACTCGTTCGCTGGGGGAAAGTATTCATGTATTGTATTTTGAATCATTTTTTATTTATTTATATAATAATTTTATTGTATACTTTATTGTATATTACCTATTGTAATATATCTTAATGTACCTCCATTGTAATATATCTTAATCTACCTCCTTGCATTAAATTTCATATACGTGTGAAATTCTGAAAACAGAAATGTCAGAACAAAATAAACTATCCAGCCATTAAATAAATTTTAATTACTGTTTATTCAATGGATTATAGAGCTGGGAGGTTAACCGAAAAACAAGTCAGTTTCGGTTATGAAAAAATAACCGACAACCAAGACCGACGATAAACTGAAAAACCGACTTTCTCGGTTATTTGAATGTCACATCCATCCATCCATCCATCCATCCATCTATCTATCTATCTATCTATCTATCTATCTATCTATCTATCTATCTATCCCCTGTCCCTGTCTTTGCCCCTACCTCTATCTCTCCTTCTCTCTCTCCTTCTTTCTCTCTCTATCGCTCTCTCCCTATCCCCTTTTCCCTCTGTCTTTGTCCAACTCTCTCCCTCTGTCTCTCCTCTCTCTCTCTCTCTCTCTCTCCCTCCTTCCCCCTCTCTCTCTCTCTGGATAGATGATGAATTGATACGACGCTGAAATATTTAGTCTAGTATTTAGAGCAGACATGTTAACCTCCAGAATAATTTTTCAGGGAACCTGAGGGTGATTTTCAGGGAAATGGGATGGATTTCAGGGAAAAGTTTGCGCGGGGGCAAAATAAAAGAAAAAAACTTGTGAATTTTCAGCTCACGGACCACTATTAACACAAGGTTATATCCAGAACTAGTTGTCAACTATGCTGATGCATTTATGCTAAGTTGAAAAATTTAAAAAATCATAAAATAACTGTTGATTTGACCCCCCCCCCCCCCCATATCCTCTTCTTCATGAGCCCCCCACCCCCCCCCCCCCCAAACTTGAAAGCCTTACCGCGATTGGTTACAAGTGAACTGAGATCAGTGACCTCAATCTACTTTCGATTTCTCAGTTCACTTGTAACCAATCGCGGTAAGGCTTTCAAGTTTGCTTCTATTCTGAGCGGAGTTGTTAAAATATGACGATGATTACGAGGAAGAAGGCTGAAAAACCTGCAAATGTTGAAAAAATATCTCCCCAGAGTATAGATAGGCGACTGGTGTTGGGCAGTCGTTGAAAGTGTTCAAAAAGGTACACAAAGAGCCACAGTGAAGCGTAGGTCAATGTCTCTATGTGCATTTATATCACTGATTTGTGTTGAAAAATTCGGGTTTCGTTTGGACAACCTTATTTACAAATCAGAAAATAGCATTCTTTTTGCTAACATTTTATTGAATATCTCTAGTAATACTGAAGATATTTCGACGAAATTTGTTTTAAGTAATAGGGAAATGTATATAGAATAGAACTGGTATGTGCCAGGAACCAAGTACATCGAGATCTAATAATTTTTTAAACTTGTCGACACTTGGTTGAAGTTTCCCAATTTCGCCTGTTGTTACCCTTTCTCCTTTTTTAAACATGTATACCCTAAATCACTAAAATAACGTTTCCAGACCCCTGTGGTCCTGATGTTCAGTTACTTCAAGAACATTAGTACTCAGAGTCAGAAAGTATCTTCATCAAACTTCATGCATGTGGGACGCTTATGCCCTAAACAAAACTTATCTTTTCATCATTGAAGCATTTTTGTTCAATTCCATTCAAAATTTTCTGGTTACAGATGGCCTACAGTTAACAGTTCTGTAGTCAGCACAACAGAATAAATGTGGTGTTAGAAAAAAAGTCCATTGTGTTTAAATATGCTGTCATAATTTTTCGGCATCCTAAGCGACATTAACCTACTTTTAAGCTGTGCTAAATAGTTGATGTTTACCTTTTGATTTTGGAAAAGGGATGAGAATTAAAGCTATTCTATGAAGGAATAAATAAATATATATTATTTAATTCCTTTTCATATATTTTAATTCCCAAAAACTGCATTTAAATGAAGGTGGAGTTTTCAATTTTTTGAAAGTAAGTCACCTATTTTCACTTCGACACTCGCACATTTATCACAAATTTCCGAAGAAAAACCCCAGAAATAAACATGAACACAGTTGAAATATATATCGTAAAATAGCCTTTTCTTAAATAAATTTAACTTAAATCCATATTTTACTGCTTCGTGAGTTTTTACCAGAGTTTGAAATGCATGTGATTTGACTCCGATCGTTTTTCATAAGTTACAACAGGAACGAAATATTTGACTGTTGTTTTCCGGGATTTTTGGTCCAAAACTGATTCCCGTCCGGGAGGCCGGGAACTACACTGAAATTTCGGGATTTTCCCGGGCATTCCGGGAGAGTTAACATGTCTGATTTAGAGGTCGCACAGACAGACATACGGTCACACATGTGTGCTGGCAAGTGTGTAGGCAGGCAGGTTAACAGCATCTAGGCAGACGGACAGAAATCCAGACAGACAGATAGCAATGTGGCGTGTGAAAAATAACCCCTAGACGTGGATAGACAACTGAATGACGGAAAGACAGGCAGACCTACATACAAAGATTGATTGGTTGGTTGATTGATTGATTGATTTCGTTTACGACACTTATGCCGTGTTTACATGCACCCCAATACACCTGGTGTATTTTATACTCCTGGTGTATAAAATATTCCGGGCATGAAAAATAGTCCATGTGAACGCAATTTTGGTGAATACACCAGGTATAAATAATTACACCAGGAGTGAAAAAATACTCCAGCTGATGAGGTGGAGTATTTTCGTTTACACCAGGTGTATTTCTCAAATTTGTGTCATGTAAACGAAAAACAGAAATATCCCTGGAGTATTTTATTCTTTGGCGGGATAGATAACCTTACATAATTTCGCAGAAACGTCATCAGTACTTCCTGTCATTGTCATTTGAAGGTCACATTTCCTGCTCGGAACGCGCCCTGCTAACACGTATATTTTTCTCCAAATCGGGAAGCCGTCTCTCTTTGAAAATGCCTAATGCTAAAAAGTCTGGGCGTGGTACTGCATGGGGCGATGCAGAAACGAACTGCTTATTGGATCTGTGGGAAGAACGTGATATTGAGGCTATGCTAGAAGATCCTAAAATTAGCCATAATGGCATATATATGGCTATAAAAGCTGCATTGGAAGAAATTGGATTCACACGAACGGTTGATTAGATAAGAGCACGGATGAAAACTTTGAAAAAAAAAACTACAGGGACTGCAAAATGCGTCTACAGAGAAGTGGCGGATCGGGGAGGTTAAGCAAATATTTTGAAAAACTTGATGACATTTTAGGCTTTCGTCCAGCATCCTCTCCACTTGAAGTAATTGAATCAACACGCAAAAGAAAACACCCGGATGATAATGCCGCCAGCGATGATGATAAAAATGATGATCGTAATGGCAACGAGGATGATCTCGGAGTGGATATACTTCCCACTGGTGAAAGTGCATGCAGTAGTGCACCGGATGGTCCCATTATAACGTCAACGCCCGTGTCAAACAACGAGATAGATTTGCCAGATGTAGATGACGGTGATCAGACAGTATCTGACAATTCACCGAATAAGGAGTCACAGGAAAGTGTCCCCGAAGATCGTGCTACTGATTCAGCGAGTAAGAAGGGCAGTAAGGACATTGTTGTGGCAAAAAAGACCCTCAAGGCTGTGCGGAAAAGTCGCCTAGAGATAGCACTTGGTACAGTCATGGATAGATTCTCATCTTCGTCAGGAAGAAAAACAAATCAAGCTCGAGCAGATGAAAATTGAAAGTGATCAGTGCCAACAGCCAAATCTTCATCAAACATTTCGTTTTTGCTCTCACAGAAATTATGCAGAACACAGCTGAGCACGCCCCGATAACGACAGAAGCAAATTCAACAGACACGTCCAGGCGTTTCATCAAAACTCGCCATCTCCCCTTTAAACGACCAAAAGTGTTTTCTATGGTCATACGAGCTCGACTCAACGTATAGTTAAAATTGCTCTGGACTTGCGAAAGATGTCCTCTGCCTGGGTATGACTTCATGATCCATGATCGCAGGGGGTATGCTGGATCTCCTATAAGTGTTACTGGGACGGAAACGTCTTTATCTTGCAATTTGAATTGTCTTGCTAGCTCTAAAAGGGAAAAGAGCTCCTTCTTCGCCAAGCGTATAAATCTCTGAGTTCATTAACACACCAGAGTCGTGAACTTTACCCGGCCACCCTATATTAATATCTCGTAGTCGTAAGCGGTGGTCACATATTCCTTGTACTATGAACAAGTAACTACCTTTTCTGTTAACGTAGTCACCATGAGCTTCCTGTGGCTTAATTATTTCAATGTGAAACCCATCGATTGGTCCCCCACAGTTTGGGTAAACCCACCGACTCTCGTGCCCTGCATTAACCTCTCTTAAATCCTCATTTTGCGGAAATTTGATGTATTTATTCAGCAGCTCATCCACCAAAGCGTTGCAAACATTATGAACAATTTTGCACACGGTAGCTTTAGATAATCCAAAGAGGTTACCGACTGTTCGGTATTCCGTGGACGACGCTAACCAATACAACGTGACTGCAACTTGCTTGTCTACTGGGACAGGTTCTCGGACGGCTTGTTCGGATGGGGTACTATGTGCTTCTAGTTCCCCGCACAATGCCTCGAATGGAAATCGTGTCATGCGGAAATTGCTGACCCATTGTTGGTCATCAAAGGTCTTCTTAACAATATCGTCGTACCACACCGATGATCTTTCCTTTGCCCATACTGTACGTTCCCTGAACGTACCAGCTGCCAGTCCAAATAATATGGGATAGGGAAGCACCCTACGTTTATATCTATGCACCCTCTCCATTGTATTCACTTGTTAAAATGGCGCGGTTTTGTTATTTATTGGCGGGAACATAAACTCCATGTGAACACAGAGTATTTTGAAAAATGCACCAGGTGCATTTTTTCTCCTGGTGTAAAATATACTCCAGGTGTATTTCATTGCATATAAACAGCCCTTTAGTTTAAAGCACGCGCACCATACACGTGTCATTTCGGCATGTGGCTTGGTACACGAAGTCAACGTGCACCTGAAATAAAGTGTCATTCCCAAGGACACAACTCAACTGACCTCGTCGGGTATAGAACCCGGATATTCATCAAATTGAATTGCGAGGCAACTTCTCGATTGAGCTAATAGTACTCCCCACGTACATGAGGGTACATGCGGGTGACGCAGACTGACTGATTGATGGATGTAGGTAAAATGACAGGTAGCAAATTGGTAGAACTAGATGATAGACATGTAGCAAATATCGGGTAGTGACTGACATTATAATAGTCAGTCATTAAAGCACACGACCAGGGGTGTCATCGGAGCGGGGGGGGGGGGTGGCTATACCCCCCTCCCCGTCGGCAAGTGTTAGTGTTCTTCATTTTGGTCGTCACTTTTTGACACTACTGGTTAATTTTTCGACATTACGGATTTTTACATTACTGGTCGATTTTTTCGACATTACTGGTTGATTTCGACATTACTGGTTAATTTTTTCGACATTACTGGTCGATTTCGACATTACTGGTAAATTTATACACTACTGGTTGTAACAGGGTACCATAACAAACGCCAACATTTTCCTTCCTCATGTTTCATATTCAGTCAAATGTAAATAAAATGTTGTTCTTATAAATTTGGGCACCCTGCAATGATTTGTAGTGTAATAAATTTTAAATAACAATTCAGACCACCAAAAATAATCTAGCCCTCAACCAGTTAAAGAAAATGCGCAAAGTCCTTACTGTGCAGTGCGGAATTTTTCGTTCAGGTATTGCCAGCAAAATCAGTATAGGCGACAAACGCCACGGTATGGTTATCATTCACCATTTTCATAACTGTCCTTCACCCCAAGGAAACTAAAGTCTTAAAGTTTTGTGCATATCGCGATTTTTCTGGCAGTGTGACGCTTTTAATCGTTGTGCTCCTTCAAATTAAATTACAAAGACGTCTCTATCCATCAGCCTTAAATATCATCAGCACCCACATCCATATTTAACATTTTAGGTCCCAACCAGCATCATAGCATAAATCAACTGCACTGCAAAAAATATAGGTTCTCTTTAGAACCAAAACTGGTTCTAATCTTGTCCCTGAGATGGAACCAGTTTAGTTTAAACAGTATTTATTTCAAATCAAATAAATTTACCAAGATTAGCATTCAATTTTTACAGAATAATACATGAACTGAAGTAGATTCAGAAGTAAACGTGGAGCTTATTCAACGCAGTCGCCAAACATTTTGAAACAAAACGAATATAAATACCTATATTTTTTGCAGTGTGCTTGAGTGCCAGAGTGCAGAGGCCCACATTAGCTAATTTGGTGCTTTATGCAGGAGTGCAGGTAGGCTACTGCTAAAGGGCATCATGTTCTAATGATGATCTTCACATTATCTTTGACGTGAAGTCATTATCCCTGAGCTAGCACGGGATTCAGAGGTTACGGAATTGGACTTTAAACTGAAAGGTCCACGGTTTGAGCCAGGGGTAACTGCGTTGTGTCCTTGGGCAAGGCGTTTAATCCAGATTGTACAGTTGAGGGCTCGGTGGCTCTGTGTACTAAGGTGTACTGTACGACGATGGTGCACTTGTCTTCAACAATGCTAACCCTGCTTGTGTGGAGTAGTACTTGGGGAGTCAGCAGTTGTTAAACTTCCCTACTATGAAGATCTATCTCCCATCTCTATCGGATATATCGATTGTTGTCAGGAGGCTACCATAGCCTCATAAGACAGAATTCATCATAAAGTTTGAAAAGTTATGATTTTTAGGAATTTTTACGTACCTTTTGGCGTTTCTCGCGATCAGATTCCGCAGAAAACTTCCATGCTCTCCCTCATATCTGCCTCAGTTTCCGATCGAAATGATCTCCACTTAAAGTGAACCTCAGGTTGAAATATGGTGAGCGGGAAGCAGCCTGAAAATACGAAACATTACTAATCTTTAGACTAATCTTTCTAAACTGTGATAGATTTCTGTCGAATCGCTCTGACTATCGTTGAGGGAGGGGTGCATTCATCCATACTTTCTCGCTCTTTCTGCGTCAGTTGGTTTTTCATTGAAATCAATCAATTTATCTCTTAGTAATTAATATTTTGACATCGAAAAAAAATACATTAGTTTATATATTCGTGTTTTTAACCATTGCCACTCCGGTTGCATACGTACAGGGACGCCGGAAGCACGGGGGCTGCTGCCCCCTCCCTCCCTCCCTTCCTTCCCTCAGACCACATGGGCGTGAGGGGGTATAGTATACAATACCCTTACCTAGTTCGTCACTCAATTTGTTTCAATGATTTATTCTCGAAGTCAATCTAAAATACACCCCAGATCCGTTCTACGAGCTTTCAAAATTCAGTGGGGAGTTTGGGAGAAGGTGCCCCCTGTCGGACCTCCCTCCATCTCGGGCCTTCGGCATGTCATGGCGAGATGTCTAGTGCGAGTAAATGCCCATTTTCCCGGGGTCTAACCCCCCCCCCCCCTCCCCAACGCCCTAAAGGGCTTTCGGCGTCCCTGCTTAAGTATATTTTGCGGAGACCAAACGTTAGCATTCCGCGAGAGCATTGAGAGCATCGTACAATACGCACCTAACTGGACAAGACGATCCATGGTAATGTACAGGACATTAGGTTTAACCCTTTAAACCCTCGTTTCCTGGAATAATACTTGTTTTGTGCACATTTACGGTAAGATGGGTCAGTCCAATATCAATAGACAGGGAGGATAAAATAATAACTACAGTCTGCAGCCGTCGGGCTGCAGACTGTAGTTATGTTTTTATCTCGCCAATGCCTCGTGGATAGACCTCTTATAATAACACAAACATGGAACGAAATTTTGCCCTGGACCGAAAAATCGGTCTTACGAGTTCAAAGGCTTAACAGTAATACATATTTTCCTACATGCGACCATTGTAGTGTTCATGTTAAGAAAAAATATGATCGCATCAGTTTAATTCGGACTATTAAATATCTTTTGTCAAGCATAGCCCTTCAGACAATTTTTTCTGTCTTCAAAACTGAGGACTATGCAACAGATAAGAGAGAAAAATTGACAGGAAGGAAACTACTGGTCACGGGCTTAATTTTTCGGAAATTCCCATCAAAAGGACACCAATTGTTAATTGTATTTTTGAACCCGAAAATTCATTAAATCGTGCCCCCTGTTTCTTTGAAATATTCAGTAATGATGCAAGCTTTCTGTACAATGCCTTAAAGGGTTTTCAAACAACACTGTTTTATATGACGGCTTCAATTCGGAGGTTGCTTTATTTCTGGGAACAACTTTTCAAGGAGGGTAACTGTAATTCAATATTTAGTACTTTCATACCTATAATCAACCCAACCCTACCAAAAGTACGTGTTAGCTATTTATTGAGACGAAAGAATCATTTCTGCATCACACTTCAACGTTATGCTTCTTCTGAGTCAAACACATTGACAACATGTTCTTTAACAGGACAGTGTCCAAACTGGGAGATTGGCCTAAAAATGGGTACGGCCCCAAGTAGATTTTTCTACTCTGTAACCCAATGGGTAAGCTGGGATGGATTAAAAGCTAACAACTTGCCTTGAACAAAAATTCTAATCCCAACATGACTCTAAACATCTGCATTAGCATACAATACTGATCGAAACAACTGCCTTATTTACCCATTTGGCAAGAAAAATAGTGTTCCAGACCCCTCGAAACAACAGGACTTTCAAATTTATTTTTGAAAAAATAGATTTGCAGCTATATAATTTACCAATATCAATATGCGTTGCATATTATTATTATAACAATGAATGCACAATTTTGTCCCACCTACTGACATGGTACAAACATGGACCCGAATTAGGCGCTCGGTGTGCCACGTTTCGTCAGCAACTATAAAATAATTCATCAATCAAATGCTCATTTCAAACATCAAACTTCTTGTGGTATTATATATTTTATCTGTGAGAGCTTTTGAGTTACACCCTGGCTTCTGGGGAGATTCCACATAATGTCTGATAAGTATTTTAGTAGAAAAAAACCCTCAATTTTCTCAGAAAAGGGGATCTATGCTCATTGATATGACACCTATGGTTTAACCCTTTACCTAACATGAAAAGCAGACGACAGTTGCAAAAATTTTTTTTGAACAACTAAATGTTTTCATTTTTTGTCTCAAAAAACGTAGGTTATGACCCCTCATTGGAACGAGCTCGACGAGCTCGTTCCAGTGAGGGGTCATAACCTATGTTTTTGAGACAAAAAATGAAAAAATAATAAAAATTAACTGACGATTTTTGAGAATAGCGCTGACCGGTTTTTGCCGTTACGTTGGGTAAAGGGTTAATCTCGGAACAGACATTCTACTATATTGTCGTTATTGAATATGAGTCATGATACCGGGAATTTATCGGTTCTCGTTTCTAAATATTAGTCCAGATACCCGGGAAATTCATAGAAAAGAACTGGGAATCAAAGTTTGCGTCTCGCAGCCCTTGATTCTAGATTCTAGCCTACAAATTTCCCGGGCATTAAGACTGATTTCAGAACCTGTTACCGAGACGAGAAAATCCCATTCGCGAGATTAAACCAAAGCTCCAGCGGCAAAACTGATCTCGGAAGAAGCTGATATTCCCCGTAATGTAATAAACTATAATACGCAATTATTGATACCATGGTCTATGGATATTCAGGCTACAGTGATTGCCTTTCAGAACCCAGAGCCGCAGAGTCGTAAAATTCCCTTCCCGGGATTAAACCTTAGTCTTGAGTCTTCGAGGACAGGAAAAGTTGTCTGAAGAGCTATACTTGACAAAGATATTTGAATGACCAAAGTAAAATGATGCGGTCATTTTTTTTCTGTTTCACACGAACGTTATAATGGTCGCCTATGGGAACTTATTTAGTATTGTTTTTCTTATAGCAAATATAATGCCTTTCATATCTGATTTAATTATCATTTTTTGAGTGGGATTCCAAATTTGCCCACCCCTCCAAAATCAACATGTGAAGCCAGAACCATATTTGGAAGTGTTTAACAAATTATGCTTTAAAAAGACTTAGAAAACAATTTCCTCGCCGAAAGAGCATTTCTGGAACACATTTGGGAGAAAAGGGTGGACAAATGACATTTATACCATGATTACCTACTCTGCTATAAATAAAAAGCCAATGACGTAAATTGTAGCTTCACACGCCAACCGTGGTGGACAGGTGTGACTGTGGTGCACGCAGCAGCAACGGGATTTCAATAATTAACATTTACATCTACAGTGGAAATACATCCAAGATGACCTTTGGTGACCCCGACCTGAATGCAAACTTGCCTAAATTTATCGCTCGTCGCCTAGCGAAAAGTGAAATGAAACCGGCAATTATTTATTACGTTTTTAAATGAGTTTACCTCCCGTGAATCCATAACTTGAAATAGTATGTCATTAAAATGGAGAAGGGCGTGATTTGCGCGTTCCTTTTTCCATTTCGTTCCGGCGATAAAAATGACAGCGGAAGTAACTTCCACCCGTGCTCATGGAAACAAAAACAGAACCGCACGTGTGTACGTCTGCTGCTCAGTAAAATTGAGAAAAAATAACAGCGACGTATGAATCGAGGTTTGTAGAATTACAGCATGTACTAACTGTGTTTGGTGGGTTTACTTGTGCCAGCGATTTGGAAGATATCTTCGATGATTAAATTCTCATGGGAGAATTTGACATTCAATTCAATATAGACAATATTGAGCAACCTACAAGTATGAAGTCTGATGATGTTAATAGTGCTAATACTGACACTGACAATCCTGCCCCTGAAGCTATGATTATGCATTTTTCTACTGCAAACAAAATTCAATCCCAACTCAGATACAATAACATTGCTCAATAAATGCAACCATATCACCAAGAGTGACATTCAATATCCTGCCCCTGAAATCTTGAATGCTACTTCTGCAAGCAATTCCTACTCTGTGTGACACAAACATTGCTAAAAAAATTCAACCATATCGCCAAAAGTATATTACAATACATGATCCCCCCCAATGTACCTGTATTGGCAGTCAACCAAACCGAACCAAATGAGGCAGACATCGCTTCTGCCAAGCCTGTGAATGAATTCGCTGTAGAAAATGCTTTGAACATTGATACGCAGCCAAGGTCAAGCAGGTTTAAAGATTTTTCCAACGAAAAAGTTGAAAACTTCATTACAGAACAGGAGAGTAGTCATACTCTCAAGATTCGTTGCAGGACTTGAAGCTACTTAGAACTTTTCTATCGGATCATCCCGAAGCCCTTGAAATCCTTGGGATACCACTGAAGGATTTAGTTCCTCTGTTTACTAATTACATTTTTAGTGTAAGTTAGGATGGCACCGATTTCGAACCGAGCTCACTGCGAGGCCAAATTTTCGGTATTGACCGCTATTTAAAACGACATAATTACATTGTTAATGTAGTTATAAGTTTTGGGTCCAAATACTCAATTCCCATTGGTCAGCTGGATGAAAACGTCATGACCAAATGTAATTCATTTTCCAATGAATACATTCGGTCGAACTTTGACCCGCATTTACGGTAGAGCGCAGTTGACAGAATGTAATTAGGGCGGTGTTTGGGCGGGTTTTTAACTTTTGGCGCCTCTCACAGTGATCAACTCCGCTGCTGTTTCTTTGGTGACATTTCCCAACTGTGGAATAAAGCCCGTTACTGAAATACTCGTTTCCATTTCTAATGTTGTGAAAGTTAAAGCTTATCTGCCTTTGGGATATCATTTAAACGGAACAAAGGCCTGCGCTAGTTCTTGATTCCAACGACTGAAAGCCGTATGATTTTCAGCAACGGCGAATGACGATTCGTGGGGAAAGGTGATCAGATGTCAATCATACCTTACGCATCAGTCTTCCACACCCACAACAAAATAATCAACACCGACAAGAGCCACATTAAAATCGCTCTCAAAACAAATAAAGAATTTAAGACTGAAAATTCGTTATCTTGTTTTGTATTCTCCCTAAAATTGAAAATCGCTAGTGTGAGGGTGGTTTTTCCCCTCGTTCGTTCGTACATGTTTTATTTCGTCTTTCTAGTTTCTTGTTTGGTAAAAAGTAGTTTAAACAGTTACGGAATGTAATTATAAGAATTGAATGCCATGTTTATAATCTTTATTGGAGTATGAACGTGTGGGAATGGGTACAAATTGCATGAATCCCTTCGGGATTCATACATAATTTGTACCCATTCCCACACGTTCATATTCCAATACAAATTATAAAAATTGCATTCAATTCTTAAATAAATATGGAACATCAATCATGAACTAGTCTATCGATTCATTTGACACTACTCGTAGAGCACTGATAGCGAAGCAAAAGCAGTTGAAGTGTGCTGGAAAAGGGAACAGACCCCAAATGGCTGAACCGATAAACGATCATGAAATCAATTTGCTGCACCAGAAAGGAATTCTTGGGGAATCAACAGAGAAGTCCATTCTAAACAGTAGTAAACACGTTCTGATTTAACAATGCCTTACACTTTGGCTTACGTGATGTTAGTGAGCACTGTAACATGCAATGGGTCGACGTAACTATTAACACGACAAGCGATGGCACGGACTATCTGGTTCTGAATGAGCGTCAAACTAAAACGCACACTGGTGCCGACCTTCGGAATGTTCGTGAAACTGAGCCACGCATGTACAGCAGGGTGAAAACAATGAGCCAAATCCGGTGTATATGTATAAGTTATATGCAGCGAAAACGCCTGCTGGGTTCAGCGCAGAAGACGACCCATTCTACGTAGTCACAAGAACGACCCCGGACACAAACATTGGCGATATGTGGTTTAAACGACAAAAAAGTGGATGTCAATAAACTGTCAAGCATTATGTCACGTATGGCGAAAGAAGCGAATTTGGACATTAACAAGAGACTCACTAACGCCGGTGCAAGAAATCACCTCGTCCAAAAAATGAGAGAACACAATGTTGCTGCTGCTGATATTGATACCATTATAGGGCATACGAATTTATGTTCCATAAACAATTATCCCACTACAGGTGATATTGAGAAAGAAAACCTTTTCAAGGTTGCTAAGTTCGACATGTACTACACTTACTTCTGAACACTCAGTGAGTAATTCTCAATCGAATGTGTCTATCAGTACTATCACAGATATGCTTCCACATTTCAACTCAGCAAGCAAGGAAATTATGCTAGAAGTTCAAAACACAAACATTGTCATTTCTCAACTGAATCCTAGAACTGTTAAAGCCAATATGACGGATCTTCACGGGCCACACACACCTAACAGCATGCTAAGCACGCTGTTTCGCGGAAACCATATCCAAATTAACAGTTTAAACGTTCGCAATTCCTTTCATAAATGAAAACATTCAAATTCAGGAAAATCTATTGACTTAGGCGAATGACGTCCGTTGTTTGTGGATGTCAGCAACAAAATGTACTTCCCGGTGATTATCAATACAAAGTGTGATATTTCGTTGACATTAAAAATATTATGTTTTATGAATTGTAGTTATAGTTGTCTAACGAACTTATGTTAAGAGAGATAATACCCCACGTGCTTGGAAATGGGCAAAGTTCTAATCAGCTGAGCTATCAGATGAGCGTGTGTATACGTGCGTGTGGCCAAATTCTTCCTTGGCGCGGGGTACAAGAGGGGGCATCGTTTAGAATTTAATATTGGATATTGTATTATTTAACATTTAAACTCTTAAAATCTGACGGTCATGGTATAAATGAAATATATCCACTGTGAAATATATTTCCATCTCTGATCCAAATACCCATACCCACTCCACACTGAACCACTCAGCTGGTTAAAAGAATTTGGCAAGACCCTACAGAATGTTTTCTGACACTGGTGTTAATAGCTTTAACATTCTGTTCCATATCATTTGCTTTCGGACTCATGGTCCAGTGAATATTTCTGTCTGGTATTCGTGGACATACGCTTTACCCCATAGGTTTGGACGAGTACCACCCAGGGAAGGCGCCTGTCCGTTCGTCCGTCCATCCGACTGACAAAGTTCTTCACTGCTTTCGATTTGCTTGGTTTTACATTTTCAATGACTGACAGTTGACTCTCAGCCACCCCAGTCCTCCCCACCCCCATCTTTATATTTATTAAACATCAATCAGCGCCATCTCTTCTTGCTCCTCTTGAAGAAACCTTCCGGTTCATAGTTCATCTCTTGGGAAACATTTTTACCAAAATTGCATACTTTCCCGCAGTTTTGAAAATGCAATCTCTTGTAGTACAAACAGAGCAATATTTTGTGGTTTCAGGTTATTAACAGTGTTATGAGATACCACAGACACAGTACTGGCCATACTGTTGGAAAAAGCTGTGTTTTTGTTTGTAGGTTTCATTAAGGTTTAAGGTTTAATCCCGGGGAGGGAATTTTACGACTTTACGACGCCATCTACTGGCATGAACTACAGATAGGTCAGAGGAGAGGTGCTCAAAATTATTGAAATCATTGGCAATAATTGATAATAGATTTGTTCTTCAAACTGTGTTCTGTCAATCCACTCGTTTTCACCATCAGTTTTTTAAAATACAATAATACAAGCGTAAGAAAGGCCACTCTACAAATTGCATGTGCAAACTAAAGAAACCTTTAAAGAATTAAAAGATATACTAAATCAAATACACTAAATAAAACAGAAGTAATTGAAGCCCAGAATACCAGAGAATAGAACTAATGATTCATTTTTATAACCACATGTTAATTGTTAAAGTAGTATATTGTCAAAAATATTTAGTGGTACACTACCCGGGCAACTTGTTTAATACATTGGTGTATTTTATATCTCACAGTCCATGCTTGTTTGATGTGGATACTAGCAGACAACTTTATGTTCAATTTTGAAATTTATGATTTGTGCAAATAAAATCGTTTTCAACATCTGATCAACTGTCATCATTTGAGTAACCTCTTCTGATGACCCTAACTGTAAATCCCCAATACTCTACATGCCCATCTAGAAGACCAACGTCAACATTTTTAACCTGTAGTGAATACATTGTAGCACTGCGAATATCCATAAAAGGGCCAATACATACAGAACGACACACGCGTGTGAATGGCTTTATCGATATGGCAGGAGTGCCGGCGCGGAAGGATACGAGGCCTCGAGTTTTATCCTTCCGCGATGACACAAGTCTATAAAAGCAATTATTAGAAGGATAGTCAACAATTCATTTGACAACTATCAACGAACAGAACACATTTTATCGCCAACCAAATTTGCGAGAGAAACCCGTGTTACTATTTCGTCCCAGTGAGTTCCAATGTGTTCTATGTGCCTACTGGCACATAGAACACATTGGAACTCCGGGGACGATTTCCAGTTAACGCTAGCGAGTCAAACTGTAATGGTGCTACCGTGCACGATTTGTAGAAAATTCCTGTGAAATTTCTCTTCTATTTAAAAAACGTTCGTCAACGATTTCTGTTCCGCACATATGTGCGAAACAGATATTCATTTTCCGCATGGTATTGGTTTAGTGTTGCTGTAGATGGGGATAACAAAGAACAGGCGTGTTATAAAACACAGAGGCGCCCGTTAAGCGGTATAAAGTTGTGACGATTCCATTCATGGACAGAGATGAAGGGCTAAATATCTATAGATCAGTGATACATGTATATAGTACTTCAACTTAGAAAATACAAAAACAGACACGTGTTATACACTATTTCAGTTAAAAGACTGAGGTAAGACACACAACTACATTTTGTAACGCTTCACCAAAAGCACAGAATATCAAAATTTATTATTTTGAATATTATATTTTTTTCGATTTAAAAAAAAAATGAAGAAAACCATATGATCTGACCCGCCCCCCCCCCCCCCCCCCCCACACACACCTCCTCATTGGAATATGGTTTTCTTGAATTTTTTGAAAAACATTTTTTTTTTAAATTGCTCATTTTGTAAATTACGCGGGCGGAGTCGATCATTTCGTGAGTTAAAGGGTTAAGGAACGAAAAATGTATTTTGCAAGGGATGTATGTAAAGTATGTAGTTGTGTACGTGGTTAAAACACGGAAGTAAATTACACATTAAAAATTAAAATTAAAAACAAATAAAAACATTCATGCGTTTAGCAATTACATGCTTCAGTCTGTATGCTCTTTATTATTTTTAAGTTTACGAGAGAGAAATTCTTTCGGTAACGGGACAATATCCTCCTTCCTACTGTTGTGGATATTCAAGCAGCATTCAGATGGAAAAGAAGAAAAGACAGCAACACGATTATTATTTTTTATCTTGGAAATTTCTAATTATAGAGAAGAGTAACCTCCCTTATACCAGTGTTAATTGTATTTGTATTGAACACCAACCCTCAATTCATCGTTTTCCTCTCGAATAATTCAAACCAATAGTATGACATCGAACGCCACTTCCATTCCCATAAAAAGGAAATAATAGAAAAACAAATTAAAGAATTCTTGATTAAATAGTACTGAAACTACCCCTATTCAGGTTACCAAAACTGAGAAAGGGTTTTATCAAAGACCTTACCTTATAACAGCAATTTTGTTTACCAAGAATCTCTCAACACCGGGAGACAAAGAAATCAAAATTAACCCTCATACAACTGTTCGAAAACAGTAACACACGTTTGTGAATTTTCGTATTTTTAAAGGGTACCCTTACTCTATCAATCACTGTGCTAAAGAGTTAAATGCCACAAACAAACTTGAATCATAAATTTGTTCTATAATCAACGTGGCATCTTCCTATTTTGGTCATATATCAGTCGCTGTATATGGATTTTAATTTGGGAAGTTGTTCAGTTTTGCTAAAAATCGCAAACTATCGCCCATTAACAATTGATGGGGGTTAAAGGTCATGGCGCTGCTCGGTTATGTTTTGCCTCATATTACACTGTCAATATGTAGAAAAAAAATTAATCTAGCCTCGACTCAAACTTCGCCATATGTTTCTGAAATTTATTTTCTCAGATTTTAGCGCATAATATTTTCATTGAATGACGGTATGTGGAGAAAGAAGTTCAGATGAGAACAAATAGGTGTTATTACTTTCAGAAAAATTCTGCCCGTGATCAACAGGCCACACAATTGAGGTGGGATTTGTTTAAAAAATACACTTCTCCCTTATTAAGATAACCAGAATGGATTAGGATTAAGTTTGAAGTCTCTACTTGCAAAAGCAAGATTATCCAGTTTGCAATTCGTTACAAGGAACAACAAAATGTGGGAAAGTAACTTGCGCTGTCACGATTTTTTAATTTAGGAATCGATTAATCGTCGCAAATAATCGATAATAATCGACTAACCGTACCTATACGACCCCCTCTCCCTCTCTTTGAAGTCGGTAAAAATGAAGTTCAAGTCAGTTGACCTACCTCAAGTAAACAACGAAGACAATCCTCTTTTAGGTACATTCAAAGCTTTGATGTTCTGAACTTTTGAACCATCAGTGTAATAATCAAGACCGGTCTCGTCAGTTGCGAACTTCGCAAGTTCGCAACGGCTGGCCGGTCTTGATTATTGAGAAGACATTTCTGCACACGGTAAAAGAAAAATAAATGTACGAACTTTCAGGGACAGTCGTTCCGATCTTGAGTTCTGAAAGCCATAAATTGAGGTGGAATATCTAAAAAATATGACAATTCTCCTTTATTAACCCTTTACCTAACATGAAAAGCAGACGACACTTGCAAATAAAATTCTTGAATAACTATCTTTTCCTTTTTTTGTCTAAAAAACATAGGTTATGACCCCTCATTGGAACGGGCTCGACAAGTTCGTTCCAAAGAGGGGTCATAACCCATGTTTTTGAGACAAAAAATGAAATGAAAATATAATGATAATTAATTAGGTTATCAAAGTTTATTAATCTTGTATGCCACTCTGTCTTGTTGAATTCTTGCAACGGAATATTAAAAAAACATGCTGTCGTTAAAGACAGGTTTAGGAAGGCGACTACACTCCTAGGTCATTTGATAAGTGTTATTTTCGCACCCGGCCATTTTCTAAAAATTAGAATGCTAGACCTCCTTGCATCCGTATCCGAATGAAGCTTGTGTGTCTGTATTGTCGCAAGGGATCACAGAGATCAGACCTTCCAAACACAATTCCTACAGGCCTCTGGTCGGTAAAATCCCACCCTTCAGCGTAAATGAAGCAGAAAATTCACCAGACCATCACCAGCTGACGGGGACGTTGTTGGAGGATCTTCAATGGGGGCGGGGATGGGGAGAGTTGGATTTCTAACTTGAGGTAGGGTACCCAACACATGTCGCAGGAATGTCTCGAGTACCACAGACCCGAGTTTGGGAAGAGTTCCAGAGGGGTATCAAGGAATTTATACGCTACAAATATACTTTTCTCATTGATAAAGTGGATGGTGGGACCGGGGTTCCCCCGTCGAAAATGTTTAATTTTTGAACCCCTGAGATTGACTGGGCCCCCAACCCCACCCCACCCCATACCTTACCTTAAATCTTGTCATTTTATCCACAAGGTCCATGAATTTTATTTTCCGTTACACTGACCAGGCTCCACAATAATATCGACTGGTATTTATTCAAACAATACCTATTCCTTGCCGCTAATAACTGAGAGTTGGAAAAAAAGAACGATGAATTCCAGCCCGAAATTCGAAAAAGTTTGTCAGCTGATTGGACAATTCGAAGAATATGATCGAAAATTGAGAGGGGGGGGGGGGGGTGGCGCGTCTTCAAAAAATTCCGATACACAAGGCTGGGGTGGGTGGGGGGTCCAGCAGCTCCAAAACTCACTTTTTTCCAGGTGGTCTAAATTTTTTCCTCACATACTTTTAACAGATTATTGTAGCTGAAATTTGTTGAGACGCATTTTGGGATGATTTTACAATATATTGGGGTAGTTAATATGAATTGGGAGGTCACCTATGGCTCTCAGACACCAGATTAACCCATGAACCAATGTGGAAAGAAGACACACTTAGAAAGAAAATTGTTGACTGACTAAAATTTTTCATTTTTTTGTCTCAAAAACAAAGCTTATGACCCATCATTGGAACAAGCTCATTGAACTCATTCTAATGATGGGATCATAAGCTATGTTTTTGAAACCAAAAAGTGAAAAGATAATAAAATTTGAATGGCAGTTTTAGTGAATAAAACTATGTTATATAAATCAGTTATTTATTGTTGCCATTCTCCAAGTAACATTATTCAAACGGTTATTTCAGAATATCTGCGAAACAATAATATTTTTCAGATTAATATTCTAAACTTTATCATTTATTTATTATAACCTAAGATTAAGTTTAGTACCTATGGCTAGTTGGCTACATAGTGCCCCCACCCCCAAAGAGGAATGAATTCAAGCTCAGCCAATCATTTATTTCTCTTCTGTCCACAAAGAAAACGTTTACTGTCAGGTGTTTGGTGACAAGCCCCTATTCTACCAAAATTTCAGCAGTAGCAATCGTTGACAGCTGACATACTGGAGTTCCTGCAGGGAAAACGAATGTGTGAATCTCTTATGCAGAGTAATATTGCTAGTTATACTAACAAATAGCAATACATCTACTGCAATACAGAATTAAGCTTCCTCCCCAGAAAACACTGAAGATGCTTACTGGTCATGAGAATCAGCTCTCTGGGTTGATTCTCATTACTTACATGTACAAGCCAACAGTGAACCAATTCAAATGAGCTTTATTGAATCAAACATGTAATTCTACTATTTGGAGGCAAAATTATCTTATTTATTTTGCAAGTACATGGGAAGTCAGGATGTAATCTTACTTCAAATTCAGACTGTTTTCTTGTGTTTATCCTACAACTTATTTCAGCTGGCACTCTATAGTGAATGTAATGGCAGAAATAAGCTGTATGATACCTACAGAGGTAGTACAGTGTTAATGTAAATTAGTTGAATGTTAACCATAAAACTATTTTCATTACAGGTTAAATGTTGTAACCTGACCAGCCATGAAATTGATACCATTTTCTGAAAAGTTCTCACAGCAGGCTTGTCAAAGATTGGTATCAGAGCTTTGTTCTTGTTGAATAAATTAACTTTCAACCCACTGAGTATTTTCTAGATATTTTTTATCAAATCTAGTCAAATCTAGATTTGATGAAAAATTAATCCAAATGTAACACAAGAAATCATTGGTGAAAAAATCCATTCCATTTACAGGGAGACAATATGATTAAATATGCACAAATTATCCTTATTTCAGAGGCAAGAGAAACCCTGCGCTTGGCAGGAATATCCATCAGCAGAATGCAAAGAGTTAAGGAAGAAAACCCCATTGTTATACTGTAAATTAATTCTACTAGTACCTCAACACCCCTCCGCACCCACCCACCGTAGCTACTTCCCCGCCAACTGCCATCAAGAGTGCACCGATCCCATAAACGTTGTAATACCTGACATCCCATCAAATCTATCACTGGGTTCTGTGTACGCTCAGATCTTTTTTGCCCAAAGTTCTCAATCAGACCCGGGACTACCCGCACAGGCACAATTGTCCGGAAGCGCCCCCAAATGTTTGGACCACTGACTCTTAACTCGTGAAAATAGCTCTAGTAGGTGACTTTATTGTTAAAATTCCTTTTGGAAGGTGCTGGGCAAAATAATTACACAAGGATATTGGCAAAGTTCAACTTTATCAGCTGATACGCCCTTGTCTATATAACTTTTTATAAGAAACTAGTTAGGACGTTAAAGTAACACACCCACTAAGTATATCCATGTACACTTACCTCTGGTGCTTGCCACTAAAAACGAATGTATTTGACTTGAAAAGAAAGTGCCTTCAAGTGTTGACTAACTGGATAAAAATGAGGACACGCAATTGCGAATACATTTCAGTAACTCAATCAAGTAGACAGGAAATAATGTATTCGGAAAACCCTATCATGCTTAAAATAGAAATCAAAACTAAGTGTACATTCCGTGTTGATGATTCTGGGTAAGAAAAGTCGAAGGACACAGCCTGTGGATACGGAAGCCCATTAGCGCACAGTTGAAAATATATTTGGGACACATTGCGTGGTTCCGAGATAACATTCTGTTATAACCAGATAATTATATTGTGTTATTACGAGATGGGCCTATTATTATTGCGTTATAACGAGATATTATTGCGTTATAACGATACTTTATTGGGAGATATTATTCTAACGAGATATTATTGCGTTATTTCGAGATATTATTGCGTTATCACAAGATAGTATTACGTTATAACAAGATATTATTGGGTTATAACAAGATACGAATACGACTCTAAGCATTCTGTTTAGAAATCCTTCATCAGACTGACTCAGAACATTATCCTGTTACAAAATAAGGTTTTAAATACGTATAATTATTAGCATCCAATATATTAGTTCACATTTACATCAGGCCCCAGGCCAATATAGTACTGGGGGCGGGTTGCAAAAGTGAACTAGCATATTGGCTGAGTTAACTATAAGCTTTTTGGGGTTCCCGATAGCCGGATTGATATGGCGGTAGACCATTGGAGGCTACTCCATCCGTCTTGACCAGATAAAGAACATCTGAGAGGTAACGATCGCCTCAGACGTTGTGTTAACACTTCAACACAATCGACTGTCTTTCCACATTTATTTGAAGACTACAGGTCCACCGTGCCTCGACCATTCTGAACAAAAGTCGACACGTAGGGTCCGTTGACTATGAAAGAGGTATGAGATGTGTGCCGATTGCGTCCGACGTTGCATTGATCCTTCACCTAGTGCAACCCCAGCAAAGTTTGACTACGCCGTGCTTTGCCGATACAGACGAAATTTGGCGTTTTGGGATTACTTGACCGAGAAGGGGATGGGTCAGATGTTAGGGCAACCCTTCAACTCGTGCAAGTCCGGTTATTGTTTAACTGCTGTGTGCCCCACCGATCTTGACAAAAGTTGGCATCTGGTGGTAATTTGACCAGAAAAAGGATATGAGTACCATACAATGACGAGTATGGTACTCTGGAAACTGGATTTGTCGTTTATCATGAGGCTGGTAGCAAAATCTTTGCCACCTGATCCCATCATGCAACACAACTATGAAATCCGAGAATGTTCCCCTCACGTCTTCCACTATGATATCCAACATCCAGCAGGAAATTACATTGCTTCCTATTCCGACTTTTGGAATACCCGCGTGCCGTGAATGGGTTATGGTCTTTCAGTGAACCTTCTACTATGACGATGGCAGTATCAAAGTGATCCATGAATACCACGTGGACATGAATGTTCAGTAACTCTCATTACTCGATTCCTCAATAGTGCTAGTAGTAAAAGCTGGTGACGGTAGCCTTATAACATAAGGCTTTGTGGCGATGAACTAAGGCGCCAGCAAGAATGCTAGTGGAAGATAACTGTAGGTTAGTGAGAGCCAGCAGTTGAATTAGTCAGTGCTCCTGAGTTAGTAATTCAGCAACAGAAGTATCCCCTATGCTGAACCTCAAAATATGATCTTTAGTGATTACTGACCCCAGCTGGTAGTAAATCAGTGGTTTCTGAAGGTCTCAAGTAAGTCTCCAGATAATGACCCGAGGGATCTGGCGTTGAAGAAAATTGCTAATAGGCTGTACGGACTCACAGAGGACAAGACAGACTGACACTGATGTGTCAAGGTAGAATAACTCGCTATGGACTAATAGCAAGTTGGTGTGGGCAGGATGACAGATACAACATGATTGGTTGCCTGATGCATATGTAACAGTTCGGTTTGTCAATTCAGTGAGTGGGTCAGATCAGAGAGTACAGGTCATGGTCAGAGGTATTCTTGAAAAAATCTGAGTGAGCTATTAATAACAATGAAATCAGAATTAGACAGACTGTGGGAGAATAGGGTAAACTCTTCACCCTTTCCACCCGTGTGCATCAATTTTTGTGTGAAGAAAAAATTGGTAGTGGACGAGCAGACAATATAAAGAGCAAAACTGATGCGAGGCTCGGTAATAATTTATACCAACAGCTCGACAGAGTGGTTGGATTAAATTATTATTGAACTTCCCAACAAGCCAGGATGGTTTCGCCCTTTTCGCCGTTGACAGTATTGAATGAAACGATACCTTCCAGGGCGCAAGTGTTGAAAAGGTTAACTGTCACATAAGCATATCCCAGACAATCTTAAATACACTGGTTCGTTATAGGTGTAAGAACGAAGACCGCTGGTTGTAGAAGAAGTCGGTGGTAGGACCGACCGTACTGTTTGCTTTTTAGGTACAGTTGACTTCATTTAAACGCGTGCTGTTATATCTTATATATGCCCAGTGTCTTCATTGATTGTAATTATCATATAAGGCCATTGAGGCATGGTCAACGGATAGTTCCTTCCTCGTATGCGAGGTACCATAGCATATTCTTGGTGAAAAGAAATATTGTGTGTAATCAGAAAGTGTCAGATAAAAGCGCGGGAGAGTAACTGAGTTACGGAAATTTTAAGGATTTTGGCTGAAGATGAACCAGAACAGACAAAATAGTTTCAGAGAAAACGGAGAACTCAAAGAAAGACCAGTAGGGGTGCATATCATAGTCCATACAATATTACAGTATCATACATAGACAGAACGCGATGTGTGTTTGAATCGGTGGGTGTTTTACATAACGAGTTGGAATGGCGTAGCCATATTTCGCGAGAGCCGTAACCGATTCAAACACACATCGCGTTCTGTGTTTATTACACAACCCATGCATTAAAATTCATTTAAATAAACAAATTTTAATCCCGTTGTTTAAACCCAAAGGTGAAGAGTTTGTTTTGACTGAAGCTGTACTGATCATATGGATCGATGAAAAATCAAAACAACCTTTTCGGAACCAGTGTTTGTTGAAATTCGTATCGCTGTTTACTAACAGTAATAGCCACCAAATGGTTAGGCGTGAACCAGCCCATTCACGCTTAACCATTTGGTGGCTGTTACTGTTAGTAAAAATGTAAGTACAAATATGTGCAGACTTGCAAAACAGCTGGGTAAAACGTTTTTAAAAGAAGTTCGAAGCATGTTAAGATGTACGAAGATTTACCGAAATAAAGTTGACCAATTTAGTTATAATGGGATCCACAAAACGAGACGGTCACGGGACTTGGATAATGTTCCGGTTGGAAATGATTGTTTTTTTTTAAAAATATTATCTCATTTTTGTCAATTTTTTTGTGAACCGACTTTATTTTGATTTGGACGTTTTCATTTTCACACTATGCCACAGACGGTCGATGATTGTACAACGAAATTTGGAAACTTTTCGAATCATAACTAAACGGTGCGGTAAAAAAGTTCCGGCTTGTATATCACCCGTTGAATACAGAATCATTTATATCATACCGGCGATTCCATTGAATACAAGGGTTTAAAGTTTAATGGGTGTGTAATAAAATGAGGAGTTCCAAACCATACCTCGACTCGACTCTGCATGTTAACAAAGCAAGGGTAAGATAGTATGGTATCTGGCATCGGGTAGGCTATTGTAGATGAACTACTATCTCGGGAACATTGGTTAAGCAGCTGAATATAATACATCATCTTTCATTATACTTGTTGCTGGCTTCTTCATTCCCCACTGCAATGACTACCACAAGGCCACTTGCGTCTTCCACAATCAAAGGCGCCGGAAGCATCCGAGGGAAAGAATGATTATCGGAGAGGGAACTCGACTCTGGGTATGATTAAGTTCGAGAGTTTGTAATGTAAGTAGTATGGCAGGAATGACTCATGCCTTCAGTAACTACTATACCAACCACTACCCATTTGACCAGTGACGACATCGAAGACGTCATTAGCCACGTGACTTGTGAAGGTCATCGGTAGCAAAGTTGGGGAACTGATGAACCATTACATACAAATGCTTGTCAAAAGTCGTGTGACTTATTTTAAACGCGACTTGAGACGTATACGATGACATTACTGGCCGCGAGAATGATGACATCACTGATCACGATCATCTACCATAATAAAGGCCCGGAACCAAAGCTATAAAGTTATACTATTTGCTGTCTTGAGAGCACATTATTTCCAATAATGCGCTGTGACACAACGTCCCCAGTTATCCCACATTCACTATGATATCACACTCAAAGTTTGCCAAGCACCTCATTTCCAACAGACCAGCCAGTCAACAACTACAACTGCAACAACGATCACACGGCAATATCTACTACTACACTAGTATCAGTAATACAATCTACTGTTCTGTCTATGACAGCTAGTAACCCAATTACTACTATTACTACTTCAACAATCGCAACACAAATCACTATAACTTCAACATCAACAAGTACAAATACCACACTAGCCACAAGTACGCCAACAATGGCAACTAATAAACCGACAACTACTACATCAACTACCACAACACCAAGAATTATAGGACCAAAATTAAAAATTACATCACCAACAATCCCAACTAAAATAACAACTACAAAAGCAACAATACCAACAGAAACAACATTTACACCAACAACAATTACACCAACCCCCACAACCCAGTCAGAGTTACACAAACCATTATAACTACTGCGAAGCCAATATTATTATGCCAACAACCACTACACAGATTACAAAAACTAGGACTCCAACCACTATGACCTCCTTAAACAACTACTATGACACAACCACTGCAATACCACCCTCGGCACCACTGACAAATATGACACTAACAACTATCACTGCATTCACTAATATTTTACCACTGCAACACAATCAAAATAACTACAACACCAGCAACTACTACATCGACTACTACAACACCAACTTTGACAACACCAACAAATATTACACCAACCCCAACGAACTACTACTACAACAATCGTTCCAACTACCAAACAGGAAATTATCGTAACCACTAGTAAAATTGTGGGAAAGACTAGCTCTGATTTCAACAAGCCAGGTTGTGAAAGAAATAATATCTGACGTCGCACTGTATCACATCCTTAATCAATGGTTCTCCGGTGAAATAGTCCCTCTTCAAATGAAATTTGCCAAAGTTGTACCTGTCTTTAAAGGTGTTGACGCGAAAGATTTGGAAAATTACAGCCAGTCAGTGTCTTACCCGCCTTCTCTAAGATTTTTGAACGGATCATGTACGCGAGGCTAACAAGCTTTCTGGGTGAGTTTGCTGCTCTCTATGAGCACAATATTGCTTTCGTAAAGCGCATTCAACGATACACCCAGCCATTCATCTTCAACAACGTTGCCGAATGCAACGCGAAGCCTTCAAAAGACTCTACTTTAGCTCTGTTCGTTGATTTGTCATAGACCTTCGCTACAACTAGTCATGAAACCATACTTAGAAAAGCGGAATTTTACGGAATCCGAGGAATTTGTAACAATTGGTTTCGTAGCTACCTGTCTGACCGAAGTCAATATGTAGAATACGGTTCTCACCAGTCTCATCCGTTAAGTATAAGCTATGGTGTTCCTTGGGCAAGACATTTCACTTCCTTTACCCACGTGAGAGCACGGTAGCGTTGTGTAATGAGGCGTACAGCACGTCGATGGTGTGTTTGCCTTCAACCAATGTTAACCCGGCTTGTATGGAGTTAGCATGTTGAGGAGCCTGTTGCTCGCCGTTGTTCGGTGGTTCTCTCCGGGTACTCCGGCTTCCTCCACTCGTAAAACTGTCCTATACGAGATATCCCTGTCTGTCGAAATTGTCGTTAAACTCAAATTAATAAATAAATATACCCCCAAGGATTAGGACTTGCTCCCATTTTATTCTTATCTATGTGAACGACACTTGCCGCTGCACATCTTTAAATCTACCTCTTTGCGAATGATAAAACCCCGTTCACATCTAACCATGATATGGACTTACTACAAACTAAGGTAAATGCAGAACTGACCAAGGTATTTGAGTGGCGCTGTTGTAACAAGCTACAAATAACTGTAAAAAAGTCTAAATTCATGTTAGTGCAACCACAAAATAACACACACAGAGTTAGTCAATTAGCACTATTTCTCAATGATAAAGAACTGTCGGTCGTGGGGAATGCAAAGTTAAAAACATCCTTCCAAGAGACGCCCTAAAATCACTATACTACGCACTCGTTCAAAGTCATTTATTATATGCCATCCAGATTTGGGATCATTCACCTGCTGCTAATAAAATATTTCTACTACAGAAGCGAACAGTGCGTGCAATTAATAGTCACACACACCCTTTATTTAGGGAGAATGGAATATTGAAATTTAATATTTACAAATTGAATATTTTATTACTTATGCATGATTAGCAACACAAAAACTAACGCAATTCTTTAACAACATGTTTAACACTCATACTACCCACAGTACGCACACGACACAATCCAGACAGATACGAGAGTAAAAGGCTAGAACAATATTTTCCGCGATTGTCTCCAAACAAACTTTCCCAAAATCTGGCATGGAACGGCAAACAACGTCAAACAACGTCAAAACACTAACTCCCAGATTCTTGTTCTGAGCCACTAGACAAATGTGAATCAAATATCTGAACAAACTTGGGGTCCAAATTTGTATGACATTAGGCAATAACCTCATAACCGAAAGGCGGAGGAGGCAGAGGAGGCAGAGGTTGTGGTGTGGAATTGTGATGAAATGGTGAAAGTGATTCGGGTACTCCAATGCAAAACCCGCTCCCCGTTCAAATTTAATTGTTAGTCCCCCGATTTTCCACGCAGTGAGCGTTGCAGTCACGTTTGTTTCTTGGGGTTTTGATTAGAAAGCTGGCTCTGACCACAGAGCAACATCCTAACCGAATTCTAGAATCTCATCAATCATGACCCTTCGCAAATTAACGTAGTAGGCCATCACACATAACTTGGGTATGATTCTATATGTAAGCCGAGACAAGGACTGTGACATCCTGCCTACGGCAAAAAGTCTGCTCCAAGAAAAAGGTATTGTAAGTAAAATGGAGTCGTCAGGAAGACAGCCAATCCGGCAATGATGTCTACAACATTTTGCCTACTTACATTCATTATGTAGAATATACAGTACGTGGAGGGTGGATTGAAACTAAATCACCCGGAGAGTGGAGTTATCACCCAAAGTATTACTTTCAAATTCTGTACATGTGGACAAAAACCACAAGCAATGTTTCAGCCAATGGACCTCCGGGTATAACCCGCAGGTCCATTGGCTGGAACTTTGCTTGTGCTTGTAATGCTTCCAACAAATTTGTAATTATTGCTTGGGTGAAATCTCTACTTTGCGGGCGATTTAGTGATAATACACTCTCCACGTACTGTAATCCAGGGCACCTTTATATGCTCACCTCCACAATTTTCGACTTTTCATTTTGTTATTATTAATTTTTGATGTTGTTTGTGAGATGGTATAATGTTGAATATATTTCGTTTCATTTCACTTTTGCACCAACAATTATTATACCACCTACATCGATACCAATAGCTAGTACTCTAATCTGTACTATTGCAGCACAAACCACTCTGGGACAATACTACAGCACAGCATCTACTACACCGCCCACTTCAATACTAACTTCTAGTACTCGAACCAATACAACAACTATACCAATCACAGCAAGTACGACAGAATCTATCACAACACCAATCATTATAACACCAACAAATGTTAACCCCTTACCTAACATAGCGGCAAAACGGCCAGACAATTAGCCAGAATAAGTCAACCATTGCCTAAAATATCTCGGAAGTTTCTCAATAAAACCATACAACTATGAATATCATTAGAACCAGCTCGACAAGCTGGTTCTAATGATATCCTTATTTCTATAGTTTTATTAAAGAATTGTGAAATTTTTTCTTGAAAAATATGAAATTTAATTCATTTTTTAAAAACACTGTCTCGGGCAAATTGGCAATCATATAAATACCATACTCTACCAACCACTTCAACAACAAATACACCTATACCAATAACCTCAATCATTATGATCACCATGGCAATCACTAGAACTAATATACCAACCACTACTTCATCAACTTCTACCTGACAACTAGTACATCAACCTCGATAAGACCAACAACTTACTACACCAGCAACTGCAAGACAAATTTCGACGAGACTACTAAAACAGATTCTACTACACAAACCATTACAACAACTAATAATGAAACAAATACAAAGATATTGCAGCTAAAATAACAACCAATACACCTACTACACCAATAACCTCGGCAGCACAACCAACACATCACAATCAAAATGAGAGCAACCGCAACCACCAATACATTAACAACCACTACTCTTTTAATTTGACTAACAACCCTGGTAACACTATCAACTACCACAGCACCTACCTAGACAACACCAACAACTACTACAAAACAAACAACCTCATCTGCATCAACAACCACGACATCTACTACACCAACAACGATTATCAATAACTACATTGACTAGACCAAACATTGCAACTAAGACACTGGTAAACACAACATCAACTACTAGAACTACTGCGCCAACAACCACTTTCTCCATTCCGCTATAGTACTCCCGAAAAACAAAGAATGGATTTTAAACAGAGAAGCTACAAATAAAATTGTGTAGGAGATGGGGTCTAATGTCATATAGCTAGGATCCATGAAACTAATACAATAGTAACCCTATAGGAAGTAGGGCCTATAAAAACCATGGATTGTGAGCCATATGGGAGCTAGGAGCCATAAAGCTAATAATCTAGGAATCATATAGGATCGAGGTGCCAAATAGGAGACATAGGCGGTGATCTGCGCTACCTTGACAACATACTATTTCCGATGGTGCATTGCACCATGACGTCATAAATGAAATAACAGTCGGTGTGATATAACACAAGAAGTTTGCCAAGCATCTGGGTTCCAGCAGTTCGGCCTTTCTCGATCAACATCTAGAACTAAAACCCCAATCGCTCGACAACACCAACTACTAAACCAACCAAAACAGTGCCAACTACTACACAAACAGCGGCAACTACTAAACCAACAACAACAACAACAATCACGCAGCTACTGTACCAACAACTATTACGCCAAGATCTACGGTACCAACCACTATATTAGTCACTATTAAGCCACCAACAGGAACAACTTACACTACGCCAACAACCTCAACTACACCAAACCCCCCAGTAGCTCTGTCAACCATTAATACACAACCATTTATGACCACCGCGCTAAACGCTACCGACTGCAACATCAACCTATACTACACTAAATTTGATACAACAGCATCCACTACAACACCAACCTCCGCAACACCAACCATACAAGATCAACAAATACAACCAACTACTGCACTAACCACTACAACACCAACATGCACATCTACTTTTCCAAAAACTACAACACCAACAAATACACCACCATCCTCAAGTAACAAATACTGCATCTAAAACTCCAACAAGACAACTAATACACTTGTCACTACAACACCAACCATCACGCCCAGCAAACGAAACTCGGACACTGATTTGGATACTGAGCATAAGAACTACACCACCAACCACACTGACATCAAAAACGACAACTGCCACGACTCCAACTACAAGGACACTTGGAACTACTGCACCAACAATGACAACACCAACAACTACTGCACCAAGCACTAAAATAACAACTGCTACAACTACTACACTAACAAGCAGGACTACTATTCAAACTACTATTATACCAACCACAACGACAACCACTACATCTAATATACCAATTACATTAAAAAAGTGTGACATCATTAGCAACGCATTCAATATGATAACAACTAACAAAACTACTTAACCAACCAATACTACGTCAACATTGACAGCTCCAACAGCCACTACAATAGCAACCTCGATGACACCAACAACTACTACAACAGCCAAATATTCGCCAAAGTCTACAACACCAACATCTACAACATGAATAGTTACAACACCAATCACTACTACAACCCAGCAACTGGTACACCAACAACAATTGAACCAACAACTTCCACTATAATAACTTGTGCCTCATCTGCTGTAACCCACAACAAATACCATACCGGACACCACATTCTTTAAAACAACTATAGCACCATGAACTATTAAAACACCAATCACTACAACAACAACTACTGCATGAGGCACAACAACTACTACACCAACCTCGACAAGACCCATCAACTACAATATCATCCGCTACTACATTATCGAACACCACAACTGCACCAATAACTTGAACACAAATTGCTACAACACCAACCACTACACCTTCGACAGCAACCGATAACAGACTAACCAAAGGTCCCCAAACCTCCGCTGTCTTTAGTCCCAAGTAGCCAGAATGTCAATGTCTTAAGTTTCCAAAGGTCTCCAACAGCCGTAAATAACACTGCCTTTATTCCCAAACAGTTCCCAAGTTCCAAACCACCACTGTCTTCATTCCCCACAGACCCTAAGTTCCCAAATCACCAATGTCCTTAGTCCCCAACAAGCATGAGAACTCCCCAATTGTTACCAATAGTCCACATCAGTCCCTAGAGGTCCCCAAATCACCGCCGCTCTCTTCGCTCCCTAAATACTCTGATGGTAGTATGTGTTAGACTGTTCGAAAGTATCTTCATGTACACATGCGGGGAAAGCAGATAAGGGAGAATAGGACTGCAAAATGTACAACTATTATAAACCCCGATGGCAACTTCGCCAAGTTTGTTTTTGTGAATTGGAGTTGTTTTTCCCCATTTGGATAATTGTTCATACTCTTGTACAATGGAACACACTCCTTCACTATTTAGGACTCTATAGCACTTTTAAAAAGGATTCTCTGAGAATTCGAACAAAATAAAGCCGTTTGTTGGTGATTTGTGGTAGGTGTTGGGTTCATTTTGGCAATTACATATACTCCCCTTGGGTCAAACACAGCATCCGAACACTGCTCCCCCGCCCTATTAGAGGTTTGGGACCACATAGCAACCACGTGCCACCAAAGGAACCAAGAGTGCTGCCACCAGTATAAAAATGGACGACGGAAACACGTTTCACCCTATTAACACACGCTGCACATGCGCACTAACACCACGAATCCCAATGGCAATGACGTCACAACATGGCGCTCACACCGACTACCACAACAACCTAACATTGCGACTCAGGGTCACGTGACTATATACTTTCACCGTTAATTGGCGTTGCTCAGTTTAAAGGATTAACGCGACGCGGTCGTACGTAACAACCCCCCCCCCCCCCCCACTCCCCAACTTGTGTTTCTGTTGATAAAACAAATATCCATACGAGCCAAATTTTAAAAGGTAACAGTGCTTCATGACATTGCTCTTGTTGAAGGGTTAATGGTTGACAGGGAGCGCGGTAGCTCAGTAGGCAGAGATGCAGACTGCAAGCCTAGAGGTCCTCGGTTCGAATCCCACCTGCGGTAACCGCGTTGTGTTCTTGGTCAGGACACTTAATCTCAATTGATCACGTCGGACACGGAAGCGTTGTGTACTAAGACGTACAGCACGTCGATGGTATACTTGTCTTCAACTAGTGCTAACCCTGCTTGTGTGAAGTTAGTGCACAGGGAGCCTGACAGTTGCTCGCTCGCCGTTGTTCGGTGGTTCTCTCCGGGTAGTCCCGGCTTCTTCCGCCCGTAAAACTGTCTGACAAGAGGTGACCCTGCCGGTCGAAAGTGTTGTTAAACCCCAATAAATAAAACAATAAATAAATAATAGTTGGAAGGTTGAAAAATTAACGCAACGTCGCACGTGCAATGCATTCTGCCATGTTATTCTTGAAATAGCACCAGGTCAGGGGGAGGGAGGCTGAAAAAAATTGCAATACTCAATGTCTCCCGAGTGGGTGGATCCACTGATGTCTTAACAGAGTTTTCCCCCAATTCATACAATTTTTTAAATCATATTTTTTCATTTCTTTTTTCAAGTTATGCATCCTGCAAATGATACATATCAGTCTGATCTTAGCTACACTCTAAGAAGAAACAACCCTCAAATCACATTTGCCACTAGACAGCAAAACTGAGAAAAAAAAGAACAGAAGCAAAACGTTGGGCTCTCTCGAATGAGTAAGAAAAGTTATATTAGGTGATAATACACTGCGCTCAGAAATAAATCCCGTGCAGAAAAGGTTACCAGATACGAGATGCTATAGTAGGAAAATATGCCAAAATAAGTCATAAACCCAGTTTACGACTGACTTCCAATCTAGATTAGAGGGAATCTAAAACACCCGTCTTCAGATGAATCTCTTCTCCATCGGCCATACCGTCTCCAGCACCTTTCATTAACGCTTGCATTCGCTGCCGCTGTGGCACCCCCGGCCCTCAGCGAATGCAAACCCATATCTAAACCACCAGACAAGATATCAATTTCTGAACAACACACTCGCCATCCCGAGTATAACTAATACTTTTATTCTTGTAAATAAGCTTGCAAGAACCTTTTCATCTGAAAGCGGGTCGAAAAATGTAGAAATCAGAAATGTCCTGCATATTAGCTAGATCCAGATAGCGCATCAGCATTGAATACGGACACGCCTGTGCATCTCCTTTAGAGAGAGATAACATTCTCATTTCCTCACCTGTACTGATCAGTTTTACTCTTTTCAATTTTAGCACTGAAATTGGAATAAAAAAGGTAATGTCTGAGCGCTTGATAGCACTTAATTCACCAAGGCATAAAAGCCCCGAAAATTCCAGCACAATCATTGTTACGTCTCTAATTAAAATGTCATTGGAGTTTCTATGCATATCACAAAGTTCAATCAGCATTTCAGAAGTAACCGGTTGTTTCCAGAAAGCAGTCTTACGCCCGTGACGTTTTGCACTTTCTAGAATGTTCGCCACAAAAGAGTTCTTCGTGGGATCCTCCATTCCGTGAATTTCATGCATTCAACGAATCGCATACAAAGTTGAAGATATAATGTCATAAGAACTGCCATTGTCTAGCAAATGGGACAAATATAAAGCACAATGCATGGGCTGTCCCGTTAAAGCTGGTCCACCCTTGCCTGCTATAAGGGATTTCTATTTATAGAAATCGGAAAAGTACTTATCTGAAGTGTTCACAGCCCTAGAACTGGACAGATACTTAACCATGCTCCTGGCCAGCTGGCTGTTTTCTCCATCCAGCTGTAAACCAATTGGGCACCTGTTATACAAAAAAAACAACAGTCTTAAAACAAGGCACAAGTAAATTTTTTGTTTGTTTTAATGACCTTCCTATTATACAAGAATAATGCTTCGAGAAGAAACTGGAAAAAAACTCAACCCTCATTTCCGAAGGCCAACATATCAAACGATAAAGGATTTTAGCAAAAATGTCGTTCTTTCCTCTTCCCTTTTAACTACATTTAAACATCCAAGGACGACATATTCTTTAACACAAAATTGTGCTTGTTTCCTCCCGTTTAAGAAAGACTAGGAAGGTGCAGATTTCCAATGTGGAACAATGATAGTTCCTTTTGCCTGGTCTGCCTAGAGCTTCTTTACACATCTGAGAATAAGCCACGGGGTGGAACCAATCAGTTATTAATAGATGACAACAACACTCGTCCCTGGGCACCACCAGGCTGAATTAAAAAAAAATTACATTTTTTATTTTAATCTGAGGCAAATCTATCAAACTCATACTGACCTCATTTTTGAGACAAACGTTCAAACACCTCAGTGTTTATTTACCAATCGTCGCTGTCTTTACAGCGTTTGAGAAAATCAGCCCTCTCATTCTGAATCCTGGGCACCCACTTTGGCTCTAAAATGGAACAGTGCTCACTACATGTTTGAGCAATATCTAATGCAACTCTTTGCAAATTTTGAATTTTACTGCCTGTTTTGACTATATTCACTACATGTTTATTATCAATGCACCATTGCACATGTCGCCCCTCCAGACACGAAACTAAATACTTGCACACACGATTTATACCCTCCAGCTCTCTCCATGTGGAGTTCTGATCAAATTCTGTCTCAGACCAGGTACCAAACACATCGGAACCTTCCAGTCCCAGGACGTATCCACCATACCCACGTGGGATGCATCACCTAAAGCTGTATATGAACATTCAACAGCCCCTACAAGATCGGCACCACTCATTCTCCTCAAAAACTATTTCTTCGATTGCCTCTTTCCTCAATAAAACTGGCGAATCCCACGTCGCCCCAGCTAACACACAAGTGTACAAAAATCGTGCTCTCAGTCGAACAATATCACGCATAGCAAAATGCATTGATATAATTTGGCCCAATAATGCTGCTATTCTACGAGCTTTAACCCAAAACGAACCAGCAACGGATTTCTGAACACAGCTCGCTAAAATACTCTTAGGTTTGTCTACTCTCTCAGATTCCACAGAAATCTGTCCCTCTTGCATGTTCCATACATGACCCCTTCAAACTAACTTCGAAAGAGGTTGCCACACACATTTCGCATGTGCTATCATGAAACCAAACTTATCCAAATCATTCTGAACCTGTGTACTCAAACGAGTAGCCTCCTATAAGTTTTCACCCCCAGCCAACCCATCGTCCAGGTAATCAGCGCCAGCCTTTCACCACTTCCCTAGTTAGCTTCGTGAAGATGTTAGCGGCTGTCGAAATTCCGAATGGAAACAAAGAGAAAATCTGCACCTTTATAATTCCACTGAAAACCTAAATATTGCCCATGTTCTTTGATTATATGCTGACTTCAAGTCAAATTTGAATAAAAAGTCACCTTTTTGAAACATTAACCTTGCAACCGAAGTGTCTTCCAAACTAAACTTGAATTTAAACAGATGAAGATTAATGTGTCTGTCAGCCAAAACAAGACGTGCTTTACCTACTTTATCAAAAGCCCCAGCAAGTGGATTTACGACAAAAGGGGGTGCCGAAGACACTGCAATACAACTTTTTTCTAATAAAGATTCCAATTCATTTTCAACTATAATGGGGTTGTCTAAAGCAGATTTATTTTTCCTAAGAAAACACTTTGCTGGTGTACTTAAAAAAGGCAATTTATAACCATTTTCAATAACATCTAAGACATTGCCACAAGCGTCTGCTTTTCTCCATACGTCAATGCTTTCTTGAAGCCGGTCAGCTGGAGAAGTATAACTACTAACGGTACTTTCACTGCTCGGCACATTGAAAATATCGTTATTCGTTAATGGTACACTTGATTGACACGCGGAGGTCTTTCTCCGTGAACAAGTTGTTTGGATTGTTGATTTGCCCTCGTCAGACAATTGTGTTACATGATTGCTTTTCATGAGGTGCATAGAATTACTGCAAACTGACTGATTCAAAGGCAATATTGACCGTCGGCAATGGTTCTGAAAAAGAGAGCTAGCAAAAGTAAAGCTACTACTTATATCTTTGGAAGTAATATTTCCCTGAGCCTTTCCGGTCACCAAGTAAACACTCCAGTGGCCAGGTTTTCCGCACACGAAACACACACCAGGTCGTCGAAGAGCAGTTGAAGTAGAAGCACTCTTTGTGTCTTTAAAAGTTGTTAGCGTTGAATAGGGTGAATATCTCCTACCTCGAAACGATTTTTTCTGTCTATCCTGTTAAATCTTCCTTGATGCCCTTGATTCTGTCTTAAAAATACGCATTTGGTCATCAGAATCCTCTGCCAATTGATGAGATTCATATTCCTCCACCGTTTTCCATCCATGTGTCTGCTAGCTTAATTTCTGTCTGTGCGGCATCAGTTCAATACCTTCAGATATTTTCCGAGAAGCTCTGTCTGTCGAATCGCGTTCATTCTCCCCCAAATGCTGTTTTGCTTCCTGCACCTATGTAGTACTTTGGAAGTATGTTTATGCTGGACTTCATTCCCAGCTCTTTCGAACTTGTATTGTTCAATTGGAAAACTTTGAATAATGGATATTTGGGAGGCAGAACGTCCTCTCTGGTTTCTGGTAACTTTTTTTCTCAAACTGATCCAATGTGACACTAATGAGCCTGTTCAAATGATCTAACATGTCACTTTGTGTACTGCGGATCAACCTTTGAATTTCTGAAGTAATAGTGTTATCCAATTGGTCGTTCATTTTTCATCCCGCAAGAAACACTGAATATAAATCACACGAAACTCAACATCACCTCCCGAAGCCTGCATATCTAGAAATGACAAAACCCAATTTCAGTCCCAACATTCCCGAAAAGCGTAACGTAATGAACCACTGATTTACAAATTCCCGTGCTCAGCTTCATGTCTCAATAAGAAATCTTAACAGAAACGCGAGAAAAATGTATTCTTGTGGACAGAAAAAAGAAGAATAATAAAAACTAACCTCCACCAGAAGTGAAAAATATTGGATAAATCAACTTTCAAAACCTCTCTTTCAAGGGGTGGAATTATGCGGAAAAAATATGCTGTGGATATGCAGCAAACCTCGCTGCCTTTCAAGATAACTTACACAATAACAATTTGGATACATTAGTGAGACTATAAAAGCATATTTGCGAACTCAATATATTCCTATATGAGTCTTTACAAACTCATGAGCATCCCTGTGGAATCCTTTGAGCTCCTCGCAACTCAAATTGACATTGCCACCTGATTTCCATTTATAAATTATAGATTGAATCATGAAACATGAACTGAACTGAATTCATTTAACAATATGCATCCATATAAGTATACAATCTGTTCACAACAATCAAGTTTCAACATTCCCATATGTATATTGTTGGGGTACAACGGAGCCAGATTGTTGTCTTCCCATTGACCTCTAGGATAAATATAAACAAGTAAGTAATCAAGTAGGATAATTAGGGCTGTCACGATTTTTTAATTTAGGAATCGATTAATCGTCGGAAATAATCGATAATAATTGATTAGTCGTACCTAGATGACCCCCACCCTCTCCCTCTTTTTGAAGGCTTTAAAAATGAAGTTCAAGTCAGTGGACCTACCTTAAGTAAACAACGAAGACGATCCTCTTTTAGGTACATTCAAAGATTTGATGTTCTGAACGTTTGTACCGTCAGTGTAATTAATCAAGATCGGTCGTCAGTTGCGAACTTTGCAAGTTCGCAACTGGCGACTGGTCTTGATTATTACACTGACGGTTCAAAAGTTCAGAACATCAAAGCTTTGAATGTATCTAAAAGACAAATGCTTCTTGCGGCTTCTTGAAGTTTAACGTCGACGCTCTTGACCTTTTACCTTTAGACACCATAGTTTTTTTCATCCAATTTGTTTTAATTATTAAACGTCTAGAACGGGGTAAAATTTATTGATTCTTCGACAACGAAAAATACTATTCGATATCGGCGTGACCGATCGATAATCGATTAATCGTGGCAGCCCTAAGGATAATTCACTAAAAGATGGAAAACACAAACAAAGGAAAAGGAAAGGAGATGAAAAGTAGCAATTGCAGGTAGTCAAAAGATCGAGTCAAGATCAGAAGTGACACTAGAAGCAGTTCAATGTAAATTCCTAGGCTGAATTGGGGAGACGGGACCATTACTAACACAGACATGAACGTAATTTGTGACACCGTTGCTTGACGTATATACCTGCTCAAACTCCTGCACGAGGTTACCCTGGTTGTCGAAAGTGTTGTTAAATGCCAATAAATAAATATATACCAAATCAAACACTGTCTTTAAGATGGAAATATATGGAGAAATCCCATATAAGCTTTCATTCTATGACCAATGGAGGATAACTGATATTCATATTAAATTCAGCATGGCTGATGTTGAAAATGGAAGTTCAAACAAACATGTAATCATCGGACCTTAAGAGATGAGCGAATCGAGTGACTGACATATGTCACCCAAGTCATCAATTATTCCTGTTTCTTCTGATACTTTTACTATATCTGGAGTATGACTGTGCACCTCGATGAAGATTTTAGGGTCTTAGGGTTTTAGGGAGGCGATGTTCGGTATTATCCTTGGACAGGCTGATGAGGACAATTAGTATAAATTATCTACGTGTGCTACACTTTGGACACCTTGCATTAAGGCAACTCACTTACGTCTGGTATGACTCAATACAGGACATTTTAATAGTCTTTTAAAATCTGTATCTTGATGTGATTGCTACAGTTCTTGGCTGAGATCATTCAACATTTTCGGGAAGGAGTGATTAGTGAACTGTTCCAAACATTCCGTCCTCGGTAACACCATTTGTAGTTGATTCAGTCGTCTCAAGTTCACGTATACTAGGCTGCCTTGTTTGAAAGAAATGAAAGAAACATAGTGGAAAAAATCACTTATCCAATCATGCATGAATAACTTCACATGAACTTCGTTCGCGTAAATCTTTAAATTTTTAATATTTGATCTCCTAAATAATGGGTCGGCGTGATAGTTATATCTTTTGTTGTTAACAATTCTAATTGCTCGTTTCTGCAGAGAAATTAGTTTCTTAGTTTCACTTCCGCAATTACTTCTCAATGTAATAATCTCATGTCGTTACCAGACCTTTATATCGTGATCGTTTTGTTAGATAGCTACTGAACCATTGGTTAGTTATCCCCCTAATTAGAAGATGTTATGATTAACCGAACGCTTTTGAAAAATCAAGAAAGAGGCTCAGAGTGCTTTCTTTTATTCATTTACTCGAGTTTTTGACAATATGTTGAAGTTCGTGCAGCATAGGATGGTAAATGGAGTGGCCTTTCTGAAACTCATATATGATGTTCATGTAGTACACTGCGTTCATGGGTTTTTCCAAGATTTTTCAAAAGACAGGTAAAAGAATCTTCTACGCTACTGGAGTATACTCCAGAACAAAGGAACAAGGTCAGGGTGATGTTAACTATTGCATATATAGATAGAAGCCGAGAATTTTGAAAGAATTCGAAATAGTGAAACTGGTCGGGTTGTTTGTGGTAATTTGATTTACTCCTATTCAGTTGAACATACCCTCCGAACATACCCCTGTCCTATAAGAAGGGTTTAGGTAACATAGCAACCACTTGCATAGAAACCAAGATGGCGGCCTCCAGTACACAAAATGGACGACGGAAACACTATCACCCTAACAACAGGCGCTGCGCGTGCGCACTAACATCACGTATCACTATGGCGATGACTTCACAACATGGCCGCCCACGCGGATTACCATGACAACACAACATGGCGCCACTGGGTCACGTGACATGACGTTACTTCCGAGGTCTTGCACCGAGGTCCTGCCAATAACCCTTTGACCGGGTACATGACATACTACTAGAGCTGGCCGGTTTTGGACGTTACGTTGGGTAAATGGTTAAAAAAGATAATTTGATGACAGATGTAGATCTGTAGTTATTTGTAACACAACTTTGAAACATCAAAGGACATTTCATACTAAGCTGGTATTGATTTAAACACTTTCACATTTTTAAATTTTCACCAATCATGTGAGCGATGCGAATTAATCGTCTTTTATAAAGGTCTTACTTTATTCCCCATTTTCAGGTTAATCCTTTCCAATCTTTTGGAATGTAATATAAAAAAAACAAAAACAAACAAAAGTCTTGCCCTCCTACCAATTTCCAAACGTTGTGGACGAGTTCGGAGGTGACGTCTTGGGGGTCGTGGGGTCAAAAATTAAAAGGACTAGGATTTTGCTGAATCTTTAGTATGTTGTCAAGGTCAGAAAATAGCTGTTTTTTAGTTTTCGATTTATCAACATTTTTGTTGTTTTTACTGTGTTGGTCATATTTCTTCCAAAAGGAGCAACAGTGTAAGCGGTCTTTGGTGGGTTGTTGCGATAAAGGTGACAAACACCTTCTCCTCTTTGTTGGGTGCACTCGGTGGTGGACTTCTATCGTTGGATGGTATTTGGAAATTAGCTTGTGATTTCAAACTCCTCTAGTCGAGTCATCGAAGAAAGTTAGAATGACTTAAATAGCGATCGTTGATCTGTTCTGCAGGTCATCTAACGAAACTGTATCCAATACTATAAAACTATTACAATTGTATTTTATAGAATTGTATTTTCTAGTTATCACTTTAAGTAGGTTGAAATGAATCATTAGCATTTTCAAAGATGTGGCAATTTGCCAACTGGCAAATTGCTATATCCTTTAAAATGCTAATAATTCATTTTAGTCAGTCATTTTAATAGGCAGGAAATACAATTCTAGAAAATGCAATTGTAAATGTTTTATAGTATAGGCTCCTTGTGTCTGGTGAGTAAAAGCGATCATTAGAACTTTTCTTTATTTTTATTTTGTTTTATTATTTTTCGTTAGACATCGAATACTTTCGTCATTTTGAGGGGTACAGGCATGACATTCCACCTACCTATCGACGGTCAAAACCGGGGCGGATTGGGCAAGAAAAGTTACCGGGGAATGCACCAAGGGGGCCGCAGACCCGGAGAATATTTTGATTTTGCGAACTGAACGACCGCGGTTTCCTTGCATCTCGATCAATGGCAGTTCATACAGAGGACATTTCGACGTCATGACGTAAATGCCAATCGACGCTAGAAAACTTGAAATTGAAATTTCACTGCATAAGGGAGTCTTTCTTTTTGATATTCCACCTTTATCCAAAACACTACCCATTTAACGCGTTCGTTTTTCTTGATCTTTAAATATCGAAGTCTGTATCAAGCCTCCCTATTCCAATTTTTGTCAATCTGTTCTCTAACAAACACAATATCTAGAAATGTCGTACCGACCTTGTCGATTTCTCAGGTCACCTTTTTCACACCAGCATCATTAAAAATTAAATTTTGTCCAATTTTTATTAAATTTTAGTATTCTGTAGCACAGAAAATAAAAATATAAGTGTTTTGTATTTTTTAGATTTACGCCATTTCCAACGTTTCTGCATAATTTCAAGTATTGACATACTCCCTCCCTTCTGGCGCTAGCCCTAAACCCCAGGCTAAATAGCATTACACTATAATCTTACCACAGACCGCAAAACGAATAGTATAGGGCGCTAAGTCCGACATTTTTCCACAGCGTTGTCGTGAAATACATAACGCTATGAAGTTAACCATTTACTCAACGTAACAGCCAAAATCGGCCAGCTATTCTAAAAAATCGCCAATTAATTTTCATTATTTTTTCATTTTTGTCTCAAAAACATAGGTTATGACCCCTCGTTGGAACGAGCTCGTTCCAACGAGGGGTCGAAACCTGTGTTTTTGAGACAAAAAATAAAAAAAAATAGTTATTCAAGAATTTCTTTTTGAAAGTGTCGTATGCTTTTCATGTTAGGTAAAGGGTTAATGCCGATCGAGGTAGGAAAACGTCAAATTTAAATTTCACTGCATGAAGTTGAAATCAAGGTAGTCCATTGCACTCATACACCCGAATAAGAAGTTGAAGAAAAAATGAAAATCCGACTTCAAATATCGAAGATATGACGTCATTTCCGACATGAGTTACTTCCCTTCTTCTGGTGATATCCCCACACCAAACCTAAATAACCCAGAACTATAATAGGTCTCGTTACAGTTATTCAGGTGAAAATGTCGGCTTTTCAAGAAATGTTCAGTTTATGATTAACATGGCCGAGGATATTTCTCATTTAAATTACCTCCCCTATTCACAATACTCACAATGTATATAGTTTCTGGAAGCTCTGAATATGGCCCTTTCTGGAGACAACTGTACACAACAAAAATCTTACAATATCACTCAAATACACTCAGCCGAATGACACAGTTGATGGCTAAAAAAGATGGCTCAAATTGGTCAAAATCTTCTCATTTTGGGGATAAATCTTCAATTTTCGTGCATCGATAGTGATAAAACTGTGTTATAGGAATTCCTCATTCCTCCACTGAGGATTTTACAACATAACATGATCATTCTGACAAATAAAAAACATATGGGTTTCTTATTCATTTTTTCAGAAGGCTTTCTCAAAGCAAATTTACACAAAAATTGCCCCATTTGTAAACTGCAAATTGTCAAGTCCCAAACAGGTCTGGGTTTGTCATTTAACACTTCCATGTGACCTTGACCCCCAATTGAAATGCACTTGACAATACATAGTTTGAATCAAGACCATCAACAGATTATTTTGGCCACATCACCATTAATGAGAATTATTTACTAAATCCACACCACCATAAACTAAAACTATAGCTCAAAATAGTCATTTGGCTGAGGATATCCAATAACCTCGGAAATGACCTTTTAATAGGAAACGAGACCTTAAGTGAAAAATAAAAAATTCTTCACACTCTCAGAAACAGTAAATGTGCATCTGTATTTAATTCTGAGAAAAATGATGTATGGCACATATGAAAAAAATTGTTAACTTAGTGCCCTTAAGACCCATGGATAGCGGCAGACTGAGCACTCTGACAGCCAGTTTCTTTACGTTTCTTTACGCAGTAATGTTCAGTCAGAGAAGGCCTGTTGTTTCACATTTCTGACTCTGATAAAAGCTCTGTAGAGTAAATTTTGCATTAGATGAAAGCATGTAACACCAGTGGTTCCCCTATTCTACCAAGGCAGTATGCTTTAACCTGAGAGAAGGAAGTTAGATTTCAATTTAGATGGATGCACAGCTGTAACACTATGGACAATAGCTATCATGGCAGCTGTGTTGGTATATTGGCCATTGATCAGACTAAACCAATGGTGATGGATGATTTATTTTTGATGTGCACAGTCACTTTCAGCACCAAAAGCTACATCAGGATCACACATTAACTGATAAAATAAATAAAAAAACGAGAAATTACATTCATTTGTAAACTGCATCCTCCCTCAAAATGCATATTTCAGTCCCCACCCACCCACTCTTTTCCACGGCATTCTCAATTCACTTTCCTCATTTGGCTAAGCATCATTCACTGATTCTATCAATTATAATATAATGTAATCATAAAAGAAAAAATTCTATAAATCTCTTGTAACCACATTTTCCTGCATAGCATACATTGTGTTTGCTAAAGGGTTAAAAGTAGACCCATTTCAGTTCCTGACCTGATCCAAAAGACTGACATTTGAAGTATATGCTATTTGAAAAGAGCCGTGTAAATGTAAAGATTAAGAATATTCAGTCCCAAATTATCTCTACTAATCAGACTACACCCTGATAATTCCCTGGAAAGTTCTTAGAAAGAGTTCTCCATATGACTGTACCAGTAAACAGCATTTTCAAATAAAATTGTGTTAAAAAACCTACATAAGTCTCTTGATAACACCATTACTGGACATAAAATACCTCAAGAGGGAGAACTTTCCAGGAAATTATATCTGTACAGGGTACCACTGAAAAAAGAAAAATATGTTTTAATATTTCTTTTAGTTATACTACAACATATTCCCACTAATACAGTTGGTTGCTATGGAGACTGGAGGTCAGAAATTGCAATGAAAGCAAACACTGTTTTCTACTTAAGGTCTCGTTACAGTTATTCAGGTGAAAATGTCGGCTTTTCAAGAAATGTTCAGCTTATGATTAACATGGCCGAGGATATTTCGCATTTAAATTACCTCCCCTATTTACAATACTCACAATGTATATAGTTTCTGGAAGCTCTGAATATGGCCCTTTCTGGAGACAACTGTACACAACAAAAATCTTACAATATCACTCAAATACACTCAGCCGAATGACACAGTTGATGGCTAAAAAAATGGCTCAAAATGGTCAAAATCTTCTCATTTTGGGGATATATCTCCAATTTTCGTGCATCGATAGTGATAAAACTGTGTTATAGGAATTCCTCATTCCTCCACTGAGGATTTTACAATATAACATGATCATTGTGACAAATAAAAAACATATGGGTTTCTTATTCATTTTTTCAGAAGGCTTTCTCAAAGCAAATTTACACAAAAATTGTCCCGTTTGTAAACTGCAAATTGTCAGGTCCCAAACAGATCTGGGTGTGTCATTTAACACTTCCATGTGACCTTGACCCCCAATTGAAATGCACTTGACAATAGACAGTTTGAATCAAGACCATCAACAGATTAATTTGGCCATATCACCATGAAAGAGAATTATTTACTAAATCCACACCACCATAAACTAAAACTATAGCTCAAAATAGTCATTTGGCTGAGGATACCCAATAACCTCGGAAATGACCTTTTAATAGGAAACGAGACCATAATATCACAGGCGACAAAAAGAATAATTGGGGCGTTACTTCCGATATTAGTTTTCAACAGTGTCGTAAATACTTTACGCTATCGCGTTTATGACGATCAAGGTCGGAAAATGTGTTGAGTGCCGGTACCTTCGTATCGGTTTCCTTCGAGAGATACAGTCTCAATTCTTGTGAGGATGCTCAATTTTGCGTTGCGACTTGCAAGTACGAGTGATGAGAGTGCACAATTCAAGACGAAATCACCTTCATCCACTTGCATGGGCTAGTCTTATTCTGAATATTAGATGACGAACTTGTACATATAAGTTTATTCTACCTGGAAAACTGTACCTCGCAAATGTGTGGACAAATATGATATCAAGGGTATAACATGTTTGTGGGTCCCCCGATGATAGCTTGGGCAATAGAGGGGTAATGGTGCAAACAGTGGATAAAGCTAAATAAAAACACCTGTTTGATAGTTAATGAACTTTATTAAGCTGATTTGATTTTGTTTCAGTCTCCACAGGTGATATTAAATGTTTTGGTTTACACAAAAAACAGGCTTTTAAAAAAGCAGCTCTCATTGATCAGACTTAAAATAGGGTATGGAAGCAGTAGGGGTGAAAAATTAATTAACTTGAACATTAAAATGAATGTATATCTCATCCAAAATTTCACCGAAATGCTAATGGAGAGCCGTTAATATTCTGGTGGAGTACACCAGGATCCCGGCGAATGTTCACCAATATGCCGGTGAAAACACAACAGCTTTAAATTAAATAAGTAGGGTGTGTGTATGTAGGGGGGGGGGGGGGGGGGTTTCAGTTACACATTGTGGTATTTTTTAGGTTTTGATATTCAGACACCTTGTTACAGAACTAAATATTAACCAAAATGTTGGTGATGCACGCATCTTTTCGTTGGTGAAGTCCACCGGGATTCTGGCGAAGACTACACCAATATATTGGTGAAATTCAGTTTCACTAACATCCTGGTGAAACTGAACAAACTGATGATATTGATCTAAGACGTTCGAGCGGGGGAAATGGGGAAGTGTTTAAACAGTGGATGTTAAATTACCACTCTTCCAAACATTTGGATAAGACTGGGATATTTTAGATTGGCGTTGGTAAGTAATGTTTTGTTGCTTGAGGAATTTTAATTTCACCGGCACACGATCAACTCGACGGCCCTCTCACCACAGAGCTTATCATCCTACCTTAACTTATGTTTAGATACTGCTGGCGAAACTAACCATTCTAATTTCAGACCGCATGTCTAAGATTTAATTTCACCAGCAAATTACAATTTTCGCCAACAGAATTGTTGCTTAACTCTCCAAATTTCACTTAGGGTCAGCTGCTGTCAAACGACGAGAAAGCCACGAAGCGCACCGCGCAGCCTTTCTATACCCCTCAGGCTGGCTTCGACCAATCAGAATTGTCTATTCTCCCAAACTCCTCAGCAGACATTCTCGCTGCGAATTTTCTGAAGGCCGGTGTGAAAAATGAATGTTACGAAGCTCTGTATTTGTACGTCGTTAGGACACACTACTGCTATAACAAGATGGATGTCTCGTTTCTCGAAATAAATAAATACAATTTAGATGCAAGAAGAGCAGATCATGTGTTCATACATGCAAACGGAGTATTTACTTATCCCGGGAATAACAACTTTTTACTGTAATAAAGCCGAAACGTGGCGATTGGAGTGGGCACAAAATTACCACAAGCCCACACAACGAGAATACAGATCGAAATAGGGATTACAAAATGCACTCGTTTAATTAAAATACGTCTTAAGTCGTATTAAAAACCAGGTGGGTTGGTAGAAGACATAGTTGCCATTCCCAGAATGTACTTGCTTGGGTATGATATTTTGAAAAATAACAAAAATGATTATTTATAATGTCGAGTTCCCTAATTTCGAGAATCGCTGGATACACCTAACATTTTGCACTAATTGTATGAGAAATACTGGTCACTATGTGGGAAATGTGCTAAAATGCATTGTCAAAGCGGGCCACCAAGCTGATATGTTGTCTTAGTATACTGGCATTATGCCAGTGAGACATAAATGTGGGATTTGGGGGTCTTTCCTGACTTGATTTTCTGGCTTTCCTTTCACAGACTTGTTCTACATAAACAATTACATGAATGACTGCCATAATACTTTTAAATGTGATCGAAACATTTGTTTGTAGCACCTAATAAACGTCAAGTTTACATTTTTCTGCATGGAGTTGAAATCGGTGTAATGAAATGCCGGGTTCACGTCTAGATGAGTTGTTGGCGATTGAAATACCTATTCCGAGAACTTGTGCTTGTTCCCACAATACCCACTCAGTTATCTATGGGCTCCTCTCCTAATTGCACTTGACAACAAATTTAGCTAGGCTGAAGTGCAGGGCTATTACAGATGCTACGTTTTGGAGGCTAAAATTGAAAAAATAAGAAAATAGTTGATGAGTGATTTAAGGTCAGTCACTTCTGTAATGCGAGACAAGGGGAAGAAAAAAAATCAAAATGTCTATGAAACCATTTTTTAAAAAAATAAGCCATCATTTACAAAAGAATACAATAAAAATTCAAATGAACCATCACAAACTGTCTCTAGTCAGGTTTATCAAGGAGCGTAAGGCGGTGGTGGCGCTGGCATATAAACAGCTGCCACTGGAATACCGTCGGAATTAGGAGGATACGGTTGTCTAAAGGTTGCAGTGCTTGGTGGTGGATATCCGTTTGGGCCTTGCATTTGAAATGGAGGCCTTTTTGGTTTGGTATTTTCTGAAATGAAGAAGTGACAAGAAAGGATTATAACTGAGGTGTTACGATCAAAAATATTATAATCCAGTATATGTATGTGTTTCATTCGAATTTAATAAATAAAAAATAAATAAAAAATAGATAAATAAATAAATAAATAAATAAATAAATAAATAAATAAATAAATAAATAAATAAATAAATAAATAAATAAATAAATAAATAACATTCTCGAGTAAAAGCAGCAAAACACATCATAAGTTACCTGGTCTTAAGTTGGGTACTAAAGTGGCGTGATAGAATGTATATCTGTTGAGTTACAGTAAGACCGTCATGGACTGGTCACTTTCACGGGTCAGGCAATATTTCCACGGACTCAATAAAATTAGATTCAAATCACCAATTATAGGAATAATCATAAAATATTAATTAATGAAGCGCCGGGTACAACCCGGTGCTTCATCAATTAATTTTTTTATGATAACAACTTTTATTATCTGGTAAACATTTGAGTAGGAGTCATTGCCCAGTCCACTGTGACTGAACTGTACGGAGAATCGTTTTATATTGCACCATACAGTCTCAATGATGGTCAGTTAAAATGTTTACCAATCCTACTTACCCAATTCAACTGTGATTGAACGACAATTTTGATATTGTTTTGGTAAATTTACAATATCAAATTCCACAAATACAAGAAAACCACCTCTATTTTGGATATAAACAATCCCGGCGGTTAGATTGAGAACGAACGAATTTGGTTCAATTTTCATGGAGGAAGGGGTAAAGAAATAAAATTCATAACGCCGACATGTTGCTCCCCATAAAGTCCAGCAAGTCCACAACGCAAAAATTCCTATTAATCTCAAATTGCTTTCATACTCTTCATTCAAACCACACATAATGCCTCTTCAATGGAACTAGTTCGGCGAATTTTCGTTTCAAATAGTTGGAAGCAATACAGGTGCTGTTGTTTGATGTGTGTTTTATGGGAAGGGTATAAGAGGATATAGCGGTAATTATATGAATATGCAATTATTACGTAATGTATTTGCAAAACACACCGACTGAAAGCATTAAATTTCACAATTACATTATGCTATAGTAGTTTTGCTTAAATGGCGATTATAAAACCCGATTTTTTTTACTCTGTGGTTGGTGAATATTTGCTCTTTGAATATTATTACTAGAGTCTGTTCAGGAAGCACCGAAAGTGAGGGTGTAATACCCAAATGGCTACCCTCGTGACCACCATGGTAACAAAATATGGCTTTAGTAAAAACGAGACTAGCACGCCAACAATGCTTTGTTTTCTAGATATCGATTGTGAAAACTACTTTTACATTCTGGAAAAATATGTTATCTTGAATACTGGACATACATTATTTATTTATTGGTGTTGAAGGTCGCATACTTATGCACAATGGCTAATCGTGACCGTGACAGTTTTACGGGTGGAGGAAGCCAGAATACCCGGAGAGAACCACAGAGCATCGACGAGCAACTGTCAGCTCCTCAACATTCTAACTCTGTTCAAGCTCCGCTCAAGCGGGGTTACAGTGGTTGAAGACGTGTGCAGGGTCGACGTGCAGCACGCCTTAGTACACGGCGTCATCGTGCCCCCATGTAGGCAACCGGGATAAAGTGCCTTGTCCAAGGGCGCAATGCTGGTCGTCCCGGACGGGGATCGAACTCGGGACCTCTAGCATAGAAGTCCAATAGTCTACTAATGAGGCACCGCGCTCTCAAACTGGACCTACAAAAATTGAAAGAGATTACCTACTTTTTAGGTTAGATATATCTCATGAGTGACATACCTTTTCAAGTTGTCTGAAAAGGCTCTCGTGCAAACTTAGATATCCGTGAAGTTCGGAATAAGATAATACTGGTTCATATCATCTATTACTACGGGGGCGGCGGAACCGAGTGGGGGGGGGGGGGGGGGGGCTTCAGCCCCTCCACTTTTTTTGCCGGGCCATGTTTTTTTGTATGCATATATGTTAATACAACAAATGACTGGTTCAGTTTCAATGGACTTCGGATCATGTTTTGCAGTAAGTGGCAGCAAACGCTAAAATGTATACAGCCTGTTAACTAAAGTACATCGTAATCTTACAGACATACAAGTACCAAATCCACCCCAGACAAGATAATCCACAGACAGTATAATTGCTGTAAACGTCTGATAAAGCATACAGGTGAGGTCAATTTATCAGCTTTGGTCATTACGACCAAAGCTGATAAACATACCTCACCTGTATGCTTTACCAGCGTTTTTAAAGTGTGAAATCTTTCAAATATATCTCCTGAAAAATCTCAAAATATCCACTCAGATGCATGGAAATGGAAGTTTTGGGACCCTGGAATTTAAAGTTTTCATACCGACGACCATCCATCGCCCGATCCAGCACCCTTCCTTCCTTCCCCCTCCCCACACACTTTGAAAATCGTTCCGCCGCCCCTGTACTACCTTCGCAAAATACTAGTTATTTCTGTTGTATACGTTGCGATGTACGGATTGCAATTAAAACATGTTTTAAATACATTTTAAACACCCAAATATCAAAACACTCAATGGTATCCTTCGAGGCTTTTTGCCTAATTTGCGTCACTTCCCTGAATATGTTTTCTTTTATCTGTCGTAACAACAGATATTTAGACATTTTCCACTGTCTTATAAGAAATTGTATCATAAAGGCAGCGTACCAGTGCTCTCGATCTATTGAATACTAACGCCCCTGACTTATTTCGTCATGAAAATCAATTTTCAACAGAGTTATTTATCTCCCCTAAAATTATGAGTCCTGAAGGTTTAATTAAGAAGTGTATAATTGTTGCGAAAACATTTACGGTATCAGAAGAAAAGAAAACTAGATTACCTTTTGTTGCTTTTAATACAAGAAAACATCAGATAGTTCTCAAATCTGCCTGTTGCTTTCGTTTATTACAAGTTACAAAGGGAAACTTGGCTTTTTATGGTAAGGTAATTGGAAGCAACTAAGTAATAGTCCATTTTGTTCTTGGTTCAGCGAATGTGTGTTACATTAATTTGCAAGTTTTTATTCTTCTCAGGAAAAAGTATTAGCAATTTTACATCCTAGATTGTTTATATTCCTGGAAAGAATAGTGTCTGTAGTATATCTCGCGATGTTCTCACTGTCGATATAATAAACATACAAAGGGGAGCATAACATCAAAAGACGGTAATTGCCGTGTTGTCTTATTTTTGAATGGGTTCATACTGACTGGTAAAAAATTGTAAAAAGCCAGATTCTGTATTTTTATACTGCTCTGCATAGAAATGGCCAAGGATTGTGAAATGATGCACATTTCGATGATACAACTTTGGTGAAATTTCGAAATTTCAAGTTTCATATGAAAGCCCCAAACCCTTTAGAGTTAAAATTACTGACAACTTTAGAAAATTAAGAGGAGCTACAGTTAAAACTAGAAGTCCTGTCACGAACTGTGCACTTATCTAGGCTTAATTGCGCGCAGGAATTGCACTTAATTGCCATATCGAATGGCATCCAAAGCAGGGCAGGTTCTCCTGGTTACTCATAGCAAACGCTGGCAATGTTTTTATTAATGGACCGCCGGGTTACCCGGAGGTCCATTGGCTGAAACATTCCTTGTGCACAGGCCTTATGTACAGAATTCGATAGCTTTACTATATAACGCGTAGATTAACGCGCAGATCGACGTACTATTTGTGCGCATTTCATGACAGGACTTCTATTTTTAACTGTAAGATTCATGTTAATCAATTGCAATGACGAAAATTGTCATTCATGAAGATGTTCTTCTAAATTTGAACGTTACATTAAAAAGTATGAAGTTAGTAACAATAGTTTTTAATTCTGACAAACTCAGGCTGAGGAATTAAAATGGTCGATGTTGTGCGATGGCTTCAAATGTTAAGGATTTCCGACATAAAGTACAACATATTTGTTAGGAACTTGCGCCGCTTTATGCTTACTAATTTCAAGAATTGGCGAATAAGTTATTTAATTTATACTGGCGGCTTCCTTAGCCAAATGACCCCCCACCCCCCCCCCCACCCCCCCCCCACCCCACACACACACCCGAACAATTACGTCATGGTCTGATCCTTCTCGAATACTTTGGATCTTTAACCTGCACGAAGTGTGTCTCTTTCCGCACAGGAAACAGTTATTTTACGTCCCCATCCGATAGGATTGTACGATGTGACAGCGCCAACCCCGTAATTGATGCTGACAGAGTGTTCGGATACCTTGGAATTTTCCCGGCCGCAGGGCGATTTCGGTACCTCTGACATGGGAGATCGGAGCACTCATCCCTTCGATCACCCCTCTACTGGAAACAGTAGATAAAGTTTTTTATCTTTTAATATCTTGACGGGCACAAACCTGATCTCGGAAACACCAAACAAAAACTCAAATAACTATTTACATGTGTATGGTACTCTCCTTCCAAGCAGATGCTCTGAAAATTTATCATTCGGAAGTTCGCCTGGTCAACAGGCATGAAAGGAAATCTATTGATGACTACCTTGACCGGACTTGGTATTGAAACAAAGCTCTATAATTTTATTTTAAAACGCGAGTGTAGGTTTCCAACCGATGCATGTGATGAAACAAATATAGATTTGTACCTATTAAGCGTTCAAAAGTCAAAAAGGTGATCGAATGTTTTTATCACTCATAACATCGTTCATACCATTGTTGCTGTTCAAAAATGTCATTTGTAGACCTCAGGAGTCATGTGTAGTTTACAAGGGGTTACCTACTGATCAATCTCCCTCCCTTGCCATTCCTTGATATAACTTGGAATCAACCAGACGGCTATTGGGCACTAGCTTTCTCTAAAGCAGCAGTGTCACTAAACTTCATTGGGTCTCCTTGATATTTGATGTTATCAAATTTACACCACTTTTCAGAAAGTAGTAACTTATAACTTATCAAAGAAGGATATATTTCCATAAACAATTGACATAATTATGGAGAAAGGAAACATAGTGGTCTGATTGTGTTCACAAGAAACGTACGGGTTATTTTCGTATGCAGATCCAATTACTTCACTACCTTATTACCAGAACCTTGCTAATATATAAATGCGAATGTCTGTATCTATATCTCTATCTCGCTCTCTCTCTCTATCTTTGTTCCGGGTGAACTCCTCCGTTTCTCGATCGATCGATCTCAAATTTCGTACACGGGGATAATTCGTCCCTGTGAGTAACATGGGATGGGTGCCGTGCCCGTGCGAGGTGACCTTGACCTTGAAATTGATGACCTTGCCCTTTTATTTTGAAAACGACTGGGCCGATCGGGCTAAAATTTCATCTGTGCGGGTGTATTGGCCCATCGAACATTTTGACTTTATCGGGGTGCCCGTGCGGGGTGACCTTAACCTTGAAATTGGTGACCTTGACCTTTTATTTCGAAAACGTCTGGGCCGATCGGGCTAAAATTTCATATGTGCGGGGAAAATTGACCCATCGATCATTTTGACTTCTTCGGGTTGCCCGTGCGGGGTGACCTTGTCCTTCTATTTCGAAAACGGCTGATATAACCATCTTCTCCCATGCAACGCCGCGTATCACCCGCTAGACTAATATATAAATGCGAATGTCTGTATCTGTATCTCTCTTTCTATCTTTGTTCCGGGTGAACTCCTCCATTTCTCGACCGATCGATCTCAAATTTTCTACACGGGGTAATTCGTCCTTGCGAGTAACATGGGATGGGTGCCGTGCCCGTGCGGAGTGACCTTGACCTTGAAATTGGTGACCTTGACCTTTTATTAGCTCACTGAAGGGAGCTTAACTTATCACTTGCCGTCCGTCGTCCGTCGTCGTCCGTCGTCGTCCGTCGTCGTCGTCCGTCGTGAACTTTACCTTATCGACTACTCCTCCCAAATAACCGGTTCAAATTGAACCTAATTTGGAGTGCGTGTTCCCCATCATATGTCAATTCAAACTTGTACAAATAAACTTGCCGCACCCACAGGGGGCACCACAAGGGGCATAACTCTGATAGCACCCATGAATTTCTTTCCAAAATTCAAAAATATCTTCTTCTTCAGATCCACCAGGCACAGAATTCTTTCCTATTTGGTATACATCATCTCTGGGGGGGGGGGGGGGGGGGGGGGGGGCAGATTTCAGTTTGTTCAAATCGGCCCACTGGATTCAAACTTGGGCTCACTATAGAAGCCCGAATTTGAACTTAGTGCATTTGAGGCAAATTTCTTAAAAAATCTTCTTCTCCAGATGCAGCAGGCAGAATCTTTTAATATTTGGTATGCAGCATTGTGGGGTGGATCTGATTCAAGTTTGTTCAAATCGGCTCCCTAGACTCATGTTTGGGTTCACTATAGAAGCTCGAATTCGAACTTAGTGTATTGCTGGCAAATTTCTTAAAAAATCTTCTTCTCCAGATCTAGCAGGCAGAATCTTTTGATATTTGGTATGCAACATTGTGGGGGTGAATCTGATTCAAGTTTGTTCAAATCGGCTCCCTAGATTCATATTTGGGCTCACTATAGAAGCTTGAATTCGAACTTAGTGCATTTCAGGCAAATTTCTTAAAAAATGTTCTTCTCCAGATTCAGCAGGCAGAATCATTTGATATTTGGTATGCAACATTGTGGGGTCGATCTGATTCAAGTTTGTTCAAATCGGCCCCCTGGATTCATATTTGGGCTCACTATAGAAGCTCGAATTCGAACTTAGTGCATTTCAGGCAAATTTCTTAAAAAATCTTCTTCTCCAGATCCGACAGGCAGAATCTTTTGATATTTGGTATGCAGCATTGTGGGGTGGATCTGATTCAAGTTTGTTCAAATCGGCTCCCTAGACTCATGTTTGGGTTCACTATAGAAGCTCGAATTCGAACTTAGTGTATTGCTGGCAAATTTCTTAAAAAATCTTCTTCTCCAGATCTAGCAGGCAGAATCTTTTGATATTTGGTATGCAACATTGTGGGGGTGAATCTGATTCAAGTTTGTTCAAATCGGCTCCCTAGATTCATATTTGGGCTCACTATAGAAGCTTGAATTCGAACTTAGTGCATTTCAGGCAAATTTCTTAAAAAATGTTCTTCTCCAGATTCAGCAGGCAGAATCATTTGATATTTGGTATGCAACATTGTGGGGTCGATCTGATTCAAGTTTGTTCAAATCGGCCCCCTGGATTCATATTTGGGCTCACTATAGAAGCTCGAATTCGAACTTAGTGCTTTTCATGCAAATTTCTTAAGAAATCTTCTTCTGCAGATCCAGCAGGCAGAATCATTTGATATTTGGTATGCAACATTGTGGGGTATATCTGATTCAAGTTTGTTCAAATCGGCCCCTGGGTTCATATTTGGGCTCAGTATAGAAGCCCAAATTTGAACTTAGTGCATTTCAGGCAAATTTCCTTAAAACTCTTCTTCTCAAGATCCAGCAGGCAGAATCTTTTGATATTGTGTATATTGGGTACTGCAGCATGCTTGGGGGGGGGGGGGGGGGGGGGGAGATTCAAGTTTGTTCAAGTCAAGTCCCTGGGTTCATATTTGGGCTCACTGTGGTAGCCCGAATTATAACTTAGTTCAAAATGAGGAATTTTCTTTAAAAATCTTCTTCTTCAGATCCAGCAGTTGGAATGTTTTGATATTTGGTATGCAGCATCCTTGGGGTGGGGGGGGGGGGGGGTGGGGAGGGAGATTCCAGTTCTTTCAAGCCATGTCCCTAGGTCCGTATTTGGGCTCACTATGGGTGCCCGAATGATAACTTAGTTCAAAATGAGGAATTTTCTTTAAAAATCTTCTTCAGATATAGCAGTCAGAATGTTTTGATATTTGGTATGCAGCATCCTTAAGGGGGTGGGATTCAAGTTTGTTCAAGCCATGTCCCTAGGTCCATATTTGGGCTCATTGTGGGAGCCCGAATAATAACTTAGTTCAAAATGAGAAATTTTCTTTAAAAATCTTCTTCTTCAGATCTAGCAGTCAGAATGTTTTGATATTTGGTATGCAGTATCCTTAGGGGGTGAGATTTACGTTTGTTCCAGCCATGTCCCTAGGTCTATATTTGTGCTCACTGTGGGAGCTTGAATTGTAACTTAGTTCGAAATGAGGAATTTTCTTAAAAAATCTTCTTCAGATCCAGCAGGCCGAATGTTTTGATATGTTGTGTGTAGCATCCTTAGGGGGTGGGGGGGGGGGGATGGGATGAGATTCAAGTTTGTTAAAGCCAAGTCCCTAGGTCCATATTTGGGATGGCTTATAACTTAGTCAATATGAGGAATTGTTCTTTAAAAATCTTCTTCTTCAGATTTAGCAGTCGAAATGTTTTAATATTTGGCATGCAGTATCCTTAGGGGGTGAAATGAAAGTTTGTTCAAGCCAAGTCCGTGGGTTTATATTTGGGCTCACTGTGGGAGCCCGAATGATAACTTAGTTCAAAATGAGGAATTTTCTTTAAAAATCTTCTTCTTCAGATCCAGCAGATGAATGCTTTTGATATCTGGTATGCAGCATCCTTAAGGGGGTAAGATTCAAGTTTGTTCAAGCCATGTCCCTAGTTCCATAAAATTTGTCTCTTATGACATCATTCCTTTGTAGTGTTGATGAACCATATCTAACTGAATGTGACCCCAAATACTTCTTTGAACCACTTTGGCCGGTGAGAGATTTAGGCTCCTTGGGGCCTCTTGTTTCGACAACGGCTGGGCCGATCGGTCTAAAATTTCATATGTGTGGGTATATTGACCCATCGATCATTTTGACTTTATCGGGGTGAGCCCGCGCGGGGTGACCTTGACCTTGAAATTGGGTACCTTGACCTTTTATTACGAAAACGGCTGATATAACCATCTTCTCCCGTGCAACGCCAGGTATCACCCGCTAGTATTAGATAAAATGCAAACGTCGGAAATGCTGTGATGTTCTGAGTAGTTTTTTTATGATATTTGGTGTAATGTTCTTACGCGCAGGGCCAACACGATATCTAAATTTATGTCATATCATTCCCTGAATGATACTGAATGAATATAATATAATTAGTTGGACGAGGTTTTTAGTTTATTTGTAAGCTTGTAATTAGGCTTTTCCCTCTGGAAAAGACTATTGTTTTTCTACGGATTATTATTTTTTAGGCTTTTCCCTCTGGAAAAGACTATTGTTTTTCCACGGATTATTATTATTATTATTTTTTTTTTTTTGGGTGGGGGGGGGGGGGGGGTTGGGGTTTTTTTTTGTCCACACATTTTGTCCGTACGACTCAGAAGCCATTTTCTAACCGATTTTCACGAAATTTTGCACACGCATAGAGGGGCACAAAATCTAAAAATGTACCGAAGCGGAATTTACGATTTAACCCTTATTTCGTCAGAATTGGCAAAAAACTGCCAAAATTGGGGTTTATTGGCACTTTCTCGAAACACGTCTTGTAGATTTTTTTTATACATCCGTCATTGGTAGACCTCTCTGTGACACGCCCTTTGATGCACATGACATATCAGGCGATGCATATGGTAACCCTCCACAGGCTGCCAAACATCGAAATGTTGATGAAATAGGCCGGTTTCAGGCCCCCACTGCACCCAAACAATACACGAGAGATAAACATAACTTCCTTTATTGGGAGTGGAATTCACCGTGGATCATTTTTGTCAGTAATAAGGGTGTTCAAAATACCAAACGTTAACCCGTTTTGGGTTGGTTAAACAGCAATACCCCCATAAAGCTAAAAAATTCGTTGTTTCCGGGGATTTCTCTAAACGAGTTTTGTAGATTTTCAAGAAAAAATTGTCACTCCCAGGCCTTGGTGTGACAATAGAAGCTGCATGGAGAAAATACTGCGGTGAGCATTTGTTAACCCTCCACGGGCTGCTAAAAGTCAAAATTGTGATAAAAGGGGCTGTTTTTGGACTCCAACAGCACCCACTTGGTGTACCACCGAGAAAGGTTCCTTCTGTTATCGGACGCAAAATTGATGGGGAAACATTTTTGATAAATGATAAGGGTATTTAAAAGTCGAAGTCTTAACCCATTTTGTTCTGGTTAAAGAGAGATACCCCTTGAAAGCTTAAAATTCCCATTTTCTGTGGATTTCTCTAAAAGCAACTTGTAGGTTTTCAGGAAAAATTGTCTATTCGCAGGTCTTTGTGTAACATTACAAGTTGCATGGACAAAATATTCCGCTGAGCATTTATTAACCCTCTACAGGCTGCTAAACATCGTAATTTTGTTGAAATAGGCTGTTTTCAGACGCGCACAGCACCCAATGCATACCCGAGAGATAAACATAATCTACTTTGTTGGAAGTGGAATTCACCGAGGAACAAATTTGTTATTAATAAGGGTATTCAAAAAACCAAGCATTAACCTCTTTTGGGATGGTTAATAACAATACCCATCAAAAGCTTAAAAAATCATGTTTTCCCTGAATTTCTTTACAAACGTCTCGTAGGGTTTCAAGAGAAAATGGCCGTTGATAGGTCTTCGAGTCACATTACCAGTTGCATGGATAAAATATTCAGATAAGCATTTGTTAACCCTCCATGGGCTGCTAAATGTCAAAATTTCGAAAAAAATAGTCTGTTTTTGGACACCAACAGCATCAAATGGGAATGCTGCAGAGAAACATAACTTATTTTACCAGACGCAAAACTGATAGGGAAAATTTTTAGTAAGTTGTAAGGGTATTCAAAAATTGAGGTTTTAACCCATTTTCGCCCGGTTAAGGAGATGTACCCCTTAAAAGCTTAAAATTCCTATTTTCTGTGGATTTCTCCAAAGAATCTAGTAAGTATTCAAGAGAAATTGCTCATTTGCAGGTCTTGGAGTGACATAACAAGTTGCATGAACAAAAGATTCCGGTAAGCGTTTGTTAACCCGCCAGAGGCAACAAATTTTGAGAAAATGGGCTGTACTTGACCACCCATTACACCCAATGTGTACCTGCGAGATGAACATAACCACCTTCATTGGAAGTGGGATTCACCGAGGATCATTTTTGTAAGTAATGAAGGTATTCATAAAACCAAGCATTAACCCGTTTAGAGCTGGTTATAGGGTGATACCCCTCAAAAGTTTAAAAAATCATGTTATCTGAGGATTTCTCTAAAAACATCACATAGATTTTCAAGAAAAAATTGGCCATTCTCAGATCTTAGTGTGAATTACAAGTTGCATGTACAAAATATTCCAGTAAGCATTTGTTAACCCTATGCTGGTTCTCAAACATCAAAATGTTGAAAAAGTGGGCTGTGTTTGCATGCCCGCAGCACCCAAAGTTAAGAGGAGAAATCAACATAAGAGGAAGTAGAATTCACTGAGAATTATTTTTATAAGAAATAAGCGTATTACAAAAACAACCCTTAACCCGTTTTGGGCTGGATAAACAATTAAACCCATCAACAGCTTAAAATTCATGTTCTCCCTGGATTTCTCTGAAAACATCTCGTAGATTTTAAAGTAAAAATGGCCATTCATAGTTTTTGGTGTGAAATTACTAGTTGCATGAATAAATATTCCTGTCAGCACTTGTTAACCCTTACAAGCTGACAGACATCAATATTTTGGATACATTTGAGATAAAACGGACCATTTTCGAATAGATACAGCACTCAGTGAGTATGTGTCAAACAAACATAACTCCTTTTGTCGGTCGTTAACGTGTTGGACGACAATATTGATATTAACCCTCTCCAACGTTAATGATGGTTTTTACCTAAACAATTTTTTTTATCAAACTGAGTCATTTGAGACTTCTATACTCACCTTTTTCATGACATTAATGAAGGAACTTCAGTGAGACAATCAAAAGCAATTCATCAGGCACTGTGGGGTCATGACGAATCATGGAATCTCATCGGAAAAGCCATGATTCTCCAGAATCATAAAGTCTAGTTTATATATGTTAACGTTAGTAAATCCATATTCCATAGCATGGTATTTATTAGCACAACGTATGCCAAATTAGGCTGGTAACAAACTGTGTAACAAGTGTATTGTTTGACTATTTTGTTTTGTATATACCGAATTAGCAACCACAATGATTAATAGGTGATATATTTTTCACTTGTTTAATGTTTGAATGACAAAGAAGACATCAATGTGACTGTTAACCGTGTATAGATCTCAGAAGATCTTATATGGTATATACACAGATTATCATGATAATGTGCATATCCTGTGATTTGTATCAGCTTCGAGGTGGTGTCCAGAATGGGATCTCAACGAGCCGGCTATGCCTGCGAGTTGTGATCCAATTCTGGACACCATCGAGAATCTGATGTAAATCACAGGACATGCACATTATCACGATAATTCAGTTATCTAACAATTCTGTCACATAAACATATCAAATCTTAAATTATTAATACACTTTTGGGACATAAAAAAGTTAAAAAAAACCCAGATTTTATGGAACAATATTGTTGTGCACTTTAACAAACAATGAGTAACGCGGTTATTATTCACTCTAAATGTCACTCCCTATGATGATACGTTTGAATTTGCAAGTGTGCAATATTCAATTTTGCAGTTTCTATTTGTTGTGGAGGTGGGGATATCATTTGCTATTAATAGTTCTGTCGCTAATTATAAGGAATTGTGTTTGGTTTTGTAAGCGATCAGCTGAGTCGATCACAGATACGTAAATAGAATGCATTCAAACGCCTATTATGATAGCCTGTCGCGTTCCCTGAAACGAGTCGTCTATATGATACGGAATCAGCATAAGTCGTCTATACGGAATCAGAACACATTATGTGATACGTACCGTCTCTCGTGGTTTTCAGGCCAAAATCTATATGATTGTTAGATAAATACACAGATTACACGATATGTCTTAAAACCAATGGAATTCACAAAAGTTCGCAAGGAAGCACGCTATTATGTGATGCACCTCAGAAAGAGGTCTTCGAATGCCATTTCTCAGTATATCGACATATCATCAGCAATAACACAAATACGGAAATATGTTGCCTCCAAACTTAAATAATGGAAATGAAAATACTCTACTAATGAAACATAACGAGGTGGACATTCCAGTCGGAGGAGTTTTACAATGTTTGAGAAAACAATCTTGAGCAGCCCTTACAAACCTTCAGCCCATGGATGACAGGGTGACCAAGCTACTGCAAAGTTTGTTGGGGTTCCTTATATTTTTTGGGGCTTAATGGTGTGTACGATTCCAATCAGTGCAAATTCCCCAACACGCTGGAATAGACACAGATAACTAATAATACACGTGATCCCGAATTCATACACCTATCAAGTTAGATGTGTTTTATTTGAATTCTAATAACGAAACTTCGTGGTTGATTCCCTTGTTTATTCACTTATTTGAGCAAACTGCGGGGAAAAAGTTACATAATCTGAATACACTGATATTACGTAAAATTTTCACGAACATCAAAGAGCATCTGTGGAAACACTCCCTGCTCTCAAATCGTTCTTATGATCCTACCACCAAATCGGATAGCCCCACTTACACAAACGAACATACAATCCACCGGGAATGAGGATGTTCATCAATGCTCAGAAATGATCAATTGTGAAATGACAGCGGTTTTATTTACACTACAACGGTCGAATCTTCGCATTTTGACAGAACTCGTCGCAGATGGTGACGTATTTTACCGATTCAGAATAAGTTGAATCGGGTTTTGTGCAGTTTTATATCTCTAAACATCGAACAGTGCCTGACGTTTCGGATACAAAAATAGTTCGATCGATCTACGTAAGTAAAATTTTATAAATTCCATATGAATATTTAATGAATGCAGCTCCTTTTTTTCTGGACGATCTCCTTTTTAGCAAGTTCGAATGATTGTTTTAACATAACAGACGCACGTGGTTTGCTACGACATCTCGATCCCCTGGTTCCATTATTGTTCGATTTCCCCCTTTAGACTCTACTACAGATTTAATGGCACTTGATCGGGAAAAAATTAGGTACAATCGGATAAAATAGTCATCAGGAAATATCGAAATGAATTATTTGCCGCTTTATCAGAGCATAAATACTAAGTGGGCGAGTTAAGTTGCATGACATGCGTAACAGTTGATAGTAACCTTTGCACCCCATCCCATATCCATACTTCATTGGATGGAACTGTAAATCATTTCTCTTCTTATAATTTAGAGGAGTTGACTATCTTGTTTAATTCTGAATATTTTCCAAATCGAACCCATACACAAACCGGCCCTCTCATCAACTTACCTCGGATAATTTTGTCACCAAAACAGGCGACCATACCTTCCAGTATACGAGGACCATAAAAACGGTTCGGATCGGACTTTTTGATCACATCACGTTATATTTCCGTGCATTATGTTTACAGCTCTAAATGGTTCATGTCTATTCGACAGCGCCGAATTGTCATGGTGAAAGGTAAGACTCGAACAAAGAAAAATTTTCAAATCCTCGCAGTTTAATTAAACACAACAATAAAGATTAGACGACTTCTGTGATTGATGAGCCACCACATTTCGAGGAGATTTTGGACTTTTGTCGAGGTGTTGATTGACCAACAAAGTTATGGGTTTGTCATTAAAACCCTTCACCCAATGTAGACGATATCAAAATTTATTATTTTAATTATTTTTCTTTTAAATTAAATATTAAAATTCAACAAAACCAAATCATGTGACCCCACATTGGAACAAGCTCGATGAGCTCATTCAAATGAAGGGTCACATGATATGATTTTGTTGCAATATTTTGAAAAAATTATTTCTGTCAACTGCTGAGTTTGCAAATTAAGCTGGCGGATGCGGGCGATTCGTCGGGTAAAGAGTTAAGTATTAGCAGCATTTAATGAAGTTAGATGGGTTGTGTAATGTGCTTGAGATATTCCAAAATGTGACAAATAACAACAAATGAGCACTGAGACATCGAAGTCTCCGCCATTTATACTTTGGAGATCTCAAATGCTGAAGTATGTTACAGGATTCGAAATCAGTAACGTAAGCTATTTTTGCAAACGAGACGTTTTGTTTAACTTAAGCTAATATACAAATTCCCAGAGACACTGTAGGTGTCCGGTGTGTACAACCTACGTAATACTAAATTGTAGCACCCCTGCTTCTCGGCAGACAATTTGGAATGATTAATTTTGGAGTAACAAGTGAATGGAATCCAACAACTTCCCAGCTCAGCTGATGCAATTGCATTTCAATTGCACCTTTGCCTACCATATTTCGGCAGATTGGTGGGGAAAGGCAAACACTTTTATACGATAGGTAAACATGAAACTGTCCAAGACCAATCATCCTAATGCAAATCGGCTAACATTAAAGAAAATTAAATTCCACTTGCGTTTTGATGACAAAGGCTGCAATAATATAGTCGTGTTCAGAGATAGCTGTGAATATTGGCAACCTGCGTGATTGAACCGCCAGTTACAGAACTGAGTGCAATGAATGCTCAAAATCTAATTTCCTGTAGAACGATGTGTTGCTCGTCATAGAGGTTGGCGCGTGTTGTTGCTCGCGTTTCAAGGATGGGTCTGAAAAATACAGGAGGGCAGTTGTTTTAAAAGTGCCACATTAATGAGTTGGGGGAATTTATTTATGTTCTTATCAATCTATTTATGTTCATTTGAGGAGAGGGCAGCATTGAAATATTTATTACTATTGTTGGAATTGCTTTATTTTTCAAATTAAGCGATATAAAGATAACAAAATAGATATTTTACATCAGACAAAATTTTATGTTTCATGTTATACTTTCGAAACTGCTTCTAGACCAGGGACTATCGGTGTCACTGTCCATTATATATATTGAGATATTGCACATCGGAAGTTCGCAACTAGCCATAATAAGCACAGACTATATGTATTGTAATAGTAAAACTAGTCCAAACTTGGACCCAGGTCCGTAATGTAATTTTTTGGTTTGGTACGTCCCTTGGACGTAACAAACCAAACAATTACATTACGGACTTTGGGTCAAAATTTGGACTATGGTAAAACGTGCGTATGTGGACACCCCTGCAGTTTCCCAGAAAAAATTGTGCCCCCATCCCCACTTTTTTGGAGTTTCCGCCGCCCCTGTTCTAGACTGTAGCTATATAATTAATTGTAAAAAAGATAGGCGTCGTGTTTGATCTAGCCCATCCTGCAAATAAGCCTTAGGTCAAGGCCAAAGACCTGAGCAAATACCCTCAATGTCGTAAGTCAATAGAGTTGCGAAGGTCATCATAGGCGTAATGAATGAAAGTTGGTGAATGTCGATTATATTATTTAACCCACTGGACCCGAGCGGTCGCTTTTCCGTCCAAGGACACGAAATGCCATAACGTCATTAAATAGGATGGCTCTTTAGTAAATGTGTGGGGTAGACCAATCGATATTTTCAAATTGCAGCCCCGAGGTTACAAGTTGAAAATATTGATTGACCTACACCAAATAATGAATATGGACTCCGCTAATTGCTGCCATTGAACTGGCAGGGAAGATACCACTTGTGTTCAAAGGGTTAACGATTAATATAAAAACAAGGCTGGAATATCGCCAATGTCTATTTATTGCCAATAGCAATAGTCACTGGAGATATTCGTCTCCCAATTTTTATGAGAGAATAGCTCCGAAAATTGTCCAAGACCTAGAGCATCCTCACAATGTCCTGCACCAGAACATTTGTACTGGTCATGATGACAGACATCAAACTGATCTAGTCTCGTCAACGATGCGAATTATAACAATTCAGTTTGGTGGACAGTTCAGGTGATTGTTTATCATATGACAGTGGGTATTTGAAAATTCATTTGGAAACCTGAAATGAAAACAAAAACAATTATGAAAGGTTTATCCAACGTGTTCAGTGCAACAAAAATTCAGCACATATCCATGACGTCACACGAGCCTCGCAAAAGAGCCTTCAGCTCTTTACCTTAAACGGCTAGAAGACAAGACGTGCAAAAGTGGAGATAAACACATTCGTCAAATAGCTCATTACTCCTCATTAGAACGAGCTCGTCCCAAAGAGGTGTAATAATGGCTGTTTTTTCGGGAGGTGGGGCTAAAATATGAAATAAAAATGTTACGGTGGTTTCTGTGAATAGTATTAGCCGGAAACCCGTTTTTAATTAATGGTATCACATAAAGATTTGATTTACCTGGTTGAACTTTTGCGTTTCTTCTTTTTGTCCCACCTCTGCTCATCTTCGCTAAAATGACGAAGGCGACAATTATAATGATGGCTAAGACAATCACTCCGGCCACAATTCCCACGATGACTCCCGTGGAGAGTGAAGAACTGAAAAAATAAACGTAATTTTGACCAACATCCAGAGTTTTATAAAATGTTTAAAAAAATAACTGAAGTAGGGTGGAAATTTCTTGACGACCCCTCACTTGGCGAAGTACTATTCATCACCACAGATCTCTAGGCCAGATCATAAAGAGGTATTCATTATGCAACAAATCCATAAGACACGCACATATCATACATGTTTAGGCCTATTGCATTCACAGAGAGTACTCAGAAATCATTGCTTAAATATTGGAGTGGATCTAATGATTAATCTCTGGATGAATTAGATACTCCCTGATATCCAAACGCAAGGTAAACAAAAATGGCAATCAAGTAAGATACACAAGAATATATCTGGAGAGTATCCAGAATCTTTACCAAGGAGATGGGTCACGAAAATGACAGATCAGAAGAGCACACAGGGCCTGTGTCGCTACAGAGTTCCTCCGGGAGCAAAATATCACTACACTGCCCTGGCCAGCACTAAATCCAGACCTTTTACCAATCAAGCACGTCTGGGATATGCTTGGCAGGCGCCTACGACAACGCCAGCAGCCCCCTATCAATGTCCAGGAACTCGCCGCTGCACTGCAAGAAGAATGGAATAACATCAGTCAAGCTGGTATTGGACGTTTGGTGAGGAGTATGCCACGTTGGATCCACGCCTGTCTCGTGAACCGAGGAGAATTTACAAGGTATTGGGGTCTTAGACTGAATGAGATAAATCCTCTGACTGACTGTCCGTGTCTTCCAGGGCGCAGTGCGTGGAATGTGTGCTTGTCAGATACCCAATTATTGCTGAAATCATTCACAAGATTTCACAGTGCACTGCCTCAACTGCCTTTTTGATGAAAATATAAATATATTTCGTCATATATCTCACTTCTATCAAATATCCCCTACTTTTTTTGAAAAGTATAGATACATGTAGTAAACATGACCAAATTGGCCGTGCCTCGCCCTCAACTTCCAAAATCGAGAACCGCGTTCCCCCATTGTATTTCTGACAATACGTATCCGACAGAAGTTCAAATATCAAATGTAGCGTCGTAAGAACGTCTATGATTACTGTTAAGAGCAAATCGATATCTGAGACCTCAAATTAGAGAAAAAAACAAATGTTCAAAAAATTGTTATTGGTTCTGTAAAATGCCATTTTGTTGATTCTGTGGTCTTGACGGGAGCGGCGGAATGTGTTTAAAATGTGCGTGAAGTGTGTGTGTGGGAATGGTGTGTTAACATTCGTGATTGTTGCAGCTGATATCGTCCCTTTCATACCGCGTAATAAATATGTCATAGTCCAGGACCCCAAATGTTCCAGTGAGACTAAAATTCTCACCCTTGGACGAGAGCTCGCTTTGTTTTGTTTTTTTCTATATTTACAGCTCCAGTGGCATATGTTGTCTTCTGACGTCACCACGCGAAATATTGAAAAGAGGATAACAACGGGAGGCGATTCAAAGCATACCGCCTGTAAAATTGTATTTTTCGAGGCCAGTGGTCACTCTATGAATGCATACTCAATCCCACCTATATTTCCATAATTTGAAGTGAAAGTGAGATGGAATAACCTCTCGACCTTCGTCTGAGTTATTTATTTTTTGATGTCTGGTGATGTCGTGAGCTACGTGAGATCTTTATTTACTAAATTTGTTAACGGTAAAGCCTTTTTTGTACATTCAAACTGCCTTGTTCATTTCACGACGTGAGATTTGGGCTATTGGTAGGGTCTTGTTGGAACATTCGAGTCTAGGTTGAACATTCGCTTCGAGCCGCAAACCTGGCACCATGTTATGTCAGTCCTTTGCAATAACTTCTAATGTGGTATGTATGCTAAGGTATCGTTATGGTTCGTCTATTTCTTCTACTTCAATCCTCTTCTAACCAGAAGAGTGAATTCAGATCGGTTAATGTATAGGCAAAATACAACTAAATTTGTTTAATTGTACAGAAAATATATAACAAATAAACCTTTATATTGACTCATCCCCTTGCTCTCAAAATCTAAGCTCATAGTTTAAGCATGCAGCATGTGTGTGATAAATAGCGAGGTGGGCACATGCCTCCTGTACAACTCCAGGCCCGACCTCCCCTGTCTACCATAACAAAGGTTTGTTGTGTGCAATAGTTTATAAAAGAATCTATCCGTGTTATATTAGTTATCCTTGTGTTTTCCAGGGTGTATGGGAATTTACACCGATTTGGGAACTCACACACTCTGAGGCAAAGCCGAAGGGTGTATGAGTTCCAAGACCGGTGTAAATTCCCATACACACTGGAAAACACAAGGATAACGGATTTATTTCTAATAATTGTGGTGTACTTAATACTTAAACCTAAATTGTGGGAAAAACTGACAGAAAATTTGTTCTGTGTAAGTTTCTAAATAAAACCAGACAAATATGGATGTCATTGGAACTTGCTCATTGAGCCAGTTCCAATGACATCCATATCTGTAATATTTTATTACACATAAATATTAAATTTCCTGAATTTTTATTTTTGTTCTAACATAACCGAGCAGAAAGTATGAATTAATAATTAAAAATGGGTACTTTTTCGCCATATACCCTGGTTAACCAAGGTGTAAAAAACAGCTACTGTGGATTTCAAGTTACACCGTACCTCTCAGCCAATCAAAATGCAGTATTTTGTTGCATTTGGAAATAATGATTTATAGCCAGAGGTGAGTCGGTAGTGCATAAAATAATGTAACAAGTTAAAAGAAATTTTCTGAATTGGAAAAAAGGACGAATCAATTTGGATTTTTAAGGGATTTTCCGGAAAATGTTTTTTTGTCCTTCCCCATGGGGCTGCAGGATTGAATTAATACTGATCCTCTTTACATACAGACCGTGGAGAGTGTACTATCACTAAATCGCCCGCAGAGTGGACATTCAACCCAAACAATAATTGTAAATTTGGTGCAAGACATAACAAGCACAAGCAAAGTTTCACCCAATGGATCTCCGGGTTAAACCCGGAGGTCCATTGGCTGAAACAGTGCTTGTATTTTTTGTCGATATGAACAAAATTTGAAAATTATAGTTTGGGTGATAACTCCACTCCGTGGGTGATTCAGTTACAATCCACTCTCCACGAAGTGTATTTATTGTTTATTTCATATTCTCTTGATCGAAGGTCAGACTTTTTATGCAAAAACTCATGCATACACGACTCAAAGAGTTAAAACAATCTGACCCGTCACTTTTTTCAACAGTATCAATTAATAGTCATTCCTTTGAAGCATAATATGAAGATATTTTTAGAGAGTATAGACTGGGTGAAAGAAAATGTAAAGAAAATGTAATTAATACTGTGTAATATATATATATATATATATATATATATATATATATATATATATATATATATATATATATATATATATATATATATATATATATATATATATTCAGGCAACAGTTCAATTCATTTGAAGCGACCCGGTGGTCGATGATAGCAACCAATTCAGAACTGACGCCCTGAACAGTATCATCTTATTCAATAATATCTACAGGGGAATGGGCGATCTTGTTGTAAATTTGAAGGGAGGTTCAGTAATACGCTGAGCTACAGCTATATGAGGAATACTTAACCCTTTACCTAACACGAAAGACAGATGACATTTGAAAACAAAATTCTTGAATAACCAATTTTTAAAAAACAATTGCATCAAAAACATAGCTTATAACCCCTCATGGGAACGAACTCAATGCGCTCGTTCAAATGAGGGGTCATAAGTTATGTTTGTGAGGTCAAACATGAAATAAAGGAATGAAAATTTAATATTGATTTTTGTGGATAGCGCTGATCGGTTTTGGCCATTACGTTGGGTAAAAGGTAAAATTATTTCTTATATGCTTTTCAAATTAGGGCTTCATTTTGTTGCTTGCTCGTGGATTGTACACTTTTTATTTACGCAAAAATTTAATGCAGAACGGTGAAAGGTTTAAAGTTTGTAAGTGCTGCTTGTGCCTTTCTTCAGTAGTTGGAAAATTTCTCAGGTAGGAATTCACCTACAGTGTTTTTGGAGTGTTATATTCCCCCTGTAATGTTGCTAGCATATGCCCCTTTTCCACACCTGCTTCTGCCTTTACCGCATTGCATTTTTGCTAAGGAGCATAATTGGTCAATTTATTTAGTTTAAAGATACTGCTGTAATGAATTTTATTCAGGCATTTAAAGATGGGTTGAAACGACCTCATTGAGGTGAAGAGGCTGTTTCAATTACAGCTCTAACCTCTGCAATGTTTGGTTAGTAGACTAGCTACCCATCTTAGTTCATTGATGTAAAATTACTACGTCATGGGAACGTAATATGCAAATGGCCTCTCCGTATACACGCGAATGCAGCTATGTTCGAGGAAAAACACCACAAAGGACATTAAATGCCACATAGACTGACTGATGTCGTGGTAATGTTTACAACAAAGCATTATGTAGCAATTGAAAAAAATGTTTATATTACCGTCTTACCCTCCCTACCTCAGAGGGCCTATGGAGTAAAATATCGCACATTATATCGTTTATCAGGGTCCTTTTCATTACGATAATTTTCAGGGTTTTTTTGAAAATATCTGATTACCACGAACAACCGACAATTACAGAAAATTACCAAACTTACCCGCGTTTACACCTGTGGTTATAGATCCCCTTTCTTACGAAATGAGGCATATGTGGTGTCACTCTTTCGATTAATTTCTCGTTAGTTTATTTGTTCATGGAGATTTGAGTCGTTCGAGCCCAGCCTGTTCTAGCCACCGATCAATAACTCATTTGTTAGATAATATTCAAGTGGTCAGGGCATGACATTTTCCCGTCACTGCTCTCGATACTGTTTGGCTCTCCACGATTCCAGCCGTAGTAGCAGTAACGGAGCAACTAATATATGGATTTGTAAACCAGGGATGGGAAGACTTGTAGTAGCAGATAGAAAGGAGATAGTTGTGCTAGAAGCCAAGGCAATACTGTTTACAGAATCCCTTTTGTGGAATCCTTTTCTAGGATACGTGCCTATAGAATCAGTTTTCCGACATGTGGATATGAGATATATGTGACTCACTCTTTCGAGCAATTGCTCAATATCATCTTATTTGCTCGATGAGATTCGAGTGATTATCGTATTTTTCGAGTTGTTTGTGGTAAATAGATATAGTCCCATTCAATCGAACAGACCATCCGAACACAATCAGGACTTCTGGAGACCACATAGACTCATAGTAACCACGTATACAAGATGGACAACAGAAACACCTACCACCTCAATAACAAGCGCTGTTGACCTCACAATATAATCGCTTACGCTCGCCACACTCACAACACACGAGACACCCAGACTGTACCGGAGTGTGATGTTATTTCCGTTATCAATTGCGGGGTCAATAAGATTAGGAATAACTATGTGAGCTTTACTGGAAATGTGATTAGTGTTTTTGTGATCACTTAAAAATAGATTCTCAGATCTTAGAATGGATGCAGTAAACATCTAGAAAATGGTCCTTTAAAAGAAATTTTAATTGCCAGCAACATATAATAATCTCGTTAGTGTTTCCTTACCCTCCTCCACTACTTCGGTAGTTGGTTCCATAATAGGCGCGTCTTGTGTCTGAAATTTAAACAATAAAATAATGTACATAAAAACTGTTAAAATGCTGTATTAATTTTTGGCAAGAGTACAGCAAACCAAATACGAATATGAAGAGGACATACGTTAAATATTGTTAAAGAGCATGCCATTTTGTTGAATTTCAGGTATCGATGGGAGAAAGGCAAGAATTTAAAAGTCTGTGTGGTGGTCTGGACTTGTTTTATTGATTTATTCCACTTTAGTCACCTTTCAACCTATTTCTCCCCTCTCTCTCTCTCTCTCTCTCTCTCTCTCACATACACCCGTAGCATTTATTAACTTGGTAACTCCACCACCTCTGTAAGTTTCAGTTGATTTAGAATTAGCTGCACCACCATTCTCAGTATTCTTGCGTTGTTTCTGTACATATCCCTTCCCATGACGTTTATACTGACGTCTTCAATACTCGTGGTCACCATCTCATCTACACTATCAGTTTGCTGCCACTTCTGGGAGTAGAGAACTCTCTACCTTTCAGTGGGCTGAATCTACTTCACAATCCACAAGGATATATCCTTGTTTTTGCTTTCATTCTACTCGAGCTTCCATTTGTTCCCATATCTCTCAACAATTCGTCCCCCGAGTTCCAATGTGTTCTATGTGCCTACTGGCACATAGAACACATTGGAACTCAGCGGATGAATTGTCAGCATGTGCTCCACTGCCTCTTCACTTTCGGACAGTTGCATCATATCATTTGTGAGAACTTAATTCTTTGACCTTTAGTTTCCCAATAGACACCCCTTGCCCCGGCATTCTTAAGGTCTGAATTTCATCTTTAAAGCTTTGATATTCAGTGGAAAGGAAATCAGTGAAATTATACACCCAGATTTGGGGCATATCCTGAACTCACTGTGTACTTCTTTATACAGTGATTTCGTGATTTCAACAAACTTATCTTCCAAGCCCAAAGTCTCAAGCTTTTTTTATGTATTCGTTCCCTCCATATCCAGCCATCTATAAGCTTTTCTAGCATTCGGAAATGTAATGAACACTTTTTCATCGTCCATTTTTCAACTTTGAATTCAAAGCGTGCAGACCTACTGATTGCTCACCATGGCGGCTATTTGGAAATTCCAAGTAAATTACAGAAAGCTTTGTCAGTTCTGAGTATATCTTATCCTTTCAACTGAACTCTCCAGATGAAAGGCAAGAGCGTCCATCTGACGCTGGAATTTGATGCAGATGAAGATACTACCACCACACCGCCTTCGGAGAGAGGTTGCGCCTTTAGTGAGAGGAAACCCCCTCATACTGGTCCTTAACCGAAGGAAAGTCTGGAAAGAAGAAGAGAAAGAAGAGTCCATCACCCAAGCGCAGGGACGTTCAGCGCTTGGAGACCTGGCTTGAGAGGAGAACGGCTGAGACAGAGGAACAGGAAGAGGAGAAGGAGACAACCATCAAATCACCACCACATTTTCCTCCTGCGCGAACCCCACCTCCTCATCAAATAGGTCGGAAGGGGGGGGGGGGGAGGCGGAGTATGGGATGGTGGTCACTCAGCAAAAACCTGGATCTCCTATCAGCTCCCACCAATCAAGCCACGGCTCCGACGAGGAAACCGAAGACGCTTAGGAGGACGACATTCTATCCGCGGAATTCATAGAAGTCCCCGATGAGCGCACCTTTGACATCTACGGTAGCCTTAACATAGAGTTCATCGGTATCAACAGCCATTACAGAAAATGTGTGCAAGACCACTGGGAAGAGGGGATAAATAAGCAAAACCGCTGGAAAAAACTCAAAGAAAAGAACAGGAAACAAGACTTCCACCGTCACTCAAGAAACGTACTCACACGGCAACCAAAGAGAAACAAAAACAAGGGAAAAAAGAACAGACGTCACTAATCCGGCCCCGGCCTCCTCCCCCATTTAACGTGCCTAGAAAGCTTTCTACAGTCAAAGAGGCTCCAAAGGGGCTTACCCCAAACAGTCCCTGCTCGCCGTCCGCGCGCGAAACTATTCATTCACAGTTTCCGGTAGAGAAGCGGCAGTAGCTCCAGTTTGTATTAGTCTTGAGAAGAGCAGCGGATGCAGCTTCTACTCAGTTATCCCAGACAAGCTTCAACTAGACTTGCAAATCTTGTAAAAGCCTTGATGAGCTTATTTATCTTGGAAAAGCCTTGACTAGGCTTATTATTATAATGGGTATGAATCTATGATTATCAAGTACAAAGATTAGGAGTTAGAATAAGGAATTGTGCCATCTTATTTTTTGCAGTTAAACAAGAACTCTGTCACATTTTGAACTACATTACTGAAGAACTTTCAAAATTGAAGTCTGAATTGTATTTAAAGCCTCAGATTCAGATAATTTCATTCACAGTATACATAAATAATGGTTACAAATACATATATTTCAAAGTGTAGTAAATCGTATACTGTAGGTGGTGGCATAGTCAGATTGGCTGTCTACCTATCATCCCATAGAAGGAAGTGCAACTGCAAACAGACTGTGACGAATTGGTTGGGGGGAAAAAGTATGTGACGCTAAGTTGGAACTGGGGCTCGAATTTCTTCATTGCTAAGATTTATTTGCAGGATGTTTTCCGGGACAAAAGTCAGTGGGAGGTCGGTGGTTATGGATTGATGCATTGGTACAAATCTACCTGCTCTCGGTGTTCACTCCATCTCTCAGTGCCAGGTCCCACCAAGCACTCGATGTTGTTCGTAGAGCGATAAGGGGATACATCTTTGTGAATTGAGCGTCAGTGTCGGCCAGCGCATTCGGAGATCATCATGTTTGGGGAGCTCTACGAATGCGCCTGAAGACAAGTCTCGCATCTGTATTGTGCTTGGACCACTCACTGAGCGCCGCTTACTGAGCGCCAGCAGTGATGCACCTCATCTCTCTACATAGACTTAGCCCGTAGATAATGACGAAATGCATCACCGCCAGCGCTCAGCAAGTGCTCTTCGATATTACCGATAACAGATTCCTATTGGGATGTTGAACGTATTTATTGTGTACTTGTTGGGTTGAGCAGCAAGCTTGACCAGGACGAGGGTTCCAGTTAAAAGTAGAGAGTGCGTCGATTGGGTTTTGTAGACACATGTTAGAGTTATTGTTGAATACAAGTTTACTAAGTGCAGTCAGGGCAGTATGGATTGTCACAATTGTCAGAAGTGGAATAACATGAAAGAAATTTGGATGTCAAGTTCTTCTTAAACTAGTTTCTGTGAGTGATATTACGAGTTGCGTCGTCGAGAGCGTTCCAAATTTTCGGAAAGTTGTACAGAGGGGGGTTATCAAGAGATTTGATTTGGTGCGGGTTTTCTCTATATGTATGAGGCCAAATTGTCTTGTGATTTCTTTCTTGAAACTTAACCTGCATATGTTATGGCACTAAGACTTCGGTCTTAGGGTACACAACACTTGTAGACGGTCATACCACACCTGTATCAAATAAGCTTTAAGGTCTATACGGTACGAAGATCCTTTCTTGTATGAAAGCAACCTGGGCGAGCAATTCCCCTTCTCTTCACTTACCTCAATTAAAGTCACATTATAGGACACCCCAAGAAACTTACAAATATTGCTACGGACTGAGATTCCTCTGCAATTATCCAACACTATCTTATCCCCTGTGTTAAATGTCACCTTGCTTTCTCTTTACAAGTGTTAGCTTGTTTTCTCCCTACTCCTGTAGAACCTCTTGTGTGTATATGGCAAAGTGGAAGAATACCGCGAAGCCTTTACATTATGACCCGCCTACAAACCTTTTTAGAAACTCCCGCTTTCAAATCCTCCAATTTAGAGACCCCTTTTCGTACTTTTTCTTTTATAACATAATTTACAGATGTTTTGCTCCACGTCTTGTTTGCACTCTGGTAGCTTCCACTGCTCTATCACATATCATTCACCCTTTTCCGAGATTTGCCTGGTTCTGTGAACCCTATATTCTAAAACTTCCACCCTCTGCTTTGACACCCAGCGAAATATTTCAGTTCTTTCATTTGTCACCGATTTCCAAAATACATTTGAGCTCGACATTATGTTCGCTCCACTTCACTCACCCATTTTTTCATCGTTTTGATACAACTGCAGTTTCTCTTCTTTCCAGTGTCATCTTTGATCTTATGTACTTTTGTTCAGTTAGTCCTTGGATAGGGGGCCATCTGAGCTATCGATTCGGACTCCGCGTTGTTGCCTTCGGCAAGGCACTTAGCCCCGACTGCCCACGTGGGGGCACGATGACGCCATGTGCTAAGGCGTACTGCACGTCTATGGTGCGCATGTCTTCAACCAATCTAACCATGCCTGTGCTGCATTGCGGAGTTACGATGTTGGGGAGCAGGCAGCTGCTCGTCGTTGCTCGGCGGTTCTCTCAGGGTATTCCGGCTTCCTCCACCAGAAAACTGTCGCCGACACGATATAACCTTGGCTGTTAAAGTGTCGTTAAACCTTAATAAATAAATAAATAAATAAATAAATAGGTACTTTTGTTACCCTTGTTTCATTACCTTCCGCACCATTGAATTTTGTACTCCTCCTGTATGCAGAACAATCGAACGAAATGATTTCGCGCGCCGAAGGCGCGCGGGGACGGTATGGGGGAAAGCCCCTGTCGACCCTCGGTAACTGTATATGATGGCTGACACATGTCTAGGCGTGTTGATGGAGGAAAAGGATCCGGTACTCGGCAGGTGTCCAGTTGTGGGTAGGCGGTCTCGTTGACTGATGTCGGTTGAACCCTCGGGTGAGCACCAGTGTGGGAGGTTGGGTCCTCTCACAAAGGTACTACCTCTCCCCGAGGGTGCAGTCGATCTGGATGTTCGGGCAAGTATAGTCTGCCACTTCGGAGATGATTTTAAGTGATGGCCATCACTGGCAAGTATAATCTGCCTCAGACTGTCTCTGTTTGATGGGATTTCTTTGAAGGAAACAACAACGACCCCTTTCGGGGACCACCAAGAAGAAGACCCGAACTTCCCTGGTTCGGGGGCAGGCCTGCATTGTAGTCCTATTGGGTTGGGACAAAAATATGCGCAATGCGCTTACAAAAAGGGGCAGAGGCGGGACGCAGGACCAACGCTCGCCTCCCTTAAAGTGATCGACCACTTTTAGGGATGGAGCGGAGGATGTTCAGGAACCGTGGGGGTGACTGTTTCCATAACGGTTAGACTGTCTGTAGCGGTTACTGGGGTGCTGGTCAAAAAGCATATTCTGTGCACCTGCTTAAAAGAAGAAGGTAGAATTAGTTTTCATTAAAGTATGTAAACTGTAAAGATAAAAGTAGCACATCTTGTTCAATTTTAAGGTTTAATCTTAAGCTGAGTCGGTGAAGGCAGCCCTTTCTGGTAGAAGGCCACAGTTAAGCTGTTTTTCTGCCTGTTTATTCGCCTTCTCGTTCCCTATTTATTATTTAGTTTTTATAACAGTATTTAATCCTGATGTAATTTTTAGTTGAGTCGGTGAAGGCAGCCCTTTCTGGCAGAAGGCCACAGTTAAGCTGTTTTTCTGCCTGTTTATTCACCTTCTCATTCCGTATTTATTTAGTTTTTAACAATATTTTATCCTGATGTAATTTTACTTGAGTCGGTGAAGGCAGCCCTTTCTGGTAGAAGGCCACAGTTAAGCTGTTTTTCTGCCTGTTGGTTCACCTTCTCGTTCCCTATTTATTATTTTGTTTTTATAACGAGCGGTCTTAGTTTTGATTGCAATTTTTGGGCTTTTGTCGGCTTTCGCAAATTGCTCCAAGTTCGGAGATAAGTTCGCTGTCGGTTAACCGGTCATGATTTTTCGCGGTCAGGGTGGCTAAGCGGTCTTTAATGGTGGGGATATCGGCCCTGTCGTGGAGTGTTTTGATGGGTGTGTCCCATGGGGCGCGGAGGGCAACTCTAAGCGCATGATTTTGGACCTTCTGGAGTTTTCCCATATTAGTTTGGTTGAGGTCATTTAGTATGATTGCACCGTATTCGAGTACTGGGCGCACAAAGGCTTTGTATAGTTTGAGTAGGGTGGACTGGTTGGCCCCCCACGAAGTTCCCTTAAGCATTTTCAATAAGTTAATGCGTTTTGTGGCTTTTTTCGCCATGTCGTCGGTATGTTTGTTGAAGGACAGTTTTTGATCAATGGTGATGCCCAGGAATTTCGCTTCTTTGCATTCTGGAAGGGTGTTATCCATAAGTTTTAGGTCAAAATCCCGTTTACTTATCTTGCGAGAAAAGGTGATTCGTTGGGTTTTATTGGCGTTTAGCTTAATTCTCCATTTCGCACACCATTGTTCAAGCTCGTCGAGAGCGCGTTGCAGGGTTTTTTGGAGCAGATTGGCCGTATTGTTAGAGTCCCAGAGGCCCTTATCATCCGCGAATTGGGAAACCTGAACGCGATCTTCGGAGAAGCTAAGATGATTTACGAAAAAGATGTATAGGAGGGGGCTTAGGACGGATCCTTGGGGGGTGCCTGCTTCGAGGGGGACACTGTCAGACATTTCATTGTTTACTCTGACTTTAATTTCGCGATCATTTAAAAAAGAGGATAGTAATCTGAGCAGTTTCATGGGGAGTCTCATTTTTGATAATTTGTAGCGATTTCCATTATGCCAAACAGAGTCGAATGCTTTTTCGACGTCTAACAGGACTGCCGCGCCTATTTGTTGATTGTTGATAGCGGTTTTCATTTGGGTGACTAGTCGGTAGACATGTTCGATGCCTTCTTTACGGTTTCTATAGGCTCTTTGCCATTTATTGAAGAAGTCGATGTCCTCAAGGTGCCCCCTGAACCGATTGGTGAGGATTCGTTCGAATGTCTTACCAATGCAGCTGGGCAGGCTGATTGGGCGGTAGCTGGCTGGATCGGAGGGGTCCTTATCGGGTTTTGGTATCATGACACCGATGGCTTTTTTCCAGCATTTGGGAAAGTAGCCCTGAGTGAGGCATGCGTTGAATAGTTTGTTTAGTTTTTCGATTAGGGAGTTTGGGCTTTGTTTTAGAATTTTGTAGCTTACTTCGTCTTCGCCGGGTGAGGAGAAGTTTTTTCATTTTTTTATGACACTAATGATTTCGTCATTGGTGATTGGGTTGACAAGGTCATCATCGTCCCCGTCTTCTGGCTCGTTATCGAAATTGGGGTCCCGGTAGATATCAGGGTGTTCATTGATGAAGTCATCAATCGCGTTGATGACGGCGTCATCATTGCCCGTGCCTTGATAAGGGCGATGCGTTTTTCTTAGGAGGTCGGCAAAGGTGTCGGCCTTCTCTTTGTCGGTGCGAGTGAAAGAGCCGTCCTCTTTCTTAAGAGGTTTAGCTGCGGCTTTACCGCCCTTGTTTTTTTTGCCCAGTAAGAATTTTGAAAGAGTCCCAAAATTTTTTAGCATCTTGGGTCCCGTTTAGGTTGGCTGTTGCCTTTTCCCAGCTGGCTTGTTTTTCAGTTTTGAGGGCTTCTTTGACTTCGCCGTGAAGGCGGTTGTATGTTTTTTTTTAAGTTCGGCTTTCTTTCTCGGGTCAGTTTCTTTTTTGAGAGAGCGAAGAGCTTTCCGTTTAGATTTGATAAGTGACAGAGTCTCGCCCGAGATAGTGTTTCTCCGGGGGCGTACTTCCTCTTTTGGGCATATTTCGTTTAAGGTTGAGTTAATGATTTTCTCAATGCTCTCGCATTCGGTTTCTAGTTCCGCTGCATTGGATGGGGGGGGGGGGGGGGGGGGGGGAAGTTAGTGACTTTGACATCAATGATGTCGCGGTAGAGGTTCCAATTGATTTTCCTGAAGTTTCTGCGGAGAGTGGGTGGGTACCTGAGTGGGCCACTTCCTAACTGCAGGGAGGCATGGACCGGGAGGTGGTCGCTGCCTAAGTCATCATCGCCGACCCAGTGGTCGTCGATGTGGTTTATCAGGGAGTCATTGGCGATAATTAGATCGAGGATTTCGGATGAGAATAATGGGTTGTTACTGATATAAATTGCTGAGCTGTCATTCATAGTCACATGAAGGTTATGTTTTTTTTGATTTCAAGAAGGGCTTCACCGTTTGGGGTAGTTTTATTGCAGCCAAAGTACAGGTGTTTGGCATTGAAGTCGCCGAGGAAAATGCAGTGCTTGTATTTCCTCGTAAAGAATTCAAAGACAGTGTCAGAAACAATTTTGCTTGGGTCGTTATAATAACAAACAATCGCGATGTTTTTATTGTCAACAGTGATTTCAGTAGCAATCACCTCTGCATCGAGATGATTAGTTTTTATGGTTTTGGTTTTGATGTTCTGCTTTATTAGAAGAGTAACGCCGCCACCTTGGGTTGTTAGTCGGTCTCTCCTAATAGTGCTGAACCCACTTATTGAGAAATTTTTGCTGGGTTGAAGCCAACTTTCACAGATGCAGACAATGTCTGTACCTTCGAAGTATCGGCTCATTTGAAGCTTCTTATTGTTAACGCTTCTAGCGTTCCACACGGCTATTTGTAATTTATTCATGATGGGCGTTGAGTTGTTGCGGTCTTTTAGTTACTCATGGAGGGTGGCTTTAGTTGATGTTGATGGCGGCTTTAATTAGTGACTCTGATATTTGGGTTTTGAATAATTTAGAGGCTGAACGGCTAACATCCTGACAGATGTCAGACAGGTTGGTGTTGACATGTTTATTTAGGACCGAGTAGAGTGCTCCCGCGACGAGGGAGCATATTGTATGGGGTGAAGAGGCGTTGTCGGGTTTTTTTAAGTTGAGGTTTTTCAGTTCTATATTTGTTTTATCCTTTTTGAAGTGGAGGCAGCCCCGGTAGTTGCTGAGTATGCAGAACATTTTATTTCCCTCTCCTTTATAGCCTTCTCAGCTGAACTTTGTTCCCATGTTGGCATCCTAACCCTTCTTTCCCCCTGTCCTCGTCAGGCTGGTTATGTGGTATCTGCCTTCCATGGACGTTGACCTCCCTGTGTTTATTTACACATTGTGTTAAGCTGCATCCACCCAGCATCTTTTCTGAATCCCCAAAATTATTTGAATCTCACGCCTCTTTATAGTATTTTTGCCCTTGTTCATAATAGTAGTAAAGTGGTAATCACTATCCAATTCCATTTTGCAATCACCGTTCATGCCACCGAAAATCTTATATCTGAAATTTCTTAAATGCCAAATATATGTACACAAACTATACACCGAAATGAAGGTTTTGAGTAGGTGTATATATAGAATATATCCATAGGAGCTTGGTGTACCCAATGCTCATCATAAGTGGTGAAGTGGTGTTAACCGCGAGCCTTTACTTCACCATGAGTGGTGAACATTTGGTACACCAGGCTACCATGGGTATATTTTATTTATACCATGATCGCCAGATTATAAGAGTCGCTATTATGTTTTCTCGATTTTGCTGAGCAACAGTCGTACATACGTGCGAATTTAGTTTTGTTTGCATGAGCATGTCAATTTTTTATCGCCGAAACGAAATGGATAAAGAAACGGAGCCTTTTTCGTTGTAATAACATAATAGCATACTATTTCGAGTCGAGTTATGGATGCTTTATTAAAATGAGACAATGCATGTTTATTAATTTTTGGCACCTTATGAGGTAAGCCCATTTAAAAACGTAATAAATAATTTCCGGTTTCATTTCACTCTTCGCAAGGCGACGTACGAAAAATTCAGACAAAATCGCATTCAGGTCGACGTCACCAAAGGTCAACTTGGATGTAGTTCCACTGCAGGTGTAAATTTTAACTATTGAAATCAAATTGCTGGCGTGTTCACCCCGGTTGGTGTATAAAGCTAAAATGTATGTCATAGGCTTTTCATATACAGTAGAACAGGTTATCATGGTCTAAAGTACACGAATCATACATGCCTGTAACTAGAACAGTTAATTGCAGGCATAAATGATCCATGACAGTCTGCTACCTCATTCGTACCAGAACTAATATAATAAAATAATATTTCATATGAATAACTCGAGGCCATATATGCTTCAGATAACAAAAAGCAAAGCCAGACATTCAAAATATTTCGAAGTGCTGAGATAGGATTGCATGCAGAAAAATGCCAACGGTCAGCGCTTTTCATGGACAAGGACGCTATATCTGTACCATGTGTGTTTCGTCGCGTAAAACAATCAAACTGACTGAAAAATGGTTTTGGAAATCCAGTAAAGTCAAACAAGTGTCCAAGTGTCGTGATACCTTGTACATAATACGGTAAATGTATAGATTCTTATTATGACAGTCTATATTGTGAATGCGATTGAACATTTGATGTCCTTTTAAAAGGCATTGTATGTTAGTGTTTTTTTTTACCTCTGCTGACCTTGAACAAAATGTAAACAAAATTAATGGCATAGCATTGTTACCCAGAAAAAGCCGATAATGTTGGTATTTTCATCCACGTAGCCCTGTCGCTGCACATTGAAGTAATTTGAATTCATGGCTTTTTTCTTGGATTTCTGAAGCATATTTGGTCTCGAGTTGTCATGAAATTACATATTATTAGTTCTGGAATAAAGAATCAGATTTCCTGGAACTATTTATGCCTGCCATCAACTGTTCAGTTACAATCATATATTTTTCGCGTTCCATAAACCACAATCTTCATTTTGGTGTATAATTTGTTTATACGTATTTGAAGTTTAATGAATTTCTGATTTGGAAACTTCATACCAAATACCATACATTTTTTAAATAACATTTTGTGTCGTTTCATTTCTTTCTTTCTTTTCAAAACATAGGTCATATCCCTACTTGATATGTCGCCAACATAGCCTGGTTGATAAGTACGCTGGTGTCTCATGCCAGAGGTCAGGGGATCAATTCTTGACCGGGGAAAGTTCTCGAATTGTCCGAACATTGTCTGTCAGCGTCAATTGTGTGATTGATGTTGTAACAGCGTATCTTTCTATCGGGTTGGGACGAGAAATGCGGAGAGAGACATACTCCGTGCAGGCTAAAGATCCCTCTGTAGTATCCGAGAAGAGCGAGGCCACGAAGTTGCTGCTACAGTGGTCGTCCCATACACCTACGCCAATGGACCAAGGAGATGCGTGAATTTAAGTTGCATAACTTGTTCGCTAATCCTTGTAAAGCAAATAAGCTTCAAGGGGCTAAGGACTTGAGTTGTGGAAGGATATGAAGTCAGACCTATCACAGACAACTTCCTTTGTTTCACCTTGGCTGCTATCCGAAAGAATAACCGCCACAACCAAATGGTGCGCATTACTTTTTATGAATAACCGATCATTATTAGCCCCTTATCTAACACGAAAGGCAGACGTCACCTGCATACAACATTTTTTATCAATTAATTGTTTTCATTTTTAACATCAAAAACATAGCCTATGACCTCCCATTTGAACTAACTCAACGAGCTCGTTCAAATGAGGAGTCATAAGCTATGCTTTTGAGACAAAAAATGAAAAAAAAAAATAATAAAAAATGAATTGAGATTTTTGTGAATAGAACTGGCCAGTTTTAAGAGTTAGGTTAACCAAAGAGTTAAAAGAATGGCCAGGCAGTATTACAAATAATATACAGTTATGGTTCTAATACAAACATTCAACCTATCCTGGCCGAGTGTTTACAGCGAGATTCTGCAGAAATACTCGTACACAGGCGGATGCTATTGTCCCCGGCAAGTTATCCCAATGATCACTCGCCGACAAAAAACTGTTCACATTTTTTATTTGTATTCTCCCGAAAGGGATAATTATTTCGCTTTTTCGCATTAAAACAAGAATTCAGTGTAAAGTGGGATTCAAGCCAGATAATACACTCGGCCCATGATACTGGTCCTCGACCATCCATTTTCTAGGCCGAGTGTATTTTCCTTTCTCGGATTCCATCTTCCGCGGGGGAGGGGTGGGGAGATTCCGAGAAACATTTCCCCGTATATATATATATATTTTGAAAACTTAACACCAAGTGTGTATACACGGGAAATTGTTTGAGGCTGGACATAATGACAACTTTCACAAAATGTGGTATGTCATCTGTCAATAAATTAGGTACCGCCCCATGTGGAACATGAAAGACAGTGCATGTCTGTAATGGTAAATGTCCGGGCGTGCATATGCCTGTTTGTCTGTCTGTCTCTTTCTCTCCCCCCCCCCCCCCTCTCTCTCTCGCTCTCTCTCTCTCTCTCTCTCTCTCTTCTCTCTCTCTCTCTAAGTTTCTCATTTATAGAGACACAGATACGCCTAAACAATTAAACGTCGCTTGTAAGAGTAGAAAATGTACACATTCTTGTACATAAGTGTGTTTTATTAATCTATCGCCATTGTACAAAAATATCTCGTTAACTCCGCGTACCTATCGATCTGGTCCGAAAACACTTAGTTAATTAGTGTCTCTTCAAACTCTATTACTGGAATGATGGGTGTTGGTCAATATACGGATCACATCTGGGCGTATTTGACGGTAACAAAGCACGTAGGGAACATCAGAAGACAGTTTTTGCTATTTTAATTTGCTTCCTGTTTCTTTGAGTGCCAAGGTTTTATCACCAAAGACATGGTCTTCACAACATTATAAATTTTATCACCTAGTGTTTAAAATTTAATTATTTATTGACGTGGTATTTATGCAATTTAAAAATAAATTGTTCGAATATTGATTAAATCACAACTTTGCAATGTTTAAAATAAATTTATGGGTCTTTAAATAGTATAGCCCCAAGCAGGGATTATCTATGTTGTTCTCAGCAAGAATCCGTTCTGAATTAGTTTTTATAATGTGTCAACAAAAAATTGAATTAAGAGCGAAGGATGTATATTTTCGGAGTACGGATGTGTACTGGCATAGCATACGGATTCTAGGTGGCTCGAGAAATAAGGAGAAAACGGATTTTTGCTGGAGAAAAAATATCAATGATCATTTTTTTCAGTCAATGAATGAACTTTTCGAGCTTTAACCTCTTTTTGCGATTCAACCTTGTTTAATTACACCCCAAATTCCATATCAGAGCACTGGAAGCATCCGCAGTGTTTTGCTACAGTGCCACCAACTGCTGCGGGCTCGCCAACGTCATCTGTGTAAAAGATCGAGAGAGAAGTGCAGAATCGAGGCTCGATTTACATTGAGACTAAGAGGTGCAGTCTAACCAGGCTGGCTGATAAATGGCCCTTTTACCTTAACCACTATATATGTAAGCCTTTCAATTTTTCATGAATTACATATATATTTGGTGGTCGAGTCAGGTTGCTGAAGGGTTCGTTAAGAGACTAAAATAACAAAAAAACACTTGTTGTTTTGCCATTTGTAGTGCATGGGAATTCGGGGTAAATAACAACGAATGGTACGAGGAATTACCGGGTAATTTGGCGTAGGATAACGGATTCTCCGAAGGACGCCTTCAGACCATCAATCCTCTTGTCAAATACAGCTACTGTGGTCAGAGAAGTCGACTGAGTATTTCAACTTGATCGCGACAGGGTCGAAATACTCTGTCTACCTTTCCCCCCAACAATACTGACTGTAGAATCTCACCTGTCAAAAAGGAAATACTATAACTGGAGAGAAGCTTCTTTCATTTGTTTTTCTTGATGTGAGCTTGAAATATCAGTATTTTATTTAGGAAAAATCACCCACTGCTTTAAGTGTGTCTGTCTCACAACCAAATAGTGATTCAATTGCAAAAATAAAAGTTTTAACCCTTTACAAAATGTAACGGCCAAAATCGTCAATTAATTTTCATTATTTTTTCATTTTTTGTCTCAAAAACATAGGTTATGACTCCTCGTTGGAACGAGCTCGTTGAGCTCGTTCCAACGAGGGTCATAACCTATGTTTTTGAGACAAAAAATGAATAAAATTAGTTATTTAAGAAATTTTTTTGCAAGTGTCGTCTGCTTTCCATGTTAGGTAAAGGGTTAGGAAAGACAACTTTTATGATCACAGTACTGTATATAAATTTTATAACAGGGGTGCCCTAGCAATTTCTTTTTTTGGGGGGGGGGGGCGGGGGGGGGGGCGAACATGATACTTGGAATGCTGTTGTGGGGGCTTTGGGATCTAGTTTAGTCTCGACTAGGACCCTGTGGTCATTACCCCATTCCCCTACTTCCCTGGAGGAAAGAGTGAGAGATGGGGGCTAAGACAGGACAGCCTACATATACATTGTAGTTAGGACTAAACCCACATCCCCAACATTCAGATTTCCAAAAGCAAATCTCAGGCTTTATAGAATGTGTAGACCAATATTGGAGATCATTTTGGAGCTCTGTGTTATGTGAAAGTTCCATTGGGCAAATGAATGTTTGGATGGCCTAAAGTGGCCTGATGGAGCCCATTTGAACAAAAGTCAATCTTATCCACCCACACTAACATCGAACTAAAGTTGAACACAGTTGGTTCTGCCACACATGGGTAGAATTCATTTAAACAAACAGTAAACTTTAATCCAGGAGTCACACTGCACTGACCCGGGAAAAGGCTCATAATCGAAAATAGGTCGACCTACCAACTTTTCAGATTTCAGTTTCAGAGTCCAATCTTTGAAAATAAGCCCACTCCCTGACTTTTGAATTACAAAAATTACGACAGCAGGTTGATAAATTGTTACAACCAAAAAGAACCCCTCACCCATGCACAATTTGTTATTTGAATTACTTTTTTTTAAATGCTGCAAACAATTTCAGCAATTTCAACAAAGCCATATCATGTGACCAATCTCATTGGAACGAAGTGGTTATATGATATGGTTTTGTTGAAATTGTTTTTACGTTTTTTCAGTCTGTAAATTACGCATGCACATGCAGCTGATTCGTTAGGTAAGGACTTCATGCATCCTAACCCTTTACCTGAGGTAAAGCCCAAACCGGCCAGCGCTGTTCACCAAAATCGCCAATTAATTTTCATTATTTTCTTCATTTTTTTACTCAAAAACATAAGTTATGACCCCTCTTTGGAACAAGCTCAAAGACAAGAAATGAAAAACAATAGTTATTCAAGAATTGTGTTTGCAAGAGTCGTCTGCTTTTCGTATTAGGTAAAGGGTTAAAGTGTTAGGGTGTTGACCGAGTCACCTAACTTAGTATCAACTTGGCATCCAAATTCTCATGCAGACTAGACATCTCCAAAAAAAGGCCACCCATATACTATTGTCCCTTTTTTTTATTTTATGCACACAACGGACTTATTCCCGGGTCGGTTCGTTTGTAATGCTATATACCAAATATCGAAAGATTCTGCCCTGTGGATCTGAATGACGAAAAAGATCCTTGAAGAATACTACTACCGTACAACGTTAAAGTTCCCAATTTAACCCGCAAAGCCCAAATATAAACCCAGGGTTATCATTTGGACAAACTTAACGGGCCCCTCCCCTTCCCTCACCAAGGAAACCAAATAAATAAATCAAAACGACTATGACTATCGGATCTGAAATAATGAAAAGAATAATCTCCATATTGCACTGAGTTAAAATTCATAACATGAAACCATTTCAACAACCTTGAATCCGAACCTTCTGGGGATGCTGCATATCAAATATCAAAATATTCTGAACAGTGGATCGCTAGAAGATTTTTAACCAGATTTCCCTTATACTGTATTACCAAGTTTAAATTCGGGTCCCATTGGGGGCCTGAATTTGAGCTCAATGCCTTAGTTTGTACAAAATTGAATCTGATCCCACTTAGGATGCTGCACAGCAAATATCAAACATCATTCTGACTGCTGGATCGGAAGACGATTTTCCTCATATTACACAAAGCTAAAATTTGAGCTCATGCAGGAACCACAAATATATCTCCAGGGACTTGATGTGAACATACTTGCATCCAACCCTCCATAAGGGTGCCGTATACCAACTATCAAGAAACTTTGGCTGATAGATAAGAAGATGAAGATTTTTAAAGAAATTTCCTCACATAGCATTGGTATTAAGTTAATATCCAATGTCCCATGTGGATCCCAAACATAATCCAGGGACTTGCTTCAAATAAACCTTAACGTCGCCCCAGAAATGATACTGTATACCAAGAATCAAAAGATTCTGATTGGTAGTTATGGAGAAAATTTAGTAATTTTTAAAAATATTATTGTGGATGCTAACAGAGTTATGTATTTTATGGTGCCCCTGTGAGTGAGGCAACATTATTTGAATAAACTTGAATTAACACATGATAAACATTTATATCAAATTTGGTTTATTTCGTTTCAGTTGTTCATGAGAAATCGATGATCTAAGCTCATGGCAGACAATGGGTGGAGGACAGACGGGCGACAGATGGAAAGTGACCATTAAAGTTCCTCTTGAGCTTCTCCCAGTTGGGCTAATAAAAAATTTAAACCGGAAAAATATGCCTTCTAGGCAGCCAACTATTACAGAAACATGATATTCCCATCTGCTTTTCATACTTTCATCCTCTCACTTTTCAAATAATCTGATCCACAAAAGCAACCTGCTTGTACCATGGCAGCCATTATGAGAAGCCAACAATGACCAACATAGGACATTTCCATCTACTCATCATAATAATGAAGCTGTCTGAGTTTCAAGAAAAGCTGAGCATAAATGCAACTGCAGGGTGTCATGAAGAAATCTAAGAATACTGCTATGGCGGCGATTATGGATGTTCTCATCAGCTTATCATTCTAAGTCTTCCCATTGAATTTCAAGAAAACTGATGCCTGAAGTGGACAGCAAAGAAATTCAAGACGGCTGCTGTAGCGGCCAGTGCATGTGGTTGACTGTGACCACAATGGGACGTTCTGATCGAGGTATAAATCTGAATGTGCATATGAAATTTGATGATAATCGCCTTTATCCATTGGAATCCCCCACTGTTGTAAGTGTGTCTGTCTCACAATCAAATAGTGCAGCCCACACTGAACGAATTGTGGACAGCGTTCTTAAGAAATCCAAGATGGCGCCCATTATGGGTGGCTAATTGATTCAAACATTTGACGTTCTCATTCACTCATTATTCCAAGTCACCCTGCAAAAAATAACAAAAATTCATACATAAATGTAACATGTAGCCTGTGCTATAGAAATCAAGATGGCTATTGTGGCAGGTGTTGTGAACAGCTGACCATGACAATAATGAAACGTTCTCATCTAGGCATGGATCTGAACATGCAAATGAAGTCTGATGATAGAAACGAACTATGAACTATCGAACAGACTGTGCTCAGACTAACAGACTCATAGATGTCCTTTGTCAAGTTAAGCACAAAATAGGAAAATTTGCCACTTTTTGTGAAGAGCGCTGGCCTATATCTCCGTTAAACATTGGGTAAAGATTTAATTGGGGAATTGATGGTTTGAGTGCAAGACGTTGCAAAGTAGATCGTCCACCCAGGCAATGACGCATGCATTTTAAGAAAGTGTAGGAATCCCAAGCGGAGAAAGTTTCAGGCAATGGGCTGCGTGAATTCAAAGGGAGTGTTTGTTAAACAATTGTTGTAAGTGGAAACTCCACTACATAGGTGTTTTAGTGATATAGAACACTAAAGAATGTAGGGAAACCATGAAAAGTTGGTAATTTTTGCATAATTTGTTGGGTCCGCTATTCTTCATGTTTACCAAGACATCATACCTTGGACTTCGGTTATCAAACAAGCGGTTATCCGTATCTTGACCAGCAAACATCATTTCGTTAAAACAGCATGCTTTTTGTATGTATCGTCGGTTTCATTCTTAATCCTACTCATAGAATATTTTTTTTACTATACGTTTATTTTGTTTATCCCATAAATAATTTACACGACAGTCGCGGCGAAATCGTCCTGTTACTCGCAGCAAAACACTGCGAGAAGTGAGGAGCACCATTTCTGTTTAAAAATAATTCCCCTACAAACTTGAGCTAAAGTTGCAAAAATACTTTATTAAATGAACAATGTTTATCTCTCTTAATTTCGTTGTTTATTGTTTGTTTGTTTTTTTTCGTCGTCGATTCAACTTGAGTTTTATAAATAAAGCAGACGACACGCGCCTTTGCTTATTTACACTTTCCTAATTTGGAAAATGAAACATCACTCATCATGCCCTGCTTTTCAGAATCGAACTTGTATGCTTTTCAACGTTTGATTTCGATTGATTTACTTTTTGTTTTCTTTGTTAATTTTTATTCGTTTTATTGTTTGAGAGAGCATATATTCTAAAACTAAACATTTCAGCGACGGTCAACGTTTAATAAACGTCGGTTCATTTTGTCTCCCACAAACGCAAAACAGGTCATGACAATATGAATGCGGTAGAGGTCAGAGGTCATCAACAAATCCATCTCCACTGCAGGAATAAATTCTTTCAGTGTTAAACCTACGGGGAAAATTTATCACCCTACTAGGAGCTGCTACTAGGAGAATAAAGCAAAAATTTATCCAAGACTTTTATTGTTAGAATAAACATTCATTTATGGGATAAATAATTATAGTTCTATAGAACGAGGCGAGTGGGGTGTGGATTAACTCAAAACCATCACCTGACATTTTTGTCGAACGTCAATATGTTATTGACGTAACAACAACTTCAATGGATTCAATGGATTCAAAATTTACACTTCACTTATCTTTCACCGATCTTAAGCCTGGCGAATGTTATTCTTTAACTTCCCTTTCTAAAATCAAGCTATTTTATTCGTTTTGTTGGATTTTGTCACTTAGATGGCAGTCCACTCTCACAGAGAATTGCCAATAAACAGCCCAACCAAGTAAAGTAAGCCAGGTTATGAACAACAGTAGAACAATACTGTAGCATATGCTACACATTTTTAATTTCTGTCACAATTTTTTATAGTGACGAGAACCCACCATCCCTCCAATCCCTACCCAGGGCATCGCGAAGATAACTGAATGAGGAAAGCTGTTAACCTGATTTGTCCCAACGGTGATGGTTCGTGTTTTAGCCGATAAAATATTCCTACTACATCATGAAGGAATGCTTTCGTTGAGGTTATACCTTGATAATGTAGTTGAGTAGCATGCTGGATACCAGACGTAACATCACATAGAGTGACTTGCGTACATCGTGTTGGCTTGACGTGGTAGCGACCAAACTGACGCCCTGGGGAAGGGGGTGTAAGGAGGTGGACTGTGCCGGTACTTTTGGTGTTTTAAGAAGTGTAGATTGACCTATCGATACGTCTGAGTTGAAAGTCGTGGGGAGGCTTTTGGTGAGAGCCCCTGACGCTGATGGGGTGGCAGGAGTACGTAGTTGCATTACTGGCCAGGTTCAATTCATATAAAAAACCCACTTGTTCCTATTCGTTGGTTTTCCCCTGGTCTTTCCCGTATCGTGGTGGTCACGATTATCTTTGGGGAAAGAAATTCACACACAGAAATACGGGTGAATTAAAGATGTTGGAAATAACTGAGTAGTTATTGTCAAGAAAATACAGGAGAATGCTTCTCCTAACACTAATTTTCTAGGGGGGGGGGGGGCGCGCTCTCCTCCCCTCTCCCGTCCTCGCCTTTCGTTATCGGCGCGGCCAGATTGTGATGCAATTACCATAGTGAAACGTGATATCAGTGTGCGCGTAGTGCATGTTGTTAGTGGGACACATGTTTCCGTTGTCCATTTTGTATAGGGAAGGCCGTCATCATGGTTTCTGTGGTGTAACGTTTTTCTGTGAACCTGAAAAGGTTTCTAATATAGTAGGGTATAGGTAGGGTGTGTTCGGTAGCTGTGTTCGATTCAAAGGTAAAAAATCTAATTACCACAAACATTCAGAGAATTATTTATTTGGCTCGGGTTTTCCGCCCCCCCCCCCCCCTCCTCAGTTTTTGCCTATCGAGACCGCCATCTTTGACGGAACGTGGTTGCTATAAGCTCCAATGCCTTCTAATATAGTGGAGGTGTGTTCGAAGAGCATGTTCGATTTGACTGGAGTATATCTAATCACCACTAACGAACCGACAATTACCTAAAAGTACCTAAATAGACTTTCTCTCCTTCGGATTTTATTTTTGTCAGAATCATCGTTTTTATGCTTATACTGATTCAAGAAAAAGATTCTCCCAGTGGCATTCTGTAAAAGGGTCTCCATAAGTGAGATTCCACTGACTGGTTTTATCTTTGTTGTGACCTCCCGGATGTGTCTATTTGATAGTGCACACAATGCTTAACAATGTGCAGACATCACATGTTGTACGTGTACACAGGATGCATGTGCCGATATGTGACTGCGTGCTATGCACGATGTGCGAGCAACAAAACGATGCTTATTCTCATCACCGCAAAAAGGGATCGTATAACCACAGGTGTATATCAGAAAGTGATTCTCTCAGTCGGATTCTGTAAAATGGATTCCATAAATAGACAGAACGGCATTCGCATTCAAACTGTCATTTTTTATGCTGTAAAAAATGACAGTTCGAGCGCGTATCGTATTCTGTTTTTATTGCATGCCTACAGTTTACTAAAAAATATTAATCGATTTTGGCGGAGGGATAGTATTGAACTGGAAGCCTTCGACGGAGTGCGCTAAAAATTACAGTTCGAATGCCTTTGTTGTTCTGTATTTATTGCACGCCTACCGTTTTCTAAAAAAATATTAAATTCACAAATTATGTGTTCACATCGCATGCAAACATTGACAAATGTTTGTTGTGCCAGTATGTATTTGTGTGCTAGAGCACAATGTGTGTACAACACATGGGTCACATAGGCACATACGAGTATCTAAGGATACCCATGGCATGGTGATGCACTATTGGAGGATACTTTCTGTAACATAAATTTTCGCGTTGGGGGTTGAACGCACACTCATTACAACATCTAATACAATACATTGTATTACATTAATGGGATGAAAATACCCATCATTTTAGAAGGGACTAAATAAATATAATATACTTGTTCTTTCTGCTAAAGAGAGTTTGGCAGTTTTTTCACGCAATGACTCTGCGCTGGAAGGTATTTAAACATAGGGAGGGCATGCCATCGGACCAGCCAGCCTTTCTCATTCGGAATGTTAGTGTTGTCTGCATTTTAAGTGAATTTAACTGTGAAAGCGTTTTGTACTTTCAGGCAAGATTGACTCTATGTTTTGTAAAGAGGCATTTTATCATGAGCTGGGAGGATTTAAGGTACCAGCCAGCATTCTCCCTCTTTCAGAAAGGTTGTGTTGTCAGAATTTCAGTTAAATTAAACTCTGGGCGTGGTGCCCCCACTCAGCCAAGGTACAATACATTTTCCAGCCATTCATCCAGAAACTTGATCTTAGGCAGTCGATATTGCAATAACTTTATTTATTTATTTATTTATTTATTTATTTATTTATTTATTTATTTATTTATTTATTGAAGTTTAAAGACACTTTCGACAGCCAGGGCAACCTCGCGTCAGGCAGGTTTTCTGGTGGATGAGGCATACTAGTTATTCAACCGCTATTGTAATAAATTTATTATTTTAGTGGTTAGAAGACACTTGTAATTGCAGCACTGTAAAAATACATTTTTCCAATAGGTGCACTTTTTATTTTAACATTCGATGTAAAACATTATTGTCGTAAGGGTTGTAGGTTGAAGAACATGCCATTCCAACACATGTTGTAATAAATTATTACATAAATGAGTAAACCCCATTATTTAATTACTACAATATGGGTTTGAAGTGCACTTGTCATGTCAACCTATTGCAATAATTTATTGCATTTTGTGTTGAAACACACATGCCATTTCCACGCTTAATGCAATAAGCTTATTGCAGTAGAGAACGGAACACATCTGTCATTGTATACACGCATGTAGTAAGTCTTTTCTGCTAAAATAATGAGCAGAAGTCTTTCCGCGCAACGAGAACTGGATAGAGAAAATTTTAACGATGGATTGGGCATGCCTCCACACCGTCTAATAATTTCGTTTAATAATGTTAGTGTTTAGTTTAATTGTACTTTGCAAGAGTTTTTGTCTTTCTTTTTCAGTTTTATCTAGGGGCAATTTATTGATTAGAGGGGGCCTGTGACCTGAACATTCAGCTCCCCGTACTTCCCTTTCAGCAGCATGTCCGTGCTATCGATATATCTGATTGAACCGAACAACAGTCGTATAGCATGTGGTAAACGTCCCGGGTTGGGGGGGGGGGGAGTGATGTCATGTCACGTGACGCAATGGCGCCATGTTATGTTGTCATGGTAACCCGCGTGGGCGGCCATCTTGTGACGTCATCCCCATAGTGATACGTGGAGTGTGTGCGCATGCGCAGCGCGTGTTGTTAGGGTGATACCTCTTTCCGTCGTCCATTTTGTATACTGGAGGCCGCCATCTTGGTTTCTATAGTATCACGTGGCTGCTATGTTACCCAATGGCCTACAACAAGATATGGGTATGTTTGGAGGGTATGTTCGATTGAATATGAGTATCACGAATTACCCAAATAAACCCGACAAGTTTTACTATTTCGAATTCTTTCAGAATCCTCTGCTTCTATCTATCTATGCAATAGTTTTCGTCTACTTGACCATGTTCGTTTGTCCTGGAGTATACTCCAGTAAAGTAGAAGAGCCTATCAACTGGAGCAGTTTTGCTTAGTATTACCCTTTTTAGTTTTTCTGGTCTGTTCTTGTTAGTTCTAACCCTATTCCGAGTACTCTTGTTGTTTCATTTATCTAGATCACCCAATCAGTTCACTTTCCTAGCGCTAACTAATCAATCAGATTGCTCTATTTCCCATAATCTGTAAGCAGAGTTATCTCACCTTATTACAACGAAGTCCTGCACGATTCTCATCACCTCTGTATCCAATGGACACGTCCCATGGAACCCCTTTTTGTGAAACGCCTCTAGTTATGGAATCCTGTTTCAGTCGTATGAGGCCATGAGGGCTATGAGAAAATTCCCTCAGTGAGGTCTAATTTACCATCCATCTTAAACCTCATTTCGATTGAGGCCACGAGGGCCATGAGAAATCCCTCAATGAGGCCTCGTTTACTACCCCTCTTAGCCTCATTTCGGTATTTGAGGATACCTATGGCCTGGTTTTGTATTATTTGATGATACCTATCGAGGATTCTTTCTGGAGAATCCCCTTTTTGTCGTATGATGCCATGAGAAACCCCCGATGAGGCCTCATTCACTATCCCTCTTAGCCTCATTTTCTTTTGAGGCATGATGGCCATGAAAAAATCTCCCAATGAGGCCTCATTTACTATCCCTCTTAGCCTCATCTCGGTATTTATTAGGCATATTCCACGGAATCCCATTTTTTGAAAACACATGGCCTTCCGAACCCCTTTTTAATCGTATGAGGCCATGAGGGCCATGAGAAAAGCCCTCAATGAGGCCTCATTTACTTCCCTCTTAGCCTCATCTTGGTATTTAACAACCATATCGCATTTTTTGGAAAACACCTGTGGCTATGGAACCCATTTTTGTCGTATGATTCCATGAGGGCTATGAGAAAAGCCCTCAATGAGGCCTCATTTACTATCCCTCTTAGCTTCATTTCGTTTGAGGTCATGAAGGTCATGAAAAACTCCCTCAATGAGGTCTCATTTACCATCCCTCTTGTTTCCCTCATCATAACATGTTTGAGGTTTTGACAACTACTTGTAACTACTATTAACTGATCTGGGAAAAGGAACAAGTCTGATCGTACTTTAATTTGCGCAACGTTCGTCTGCCTGTCTATCTGTTTGCCCACCTACCCTCCCAGGTCCTTGGCCAAGCTTTTATCATGGTCTATCACGGTTGGCAGAGATGCGTGGTTTGGTATATAGTTCACAATGGGGGCGGGGTACATTCACCTGGGATAAATCTGGAAATATTCTTCTTTGTATTCCTTTTACGTGTAGGTATCGTGTATTCTCAGTCGAAACCAATTACGCTCATTGTTGCACATGTGGCTAACAAGATAATGCTGACCACACTCACTATCTTAACCTTTGCCTATAGTAGTTTTAAAGGCGTCGTAACTCACAGGGTAATCATATAAGAATGAATTCCATTACACAATGCTGTGATTGTCCCACAAAAACTTAAATACGTCCATGCTACAAAGCAATATATGTATGATAAGTTATATTTTCTTCTGTTTTGTTTATCTTTTATGCATATCTGTTAGTGAAAGTTTAATTAGTATGCCTTTGGTCCAGGATTGTCAGCACGTGTTAGCCTTTTCTGATGGCGACTAGAGTATCATTATGTGAGGTCCAGGAAGATGAGAGGTATGACTTGGTCAGAAACCAAAACAATACATGCAATTCATTCGACGACCATGAATCTCCATTCAAAATCATGAATCATAGTTGTGACTATCACACCACAGAGGATCATTTGAAAGATGTCCCTCATAAAAAAATAGGATTATCCATACTTAACCTAAATATTCGTAGCATAAATGCAAACGTAGATTCCCTACGTTTATTGGCGAATGTTTTACATGAGGCTGAAAACCCTTGTGATATAATTGGTCTGACTGAGATATTTGATGTCCATGAAAATTTCAATTATGACATTGACGATTACCACCCTCTATCCTTCGCTATCCGTACTGGAAAAAGTCGAGGTCGCGGTGGCGTTGGACTTTATATAAACAAAGAAATCCCCTTCAAAATAAGGAAAGATCTATCAGACTTTACTGAACACGTGTATGAATCAGTATTCGTTGAACTTTATCCGAACAATAAACAGAGATCCCATATAATTGGCTGTGTATATAGACCCAACAGTGCACCATTAGCTAACTTAGAAGAATTTTGTGAAAAATTCGATAGCGTCCTCTCATCGATCAACGACGAGCACAAAAAGGTACATATAATGGGGGACTTTAATATCAATCTGCTCAATTCCGAAAATCACCCCAAAACAAGCGAATTTATAGATAAAATATTCTCTGGTGGGTATATACCGTTAATTACAAAACCAACACGATTAAGGGACAACTCTGCCACCCTGATTGACAATATAATCACAAATGACGTGACCGAATCACACAGCGGAATACTACTGACTGACATATCTGACCATTTTGCAACTTTTACAATAAAAACAAAGCGTTTAAAAGACAGAGACAATAAACCCTTAGTGGTCAAGCGGCGCATCTTCAGTCAAGCCAACATATCCATCTTTAAGGATAAGCTACTTGAGAGCAATTTTGACCCAGTCATGAACTCGAGATGTCCTGATATTACCTATAATAATTTTCTTGACATTTATACATGGAATTTTGACGAAGCATTTCCCCTAAAACTAACTAAAGTAAATAAAAAACGATCTAAACGTATGCCATGGATGACATTAGGCCTAATAACTTCATCTAACAGAAAAAAACATTTTATACAAGCGAAAACTAAAAATCCCAAATGATGAGAATATCCAGGCATACAAGAACTATATTAGAATATTTAACAGACTTAAAAGAATCAGTAAAAATAAATATTACAAACAAGCACTGGACCAAAATAAGCATGACATAAAAAACTTGGGGAATCATAAGGGAACTTATTAAAAAATCCAAAACCCTTCCGAGCAGGTGCACGACCTTTACTCACGGCAACGGTGTGATAGACGACCCATCTGAAATTGCTGATAAATTTAACGAATTCTTTTCAACCGTTGGCCAAGCTGTTATCGATGAAATCTCCATGACACCCGATACATCATTCAGAGACTACTTATCAGAAATTTACACAAATAATTTCTTCATATCCCCTACCGATGAATATGAACTTCTAAACATTTCGAACAAACTTAGGAATAAAACCAGTACGGACATCCATGGCATTTCATCGCGCCTTCTAAAGCAATCAATCGCCACTGTTGCCTCCCCGATAGCACATATAATTAACTTATCCTTCTCAACTGGAACTGTTCCAGATAAAATGAAAATATCTAAAGTAATTCGCATTCATAAAAAAGGAAGCTTAGACACATTTGGTAATTATAGACCAATAAGTATAATACCCGCTTTCTCTAAGTTAATGGAAAAGGTAATGGATAACCGCCTAACATCATTTTTAAATAAATTTGATATCCTAAGCAATGACCAATATGGTTTCCGTAAAGGGCACTCGACTATACAACCAATACTCCAACTGTTGAAATCAGTAACAGAAAATAATGACAAAACTACAAGAGATTCGACATTGTCAATATTTGTGGACTTGTCAAAAGCTTTTGACACTATTAATCAAAACATTCTACTTTCGAAACTAGAACACTATGGCATTAGAGGGGTATGTCTATCTTGGTTCAAAAGCTACTTGATGAACAGGAGACAATATGTTGAATTTAATGAACATGCCTCTCCCCTAAAACTTATAACTTGTGGTGTTCCACAGGGCTCCGTGCTAGGACCTCTTTTGTTTCTTATCTACGTAAATGATATTGACAAAGCTACATCTATGAAAACACTATCATTTGCTGACGACACAAGCTCCAAGCCAATGGATCTGACATGGCAATCTTACAAAATCAAGCCAACATGCAACTAAATAACTTGTATAAATGGTGTTCCGCCAATCATCTCAAAATTAACATTGACAAAAGTAATTACATGCTCCTGCACCCTCCTAAAAATGAACACAAGATTAAGCAGATAAAATTAAAAATCAATGGACAACCCTTGGGGTCTGTAGGGAACCGCGAATCAAAAATACTATCTTTTTTTTAGGAATATTAATGGATGAAAATTTAAAATTCACTAGTCATATTGACTCACTTTGCTCCAAAGTCTCACACATTATATGTTGCATGAATAAACTTAAAAGAACGATTTCCAAACGCGCATTAAAATCCATATACTTTTCACTCGTTCACAGCCACTTGTTATACGGAATGCAAATCTGGGATCATGCAGCAACCGACCGTTTGTTCAAATTACAGAAGAGAGCAATCAGAATTATTTGCAACAAGAACTATAACAGCCATACAGATCCCCTTTTCAAAAAAGAAAGCATTCTTAAGTTTATCGATCTCTACAAATTGTACGTTTCCTTGTTCATTCATGATTGGCACTTCCTCAGAATACCAGCTTCGTTTCAAGATTATTTTACGATATCTGAGTGTGGCACGCGACAATTTGGGGAATTGACGTGTAAAACACCAAAGACCACCTTTTCCGCACAACTGACTGTTTTCTCATTTATTCATATATGCTCTGGTATTGACGATGAAATAAGAAGAATTCCTAGCAGAGCAAGCTTAAAGAAACATCTAGTTAATAAAATACTCGATGGATATCAAGAGGAAGTGAAATGCAGCAATCCCAAATGCAGTGAATGTGTACAAGGTTAATTGCGCATGACAAAGTGGATCACCGATGCGTTCCCATCTAGTGTTTAGGTTTGGAAGGCGAGTCAAGTGGATTTCATCTGCGACAGGCATTAGCGAGTTGCAGATGGGATCTGCTTGACGAGTCAATCAAGTTTTCGATATTGGACGGGAGCACGTTTGAGACTCTCTTTTCAGAGATTATACATCAACATGCTGATGGTCCATTTGTGGCCTTTTTACTTTTATTACATTGGTGTAACACAAAAATTTATTGCATGCTACCGTCGGATGGTAGGATTATGTGTTAAAATAACATCGTTCATTGCACTTTGTTGGAGATTGCCAAAAGGCACACCCCAATGAATTGAAACAAGACAACTTTATTTAGCTCTGAATAAAACATCAGGACAATCCTTAAAATGTGATATTAACCTTTAACCTGCCATTAAAAAAAAAAAAAAAAAAAAAAAAAAAAAAAAATTAAAAAATAAGTCCCTGGATCCTACCAAAAAAAAAAGAACTAAAGCTAACTGCACAGTCATATACTCCTGGACCATCGGCAAAAAAATTACACAATATCGAAACTGTGTAAATATGTTGTTGACCTATGTATGTATGTTCTCTTCTTCAGATCGCGGGAGTGACAGGAAGACAGTCCAAGAGACTATGCCATCTCCTTGCAATATGCATGTACTTTGTGCCAACTTTTTTTGTTTTTTTTTTGTCATCATGTGTGTACATCTCTGTCTTTGTATATTGCAAAATAAATAAATCAAAATCCCTCTTGGCCTCATCCAGGTATTCGAGAATACCTGATATTGTAATTATTGGGGGATACCTTTTATAGGATACTTGTTGTAGACTTTACATCTGGGTACTTTATGCTACATCCGGGTACTTGTGTTGGGAAAGGTATAAAAAGGGTGTTGGTATGAAAATAAACTAATTTGTGTCCTGACAGTCGTCGAGTGAAGATATGTTACCGATTCGTTGCAGATACTGTTCCAAATTATTTTCGAGATCGGGTAATGCTAGAAGACACGAAAAGAACCATCATCGGCTCCACTGCAGATATTGTACGAAGTTGTTTACCCGATCATTTAGTGCTCGTAGGCATGAGAACATAACTGTCCAAGAAGAACAGAAGAGGAGAGGGATACTGGAGATTCAATGACTGACAAGAACAAAGCACTTTTAGAATTTTTTCAGGATGCTGACAAGGAGGAAATCGATGCCATTCTACGCGCTGCTGGTGAAGATTTATTACCTGTTTATGTAAATGTGCTACCAACATCCTCAAAGATAAGATACCAGTGAATCTGGCTGAATTTGATGACCTGCGGAAATACGAACATGTATTGAAGCTGCTAACAGATGATGGAATTTCTACCGACATAAAAAGATGTATATTACGAACGAGTTGCGTTCTCTCGGCGCTTATGAACCCAGTCCTAGCTCTGAAAAGGTGTATAAAAGGGGTGTATCAACACCAAATGCTCATTTGTTCTACGTCCACGAAAGAGTGAAGTCATGAAAGTCCATTGCTGCAAACATTGCGAAAAGGCTTTTTCCAGATTAGACAACATGCACAGACACGAGAATGCTTACCTCCCCATGAGGAAATCGGAAAAATCGAACAACACTGCGAGACTAGACAGAAATTCAGATACACTGCGAATCCTATCTGATGCGGATTGATATGAAGCCAAGACGATACTCAAGACGGCCAGTGATGATTTGATACAATGTATATGTGATTGTGCCTCGAATATCTTGAAGGGAGCAGTACCAAAAAACAAATCTGAGAGAGCTAAGCTGATCCCATACAAACAACAGATTAGGAGAATTGCCTTACCAAAGAGAGAACTATCATATATGTAAAGAAGACGGATCATACAGAAAGGAGGATTTTTAGGAAACTTAATCAAACCCACCATCAATGCTCTGTTCGATATCCTATAAAAGGGTCGTGCTCGTAAGAAATTTATTTGTAATCTGACCTTTCGAAGAGAGCGGACACAATGCAATCCAGATGTGCACCAAAATTGGTCAAGAGATTCGGATACCGATGAGTTGTCGGAACTATCAGAAGATATGGAATATGAAGAAGAAGACGAAGAAGAAGAAGACGTTTCTGTGATGGGAACTATCGTCCGAAGTGCCTATGACAAATACCAAGACGATTTTGTCAACCTCATGAACAAATATATTGAGGATGGAATGGATAGAGAAGATGCAGTTTAAACAACATATAGAACACTTCAAAAGAGTGTCAGAGAAGCCATTAGTGCAAAATACATTAATACCCTTGTGTACATTAGAAATGTTTGCAACGACTCAATACACACGAAACTGTCAAGAGTCTTCGTGAAGAAGAGGACTTTGACTTTGAAGAATCCCAGAAATATGCCTTGAAAATATTTCTGTTCGGCAGCCTTATGACAAACTACTTATTCGGAGTAGAAGATGATAATGAAGATCAGAGAAAAAAGTATAAAAGGAGTGTTAGTATGAACATAAACTCATTTCCGTTTTGAACGTCAAAGAGTGAAGATGTCTGTATCAACAACAGTGCTCAAATTCAAAGATGACTTACATATAGAGATCTTCAAGAATGATGCTGGATTAAAACTGACTTCCCAAGAACTGGCCCAAGTGAATCGTGTGGTAACTGCAACCACGAGAAAAAATCTAGACATGAATGCTGGTGGAAAGAAATAAAGATGTGTGGATGCTGGCCTATCATTAACCACCACAGTTGCCTCTACAACCAAGAGAATAAAGACAGAAGAACTGACTTATGATTCCAATACAAATAAGAATGAAGTTGCCACTTCGAATCAGTCTGAAGTTTCTTCTGAAACAAAGAACGAAGTTACGAAGAAGCCTGACGTTACGGCTGAAACTAAGAATGACGTTACTACTCAAACTACGAACGAAGATTCAAAGAGAGACCAAAACAAAAACGATGTTTCCACCCCAAACCACAAATGAAGTTTCTACTGAAACGAAGAATGCTGTTCAGAAGATTGAAGTTATCACTACAAAACAGCTAAAAGATAAGAAAGAGGAACCCAAAGATGCCAGACTGGAAATTAAAGCAACCAACAAAGCCAAATTATCAGCTCTCATTCAGAGAACGTGTTTTATCAAGAACCTAGCAAGACAATGGGAAGAAGCTCCAACCCACAAGAAGATGAGATGGTTAGCCCATGAGAGAAGATAGAAGAACTACAAAGACAAAAATGATCTTGAGAATGCCTTGAGAAATTGAATTGTATACTCGTATAAAAATGAATGAAATGTTATTTATTGTTGTTTGTTTTATATCTACTATCCCAACAGAAGTACCCGGATGTAGCATGAAGTACCAAGATGTGAAGTTTCTACAACAAGTATCCTATAAAAGGTATCCTCCAATAATGCAATGTCAGGTATTCTCGAATACCGAAATGAGCCTAAGGGTGGTGGTAAATTAGACCTCACTGAGGGATTTTTTCATAGCCCTCATGACCTCAAACGACATTAGGCTAAGAGGGATAGTAAATGGGGCCTCATTGAGCGCTTTTCTCATAGCCCTCATGGCCTCATACGACTAAAAAATGGTTCCATAGCCACAGGTGTTTTCCAAAAATGGGATATGGCTGTTAAATACCAAGATGAGGCTAAGAGGGATAGTAAATGAGGCCTTATTGAGGGATTTTATCATGGCCCTCATGGCCTCAAAATAAAATGAGGCTAACAGGGATAGTAAATGATGCCACATTGAGGGCTTTTCTCATGGCCATCATGACCTCATACGACTAAAAGGGGGTTCGGAAGGCCATATGTTTTCCAAAAATGGGATTCCATGGGATATGCCTCTTAAATACCGAGACGAGGCTAAGAGGTATAGTAAATTGGGCTTTATTGAGGAATTTTTTCATGGCCCTCATGCCCTCAAAAGAAAATGAGGCTAAGAGGGATAGTAAATGAGGCCTCATTGAGGGATTTCTCATGGCCATCATGGCCTCATACGACAAAAAAGGGATTCTCCAGAAAGCATCCTTGAAAGGTATCCTCAAATAATACAATACCTCAAATACCGAAATGAGGCTAAGAGGGGTAGTAAATGAGGCTTAATTGGGGGATTTCTCATGGACCTCATGGCCTCGATCGAAATGAGGTTTAAGGTGGATAGTAAATTAGACATCGTTGAGGGAATTTCTCATAGCCCTCATGGCCTCATACGACTAAAACGGGATTCCATAACCAGAGATGTTTCACAAAAAGGGGTTCCATGGGACGTGGCCATTGGATATAGAGGTGATGAGAATCGTATAGGACTTCGTTGTAATAAGAGGAGATAACTCTGCTTACAGATTATGGGAAATCAAGAATTCTGATTGGTTAGTTAGAGCTAGGAAGTGAACTGCTTGGATGATCTAGATAAATGAAACAACAAGAGTACTCGGAATAGGGTCAGAACTAACAAGAACAGAACTGAAAAACTAAAAGTAGTAATAATAAGCAATGCTGTTCCAGTTGATAGGCTCTTCTACTCTACTGGAGTATACTCCAGGACAAACGAACATGGGCAAGTAGGCAAAACTATTGCATAGACAGACAGAAGCAGAGATTTCTGAAATAGTAAAACTTTTCGGGTTTATTTGGGTAATTCCTGATACTCAGATTCAATCGAACATAACCTGCGAACATACCCCTATCTTGTTGTGAGCCATTGGGTAATATAGCAACCACGTGCTACCATAGAAACCAAGACGGAAATACAAAATGGACGACGGAAACACCTATCACCCTAACAACGGGCGCTCCGCATGCGCACTCACACCACGTATCACTATGGGGATGACGTCAAAAGATGGCCGCCCACGCGGGCTACCATGACAACACAACATGGCGCCACTGGGTTACGTGACATGACGTCACTTTCCCCTCCCTCATTCCCCTCCCTCATTCCCCTCCCTCAACCGGGGACGTTTACCACATCTCCTACTACTAACAACAATTGCTTCTTGGAGTGTTTTTAAGGCACTTCGACTCCTTTCAGAAAAAAGGTATTGAGGAGGCAGATTCTTGAAAGGGTTTCTATGAAAGAAATTCTGCAATCAGTATTCTGTCGGATGCTATATCATCTGTTGAACGAGCGTCATTCCTTCCCTGGAAACACATTTTTTCATTAAACTAGAAACCGTGGGCTATTCTTCGCAGTTTATCCCCCTTTTCGATCTTTTCGATATTACGTGTTTAATCCCTTCTTTTTGACTCAAAAGAAAATAACGAAATAACTGGTAAATTGTAATTACATATCACGGTAGACTGTTTTCTACATGTAAAAAAAGATATAGTTAAATAGCCCCCAATGCACCATTTTATTTCTCTGATCCGGCGCGGTCCGTCGAAATTAGACTCGTCTTCACAAATAAGATCAAAATATTACCAAGTCTATTCAAAATAGCGGCGTGGATCACATTTAAAAAACTAGAGGCAGTCGCCTAGGGGTGGCAAATCCCCGAAAAATCACCCTGTTACTGTAATCTTGGTAATATATTGCATTACATTAACACAGCAACTGTTGGTATTATTAATTCAAATAATACGGATAAGATTACCTGTATTTGATAAATTGTCAAGTTTGGTTTCGATCGGGACCGATAAGATTTTAAGTTCAAGGTCACTGTGACCCTGAACTTTGGCACGATGTCCTAAAAATAGGTAGGACTCTTTCTCTCAACATGCTCAACCCACATGCCAAGTTGGGTGTCGATCGCGAATGCATATTTTTAATAATTAAGAGAGCCGAAACCAGCTCCGACCGATAAAATCTTAATTTCAAGGTCACCGTGACCTTGACCTTTAGCAAAATGACCTAAAAATACATAGAGTTCTCTCTCTGATTATGCCCGATCCACATGCCAAGTTTGGTTTCGATCGGGCAAACAACATTTTAATTAGAGAGCGGAAACAAACTCGGACCGAGAAAAGTTAAAACTCATGGTCACTATGACATTATCCTTTGACGCAATAACCCCAAAATAAATAGGGTTCTTCCTTTCATCATGTTCAACACATAACACAAGTTAAGTATTAATCGAGAAAGCAAAATTTCAATGTTTACGTTCAATGTCACTGTGACTTTCACCTTTGGTACAACGACCTCAAAATGAATAGAGTTCTTTCACTCATCATGCCTGATCCACATGGCAAATTGGGGTCCAGTTGGTCAAGCGAAACATTAATTGCAGAGCGAAAACCAACACTGACAAAGATTGAAGTTCAAGATCACTGTGACCTTGGCCTTTGGCACAATGATCTTAAAATGAATAGGCTTCTTCCTCTCATCATGCCTAATCCACATGCCAAATTTGACTTCAGTTGGCCAAGTAGAACTTTAATTACAGAGCAGAAATCAACACTGATAGAAACTCAAGTTGAAGGTTACTGTGACCTTGAACTCCGGAACAACGATCCAAAATAAACAGTTCTTCCGCGCATCATGCCTAATCCACATGCCAAGTTTGGGTTCAGACGGCTTGGCGGAGCTTTAATTATAGAACGGAAACCAACACTGATAGAAATTAAAGTTCAAGGTCACATGACCTTGACCTTTGACACAATGATCCCAAAATAAATAGGATTATTCTTCTAATTATGCTTAATCCACATGCCAAGTTGGGGTTCAGTCGGCCAAGCGGAATTTTAGTTAGACAGCGGAAACTAACTCTACGGACGGACGGACGGACGGACTAGTGGACGTTCAGAAAATCGGGAGTTGTGAGCTTCATTTCTTGCGGAAAATTGATCATTTTAAAACGTTCGGACAACCGCTAAAAAGTCGTTTCTTCGGAAATTGTTTGGGGAAATAGACATGGTTAGATCTCCCAAGATAACCCTGAAAAGGGGGCAACGCTTACCACAGCCGTGAATTGACCATAAACCTTAACCCCGACAAATCGTTACAAATCGATTCTTGCCTCACAAGTATCATATTTTAGAGATTGACCTCATAATATTTGTACGTTAGCTCATAATCTGGAAGTAAGCTCATAATTCCTGTATTGGCCGATAAAAAACCCCTCATAAGGCCCGTATAATTGCCCTGACGGACGGACGGACGGACGGACGGACGGACGGACGGACGGACGGACGAACGGACATTTTAAAAAAAAAAAATTCGGGGGGGGGGGTGGTATAGACGTGGTTGCATCCCCCAATGTAATACTTGATAGAAACTAACTCTAACTCCAACCCTTAACTGACCCTAACCCTTAATATAAACCCCTAAAAATCTCAATTTGCCTCACAAGTCTCGTATCTTGGTAATTAAGCTCATAATACATCAAATATGCTCATGATATTTCGGTAAGTTCATAATGCCTGTCGAGACAATAAAACCCCTGTAACTCCCGTATTATAGCGCGGACGGACGGGCGGACGGACGGGAGGACGGACGGACACGGACGGACGAACGGACGGACGAGCAGCGCCCCGACTATATCCCCCAGAAAAAATTTCTGGGGGATAAAAAACTGTACCCTTGAGACACGTTTACCATTTTATCCTGCATAATTCTTCACAGCTCAAAATATTCAACCCGGTAGTTTTTTTACAAGCATAAAAGTGAATACTGCGAAGCAACTTTTGATACCAAACTCATGAATATGACAACGACACGCCTCGTGTAATTTACCCTGTGTTGGTGCATTGGAAACTCCTTTAAAATCCGGAACTTAACTAATCACGTATTTTCAATTGACGAATAAGGTGATGTCGACGAAAAAAAATCTAATTTTTTCGAGCATTTGCTTGTAATATCTGACAAAAATTAAAACGTATTGGACTAAGAAATTATTGGAATTATATAGAATTAGCCTATTTCAAATCCAGTTTACTTTGCCAATGTATGCATTCCCCGTGGATCTTATTACTCGATATTCACCCGCTGTGCGTTTTACAGTATGACCAACGGGTACAGTAAAAAAAAAAAAAAAACGAAAAGTTGTTCTTAAAATTTCTTTCAATAGGCTCCGTACATTTTATTTGGGGTTTAACGAAACTTTCAGCAACCAGGGTCACCTTGTGTCGGGAGGCTCCGTACATTGCTAACGTTTAAAAGTACTACATAGAAGGTCCCAAAGGAGCGTTGTTCACCCAGTGGTATCGGGGGGAATCGTTTGACAACTGACCAACCACTTTGCGAAATAAAATGACTATAATAATTCCTTACATGATGATCTATATGTTGTTCTTGATGATCTATATGATGATCTCGATGTTCTTGCCATTTTTCCTAACCCTTTCTCTCTGAAAATTCGTCTACGTGAATTAACGTCTACATGACATCACAAAATCTGAAATGCAAGCAGAAACGGAAACTTACAGTCAATAGTAAAGAGCTGAGTTGGGCGTAAAATCAAGTTTGCGCATGCGCGGGTTTGATGTCATAGACCCGGAAGTACTAATGACAACTGATGTTACAGGCCCCAGATGAAAGCTGGGTCACGCCAAAAGAAGGCGACAAGTGGTGGTATCACACATCATTACTTGAAATATAACTTGTAACATGCATCATAGACCCCTCCATTGCAAAGTTCGGTTGGAAGGAAATGTATACAAAGCGAGGGGGGGGGGGGGGGTGCGCATAGCGATACTTTAAACATGATTATTTCAGTAACAAGCGTCATCGGCCCTATGAATCAGAAGCGCGGTGAACACGCCTGTCTCCGTGAACAAATTGCTCCAGCCACCGTGGAGAGTAAAAAGAATGAGTTCCGTAACTGATGCATCTATTCATCTTCCAAATGCGAACTGAACTCATCGCCGTCATCTGTTTTCTTGGAAAATTTAAAATTGTCAGTTTTTTTATTTCAGATCTATTGCTTGTTACCTAATAGGTTTGAAAGGCAGCAACTGAAAAAATAAGTACATTTTGGCGATAATGAGAAATCGCCATTAACTTGAATAAAGGTTTAATTGCCAAGTAATCTCCACCATAAGAGCTTCTGTGAAAATTGAACATTAGTACACCAGCTGTATCGATGGTAGTGTGATAATAAACAAAAAGCCTACGCATCTTCTTGTCAGCGATTATCAACAGCTGGAGGTCATATACCCGAACGACCTATATTTGGATGAGTTCATAGATGATCTCCTGTGGTGTCAAAGTCGAAGAAAAAAAGTCGATGACAGTGACGTCATGTGGGTTGCCTGGGTAAACCATCTGAACGGCTATGTAACGCCATCGGTGATGCCTAGTATCAGTGCGAGCCTGCAGTTATGGTTACACACTACCGAAATTCACCCTTCAAGACTGTCACATTCGTCAGATTCTTTTCAATATTTTTTTTATTCACAGTATTCATACATGACAAATAGTTACAGATACTGATATTGAAAAATCGCCCCCTGAGTTCCATTGTGTTCTCTGTGCCTACTGGCACATAGAACACATTGGTACTCCAGGGACGAAATATAGTTGCTAGTATCCTTTCAATGCTGCAATGCCGTGCTATAGGACTGCGTGACACCAAACAAATGAGTTTCTTTGAATGACAGTGTATCGAATCACCAAGATGAACCGACAATGTTTAAAATTGCCAAAATGGACCGACGAGACCCCGATCTTGTGGCTGCATCGACATTAGAAAGCTCCCAACAATATGACAGTGGGTGTGTTCGATTGTCTGGGAATATTTTGCCTGGTCGGAATCTTTCAGAATGCTCGCTTTGGTCCGATGGTGTCTTTCCTATCCTATTCCCACTACTAGTGGACAGGTTCTATCTATGTTTTGACTTCTGTCTGCCCTAACCTTATTTTCTCTTACTCCTGGGACATTGACAGTAATATCCCATTGTGGGCTGCTGCAGTGATGCACCAGTGTAGTAACTGAAAAGTTGAAGAGAGTGGAGGCGGTCGTGATTGAAGTTTGGTCGAATTTTGACAAAGGACAGTGATGGTGAATAATGGTGTCAGTCTTCTTTTGTCAGTAGTCTGTTTGTTTGTTCATTGGTTTAACCCTTTGAACTCTGATGGTATCTTCCATGCCTGTCCAATGGCGGCAATTAGAAGAGTCCATATTCATTATTTGGGGTAGACCAATAATATTTTCAACGTGCAGTTCGGGGCAGCGCGTTGAAAATATTGATTGGTCTACGCAACATATTTACTGAACAGTCATCATATTTAATGACGTTATGACGTATCATGTCCCTGGCCAAAAAAGCAGCTGCTCGGATTCAAAGGGTTAACTACACTTTAACAGCCAGATTCAAATCGCGCCGCACAATTTTACGGATAGAGAAAGTACTCGGAGAGAACCACCGAGCAACGCCGAGTAATTGTCGGATTCTTTAACTTTTTTAAATCAGAACGAACAGGGTGAGAATCGTTTGAAGACACGTATACTGTCATGGGGCCCTACGCATTAGTAAGCAGCGCCACGGTGTTCCAACATAGGCCATCGGGTTCGGATAGAATTGTCTTACCGATGAGTACAAAGCAGCCGCCGACGCCGGTCAGACTCGAACTGTCTACCGTTCCCTCTACGATACTGGACCACAACACAGGGACCCACTGCTAGTCCCCAAACATTGATTTCGATGGTTCCCAGGTAGTATGGGGACATGGGTGGCTTGAAGTTACACCTTACTGAGGAATTCCCTCGCAGTCCTCACAGACGCATACGACAAAAAAACCCGAACTAACAGTCTAGGTACTGTAAGAATTGATAGCGGGATTGGTTCTTTGTTCCCGATTGGATAATTTGATGATGGCCGAGAGCATAGGTAGGGCATATGTCGGAGATAGCCAGGCAATACAAGGAGAGAGAATGCTACAGTCGAAGATGGATTAAGCATGGATACAGAACGTCACTACTATACTACCGGGGTGCACCCAGGAAAATGGGCCAATACTATCAATGTCCAGGAATAATAGAAAATAAGTTTAGGGCGGAATGAAGTTAGCTCATAGCTGGAACACAATATATCAGTTGCTTATTACGTTACATCAGCACGATGCGACGAGCGCGTTTCACATGGTATGTTCTGGAGGCAAAAATTAAAAGCAATATAAAAATAATTGATCGAATCTTTGTTCATAGTGGTGGGTGGATATGGGCATTCCTTTTTGGAAGGGCCAGATGCCGTTACAAATCCCAATATGCCTTGAATGTGCTTTATACGTAATGAGCCATTGCCGATTCGCCATCTTTGACGTTAATAATATGCAAGGTCAGAGGTCGCTTCGGTTGAACACTTCGATCAGACTCTCCGTCAAAACTGTCATACATGCGATAGAAACAAACAAAATGTTTCGCTTGAAGCGAGAAAATGCGCGTTTTCGATTTAATACTTATAAAGATAGAAAAAATAATATACTTTCAGCACATCATTTCACGGACAATGCAGAATAATATTGATTTTTTTCGTCAAATGAATACCGCAACGAACCCCTTCCCATAAACGAAGGAATACTCGACATCATGTTTTTTTTGTTGACGAGTGACAAAATGGCAGATAGATCAGTCAAACGACACAACGATGTCTGCGTGAATGACAATTCAAACCCTGAGTATCCAAACAACCAATCAATACAAATATTTTGAGGTATAACACACAGATGTTCCAACTGGAAGAGGATGGAGAGGAAATCGTCTGCTAGTAGCAGTGTCGTGTGTCTAGACTAAAAATATTTTGTGCATATACAGTTCAAGTCAAAATGAGTTGAAGAATAACCACTACCGGTATAAACTATAGATGTAATGGTTCCTATACTAATAACACAAGAATCGGATATAAAAATATATAAATTCTTCTTTTGACCATTTTCCCCTTTTTGGCCGTCAAAATGACGTTTTTAGCAGCATATTCAAATTTCCAAGTTCATCAATGAGTATCCAGTGACATAGAGCTATATAGCTGTTGGCTGCCCAATTCTTGAAGTGATATCTTGGTTTCGTAAAGTTGATTTAATAAAGTTATTACTTCAAGAATCATGCAGTCCAGAATGACAGCCGTTGGTCAAGTACATAGCTTCATTCACGATACAGCCCCCTTCTTAACTGTTGGCACGGGAGTCAGAACCTTGGGGGAGGTGGACTAGGTCAAACATGGCCTGAAAGCCCGTATTTTAATTTTTGTTTGTTTTGAAACGCCCTTTGAAAGGTCGTACCAAACCAAAAAAATTAAAATACAGTCTTTCTGGTCATGTTTGTACTAGGGGGAGGGGGGATGCGTAAACAAGAATCATTGACTCCTGGGCCAACCCCTCCAAGTTCCAGGCCCTTGGGTTACTAACGCGGGCCCCGGCCTCTCCCCGGCCCCGGATCCATGACCAAAATGTGCTGATATTGATATTGTATTACAGAACACACAGGGTGATTTTGTACTTGTCCTCTAAGTAGGTGGATATTCATATATTTCCAACATTTTCTAGCCACACTTGTAGAAAGTTTGGGACTCAACAAGCTAATTTGCAATTTATGGACCAGCAGATAACTAACTTATCAGTGCTCCTAAAACTGCGGATTTGCTTGGTGAGTCACAAGTTTTTATTGACTGTCAGGTATGGTCAGTGGTTGATGTTCATGTGCTTAGTTTTGCAAAAGCAAAATTCCAGCCAGCCGACCTCCGAATGGAATTCAGAAATCACTTTACTTACAGTACGAGACGAAATAGGTTGTAGAATAACCACTATAAACTACCAGTATGTATCTTCAACTTCCCCAATAACACACGAACCTAATATCATTTTCGGAAAAGCTCTCACAGAAAGCTTTCCGGAAAATGGTTTCGGTTTCTTGTGCTATTGGTGTAATGGCAGTGGGTTACTTTGTTCATTGCGGTTATGCTACAACTTATTTTGATTCATACAGTATTTGTAGACTTGAACATATGCTTATACCTTGTACCATGCATTTATACTCATATGAAGTCTTTTGTCCAGACATTTCATACTTATCTATTAAATAAATAATTGTTTATTTACAGATTAGTTCTATTAAAAATTATTGGACTGTAGCCAAAGTGCCACATTTCAATATTTCGTGATTATAAAACAAATTTGAAATAAGAAACTTTGACTTGCTAATATAATCAACAATTGTAGTACTTTGATCACAAAAAGGCAGTACAATATATTGGGTACTTTACTTTTTAAACCTTTACCCACAGATAACATTAAAACTGGAAATTTCAATTTAAATTTTTCAAACTTACACAAAAAGCCTCAAGAAAATCGAATCATGTGACCCTCAGGGGAACAATCTTGTTCCGATGATAGATCACATTACGCGGTTTGTATAAAACTTTTTAAAAATAATTTTTACGTGCTAAATTCATGAATTATGTATGTAGTTGCAGTCAATTTGTCAGGTAAAGGGTTAGGCGGTGAGGTGTGTGGATTATGGAGATTCTTATCAATCCATTTTCCAGTGTTTGAGAAAAAAATTAACAGTAGCAGAAGGGTAAATTCCCACCACTCATTGGTCGGGTTTTTTGGCATATCAAAGCTACGTCAGCCAAAAAAATAGTTTCCCTGAAGTAATATTCTTTCATGGACATTATAAATTACATTTTGAATTTCTATGCATTGGAAAATTTAATGCAATAGGAATGCAATAGGAATTTAAGTGCAATTAAATCTCTTAAGTGCTGTGTATAAACCCAAAACACGTGCAAAAAGGTTACAGAATACATGTACAGTTAAAACTAAAAGTCCTGTCATGAAATGCGCTCAAATAGCACTTCGATCTGCGCGTTAATCTACGCGTTATGACCATAGTAAGAGTATCAATTTATATGCATATGGCCTGTGCACACGCAATGTTTCAGCCAATGGACCTCCGGTCCATTGGCAGAAACATTGCATGTGTTTGCTCTGAGTGACCAGGAGAACCTGCCGTGCTTTGGATGCCATTCGATATGGCAATTGCGCGCAATTCCTACGCGCAATTAAGCCTAGATAAGCACACAGTTCGTGACAGGACTTCTTGTTTTAACTGTACGTTATCACTCTGGGAAGCTTTCTGTTAGAGATCCACAAAAAGGATGTCCGATTCTTGTGTTATTAGTATAGGAAACATTACATCTGTAGGTTTGACCGGTAATGTTTATTCTTCAACTCATTTTGACATGTTCTGTATATGGACAAAATATTATTTACTACTGCTACCAGCAGACGATTTTCACCTTTTAGGGACCACGCCCCCTCCCCAACCTCTTCCAACTGGAACATCTATATTTTATGCTTGAACATTTTTGTTTTGATCGGTAGTTTGGATACTCAGAGTTTGAATGTTCACCTTCTCAGTCATCTTCGTGTGGTTTGAGTGATCTATCTGTCATTTTATCACTCACCAACGAAAAAAACACGATGCCGAATCTGACTTCGCTTATGGGAAGGGCTTCATTGCGGTATTCATTTGACGCAAAAATCAATATTATTTTGTTCAGGACATTAAATGGGGTGTTGAAGGTATGTTGTTTTTTCTTTCTTTATTAGTAATAAATCGAAAACGCACATTTTCTTTGTTTCTATCGCATGTATGACAGTCTTGACAAATAGTCTGATCGACGTGTTTACACGAAGCAACCTCTGACCTTGCATATCATTAACGTCAAAGATGACGAATAGGCAATGGACTTATTAGCAGATGTCTGCACATATTTTTTCTACATGATTTTGTTTTGTTTTGAACTTTCGGAGGATGAAAATGTGGACTATACATTAAATTGTAACGTATCATTTATGTATGAGAATGATTTCACTGCGTGAGTTAACGTATCACTCTTCTAGTTGGTTTTCACATTTAACCCTTTACCTAACATGAAAAGCAGACGACACTTGCATAAAAAATTCTTGAATAACTAATTTTTTTCATTTTTTGTCTCAAAAACATAGGTTATGACCCCTCGTTGGAACGAGCTCGACGAGCTCGTTCCAACGAGGGGTCATAACCTATGTTTTTGAGACAAAAAATGAAAAAATTTTGAAAATTAATTGGCGATTTTTGAGAATAGCGCTGGCCGGTTTTGGCCATTACGTTGGGTAAAGGGTTAAAACACGACTCAAATTAAACATGCGAACTTTGACAGCCATGAGAAACATCTTCACTCAGGATTGAAATTGGTTTTCCATATTGCAAATCTGGAAGATCCTTCTACAATAAGGATCTCTATGATAGCAGTTACCACATAAGTGTAATAACATAATGTTCCTAAAAGACTAAACTCCTCATCCTCTAAAGCTCTAAAGGGACGAGAGGTCTCAGTTTTCTCTGTGTTTACGGCTCCAGTGGCATGTGTCACCGTCTGATGTCACAGCGTGAAATATTTGAAAACATGATAACAATGGGAGGCGATTCAAAGTGCATACTGCCTATAAAATCGTATTTTTCGAGGCCAGTGATCATCCGATGAATGCATACTCAAAACCCACTTATATGTTCATGATTCGAACTGAGATGGAGTAACCTCGATCTTTATGTAAGTTATTGATTTTCTGTTGTCCGGTGACGTCGAGGGGTACACGAGGGGCTTATTTACTAAATTTGTTATAAATCGTAAATGTTGCCTTGTTCGTTCAAGTTGCCGCGTTGATTTCCCGATGTGGGTTTTGGGCAAGAGATGGGGTCTTATTGGAACACATATGTTATTGTGATGAATTTACGGTAACATGTTCAGAGGTTTGTGGCTCGGAGAGTATCTTCAACCGAGACGCGTTTTTTTTTCCCATTTTTGGGGGGAAGGGGGGGGGTGGAGGTGGGGAGGGGGAGGTGCACAGCCATTGCAACAATTGTTCTGCGGGGTGATAAATACAAAGAAAAGCCCACAATCTTCACACATTCGCTCCGAACTTCTGTGATGCAAGAATAATTGGTAAAATGGCCGAAGTCGATATTAATATTAAAACTCATTAGCAATTCGCTGGTTTGCCGCGGCCTCCGTACATAAAGGCCTAGGTTACATCAGATCTCCTAAATATTGTTGCATCCCCCACCACGTTTCTTCTTCCAACACCCAGAAACGAATTGTTTAACCCTTTACCCAACGTAACGGCCAAAACTGGCCAGCGCTATTCTCAAAAATCGCCAATTAATTTTCATTATTTTTTCATGTTTTTGTCTCAAAAACATAGGTTATGACCCCTCGTTGGAACGAGCTTGTTCCAATGAGGGGTCATAACCTATGTTTGTGAGACAAAAGATGAAAAAAATTAGTTATTCAAGAATTTTTTTGTTTTGCAAGTGTCGTCTTTTTTCATGTTAGGTAAAGGGTTAATGCTATCCCCTAGTTCTTTCATTCAAATTTCAGTTTTCAGAATACTAATCCTCTCCTTTGTATCATCCAGTAACTACCTATCCTTCCACCATCACATTATCTCCATGTACGCCTAGTGAATCCTGTTTTGTCAGACTGGTATTTTGGGCAGTGTACCAGAAAGTGGTCCAGGATCTCAATTATACTCCCATATTACACATTTGGTATTTTTTTGTCACTTTTCCCTAAGCTTTCAGAGACCTCAATTTCGGTGCCCACCCCCACCAAAGGAACCATTCAGGTAGTCATCAAATACTGGTTGCTCCCTATCACGTTCGTCACCCAAAGACTTCTTTGCTCTGACCCCTTCTCGCCAATTTCGGTTGCAGTTCTCCCTGGCGTGTCTTTTACCCTGGGTTGACCCTGTTTCCGGATCGGAGACCTCTTCAGAATGTTTTTTATTGGCCCTCTCTCTTGACCAACCCATCCCGTCTTGATATTAGAATCTAATATATTTCAAAACGTTAGTTTATACAACCAACTCCCAGGACAATTAACAAGTAAAACAGTTACATCAAGTCGGTCATGTCATTGATCCTCGTCAATCTTAGCCCCTACACCAGGACTGCTTCTAGTCGTGCTGCATTTGCTCGATCCTGTTATCCATCTACCTGCAGCATTCTCCAAAGTCTCCAAACTCTTTACAAACGTTTGGTTTCGAGGAATTACTCCCGTACCATACATCCACCATCTCCCAACTGTGTTTTTCCCCAAAATCTTATTGAAGCTGTTCGTCCTTAAACGTTCCATCTGGCAAAAAGTTCCCGTTCCTTTCATAATCAGTTTTTGTGGTGTTTGTAGATGCCTCTCCCTGATATCTTTAAGTTAACCCCCAAATACTCGTAGTCACCTCTCTCCCATACACGGAACAGTTTGCGGTCGTCTTCTGCAAGAGAACTCCCTCGCATTCCACCTTCAAGTAGGCTCCATCTTACGGCCCAAGGGTATAACCTTGGTTATGTTTTCATGCAGTTGGAGCCTCCATTTGTTCCCATACTCAACAGTTGCCAGCATTTTCTCAAGCTCCACTTTACTTTCGGAAAAATAGCATAATATCATCAGCACCAAATAGCCCTGGGAACGTCATGCCCAAACTGGTATTGGGGTAGGAGTTCATCTCCTAAATCCTTGATAAACAATTCAAAAAGAATCGATAAAAGGATACGCCACTGTTTGCGACCATTGTCCATTTAGTCCCATTTTGTTGACTCGTTACCCAGACTGAGCTTACTTTGCACAATGCTTCCAAAATTACAACTTCACCCCAATGCCCAGACCTTCCAGCTGTCGACACAGCCTCCACCTCACACCAGATCATGTGTTTTTTAACCCTTTACCCAACGTAACGGCCAAAACCGGTCAGCGTTATTCTCAAAAATCGCCAATTAATTTCATTACTTTTTCATTTTTTGTCTCAAAAACATAGGTTATGACCCCTCATTGGAACGAACTCGTCGAGCTCCTTCCAATGAGGGTTCATAACCTATGTTTTTGAGACAAAAAAAATGAAAAAAAATTATTTATTCAAGAATTAACATCCAAAAAGACCATAACCATTTCTTATTTTGGTCTCTTTGTGAATTATATCAGAGAGTGTAAAAGGTTGCCCCTGCTTCTCCTTCCTTTTGTAACACCTTAGCCACTGTTGTACACAGAAATATGTTTGGCATCGTACTATGTGATGAACAACTGCCAGCATGATTACTCTGACGGCAACAATACTTTGCATCAACTTCGAATATTGTTGATCGGAGATTATGTTGGCAACAGGAATTTTCCCACCTCTCCTTTGCTGTAGTGATATTTGCAGCAAAAAATGAAAGGAAAATTACTCACGTCAACCAGATAATCCAATATCAACAGAGAGGTTGCTTTCTGTCTGTTGGTCACGTACATTCCTGGGATTGACAACAGGGTGATTGTAATAATAATCAGACATCAGTAGCCCCTCCATTAATTCTGGATACGAAATCAGTTATAAACAAGAAGTTTAAAAATACCGATAATGATTCAAGTGACGAGGCGTTCCATTCATATTATCGATACAGTGAAGTGATCTGGGTCGTAGTATCACGTCGAGTTGAGGAGGTCAGATCGCCGGTGTTCGGACTGTAGTTGCAGAATTACGAAAGGCATATGTTAAACATGAGGTTGTGTTACGGTGCGTAATAATAATGCATCCGTAACAGAAAGAAATCTGAGATCCAACAACAATAACTCCAGTTTAACCCTTTACCTTACACCAAAAGCAGACGACACTTGCAAAAAAACTCTTGAATAACTATTTTTTCCATTTTTTTGTCTCGGAAACATAGGTTATGACCCCTCATTGGAACGAGCTCGACGAGCTCGTTCCAAAGGGGATCATAACCTATGTTTTTAAGACAAAAAAAAATGAAAAAATAATGAAAATTTATTAGCGATTTTTGTGAATAGCGCTGAGAGGTTTTGGTCGTTACGCTGGGTAAAGGGTTAACTATTCTGGAATTTAATAATAAAAATAACTATTAGAAAAGAAAATGGTACAAAATCTTTTAAAATGTGTCTTTATAGAAAAATAAAACAGAAATACTTATCACATAGTCCAAAATACAATTCAATAGAACCCAGAAACAGATATGATTAAGAACTTTCCAGTTCGTATTGCAATATCCTAGAATGTTCTGCAGAAAGAGAATCCAATAAATTGTTATGAAATGTTCAATCAGAAAAGTTCACTCCAAAATCCAGCAATGTCCAGCACATTCCAATTAGGCACTTAGCAAAATTCGGCTAAAAATAATATCCAACAAGTATTGGCTCAGCAGGTAGTTTGAAATAAATCAGTTGGATCCTCGTTTTTCACAAGAGTAAATCCTGCTTCAAAAGAAGAATAAATTCTCTTCAAATTTTGGAAACACTTTTCCTCTTACAAAATGACACACAGATCACAATAATAATATTCCGTAAAATATCCAAGATCCTCAGCTGCTATCTAAAATGCACTGTACTGTAATCATAATGTGCAGTGATAAATGAATACTGAATATATAAACAATAGTCACTTTTCAGTGCTGTGTTTGTGAGGTAAAACCATGAGATGGATGACCGACAGAAAATGAGTGGAGTTTGTTTTTATAGTTATCAAATGCAAAGTTCCAGAAAGAGAAACTTACCCACTGTTCTTTTGTTCCATTAGTTCAGACTGGCTCAATTAAATCGCCTCGCTAAGTTTCTAGATCATTATGTCTAATTTCAAGTGAACAAGTGTGACCCAAATAGGTCTGATGACTACTGCGAAAGTCCCATTTACTAAACTACTTCTCAAATTTATTTTACGAAGTGGCACATTTAAAGAGCATGACTCGATACCCGAAACTGGACATTGTGCTCCTGTAGCACTTTCTTCAGAAAATAGCAAAATTCCTTCTAAAATTAAAGATAGAGCAGCCCTTGTGTCTCTCGGTATTTGATTAGTAAGGGGAAGAGCTTATCCCCTTCAAGGGACACAAAGCCTTTTGAAATAAATGGTTTATTTTTTTTTCTGAGGTATCTTGCTTTATTGTACGATATATGGGACATGGCGCACCCGCAAGGGCATTCTATGAAGGGGATGACTCATATTCCCTTATTAACAGCCAGCAACCAGATAGTAAATGCCCTAGTTTCTTACAATAATCACTGATTGTAGCTTAACTGCTTCCTTTTAATGGTGCTTCGTTTATCCAGATAATCCAATCAGTTCACTTTATTGCAGCTAACTAACTAATCATATTGCTTGATTTCCCATAACCTGTATGCAGAGTTATCCCCCTTGTGCAGTACAGAAAGCCTATATCATTCTCAAAGCCAATAAGCTATCAAGCAGTTACTAATGCCATGGCTCGAATGACTCGAACGACTCGAAGCCCATCGAGCAAATTAGCTTTAGAGCAATTGCTCGATCGAGTGACTCGACATATTGCTCGAACGACTCTGAGTCCTATTCTGAGTCCCGAGTCCCAATTGCTCGTTTGAGTGACTCGCCCATACAGCTCTTCGACTCATTTCGGTATTAGGTCATTTTCTCGATAGGATTCTAAAGCAGTGACTTTTCAGTAGCTAAAAAGGGGAATAGGTATGTTCTGGGGTGGCCTAGAAAGCGGGGCCAAACAAGTAATAGTATCCTTAGATAAGTATCCTATAAAAAAAATTATCCTCAAATAATACAATACTAGCCCGTATCCTCAAATACCGAAATGAGTCGAAGAGCAGTATGTGCGAGTCACTCGAAAGAGCAATTGCTCTATAGCTAAAGCTCATTTGCTCGAATTGAATTGAATTGAATTGAATTGATGGCCGCGCATGCGGGTTACCATGACAACACAACAACAGTCACTCGAGTCACTGGGTCACGTGACAAGACTTCACTTCCGGAGTCCTGCCATTGGGGGACGATCTCCATACAGATTGTATGCAGCTGCAGTGGGTGATAGATTCATTCTGATAATGCCCGTCCTCATGTTGCCCATGCTGTCGGGGAGTACCGACACGGGGAGGGGATTGAGCGTATGGACTGGCCAGCAAGATCCCCTGACCTCAATCCAATCGAACATGTGTGGAATGAGTTGCAGGTTGCAATTGCAGCCCGTCCAGTCCAGCCAAGAAGTGCCCAGATGCTTGGTGCCATGTTGGTCCAAGAATGGAACAACATCTCACAGAGGACCACCAGGAACCTGATTGGGAGCATGAGAAGGCGTTGTCAAGCTGTAATTAACAGTAATGGGTCTCATACTCGATACTGAACCCATATCAGTTCGCTCCGTCAACTTTTTGGCAAAACTGAAAAATTCCTCTTTTACCAATAATATCCATTTTCCATGGTTATCGTATTCAAAAGCTAAAAAATAAGGCCAAACACAAACAAAATCTTAATTTCTGTTTTTAGAACATTAAAGATATAATTGAATAAAAATATATACACTTTTCATTACAATATTTCAACTAAAACGTAAAACAGGTAGTTGGATATACTTGGTGCTTAGCAAACTTTGAGTAGTATGTAATCGAACCCATCCATTCAGTCCATCCCTCCTTCAACCACCCATAAATAAAAACAACACATACCTGTTACTGTTCTAGACGAATATGTTAACCCAATTGTAATGCAATTGGTACACTTATCCTTCCACTACTTCTCTTTGAAAAGCCTATTGTTGCTGCTAGTGTTCATTTATTGGGATTTTATAAAGCATTTCACCACTGAAAAAGGTTTTAACAAAACTACGAATATACCTATTCTTTATACAATTTCACAATATGATGAACAATATATGTCATATCGGTTGTCTGTCTATGCACATCAACCGAACTACAAAATATTTACCTAATGTATGCGCACCGGTTACGCATCAGGTTTTAAATAAACACTGTTGACTGGAAGTACAATGCACTTGCTCAACATGGCAATTAACCCTTTGGACACGGGTGGTAGGTTTCATGCCAGTTCAGAGCTTCAACTGGGAGAGTCGAAATGGTGGAAGACAAATCAATCTTTTCAAAGTTCAGTCTTGGGGCTGTACTTTGAAGATAATGATTGATCAACAACACACAGATGTACTGAACAACTATCTACTCTATGAATTCAGGTCGTATCAGGATCGTGGACCGGAAGCGGGCTCATTTGTATTCAAAGGTTTAATAGCATGAACCCGCAGTCATATGGTTCACGTTATTAACGAACTTTGCTACGCGTTTAATGTTGAATTGTTCCTGCGTTGTAACATTTAAGGATACATTATCATGTAACATTATGTTTGAGGGGTTAACCTCTTTCTTTCAACAGACTTTACATTGTTCCGATTTCATATAAAACAAAAATGATAAAGAATATGTCTGAGTACACAACGTGTGTGTACTGGTAAACACAACATAAAGGAAATCAATATTATATTCAATGTACGCATTTCTTTCAAAAAGTCGTTATGACGACGTTCGTTTTATAAAGCGGCGGTCTGAGATACAGTATTGACAATCTCATTGGAATTGTAATTGAAAGGTTGTATTGTGGAGGTTCAGACCTCGTCGGGTTACTTGTGTTGCGTGTGTGAGAAAGGCGGTTAACCCAACACTTTATACGACTAGAGACGACACTAGAGAAAAGATGTCTTGAATAATTATAAACTTTTATTCCTTTCCAAAGTGTGATTTATTGGGATTTCCGTGTTTGATTATAAACGATAACTTCACAAGTGAATTATGCAATCAACAATTGTGTCATGTATTCTCTTTGCCGTAGGTGTAATGGGGTCTTCATTGTTTTTTTAACCCTTTCCAGTCATGAAAAGCAGACGACACTTGCAAAAAAATAAAATTCTTGAATAACTATTATTTTTATTTTTTGTCTCAAAAACATAGGTTATGACCCCTCATTGGAACGAGCTCGACGATGTCGTTCCAATGTGGGTCATAACCTATGTTTTAGAGACAAAAATGAAAAAATAATGAAAATTAATTGGCGATTTTTGAGAATAGCGCTGGCCGGTTTTGGCTGTTACGTTATGTAAAGGGTTAAATGATATAATTATCGTTAATAATGAAAAGTAATAAACAGAGTAATCGCTGTCTGGACTGGTTACGTGAAATAATTCATTCGAGGCGAGGGACTATATTGTAAAACACTCGTGCGCATTCGCGCACTCGTGTTTGTACAACGTCCCTCACCTCTCATGAATTATTTCACGTAACCAGTCCAGTCAAGCGATTACTCTCTATTCATTTTTGCCTAAAAACACGATAATAACGATAACGGTGTGTTGGCACAAATGAGGGTCCATTGGCTATGCTTTGGCGGCAAACAGTGAACAAAATTCTGAACGGCGATTTTTGTGAAAAACTCTGAGCCACAATGGATGCGAATGGACTTAATAGGAGGCCCGTCTGAATCATCCCTGTCCCTCAACAATCCTTGTTGGGCCAAAATCTCAAGCAGAATGGGAACTAAGGACGCCCTGCCCCCGAGCGTTAAAGAGATGACACATCACCTCATGGAACCGCCGAAATAGATTTTATAATCAAAATCTGGGTTTTTTTTATAATCGGACCCACAGGTAAGGCAAACCAGGCTACAAGACATTAAAATCCGCAATCTCTCGAACGTCCTATGTTTTTCAAAGTGTAACCAGGGTTTTGAATGAAAATGAGTTCCACCGAGTCAAGCTCTTTTGCATGAAAACAGGCAACAAAACATTAAAATCTGCATACTCCTGTGCCCTGTGTTTTTTGTTTTGTATGTAACCGAGATTTTGAATAAATTTGACTTCCCTTGTTTCTATCTCTCTTGCAAACCGATCGGGATCCAAAGTTCTGACAGACTTAGTTTGGCTTTGAAGAGTCAAAATTAGTCCTGTCGTATTTTTATCGAACTGGATAAGTTTATATACCCCACGAGGCAACTGTCGCTAGCCAAATCAGTAGCGCTAGGCAATTTCTCTATTAGTAAATACAGTATATTCGTCTGTACATGCCTATGCAAACAAGTGTTCAATTGAAAATGGGAGACCACTGGGACGCACCACAATCCATGTCCAAGCAAATATTAAAATATCAAACAAATCGGTCTGGTCTGTAAACCCCAATCGACCTGGTCCCAGACCTTGTCATTCGTCCGTCAGCCGACATGAAACTTAATCATAACGAAAAAAAAAAAAGATCGAGAAGAAAACTCAATGCTGTGTAAATTTATATCGTGAGTAGAATGTCTCGTACCATTTGTTCATCATATGGACGACCTCGGTGGGTGATCCCGTGTCCCAGCGGTACTAAGTTGGGTTGTCATGGTAGCCCTCGTGGTCGGCCATGTCGGGGACACCATTACCATAGTAATATGTGGTGTTACGGCGCATGCGCATGCGCAGCGAGTGTTGTTAGGGTGACACGTGCTTCCACAGACCATTTTGTATACTGGAGGCCGCTATCTTAGTTTCTATGGTGGCGTGTTGTTGCTATGTGATCCAAAACCTTCTTAAAGAGAGGGGGTATGTTTTTAGGGTATGTTCGATTGAATATGGTTAAATGAACTTAAATCTGATGACCACAACCAGCCCGTTAATCCCTCGAAATCACCAAAATCCTCCCAAAAACCACAGAAACGGACTTGGATTTCTGAATTTTTGGTTTATAAGAGTTGCACGTAGTGCTGTAAGGCGAGTTCGATTGTATAAGACGTGACACTTTCCCCAAATCACAAAATAAACAACCCAAACCAGCGAAGTGGACATGGCGAAGCCCCATTTTGGACTTATAATAGCAGCACGTCGTGCTATAAGACGCGTTCAGTGAACTGGAGTACTGGCTCGAATTTTCACAAATCGTTGGTTTCTACCTATGTATCTACAAGCTATATTATCTCCTTACAAAGTATTCTGACTTCCTTATATGTTCTTATGTGTTAGTACATATTGTGTCACAATGTGTACCCATTACAAGTAGTACATAGGCACATCTTGGATGTGCCTTTATGTGTTTGTGTGCTAATGCGCAACGTGAGCATAGCTGTAAGATGGTAATGTATAATTTAAGGATACTTATTTGAGGATATCTATTTGAAGATAGTTATGGCTCCTACTATGACCTTCTAGGCTACCCTATAACCATCTATAGCTCCAAGGCCACTACTTGTCCATAGTCACTGCCATCTGTCGTGTGATCCAATAGTATTTAATTCACCCAATATTAGAGTCTTCCATTACCATTGTGGTCTTGTGAAATTATTATGACCTTGCTATTCCTATTGGCTACCACTATTCTGTCCCGCCCTAGAGTGTCTTACCATTACTGTCTTGTAGCACTATTACAAGCCTTGTAGCTCAGCACGATTCTGTCTCGACATCTGTCTTCTGCCAAATCTAGGTTCAATTAAATCAATCACATCATTCATCTAAGCCTGCGTCAGCCTATACAATGCCTATGCCTAATGAAAGCTAAGGTACCTTACATATAAGAATCCGGGTGTCGATTGTACCGAGATGTGCTTATTTGTTGGTACATATTGTATCACAATGTGTACACATTACAGAGGCATATAGACACATCTTGGATGTCTGGATATGTGCGTGTGTGCTAATTGACAATGTGACACATTGTATACTAGCACATCCGCTCACATGGGTTTTGAGGATACCTTTGACCTTGCAATGTATCATTTGAGGATACTCTTTGAGGATAGCCTTTCGGGATACTTATCTCTGGATATCGATTTGAAGATAGTTATGGCTCCTAGTATGGCCTTCTGGGCCATCCCCATACCCTTCATAGCTCCAGGGCCACCACTAGTCTTGCCCATAGTCACGGCCATCTGTCGTGTGATCCAATAATATTGTATTCACCCAATACTATAGACTTCCATCACCCTTGCAGTCTTGTACCATTACTTCCTTATACCAGTACTATTGGTTACAACTATTCTGTCCTATTCTATTCTTACCATAACTGACTTGAAGCACTACTACAAGCTTAGCAGCACCCTCCGATTCTGTTTCGACATCTTCCTTTGAAGAAAATCTAGTCTTAATTCGACCACTCCATAATATTTCCATGTGGCAGCTCCCGCGGAATCTAAATCACAAAGCACATAAAATTTAGCGAGGGAGATTGGAGGTCAAACGACGGTAGGAACCTCTTTTCTTCTGTATAATTCACCAGAAAGCTGTAATGCGTGTACATCTTTCTCTCTTCCTAGGCCACTGAGCCTGATGTATCTCCAAGATCGTCCAGCTGATGGGCAGTGCACGGCCTCACTTCATGTGTACCTAATAAGCCACTATCTGCAGTTTTCTCGAATAGGTTTTCTCATTGATCGGTAGTCTATATCTAGATTCTCCCCGTGGGGCGCGGTGGTCCAGTAGGTAGAGGTGCAGGCTGCAAGCCGAGAGGAAATCGGTTCGAATCCCACTTGCGGCAACCCCGTTGTGTCCTTGGGCAAGACACTTTACCCCCATTGCCCTCGTGGGGGCACGGTGGCGTTGTGTACTAAGGCATACTGCACGTCCATGCTGCACTTGTCGTCAACCAATGCTGACCCTGCTTGTGTGGAGTTAGTATGTTGGGGGGCCTGAAAGTTGTTCGCCGTTGCTCGGTGGTACTCTGGCTTCCTCCACCAGTAAAACTGTTCGACACGAGGTGACACTAGCTGTCGAAAGTGTAGTTAAACACCATTAAATAAGCAAATTAAACAAAAATAAGTAACTAAATAAGATTCTGCCCGTCTTTATCGAAAATTTGAATTGTGAGCTGGTCGATGGGGTCCAATCTGGGCTTTGTGTATCGTAGATGTGGGAAGGTCTCCGTTCTACCAGCGTCAAAACATTCATTCTCAACTTTCATTATCAACCGGCATAGCCCTTAATGATGTACGGGGTTGCTCATTGAGAGTATTGCCTGTGTGTGGTTCAGATCTCGGAAAGATGGACGCAGTACTCATGATATATTACAATCCTCGGAAGTTCGCCCAACCCGCGTACTGTTGCCAGCCTGTCGGCAACGGTTGAACGACCTAGGCACTGAAGATGCAATTGTGCCTGGTACCGCCCGTCTTGCATTCACCATAGACCTGACCTCAACTGACACCGGCATGACCGTAGATGGCAAAGAGATCATGTCTATCAAAGACAGCGATATGTATCTGCTATAGCGACCCCTGGAAAGCCATACAGGAACAGGAAAATGCGCAATACGAAGAAATTGATATCTCAACCGAGAGTAACGTAACTAAGCTTAGCATCAAGGCGGGAGAGAAGGACGCCAAAGAGGCAGAAGGCAAGTCCTTTGTTGACGCGTATGGCAACATGTTCTATGTACCTTAGATATCGAGCTCCTCGAGAGACACATGCCCATCTACTAGAGTGCGACCGTGACAGGCTAGAGTACGAGCTTACCCTCAGCGGCTACAGTAGAGTTATCTAGGCCACAGGCAGTGCAGTTGTCAAGTACAACACGGACAATATCAGTCTAGAGTTTGAGAAGGTTACGCTGGACGTTTCAGCATTTTCTAAGACCGTGTCTTTCAACATTGCACAATAACGGCAAACAAAAGCGACACGCTCTGGAATATCAACCTGAACGTCCTTATTGGAATCATGAATGGCATTCTGATGTTAATGGAGGATCTGAATGCTGCGCCGTATGCCCACGTATCTGAGACATTCTGGAACCATAAAACCACAAAGATCGAGGGTGTCATTGCGAGTCTGCCAAAGAAGTTCTACAGCTACGGAATGTGCGCCTACCAAGAGTGTGATTCGGTCAAAGACGTTTGTGCCACACTCGACTGGAAACGACATTCTGGGGAGACAATGGTCTAGCAGATGTCTCCCTGGACAAGTTCCGGACTACAAAATACGCACTTTGGCTTGGCATGCGTACGACCGGAAGTAGAAGTGGTCGAAAGGTTGAACATCTATTTGTATGTGATTATAGATGCCCAACTAAACTCTGAGGATGACCGCTACGTCTCAACAATATATCGATCCCTCAGAATCAAGTACTACGAATCATCTCTTGGGAGCAAATATCTTGCAGATACGTATGCAGCCTTACTATGCGACCATCTGTGGCCAGATCGGCCGAGGGAAGACCGTTTTAATCTGCTGGAAGGTCTCTATCAAGGCGCTTTCAGACTCATAGTGACCTTCTGTTCAACGATCAGGTATAGGTATCGCAGAACTAAATATCTGAATTAGAGTTACCCGGCTTGAAGTGTTGCAATCTCTAATAATAAACAGCCTTGGGAAAATATATTGTTTCAATAAACATTTGAAACATTTTATTGACATCTTGCATTATTGTTGAATATTCCTGATAAAACAGGGTGATTTGATGTCTTTTTGACCTAAAAAACACAATTTACTTTTGGTGTGTTTTGTAGAGAATTCCCTGAAAAAATGTGCACGTGACCGGTACTTCCCTTCGTGTAATTTTTTCTCTCTTATTTGTTGCATAAACCCCTATTTTCTGGTCAGAAAACGTTGACTGAAGGACTATACTTGACAAAGATATTTGAATGCCAAAATTAAAGTTATGCGATCATATTTTTTTTCGCCTGAACGTTATAATCGTGAGCTATTGGAAAATATTTAGTTGTGTGATACCTATAACAAAATGTTCCAGGTTCACACATGGATCTGGTTAGACACCGAAATGTACATCGTAAATCCCGGAGATCGGCTGAGCTACTTTTTGCGTGCTTTCTGCACCCTGTTCCAGGGGAATCTATCCTGTAAATGATCGGTGACTGCCTCGCTTCAAATGCCCTTAAGAAGTGAGTGGACATATTATCAAAGCTTGCCCTCAGTGTCCGCCACACAGAGGAACGTGGGTGTGTGTGGTGATCCCTAAATACACCTCGGACCTGGAAGATCTCAGGAAGGAGACCCGTTGGTTTGCTCTATTTTGCTGCAATGACCAAGACCGTTTTGAAGACTGTCTTCGGGAGAAGAGTGTGATTCCTTTACTCGAGGAACGAGCTACAGTGCGGCAACTACTGTCCGAAAATAAGCACCCAGACCTCCTTCTAAAGACTGATCAGCCGGCTGCCTATAAGGTATTAATACTTCTGCTTGCTGTTTCAGCACTTCTACCAAGTTTTTCAGCAAGCCGTGTTGCAGTTTTGTGTTACGGAGTTTACGAGTATTTTAGACTCTGGCGACGGGCGACTATAGTGTTTCATGATTCGATTGTTGTGCCCACTTTTTTCTTAACTGATGACTTTTGTTATAAAATCGTCAGGTTTTGTCATAAGTTGAAGTTACCAAGTTTTAAGAAAAATCAACAGGTTTTGTTTTAAAAAAATCTCACCACTTTCGTCATAGAAATCAACAGGTCTTGTACGAAATTACTTTTTTTCAGTCGCATTACAAACAGTTAGCTCTCAGTTCAACTAATCTACTTATACAATCGTGTTCTTGCCTTGGGTAATAAGTAATTTTAGATCATATGATATGACAGGCGTAAATAGCGTTCTCTCAATAATATCACTTGATCAAGAATCGCGTACATCCAGAGGGCAACAACACGATGGTGTAAGTCATTTGATACGTTAACCCTTTACCCAACGTAACGGCCAAAACCGGCCAGCGCTATTCTCAAAAATCGCCAATTAATTTTGAAAATATTTTAATTTTTTGTCTCAAAAACATAGGTTATGACAACGAGGGGTCATAACCTATGTTTTTGAGACAAAAAATGAAAAAATTTAGTTATTCAAGAATTTTTTTTGCAAGTGTCGTCTGCTTTTCAGGTTAGGTAAAGGGTTAATGATATAAAGGGTTAATAGTCTGGGTACCTCGAAGTATAATAGACTATGCAGCAGGCGTCACTTTTTGACGTCATCGATTGTCTCTAAAGTAAATGATGCCACCTTTTGCAAACTTCTCCATCTTCATAAGTATTCATCTGAAGTTGGCCCCGGTGTAATTTTCACTTGGGAATACACAGCAAGAGTGGCGCCTGGGGGGATAGTGTATTTCCTGAAAACCCACAATAAATTAAGCAGTTTTCACGAGGAGGTGCAGACTCCAGCCCCTCCTTTGTCGTACTATTGAGTAACGAGGGCTGTGCTGCGACCTTTGTCGACTTCTGCATTTTACGTCATTGAAATCAGGATTTTGTGCAATTCACTATCATTCGTTAGACAATGTCGATTTTGCCAATCTTTCATCCCGTGTAACGTTGCATGTATCCGTTGGTATACATTAATTATTGGAGAAAATAAATTGTTAAATCTTTAAATAAAGCGGGTTTTGCTGCAATGAGTGGGTGATTGGGTTTGATTCGCTTCACTGGCAAAGGTCAGGTTTTTAAAAACCAGCCTGGCTTGGTTCAAATATAAACTTCCAAAAATGAGTGCACACTGGATAGCGGTTTGCTTGTTACGGCCAATCCAACGCCCAACATACCAATAGCATAAGCAATGTGTTTTGATCTCCTCCTCATTCCAAAGCTGTCAGATGCTCTTCAGTGCTCACTCATATCGGCCCGTGCTCATTGGAATTCGTTTTGTACATGTAATGTACTAGTAGTGTCAATTGGCTCAATGAATATTCTTCGAACTGGAACTGTTGCAGGGTAGTCGGCGATGAAACGGCACAACTAGTCACATTTGTTCGACATCTCAGAACCCGTCTTCTTTGAGAAATTGAAAAATAGTTTTGGACGACTAAGAGTACTACACTACAGAACATCTTAAGTGAAAACGCCACCTTCAGTTAAAACTAGAAGTCCTGTGCACGAACTTTGCGCTTATCTAGGCTTAATTGCGCGTATGAATTGCGCGAAATTGCCATATCGAATGGCATCCAAAGCAAGGCAGGTTCACCTGGTTACTCACAGCAAACACAGGCAATGTTCTGCCAATGGACCTCCGGGTTACCCGGAGGTCCATTGGCTGAAACGTTGCTTCTGCACAGGCCATATGTACAGAGTTTGATAGCCTTACTATGGCCATAACAGGACTTCTAGTTTTAACTGTACGGTACTTTATTCCCAAAACTGTATGAATGATTGAATATGGCTAATTGACTGAATTATTCAATATCTGTTGGCTTTGAAACCATGAATTAAATTTTTCATTTCTCCACATTCCAAGAGAAGATTAAATAGTTTATTGGTGACTTTGTGCCGGAATATGTGAGAATATCACAAAAATGTGAGACATCGAACACATTGCCAAGGAAATTCATTGAGAGACCATATGACACTAGGAAAAATTCAAAATTTTAATCTATCTCACGTGGGACCATATATTTTTCTAGTTTATGCTTCTCAAGAGTTGATGTTCTTCGTGGATGCATATGTAATTTATTTCAAAACAGCTTCGTCGGGCGTAAAGGCGATAGTTCTGTTGCCAGTGGGATTTTTAGGCTTTAACACTTTGAACCCGAGAAGCCCTTTTTCCGGTCCAAGAACATGATAAGTCGCATTTCATAAAGTAGGATAGCTGCGAAGTGAATATGTGAGGTAGACCAATTAATATTTTTCAACGTGCAGCCCGAAGGCTGCACGTTGAAAATATTAATTGGTCCACCTTCAAATGATGAATACAAACTCTCCCAGCTGCTGTTCCATTGAACTGACATGGAAGGTACCACCAGAGTTCAAAGAGTTATTAACCAATATGCTTTTTCACACACTGGCAAAAATAATCCAGAAAATATAATCCCGGGTTGAGAATGTTGTGTGTTATATTAATGCTTACACACAGAAGACTCTTGCAAAAATTGTTTGTTTGTTTTGTTAAGGCTTAACGACATTTTAAACCCCAAGATCATATCGAGTCGATGCCAGTTTTACGGTTGAAGGATGCCGGAGTACCCGGTGAGAACAACCGAGCAACGGCGTGAAGCTGCCAACTCCACAACATCGTAACTCCGCACTGCAGCACAGGCAGGGTTAGATTAGTTGAAGACATACACACCATCGACGTGCAGTACGCCTTAGTACACGGCGTTATCGTGCCCCCGTGTGGACATTCGGGGTTAAGTGCCTTGCCCAATGACACAACGCGGGAGTCCAAATCGATCGCTCAGACGGTCACCCATCTTGCAAAAATAATTCTTGATCAACTCAAAAGGTTCCTTTATTGCACCAATACATAACGTATGACCTTTTGTGACCCTTCATTGGAACGGTCTCGTTCAGTCGAGGAGTCATAAGGTACGTTTTGAGGGCAAAAATTGAGCTTATTAAACAATTGAAATGAGTTTGGTTTGTCGAGTTGACTGGTTATAACCGTTGCCTTACGCAAGGAGTTGATAGAATCGAAGATACAAAATGCTTCTGCCCCTTTCTCCACTTCAGGAATATATTACGGCACTAAGATTCATTAAGTAATCATGAGTAAACACTCTGTTATCCCTTTACCTAACACAACGTTGTGTTGGAATTGTTGGAGGGTATGTAAGGGCATCCCCCAATAATTTCTAAGACCTGCTATGGTCTTCATACATGTATTTCCTGTTTCATCCCACACTGGCCTAAAGTTGATGCAGCTTGAAGAATTAAGTTTTGTTGTGTTGGAAATTGTTGGAGGGTATCTAAGGGCATCCCCCAATAGTTTCTAATAAAGCAAACTTGGTGGAACAAATGTTGACTATCAAAATAATCTAGTACCAAATCATTCAATTCGAAGTGAATGTGCCTGCTGTGGTCTCCCTATTCCTTGTTACTTCCATTACTGGCCTAAAGTTGATGCAGCTTGAAGAATTAAGTTTTGTTGTGTTGGAAATTGTTGGAGGGTATCTAAGGGCATCCTCCAATAATTTCTAATAAAGCAAACTTGGTGGAACAAATGTTGACTATCAAAATAATCTAGTACCAACTCTTTCAAATCAAAGTGAATGTGCCTGCTGTGGTATTCACACATGTATTCCCTGTTCATCCCATACTGGCCTAAAGTTGATGCAGCTTGACGAATTAAGTTTTGTTGTGTTGGAAATTGTTGGAGGGTATCTAAGGGCATCCCCCAATAATTTCTAATAAAGCAAACTTGGTGGAACAAATGCTGACTATCAAAATAATCTAGTACCAAATCATTTAATTCAAAGTGAATGTGCCTGCTGTGGTCTCCCTATTCCCTGTTACTTCCATTACTGGCCTAAAGTTGATGCAGCTTGAAGAATTAAGTTTTGTTGTGTTATAATTTCTAATAAAGCAAACTTGGTGGAACAAATGTTGACTATCAAAATAATCTAGTACCAAATCATTTAATTCAAAGTGAATGTGCCTGCTGTGGTCTCCCTATTCCCTGTTACTTCCATTACTGGCCTAAAGTTGATGCAGCTTGAAGAATTAAGTTTTGTTGTGTTGGAAATTCATTTAAATCAAAGTGAATGTGCCTGTTGTGGTCTTCATATATGTATTCCCTGTTTCATCCTATACAAATCAAAGGGCAATTCATTTAAATCAAAGTGAATGTGCCTGCAGTGGTCTTCATATTCCCTGTTCATCCCATACTGGCCTAAATTTGATGCAGCTTGAAGAATTAAGTTTTGTTGTGTTGGAAATTGTTGGAGGGTGTCTAAGGGCATCCCCCAATAATTTCTAATAAAGCAAATTTGGTGGAACAAATGTTGACTATCAAAATAATCTAGTACCAATTCATTTAAATAAAAGTGAATGTACCTGCTGTGGTCTCCCTATTCTCTGGGATGAATATTCCCTGTTTCTTCCTTTACTGGACTAAAGTTGATGCAGCTTGAAGAATTAAGTCTTGTTGTGTTGGAAATTGTTGAAGGGTGTCTAGGGCATCCCCCAATAGTTTCTAATAAAGCAAACTTGGTGGAACAAATGTTGACTATCAAATAATCTAGTACCAATTCATTTAAATCAAAGTGAATGTGCCTGCTGTAGTCTCCCTATTCCCTGTTTCTTCCCTTACTGGCCTAAAGTTGATGCAGCTTGAAGAATTAAGTTTTGTTGTGTTGGAAATTGTTGGAGGGTGTCTAAGGGCATCCTCCAATAATTTCTAATAAAGCAAGCTTCTCTTACTGGCCTAAAGTTGATGCAGCTTGAAGAATTAAGTTTTGTTGTGTTAGAGATTGTTGGAGGCTGTCTAAGGGCATCCTCCAATAATTTCTAATAAAGCAAACTTGGTGGAACAAATGTTGACTATCAAAATAATCTGGTACCAAATCATTTAAATCAAAGCGAACGTGCCTGCAACGGTCTTCATTTTCCCTGTTTCATCCCATACTGGCATAAAGTTGATGCAGCTTGAAGAATTAAGTTTTGTTGTGTTGGAAATTGTAGGAGGGTGTCTAAGGGCATCCTCCAATAATTTCTAATAAAGCAAACCTGGTGGAACAAATGTTGACTATCAAAATAATCTAGTACCAATTCATTTAATTCAAAGTGAATATGCCTGCTGTGGTCTCCCTATTCCCTGTTTTTTCCCCTTACTTGCCTAAAGTTGATGCAACTTGAAGAATTAAGTTTTGTTATGTTGGAAATTACTGGAGGGTGTCTAAGGGCATCCTCCAGTAATTTCTAATAAAGCAAAATTGGTGAAACAAATGTTGACTATCAAAAGAATCTAGTACCAAATCATTTAAATCAAAGTGAATGTGCCTGCTGTGGTCTTCACATTCCCTGTTTCATCCCATACTGGCCTAAAGTTGATGCAGCTTGAAAAATTAAGTTCTGTTGTGTTGGAAATTGCTGGAGGCTGTCTAAGGGCATCCTCCAATAATTTCTAATAAAGCAAACTTGGTGGAACAAATGTTGACTATCAAAACAATCTAGTACCAAATCATTTAATTCAATGTGAATGTGCCTGCTATGGACTCCCTATTCCCTGTTTTTTTCCCTTACTTGCCTAAAGTTGATGCAACTTGAAGAATTAAGTTTTGTTATGTTGGAAATTACTGGAGGGTGTCTAAGGGCATCCTCCAGTAATTTCTAATAAAGCAAAATTGGTGGAACAAATGTTGACTATCAAAATAATCTAGTACCAAATCATTTAAATCAAAGTGAAGGTGCCTGCTGTGGTCTTCACATTTTCTGTTTCATCCCATACTGGCCTAAAGCTGATGCAGCTTGAAGAATTAAGTTCTGTTGTGTTGGAAATTGTTGGAGGGTGTCTAAGGGCATCCTCCAATAATTTCAAATGAAGCAAATTTGGTGGAACAAATGTTGGCTATCAAAATAATCTAGTACCAAATCATTTTTATGTAATTCAAAGTGAATGTGCCTGCTGTGGTCTCCCTATTTCCTGTTTCTTCCCTCACTGGCCTAAAGTTGATGCAGCTTGAAAAATTAAGTTTTGTTGTGTTGGAAATTGTTGGAGGGTGTCCAAGAGCATCCTCCAACAGTTTCTAATAAAGCAAACTTGGTGGAACAAATGCTGACTATTAAAATAATCTAGAACCAAATCATTTAAATCAAAGTGAATGTGCCTGCTGTGGTCTTCACATTTCCTGTTTCATCTCATACTGGCCTAAAGTTGATGCAGCTTGAAGAATGAATGTGCCTGCTGTGGTCTTCACATTCCCTGTTTCATCCCATACTGGCCTAAAGTTGATGCAGCTTGGACAATTAAGTTTTGTTGTGTTGGAAATTGTTGGAGGGTATCTAAGGGCATCTTCCAATAATTTCTAATAAAGCAAGCTTGGGGGAACAAATGTTGACTATCAAACTAATCCAGTACCGAATCATTTAAATCAAAGTGAAAATTTGACTTAACCTTTATCTTTGTTATACGCATCCCATATTATTAATCCAGAAAAGACACGAAGAACGCGTCACAATGATTATTTTTATATCCTTTAGAAAACTACTTCAGATCAATAAATCGAGCATACACCAAACTCCCCCACCAATACCAAGAATATATTGTAATACCTCCATGCGAACGGAATTTCACATTTTTACTTGACTCTCTTTTCCAACTCGTGGTGGGGTAACAAAACGTCATGCAATCGACCTGCTCCTCGATGGGAAATTTGAATCTTATCACCCAACTGACCTCCTAACCGAAAACTTCAACAGATTTGTTTGACCGTCAATTATCGCCACATCATTCTCGGGGAGTGTGGTGAATCATCAATCATTTACTATATTATTCAACTGTCCTACTGACAATATATTTGGACTGATCAGTTTGTCCGTCCCTTGTCGTCACTTCAAGTCTGCGCTGTACAGGTGATATGTGTATCGTGATGATCGTTAGTTTAAATGGTTTGTTTTGTACAAACGTTAGCTAGGGAACAATTGACAATGTTTACGGAATGAGAAATTCCGTTTTCTACAGATTACTTTTACTTACTTCTCTCTCTACCCCCTTTTTGATCATATTAAACCATTACAATGAGAAAGACAATATTTCTTTACACACTTTATATTGCTCTGGTACAACTCCCTTTGATGTTTCTTTCCGGTTACAAAATGATTTGTCTCCATTATTTATGATTATACAGGTCTCCTTCATGCTTCTGTGCCGAGGTGTTGCGGATGGTATGTTTATAACTCATGGCGGGTTATATCAATTTGGACGAGATCCAGCCTGACTCTAACTACGACTTCAATTATCTGATGAATGATAAGACCAACACGCATAATACTGATACTGACTCTACATCAATATACAACATTACTGACTGTAAATATCTCCTTCCTAGCGAATTGCAACCAGAGCTCAGGGACATGCGTGGATCGTTTTCTGCTTTTCATATCAATTGTCAGAGTCTTAGTGCCCATTGGGATCCCCTAAATCACTTATTGTCTGAACTAAACAGTAATGAAAATACATTTGATGTTATTGGTCTTACAGAAGTCTTTCGGGTCCCCTTTAATATATCTTATACTCTAGAAGGATATCAGCCTTCACAAAAACAAAGTCGACCGACTGATGACGATGGTCGAGGTGGAGTAGGACTATTTATAAAAAATGATATAAATTTCATTATTCGACGAGATCTGGCTATATTCATACCACATGTATTTGAATCCATTTTTATAGAAATAAAGGATAAGAATCCGTCGAGAATTGTAGGGGTGGTGTATCGATCAAACACGGCCCCCAAAGCGGATATTGATCTTTCCCAATCAAAGATCAACTACATAACTGATATACTTAACAAGGAAAAGAAAACAACCTTCATTATGGGCGACTTCAACATTGACCTTCTCAAGGTAGCTTCCCACTCGAAAACAGATACGTTCATAGATTTAATGTTTAGTGAGGGATTTATGCCTGCAATCACCAAACCTACAAGAGTGACAGATCATTCTGCTACGCTCATAGACAACATATTTTCAAATAATTTAATAAACTCTTTTAAATCTTGCATAATTCTCACTGATTTATCCGATCACTTTGGAATCTTTTACGCCGAATCTGTAAATGTGTCACTTGACAGCACAAGGCCACTTCTATCCAGGAAAATAAACACTACCAGTATCGAACATTTCAAGGTATTGTTGTTTGCTGTAACTGATTTCACACCAGTTATGGAATCTAATTGTCCTAATGCTGCTTATGAACACTTTTTAAACATTTTTCTGACAGCATTTGAATTAGCATTTCCATTGCAAAATCAAAAGCGGAATAAGAAATACATAAAGCGACAGCCTTGGATGACGAAAGGTCTTCTAATCTCATCTAATAACAAGAATAAATTTTTCATTAAAAAACATAAGAAGTCCCACTGAACGTAATATTAGAAATTACAAAAATTACTGTCGTCTCTTCAACAGAATTAAAAAACAAAGTAAAGCATTATATTAATAAGAAAATACGTGACACGTAATGGTGCACACCCAATATTGTTAATTTCGGTAAATATTGCAGGCCCTAAGCAAGATTTTTCAGGAAAGAGATGGTATATATCGCAGAAATAGCAGCAGTTATGTGAAATATAACAATTTGCCAAAACGTGTTGTACAGCGACATGCAATAAACACAGAACCACACACGTATGTTCATATGTTAATGTGGCGACAAATATGGCAATCGGGAAATTTTGAAAGATTGCGGAGGGATCAAACTTGAGACAAGCTATAGTAAAACAAACCTTCATTTTTTAAACTGACAAAAGATCATAATTCACTGACAAATTGGTTCATTAGAGTTTAACAACACTTTCAAAAACCACAGCTATATTATGAGCTGGATTGTACGTCAATTTCAATAACTAAGGTTATTACATCACGTTGTTAGTTCCCAAGATCCTTCCCATCCTTCAATACCTAGACGAGCAAAAGAGTCGTACGTGAAGTCACTCGTTCAGGCAATTACTCATTTGTTCGATTCTGGTCGTTCGAGCAATCTGAGATGGTTAGCAAGTCTGTACTAGTGCTAGTAATGGTACAAGACTGCAAGAGTGGAAGAAGACTACAGGTTTTGGTGACTACTGTAAAAGATAATCATAGGGCAGACGATGGCAATATTGGGAAAATCAGTAATAGTAGTGTTGGAGATATGAAGATCATGGAGAGGTCTAGAACTGGGCAGATGCTAGGAGCTAAATTATTATCAGGTATATATAGTACTACGTCATCATGTCATAGGTATCCTCCTATACCCCGATGAGCATTAAGAGTCGTAAAAGAAATTGCTCTTTCGATACTCATTTGCTCAATGGGATTTGAGTCGTTCGAGCAATGACTTTTTCAGTAATTGCTCAAAAGCTTATTCGCTCGATAAGATTCGAGTCGTGCGGATAATACCTATCCCTGTTTGATTGTATTTTGGGTTTGAGGATCATAGAGGACTTCGCTATACACAGGGAAGGCAAAAACTGAGACGTCCAAGACAAAATAGACTGTTGGGATAGGCAGAAATGGGGCCAGTAAAAGGCAGAACGGGCCAGGAAATAGAAGGATAAACCACAGAATATATCGGGATAGATAAAATACCGAGACTTTGGTGCACATTCGAAACAATAAAGTTACTCTTATACAAAGGAATGCGTCTATTGTTGGGCAAAAAGAAGAATTCTAGGGGACAACAGATAGAAACCTAATATTTAGTGGGAAATCCGCACTAGTAAAAGAACTGTTGGATTTATTTGGGTAATTTTACAAAGTATTCGAACCAATACAATTACTGATACCAGGAAACGCACCTTAAAGTACTGCATGCTACTCTTTCAAGTCCAAAATTGAGGAATCCGTTCCAAATAAAGTTGTTTTGATGGTTTAGAGGGTTTGTCTGGATGTTCGTGGTAATTCGATTTATTCTAGTTCACATAAAATGTATCCACATGAGACCTCTCATCATTCATTTAGCACTACGTGCTACTATTATAAGCCATAGATGGGGGTTTGGTAGTTTGGGTAGTTTGGGATTATTGAGAGGGATTGTCAGGTTGTTTGCTGTAATTAAATTTACTCGTATTCAATCGAACACACCCCCCGAACACACCCCTTTCCTATTAGAAGGTTTTGGGTCACATAGCAACCATGTGCTACCATAGAAACCAAGATGGCGGTCTCAGATATACAAAATGGACGACATACACTCGTCTCCCCTCAACAGCATGCACACTAGGACCACGTATCACTATGGGGATGTTGTCACAAGATGGCACTCATGCGGGCTACCATTGACAACCAAAAATGAAGTAACTGGGCCATGTCACATGAGATACGGCCAATGTGGGTCGATCGTGTACATGATTTACTACTAACATCAAGCCGAGAGATACACGGTTCGATCCCCAGCAGGGTAACTGCGCTGTGTCATTGGGCAAGGCACTTAATCACGATTGCCCAAGTGGGGACACAGTGGCGCAGCCATGGGGGCACATCCCCCCCCCCCCCCCCCAAAAAAAAATAATTCCGATTGGATTTATTACGTTCAAGGTCACTGTGACCTTGACCTTTGACCTAGCGAGTCCAAGATAAATAGGGGTCTTCCACTCACCTAGGCCAACCTACCTATGAAGTTTCAAGAATGTGGGTTCAAGTGTAGTCAAGTTATCATCCAGAAACCAATTGTTTACAATTTACTATGTTGAAGGTCACTGTGGCCTTGACCTTTCACCTAGCGAGTCCGAAATAAATATGGTTCTTCCTCTCACCGATGCCAACCTTCCTATGAAGTTTCATGAATGTGAGTTTAACCATAGACAAGTTATCATTCGGAAATCAATTGTTTACAATTTACTATGTTCATAGTCACTGTGACCTTGACATTTGACCAAGCAAGTCCAAAAGAAATAGGGTTCTTCCACTCACCGATGCCAACCTACCTATGGAGCTTCATGAATGTGGGTCGAACCATTATCATCCGGAAACCAATTGTTTACGCCCGCCCGCCATTCACCAAACTATATGTCGAACCTGACTTCGTCACAACTTGACTAAACAAGAGGTCTCAAAGGGCCTTAATCGCTCACCTGCCAACGTGATTCAAAGAAGTATTTGGGGTCACATTCAGTTATACATGGTTCATCAACACTACGAAGGAATGAAGGCATGAAAGGCAAATTTTATGGAAAAACACTAAGGAATCGATTTGAACAAACCTGAACCTATCATGCTCCCCATGCCACCCCACCCCTGCCCGTAGAGAGCCCAAATAATAAGCCAGGGACACAAATTTAACAAACTTGAACCTGATCCCCCTTGAGATGAAGGAGGTTTTTTAAAGAAATGTCCTCACATTGCCTTAAGTTAATCTTTGGGTCCCAATGGAGAGCCCAAATACTAACTGAGGCACCCGATTTGTACAAACTTGAATCTGACCCTCTTAGAGATGTTGTATACCAAATACGGAAGCATTCATACCAAATATGAAAGATTTTTAAAGAAATTTCCTCATATTTCACTAAGTTAAAATTCGGTCTCCTACTGGGAGCCCGATTATTAAACCATGGACTCGATTTGAACAAACTTGAATCTGATTGACACCCCCACCCCCTAACCCCCCCCCCCCCCCACCCCCACACCCATCCCCACCCCCAGATATGTTATATACCAAATATCAAAATATTCTAAATGATGGTTCTGGAGTAGAAGATTTTTTTGATTTTTTTTTAAAAAAAAAGTATGGGTGCTATCAGAGTAATGCCCCTTGTGAGCGCGGCAAGGTTATTTGTACAAACTTGAATTGACAAACAAGGAACATGCACACCAAATTTGGTTCAATTTGGTCCAGTAGTTTGGGAGGAGAAGTCGATAATGTAAAGTTTACGATGGACGGCGACGGACGGCAAGTGATAAGTTAAGTTCCCTTCGGTGAGCTAAAATTCATCCATACGCCCCCCCCCCCCCCCCCCTCCAATTTCACCCATGAAGGGAACATTAGGCAAGAAATTTTATTATGGAGATATTTATACTTGCAGGATGTATAGGGGAGGGGGGGGGGGTGCGTAATACCAGATTTATGTGTGATATCCGACCTATCTCAATTTAATGACACCAATGTTGTCAGACTCGAGACAAAAACGTCGCCGGTGTTCCGTCGCCGCATTTACGAAATAACCTCGCCGTTATTTGGTAATTTATCCGTTTCTTCTGGTCCGGATTCGCTATTTAAAATTGATGAATCTCTTAGGGCGATAGGAAAACGAAGGAATCGTTAACAAAAGTAAGACGTTAATATTATTTGATACGCAATTGCTGCCAGTTTAAAAAGCATTTTGTCTTTATTTTGTGTGATATCATTAGGCATACTTATTTAATTCTCTTCAATTAGTTTCCTATTATTCGTCGAATTTTTCAACAACAAAAAACCTTGACTTTTGGTATGGCAAGGGCCGGTTTTTGCTAAAATGTTATTTCTGGACGGGTTTTGATATTTGGTATGTAGCTTGATATGCACGTGCAACACCCGATGACGCAAAATAGGGCGTGTCAGCGCTTTTTCTCAAGAGTTATGGCCCTTTGTTAAAATCTACTAATTTTGAGCTTGATAGCACGATACTTCAACAAACGTCAACCGATTTGACAGATATTTGGCACATGGGTTTCAAGGAACAATGTCTTGGTCGAGTTCGAAAATCTATGCGGACCATTTCATGGAGTTGTTGTGTTGACGTTTGTTTCGTGATTGATCATAATACAATGATTCATAAGGATTATTATTGTCCTCACACAAGGTGAAGGGGAAATAAATTTGAAAAAAGAGTTTCAATGTGGCCTAATTATTGATGCCATTCACACGTCCACATATCTTTAAATAAACTGATTTTGCATCCATTGCACTCCCCCCCCCCCCCTCAGTCCCCTGCCCACCCCACGTAGCACCTGATGTCAAATTTCCTTCCACATACTGATGTGGTAAAAAATAGAGCTCAATGAATGTGACCCTCCCCCCCCCCCCCCCCCATACTCCTTTTCATCAACAACTATGATATAATTCATAAATTAATTGATGTTGACACAAAACAAACATCTTGCGACAATACTATCACAAATGGGAAATTTATACTGATGTGGTAAAATTTTTAAAAAAAAATAGCCCTCAATGAATATGCCCCCCCTCCCCCCACAATATACACCTCTTCAACAAAAACATGATATAATTCATACGTTAATTAATGCTGACACAAAACAAACCACTTGTGGTATTAAATATCCTACTTGTGATCGTTTTTAAATTACGTTCAGGCTTCTGAAGACATTTCACATCATGTGTTTGGTGAATCATTTGTAATTTTTGTAAAAAACAAAAAGCCAGTTTTCTCAGTTAAGGCACCTAGAGTCATTGGTATGGTACTGACAAAACGTAAAACATTGCTTGTTTCAGCAGTATGACCAGTACTGCTCATGTGGTATATCATAGCACTGTTAAAATGCCTAAAAGCATTCAATATTGATTTTGTGGTGCTTTGCTTGAGTAGCAAGTATCCATTAGGGTACTTTCACAACCTTGGATTTAATTCCCACAAACACCCATCCTGATAAAAAGAGTGAAATTGTGGTAAATATGTCTCCAAGGAGGATGAATGAGATATTTGCTAAAAAATTTGTTTTTTTTTTAATGTTTAATATACATGTATTTGTGTGTGAATGGGAGGGGGAGGGGGGGGGGGGGAGTGTGAAATATAGTCAGCTGTCAGTTATTGAAAATGTACAACCAGGCAAATGAAAAGCAAAGAAACACTCTGTCTGGTGGACAGACAGAGATGCAGTTACACAAATTGAAAGTCTACACAGAAATAAAAATTGACATACAATGGAAAATTATGTTAGAAGAGCCAGGACAAGATTGTCAAATGGAAGAAACCTCAATGGACCCTGAGTGCTGCAGTACCAAAGCAAATCATAGGAACCTAAGAGTGTATGAGATTGACTGCACAGTTTTTCCAATTGTTTCTCATCAACTGAGGCTTCAATATGGGTGGGTGGGAGGTAGGGACTTGATTCAAGGAGAGAACAATATTTCACAGTTGACACTGTAGTTTTGTGCTGTAACATGCAACATCGCTCGAACTAAACAAAATTTGATCGCATCACTTTAATTTTGGGATTCAAATATCTTTGTCAATTATAACCCTAAGAGAACTTGTTCCGACCTAAAAACAGAGGGTCGTGCATCAAATAAGAGGAAAAATTTAGTACTAGACAACTTTATTAGTACTAGACTGCTTTATTGGTAGCTGTGCACAAATGACATTCATTCACACTTGCAACTTTACTCTGTTATATTTTCCACTATACCCCAACCCCAAATTTGTGTTCCAAAATACTCTTTCAATGAAGAAATTATCTTCTAACATTTTTTAACCCTTTACCAAATATAACGGTCAGAAGCTGCTGGTGCAATTCACAAGTATTGCCAATCCATGTTCATTATTTTCTCGGGTTTTTTGTGTCAAAAAGATAGCTTATGACCCCTCATTGGAATGAGGTCATTCCAATGGTGTAAAAAGTCATGTTTTTGACACAAAAAATTAGTGAGTCAATAAGTTTGTGGGCAAAGGTAATCAGCTTTTCATGTTAAGTAAAGGGTTAACAGCATAATTCAGACAAACATCTAAATACCAGTAAATAAAAGTGCTATATGGGCTTTCTGGCTCTGGGTTTGAATGGTGATTTGGAAGGGGGTTGGAAGATTGGAACCCCCCTCTGCCCCTAGTACTATGATGAGGAACCATGGTTTAATTACATTTATTTATACATGTATACACATAGGGTAAAATTGGTTGTTGGAGGCTACACTTGCTCAAGATGTGAATTTGCTTGCAATATATAGCCCTTACTGACAAAAACATATTTTTCAAAACAATAAAAAAGTACTGTAAGGTGTGTGGTACCCCAATGCATTTTTAAATGTGAAATAATCTCTCAAAATAATAATTAAATCAGGTTTGGAAGCCAAATTATGTATTTCCTTAATCAACCCCAATCCTACCAAAGATACATTTTACCTCTTTCACGTGACAAAAGAGTCATTTCTGCATGAGAATTCAACGTTTGGCTTCCACCGAGTTAAAAACATAGGAAATTTGTTGTTTTAAAGAAAACTGTCCAAACTGTGTCAAATGGCTTAAAAACTGCTGTTGCCTCCAATTCATTTTTCTACCTTGTTACCTAAAGAGTAAGCTGAGAGGTAAGGAATTCATCTAGCTTTTCTTTGAAAACTAACCTAATCCCAAAATAAAACTAAAATCTGCATCAGCATGCAATACTTTGAGGAAAAATTTGTCTCATTTAACCATATACCAAGACAAAGAGTGGTGTTCCAACCCCACGAGACAATATGAATGTCAATTTTGATTCAAAAATTGGGGTTGCAGCTATATAATTCACCAATATCAATAGACAGTACCATTTTATCCAAACAACTGATGTCAAATTTTCTTCTAGATGTACATACTGATGTGGCAAAATATAGCCCTGAAGGTGTCCCCCTAGTATACCCCTTTTTATCAAAAACTAAAATTCATAAATTAATTGATGTTGACGCAAAACAAACCTCTTGTGATATTAAATTTCCCATTTGTGATAGTTTTTAAATCACATTCTGGCTTCTGAAGATATGTCACAATGCATTTGATGAATATTTTGTCACTCTTGTGAAAAAAGCCTCACTTTCTCAGTTAAGGGACCTAGAGTCATTGGTATGGCACTGACAAATTAAACACTGATTTTTTCCAATGCTATGGCCAGCTGAGCACTGCTCCTATGGTATCTCATAGCACTGTTAAAATGCCTAAAACCATCAAATATTGATTTTGTAGTGATGTGCGAGTCCCACAAGTACATGTACCCACAAGGGCTCGTTTACAATCTTCGATTTAATCCCAACACGCACCCATTCTGATAAAAATAGTGAAATTATGGAAAATACATGTATGCATAGTTCCCAGTGAGGATGACTCAGATATTTGCTTCAGGAATGTAGTGCTCTTTAATGTTTTAATATATTTGTGTATGTGTGTGTATGAGAGGGGGTGGGGGGGGGGGGGTCAATTGCCAGTTATTGAAAATGTGGAACTGTGCAAATGAAAAACAAACCAACACTTTGTATGATGGACAGGCAGACATGCAATCACATATCTTGAAAGTGACAGGCTACATGTACAGAGGAATGGTATGATGGACAGACAGACATGCAATCACATATTTTGAAAGTGACAGTCTGCATGTACATAGGAATACTGACTGACATACAATGAAAAATATAGTGAGAAGAGCCAGGACAGGGTTGTCAAATAGAAAAAAAAACTCAGTGGACCCTGAGTGCTGCAGTACTAAAGGAAATCAAAGGAAACTGAGAGTGTATGCTGTTAACTTTCTCATCAGCTGAGGGGTTCAGTATGGGTGGTAGAGGGACAATTGTTAATGTAGTTTTGTGCTATAACATGGGGACCCTGACAACACTAGTATCAGACTACTATATTGGCATGTGCACAAAAGCCATTCATTTACATTTGCAACTTTGTTACTTTTCCCAATGTACCCCACCCCCTTTTCCCAAATGTATGTTCCAAAATAGTCTGTGAATGAAGAAACTGGTTTTTAACATTTTTCATTACTCACTCATTGTAATGGCCAAAACAGGCTAGCACCATTCACGAAAACTGCCATTCAATGTTCATTATTTTTGCATCAAAAATATAGCTTATGACCCCACATTGGAATGAGCTAGTTCAGCTCATTCCAGTGGAAGGGATGGGGGGTCATAGCTATGTTTTGACGCAAAAAATAACAAGAAATTAGTTGTTCAAAAGTGCTATCTTCTTTTCATGTAAGGTAAAGGGTTAACATCATAATATGGAGAAAGCTTCTATTAATCATTCATTCAATGTAATGGCCAAAACCGGCTAGCACCATTCACCAAAATTGCCATTCAATAATTATTTTTGCATTTTGTGGCATAAAAAACATAGCTTATGACCCCCTCATTGGAGTGAGCTTGTTCAGCTCATTCCAGTGGGGGGGTGGGGGGGGGGGGGGGTCATAGCTATGTTTTTAACCCAAAAATGAAAAGAAATTAGTTATTCAAAAGTGGTATCTTCTTTTCATGTACATGTAAGGTAAAGGGTTATCATAGTATGGTTTGTTTGTTGCTGGTTAACGTCACATATTTATGCACAATGGCTAATCGTGACACAACATGGAGATGAAGTCAAGTTTAGTCAATCGTTGATCTACATGTTGCCCATTTAAGAGGACTTTCACCCCAAGCATTAGTGACTGGGTCCTATTTTACTAGTAAAGCGGAACTGGTTTACCACAGTAAACAAGTGCTGCTTACTTCCCGGGGTTCCCACGGGGAATCATAATATGGAGAAAACTTCTATTATACCAGTGAATACAAGTGAAATATGGGTTTTCTGGCTGAGTGTTTGGATGGTAATTTGGGAGAGGATTGGAATATAATTGGAATCCCCTCTGTAACAAGTACTATGAGGGGAAACCATGGTTTAATTAAATGTGTTAATAGGTAAAATAGGTGGTTAATGGTTATATGTGTTTTTGGTATTTGCTGGAGGTTATAGTGTGCTACTCAGTTCTGGATGTCACACTTGCTCAAGATGCATTTAACTGCATCATTTTTGGCAATATATGGCCTTTATTGCTGACTGTGACAAAAATATAACTTTTCAAAAAATAAAACAGTATTATTCGTTCTGTGTTTCTTGAATGAACATTTAAATGTGAAATACGTGTAATATCCAAAAAATAATAATTAAATCAGTGTTGGAAGCCAAAATCAATGTACATGTATGTATTTCCTATAATCAACCCCAAACCTTCCAAAGGGTAACCTACAAAACTTTTACCTGACAACCCCCCCCCCCCCCTCCCCACCCAATCATTTCTCACACAATGCGCAAAAATGCCCCCCCCCCCCCCTCCATGTTTTTTTCAGGTGAACAGAAATTCCTCCCTCCATAATTTCTGGTGAACCAAAATCACCCCCCCCCCTGCCCACTAATTTGTTAGAAGTATATTTAAAGCCATACAAAAATGTCCAAAACTTTTTACCACTCGAGGCCGAGCACTTCCTTAAACTCCAATAAAAAAATAAATAACTGTCCTGATAAATAGTTACTGAGGCATGTTTTCTTGTAAATGAGTGTTTATGTAATTTACAAATTAAATATATAAGTTTTTAAATCCTCTTGGACTGCCTTTTAACCTTTTGGTGTAAAAGGCTGGGAGGGGTATTTTTGTACTGCTCTTAAAACTGCTCTTAAAATAATGTGGGAGATTGTGGTACTACCCTCAAAAACTGTAGGGGGGGGGGGGTGGGATTTTGCTAAGTGTGTAAAAATGATTGGGAGGGATTTTAGCTTCATTCTAATCCTTCCAAAGATACATTTTACCTCTTTCATTTGATAAAAGAGTCATTTCTGCTTGAGAATTCACTGCTTTCTTTGAAAACTACCCAATCCCAAAGTAAAACTAAAATCTGCATCAGCAGACAATAGTTTGGGGAAAAATCTGTCTCATTCCATTCCACACAAAACAAAATGAATGTCAATTTTGTTTTAAAAACTGGTGTTGCAGCTTTATAAATCACCACTATCAATAAATAGTACCATTTTATCCTAACAAATGATGTCAAATTTTCTTCTACATGTACATATTGATGTGGTAAAATATAGCCCTGAATGTGTCCCCTAGACCCCCAGCATACCCGCTTTCATCCAAAACTATGATATAATTCATAAATTAATTGATGTTGACACAAAACAAACCTCTTATGATATTAAATTTCTCATTTGCGATAGTTTTTAAATCACATTCTGGCTTCTGAAGATATTTCACAATGTGTTTGAATATTTTCCAATTTTTGTAAAAAAAATTTTTTTTAAAAATCCCTCAGATTTCTTAATTAATGCACCTAGATCATTGGTATGTCTCTGACAAAACATTACACATTGATTGTTTTCCAACGGCATGACAGTGCAGCTCATGTGGTATCTCATAGCACCACAAAAATGCCTAAAACCATCAAATATTGCTTCTGTAGTGTGGTGCTTATGCTGCAAATACCCATAAAGGCACTTTCACAACCTTGGATTTAATCCCTACAGACACTCATGGCACATTATAAAAAAAAGAGTAAAATTAAGAAAAATACAATGTACATGTATGTTTTCCAGAGAGGATGAATCAGATATTCAAAAAGATAGTGCTCTTTAATGTTTAATATATTTGTGTATGTGTGTGTGTGTGAGGTGGAGGGGTACAGTATGAAAAATAGTCAGGAGCCAGTTACTGAAAATGTACATGTACAACCGGATAAATGAAAAGCAAAGAATCGCGGTCTGTGATGGACAGTTCTTGGACAACTTGCACCCTGGACGATTCATACCACAATTAGGGGGTACGAATTGTTTTGACAATAAGGTACAAATTGTCTAGACAAAAGGTACGAATTGTCCCAGTAAAAGTTATGAATTGTCTCCTTTTTGGTACAAGTTGTCTTGTCTCAAGTAAGTGTACTAAACTGTCTCATGTATTAACCAAGCCAGAAAATAAGCAGCCTGTCATCTGCATAATGAGGTCCCCAGAGGGTGAATTTAATGATGGTACCCTGCACAGCAGGGTAGCATCACTAAATTTACCCTCTGTGAACCTCAATATGAATCAGGGTCTCAAAACTAAACAGAAAGAGGTGCCCAGAGGATAAATTGGCCCACTATATGGGATAGCATCATCAAATTCACCCTCTGTGAACCTCATTCTGTGAATGTCAGACTGCTTATTTTCAGGCCTGGTATTAACTATTTAAATGTTTTTGACTCATGTTTTGGCTGACTGAAATGAAAATGAAAAGTCGACGGAGTGATAGTAATACAAACATAAACATATGCATGAAACAACCAATCAAAACATGATTTATGCACAGAAATGAAACTTCAATGGGTGAGCCATCGCTTAACAGCATAAGTGAAAAAGCAATCTCCAGTGTTATCAACTTCGGGTCTGTACGTGGTAAAAGAAAATTGTTAGTAGATAGTAATGGATGTAGTTTTACAGTTAAAACACTATTTTTTTTTAATGAAGCCACAATAATTCTTTAAATTGGTGAAGATCTAACAATAAATAATTTTATGACATCCCAAATAATAAGTTAAAAAGCGTGTCGCCTTAATAATTTAATTAATTTAATTCTGAGCTCCCTCAATAGAGCATTTTCTTTTTGCCGTCGTGGCGATGAATCTTTTAAGTGTCTACTTGCTTTTTACTTTAAGTAATGAAATTTGATGTTCTATGTCTTTTTAAAATAATAGAAATGACATCGCCTTTTTTTATCCTTCTCCAAGTTTATAATCCTCTCCCAACCCCATCTCCATGAATATTTTTTCAGGGGGGGGGGGGGGGGGGGGTTAATTAAACAGGGTATGAATTTGCAGAAGCGGATACAGATTGTCCAGAGTGGGTACGAACTGTCAGATACTGCCCAGAGGAGGGGTACAAATTGTCCTGGGAAAAGGCACGAATTGTCCAGGCATCGGGGTACAAATTGTCCAGCAAAGGGTACCAATTGCCAGAGGTACGAATGGTCCAGGCTATGAGTTTCCAACTCACTGATGGATGGATGGACAGACAGAAATGCCGTCACACATTTTGTAATAAATTAAATTTCAGTTTCTTTTGAATGCTAAAACAAACTAAAATTAGTAGAAATGAAATATTTTCTCTGGAATCAGTGTGCAAATGTTATTTAGAGGTCGGTTCTGGGGAGGTTGGTATTTAGGCTTTTTAAACGTTTTTTTTTTTTGCCATTTTTGGAGAAACATACATGTACTAATTATCAGAATCCCCACCTCCAGATGTTGGTCAGACGAGGAGGGCGACGACATTGATTAGTTTGAGGATGAATTCAGTTCTATTCTGGTTGCAAAGCCTAAAGCATCCAGGAATTAAAACATTGTTTACCAAAACACAGAGGAAGTGTAATTTAAATGGGAGTTCTGAGTGGTTCTGGTATTTAGCCTTTAGGAGAACACGTCGGATCACAAAATTGACTGGCCGCTACACTGTTATTCTGACAGTCTTAAACTGACATTGTATTGTATCACTGGCAAAAATAGTTCATAGACTAGAGTCAGTGAATTTGTGAAGAAAAATCTTGGAAATAAACGAATATCGCTGTTCGCGTGCATGTCTGTTTCTGTCAAATTTGACTACAAGACTGCATGTCCGTGTTTTGAAAACAAAGATTTCCCCAGACCGTACGTCAACAAAACTTGAATTCATCCGAACTCCGGCTGTTTCTAAGGAAATCGGGTTCCCCACAAATGAAAAAAGCCCACTAAAAGTGTCAATAAATCACCGGTTTTATTTTTTTATTCGTTGTCAACTTTTTGTGAAGTGTACGTTCTCAATTAAAACTGAAACTGGGCTTTTGAATCTGACGAAACCAGCAACGGACGACATTGGCACTTCGAACTTTCAAACAATACCTAACTCGCCAACAACCACCTAACTTCGAAAGTCACTTCATTACTTAATTATTTCTCATAGTTTCCAGTATTCTGCGACAATATATTTTACATAATGCCTTTTGAAAAGCCCAAAACAATTAGATATCCGTTACAATGATTCTGAATTTTTTGCCAGTGGGAGAGCCACGCCGCCAGATGGCACCCCAAACTCTGTTGCATGGTATATAGAAAAATTATAAAATCATGGATACGTACATGGGTTACCTATGTGCGTCCACGCCACTGCGTGGGTGTGCACTATAAGTTGGTTCAAAAGCTATCTAAAGAATAGGAATCAGTATGTACCATTTGGTGATAGTAATTCTAATCTAACTGAGCTGACATGTGGAGTACCGCAAGGTTCTATACTGGGTCCCATTTTATTTCTAATATACATTAATGACATACATAATTCAACCACATTAAATGTCTTATCGTTTGCCGATGACACAGAAGTATATAGGTCTGGAGCAGAGATAAATACTCTAGTCGCAGATTTCAATGAGGAATTACAAAACATATTTGACTGGTGCGCAGCCAACCACCTAGTCCTAAATGAAAAGAAAACAAAATACATTTTACTTGATCCAGGTCACAGAGAAAGGAATGCTACTCATCAGAATGTCTGTATAAACAATCGAATAATCAGCAAGGTTGGCAATGGGGAAAGAGAGAAGTCCTTAAAGTTTCTTGGTATAAATATTGATGAAAACTTATCATACAACGCCCACATATCTCACATCTGTACGAAAGTTGGACTTGCCAACTTTGTTCTCAATAAAGTTAAAAAGTTCCTCCCCCATAATGTGATGAAAATGTTATATTTTACTCTGATACAGAGCCATTTCATCTATGGAATTCCCTTATGGGGTGCGACAAAATCCTGTGACCGTCTCCAGAAATTGCAGAAACGAGCTTTACGAATAATAAATAATAAGAAATACAATGCCCATACCGATCCCATTTTTATCAAAGATAGTATATTGAAGCTAAAAGACTTATACAAACTACACGCCTTATTATTCATGTTTGATTGGCATAATGGTAACCTTCCGGGTTCATTTGAGAACTTCTTCTCAATTAACCAATCCAATATGAATACTCGACAGTCCGGTCTCTTACACAGACACAAAACCAGAAACAAAACTTTGGATAAATTACCCGTTTTTGCGCTACCACAGCTATGGAATGAATTAGAAGTAGATATCAGAAATACAGAGAATAGAAAAGAATTTAAGAAAAAGCTAACAACGTTTTTTTCCTCTTACTCTGAATACATTTCCTGCTCGAACCCTTATTGCCCGGATTGTCTCCGTTGATCTAGATGCTACTAAAAGTAATAAAATGTCCAGTAATACCCAGCAAAAAATTCTTGGAATCTAAACATTTCTATCTCAAAGGCATAACTCACGAGTAGTCTTGGCTTGGATGTAGTGCTGTGGTCTTGAAACAAGGTGGAAAATAAAATAAAATGTGAACAGCAAATTCTATGAATAGTGACGTGTGGTTTCATTGGTAAATGAATAATGATGTGTTCTCCTCGTTAGTAAGTGTTGTCTGGTATTCTCGTCCATGTCGCCTCTAATTCAGCTTTCACCAACCATTTCGTAGATCTTCTTCAACTCTTACTACTCCCATACATACATACAGGAATGGTGTCAGCGAACCATGAGAGCGACATTCTGCAGTTGACCATCAGCGACACTTTGCGCGCATGTTGTATGAGACCAAATCAAGACAAAGTAATCGGAATCTACAAATGCTGCAGTGTAACATCCACTTCTATCTCTTACTGTTGATCTTTCTTTCTCTTTCTGTTTTCTTTATCGGGGAAAGGCAGGAAGACAGCCAATCTGGCTATGCCTTCCCCTGCCAGTACACAATGTATTAATTATATGGATTTTTTGTAATTATATGTAACATATGCTATATCTATTTTCGTTGAAATCTTTAGATTTAAAATGTGTATGTTATATGTATACATTGTTATATTTTAGTGAACTGGCAAATAAAATATCAAAAAATATCAACGGTTATATCCGACCAGCTGATCACAATATCGCCATTCAAATTATATTTGGTCTACTTTTTTTCAATTTGTTGCCGAATGGAGCTCGTACTAATGAGGGATCATAAGCTATCCGTTTAAAGCATAATGTGCAAATTTTGATATTTTCCTGCTTGAAATTCAACGTTGAAATATAAGACGTTCTCTGTCGTATTTTCTTGGGGCAGTTTAATCTCGTTAGGTTTTTCCTTATTCCCTTTGAAAGATCTTCATTTCTTTGGTTCCGAATGTAAGATGGCTCATTTGGTTTTATCAACAACATACAATTATCCATACTTAGAGACATCGCAGAACAACTGAGACAAATTCGAGCTATGACGCAGCATAGGAAGCAGTCAGAAAAGAATCTGTGCTTGGATCAAGGACAGGATACCTTTGGGGGGATCTGCTGTTGCAATTATGTGATAAGCCTCCATGACAGCCCGCTGTGCAAAACTAACGCAGAAATAGCAGCAGTTATGTGAAATATAACAATTTGCCAAAACGTGTTGTACAGCGACATGCAATAAACACAGAACCACACACTTTATGTTCATATGTTAATGTGGCGACAAATATGGCAATCGGGAAATTTTGAAAGATTGCGGAGGGATCAAACTTGAGACAAGCTATAGTAAAACAAACCTTCATTTTTTAAACTGACAAAAGATAATAATTCACTGACAAATTGGTTCATTAGAGTTTAACAACACTTTCAAAAACCACGACTATATTATGAGCTGGATTGTACGTCAATTTCAATAACTAACGTTATTATATCACGTTGATAGTTCCCAAGATCCTTCCCATCCTTCAATACCTAGACGAGCAAAAGAGTCGTACGTGAATTCACTCGTTCAGGCAATTACTCATTTGTTCGATTCTGGTCGTTCGAGCAATCTGAGATGGTTAGCAAGTCTGTACTAGTGCTAGTAATGGTACAAGGCTGCAAGAGTGGAAGAAGACTACAGGTTTTGGTGACTACTGTAAAAGATCATCATAGGGCAGACGATGGCAATATTGGGAAAATCAGTAATAGTAGTGTTGGAGATATGAAGATCATGGAGAGGTCTAGAACTGGGCAGATGCTAGGGGCTAAATTATCATCAGGTATATATAGTACTACGTCATCATGTCATAGGTATCCTCCTATACCCCGATGAGCATTAAGAGTCGTAAAAGAAATTGCTCTTTCGATACTCATTTGCTCAATGGGATTTGAGTCGTTCGAGCAATGACTTTTTCAGTAATTGCTCAAAAGCTTATTCGCTCGATAAGATTCGAGTCGTGCGGATAATACCTATCCCTGTTTGATTGTATTTTGGGTTTGAGGATCATAGAGGACTTCGCTATACACAGGGAAGGCAAAAACTGAGACGTCCAAGACAAAATAGACTGTTGGGATAGGCAAAAATGGGGCCAGTAAAAGGCAAAACGGGCCAGGAAATAGAAGGATAAACCACAGAATATATCGGGATAGATAAAATACCGAGACTTTGGTGCACATTCGAAACAATAAAGTTACTCTTATACAAAGGAATGCGTCTATTGTTGGACAAAAAGAAGAATTCTAGGGGATAACAGATAGAAACCTAATATTTAGTGGGAAATCCGCACTAGTAAAAGAACTGTTGGATTTATTTAGGTAATTTTACAAAGTATTCGAACCAATACAATTACTGATACCAGGAAACGCACCTTAAAGTACTGCATGCTACTCTTTCAAGTCCAAAATTGAGGAATCCGTGCCAAATAAAGTTGTTTTGATGGTTTAGAGGGTTTGTCTGGATGTTCGTGGTAATTCGATTTATTCTAGTTCACATAAAATGTATCCACATGAGACCTCTCATCATTCATTTAGCACTACGTGCTACTATTATAAGCCATAGATGGGGGTTTGGTAGTTTGGGTAGTTTGGGATTATTTAGAGGGATTGTCAGGTTGTTTGTTGTAATTAAATTTACTCCTATTCAATCGAACACACCCTCCGAACACACCCCTTTCCTATTAGAAGGTTTTGGGTCACACAGCAACCATGTGCTATCATAGAAACCAAGATGGCGGTCTCAGATATACAAAATGGACGACATACACTCGTCTTCCCTCAACAGCATGCACACTAGGACCACGTATCACTACGGGGATGTTGTCACAAGATGGCACTCATGCGGGCTACCATTGACAATCAAAAATGAAGTAACTGGGCCATGTCACAGGGGAATGGCCAATGTGGGTCGATCGTGTACATGATTTACTACTAACATCAAGCCGAGAGATACACGGTTTGATCCCCAGCAGGGGTAACTGCGTTGTGTCATTGGGCAAGGCACTTAATCCCGATTGCCCAAGTGGGGGCACAGTGGCGCAGCCATGGGGGCACATCCCCCCCCCCCCAAAAAATAATTCCGATTGGATTTATTACGTTCAAGGTCACTGTGACCTTGACCTTTGACCTAGCGAGTCCAAGATAAATAGGGGTCTTCCACTCACCTAGGCCAACCTACCTTGAAGTTTCAGGAATGTGGGTTCAAGTGTAGTCAAGATATCATCCAGAAACCAATTGTTTACAATTTACTATGTTGAAGGTCACTGTGGCCTTGGCCTTTCACCTAGCGAGTCCGAAATAAATACGGTTCTTCCTCTCACCGATGCCAACCTTCCTATGAAGTTTCATGAATGTGAGTTTAACCATAGACAAGTTATCATTCGGAAATCAATTGTTTACAATTTACTATGTTCATAGTCGCTGTGACCTTGACATTTGACCAAGCAAGTCCAAAATAAATAGGGTTCTTCCACTCACCGATGCCAACCTACCTATGGAGCTTCATGAATGTGGGTCGAACCATTATCAAGTTATCATCCGGAAACCAATTGTTTACGCCCGCCCGCCATTCACCAAACTATATGTCGAACCTGACTTCTCACAACTTGACTAAACAAGAGGTCTCAAAGGGCCTTAATCGCTCACCTGCCAACGTGATTCAAAGAAGTATTTGGGGTCACATTCAGTTATACATGGTTCATCAACACTACAAAGGAATGAAGGCACGAAAGGCAAATTTTATGGAAAAACACTAAGGAATCGATTTGAACAAACCTGAACCTATCATGCTCCCCATGCCACCCCACCCCTGCCCGTAGAGAGCCCAAATAATAAGCCAGGGACACAAATTTAACAAACTTGAACCTGATCCCCCTTGAGATGAAGGAGGTTTTTAAAGAAATGTCCTCACATTGCATCAAGTTAATCTTTGGGTCCCAATGGAGAGCCCAAATACTAACTGAGGCACCCGATTTGTACAAACTTGAATCTGACCCTCTTAGAGATGTTGTATACCAAATACGGAAGCATTCATACCAAATATGAAAGATTTTTAAAGAAATTTCCTCATATTTCACTAAGTTAAAATTCGGGCTCCTACTGGGAGCCCGATTATTAAACCATGGACTTGATTTGAACAAACTTGAATCTGATTGACACCCCCCCCCCCACCCCCTCCCCCCCCCCACCCCACCCCCAGATATGTTATATACCAAATATCAAAATATTCTAAATGATGGTTCTGGAGTAGAAGATTTTTTTATTTATTTTTTTTAAAAAAGTATGGGTGCTATCAGAGTAATGCCCCTTGTGAGCGCGGCAAGGTTATTTGTACAAACTTGAATTGACATACAAGGAACATGCACACCAAATTTGGTTCAATTTGGTCCAGTAGTTTGGGAGGAGAAGTCGATAATGTAAAGTTTACGGTGGACGACGACGGACGGCAAGTGATAAGTTAAGTTCCCTTCGGTGAGCTAAAATTCATCCATACGCCCCCCCCCCCCACCCCCACCCCCCTCCAATTTCACCCATGAAGGGAACATTAGGCAAGAAATTTTATTATGGAGATATTTATACTTGCAGGATGTATAGGGGGAGGGGAGGGGGTGCGTAATAGCAGATTTATGTGTGATATCCGACCTATCTCAATTTAATGACACCAATGTTGTCAGTTATTTGTCAGACTCGAGACAAAAACGTCGCCGGTGTTCCGTCGCCGCATTTACGAAATAACCTCGCCGTTATTTGGTAATTTATCCGTTTCTTCTGGTCCGGATTCGCTATTTAAAATTGATGAATCTCTTAGGGCGATAGGAAAACGAAGGAATCGTTAACAAAAGTAAGACGTTAATATTATTTGATACGCAATTGCTGCCAGTTTAAAAAGCATTTTGTCTTTATTTTGTGTGATATCATTAGGCATACTTATTTAATTCTCTTCAATTAGTTTCCTATTATTCGTCGAATTTTTCAACAACAAAAAACCTTGACTTTTGGTATGGCAAGGGCCGGTTTTTGCTAAAATGTTATTTCTGGACGGGTTTTGATATTTGGTATGTAGCTTGATATGCACGTGCAACACCCGATGACGCAAAATAGGGCGTGTCAGCGCTTTTTCTCAAGAGTTATGGCCCTTCGTTAAAATCTACTAATTTTGAGCTTGATAGCACGATACTTCAACAAACGTCAACCGATTTGACAGATATTTGGCACATGGGTTTCAAGGAACAATGTCTTGGTCGAGTTCGAAAATCTATGCGGACCATTTCATGGAGTTGTTGTGTTGACGTTTGTTTCGTGATTGATCATAATACAATGATTCATAAGGATTATTATTGTCCTCACACAAGGTGAAGGGGAAATAAATTTGAAAAAAGAGTTTCAATGTGGCCTAATTATTGATGCCATTCACACGTCCACATATCTTTAAATAAACTGATTTTGCATCCATTGCACTCCCCCCCCCCCCCCCTCAGTCCCCTGCCCACCCCACGTAGCACATGATGTCAAATTTCCTTCCACATACTGATGTGGTAAAAAATAGCGCTCAATGAATGTGACCCCCCCCCCCCCCCCATACTCCTTTTCATCAACAACTATGATATAATTCATAAATTAATTGATGTTGACACAAAACAAACATCTTGCGACAATACTATTACAAATGGGAAATTTATACTGATGTGGTAAAAATTTTAAAAAAAATAGCCCTCAATGAATATGCCCCCCCTCCCCCCACAATATACACCTCTTCAACAAAAACATGATATAATTCATACGTTAATTAATGCTGACACAAAACAAACCACTTGTGGTATTAAATATCCTACTTGTGATCGTTTTTAAATTACATTCAGGCTTCTGAAGACATTTCACATCATGTGTTTGGTGAATCATTTGTAATTTTTGTAAAAAACAAAAAGCCAGTTTTCTCAGTTAAGGCACCTAGAGTCATTGGTATGGTACTGACAAAACATAAAACATTGCTTGTTTCAGCAGTATGACCAGTACTGCTCATGTGGTATATCATAGCACTGTTAAAATGCCTAAAAGCATTCAATATTGATTTTGTGGTGCTTTGCTTGAGTAGCAAGTATCCATTAGGGTACTTTCACAACCTTGGATTTAATTCCCACAAACACCCATCCTGATAAAAAGAGTGAAATTGTGGTAAATATGTCTCCAAGGAGGATGAATGAGATATTTGCTAAAAAATTTGGTTTTTTTTAATGTTTAATATACATGTATTTGTGTGTGAATGGGAGGGGGAGGGGGGGGAGTGTGAAATATAGTCAGCTGTCAGTTATTGAAAATGTACAACCAGGCAAATGAAAAGCAAAGAAACACTCTGTCTGGTGGACAGACAGAGATGCAGTTACACAAATTGAAAGTCTACACAGAAATAAAAATTGACATACAATGGAAAATTATGTTAGAAGAGCCAGGACAAGATTGTCAAATGGAAGAAACCTCAATGGACCCTGAGTGCTGCAGTACCAAAGCAAATCATAGGAACCTAAGAGTGTATGAGATTGACTGCACAGTTTTTCCAATTGTTTCTCATCAACTGAGGCTTCAATATGGGTGGGTGGGAGGTAGGGACTTGATTCAAGGAGAGAACAATATTTCACAGTTGACACTGTAGTTTTGTGCTGTAACATGCAACATCGCTCGAACTAAACAAAATTTGATCGCATCACTTTAATTTTGGGATTCAAATATCTTTGTCAATTATAACCCTAAGAGAACTTGTTCCGACCTAAAAACAGAGGGTCGTGCATCAAATAAGAGGAAAAAATTAGTACTAGACAACTTTATTAGTACTAGACTGCTTTATTGGTAGCTGTGCACAAATGACATTCATTCACACTTGCAACTTTACTCTGTTATATTTTCCACTATACCCCAACCCCAAATTTGTGTTCCAAAATACTCTTTCAATGAAGAAATTATCTTCTAACATTTTTTAACCCTTTACCAAATATAACGGTCAAAAGCTGCTGGTGCAATTCACAAGTATTGCCAATCCATGTTCATTATTTTCTCAGGTTTTTTGTGTCAAAAAGATAGCTTATGACCCCTCATTGGAATGAGGTCATTCCAATGGTGTAAAAAGTCATGTTTTTGACACAAAAAATTAGTGAGTCAATAAGTTTGTGGGCAAAGGTAATCAGCTTTTCATGTTAAGTAAAGGGTTAACAGCATAATTCAGACAAACATCTAAATACCAGTAAATAAAAGTGCTATATGGGCTTTCTGGCTCTGGGTTTGAATGGTGATTTGGAAGGGGGTTGGAAGATTGGAACCCCCCTCTGCCCCTAGTACTATGATGAGGAACCATGGTTTAATTACATTTATTTATACATGTGTACACATAGGGTAAAATTGGTTGTTGGAGGCTACACTTGCTCAAGATGTGAATTTGCTTGCAATATATAGCCCTTACTGACAAAAACATATTTTTCAAAACAATAAAAAAGTACTGTAAGGTGTGTGGTACCCCAATGCATTTTTAAATGTGAAATAATCTCTCAAAATAATAATTAAATCAGGTTTGGAAGCCAAATTATGTATTTCCTTAATCAACCCCAATCCTACCAAAGATACATTTTACCTCTTTCACGTGACAAAAGAGTCATTTCTGCATGAGAATTCAACGTTTGGCTTCCACCGAGTTAAAAACATAGGAAATTTGTTGTTTTAAAGAAAACTGTCCAAACTGTGTCAAATGGCTTAAAAACTGCTGTTGCCTCCAATTCATTTTTCTACCTTGTTACCTAAAGAGTAAGCTGAGAGGTAAGGAATTCATCTAGCTTTTCTTTGAAAACTAACCTAATCCCAAAATAAAACTAAAATCTGCATCAGCATGCAATACTTTGAGGAAAAATTTGTCTCATTTAACCATATACCAAGACAAAGAGTGGTGTTCCAACCCCACGAGACAATATGAATGTCAATTTTGATTCAAAAATTGGGGTTGCAGCTATATAATTCACCAATATCAATAGACAGTACCATTTTATCCAAACAACTGATGTCAAATTTTCTTCTAGATGTACATACTGATGTGGCAAAATATAGCCCTGAAGGTGTCCCCCTAGTATACCCCTTTGTATCAAAAACTAAAATTCATAAATTAATTGATGTTGACGCAAAACAAACCTCTTGTGATATTAAATTTCCCATTTGTGATAGTTTTTAAATCACATTCTGGCTTCTGAAGATATGTCACAATGCATTTGATGAATATTTTGTCACTCTTGTGAAAAAAGCCTCATTTTCTCAGTTAAGGGACCTAGAGTCATTGGTATGGCACTGACAAATTAAACACTGATTTTTTCCAATGGTATGGCCAGCTGAGCACTGCTCCTATGGTATCTCATAGCACTGTTAAAATGCCTAAAACCATCAAATATTGATTTTGTAGTGATGTGCGAGTCCCACAAGTACATGTACCCACAAGGGCTCGTTTACAATCTTCGATTTAATCCCTACACGCACCCATTCTGATAAAAATAGTGAAATTATGGAAAATACATGTATGCATAGTTCCCAGTGAGGATGACTCAGATATTTGCTTCAGGAATGTAGTGCTCTTTAATGTTTTAATATATTTGTGTATGTGTGTGTATGAGAGGGGGTGGGGGGGGGGGGGGGGTCAATTGCCAGTTATTGAAAATGTGGAACTGTGCAAATGAAAAACAAACCAACACTTTGTATGATGGACAGGCAGACATGCAATCACATATCTTGAAAGTGACAGGCTACATGTACAGAGGAATGGTATGATGGACAGACAGACATGCAATCACATATTTTGAAAGTGACAGTCTGCATGTACATAGGAATACTGACTGACATACAATGAAAAATATAGTGAGAAGAGCCAGGACAGGGTTGTCAAATAGAAAAAAAACTCAGTGGACCCTGAGTGCTGCAGTACTAAAGCAAATCATAGGAAACTGAGAGTGTATGCTGTTAACTTTCTCATCAGCTGAGGGGTTCAGTATGGGTGGTAGAGGGACAATTGTTAATGTAGTTTTGTGCTATAACATAGGGACCCTGACAACACTAGTATCAGACTACTATATTGGTATGTGCACAAAAGCCATTCATTTACATTTGCAACTTTGTTACTTTTCCCAATGTACCCCACCCCCTTTTCCCAAATGTATGTTCCAAAATAGTCTGTGAATGAAGAAACTGGTTTTTAACATTTTTCATTACTCACTCATTGTAATGGCCAAAACAGGCTAGCACCATTCACGAAAACTGCCATTCAATGTTCATTATTTTTGCATCAAAAATATAGCTTATGACCCCACATTGGAATGAGCTAGTTCAGCTCATTCCAGTGGAAGGGATGGGGGTCATAGCTATGTTTTGACGCAAAAAATAACAAGAAATTAGTTGTTCAAAAGTGCTATCTTCTTTTCATGTAAGGTAAAGGGTTAACATCATAATATGGAGAAAGCTTCTATTAATCATTCATTCAATGTAATGGCCAAAACCGGCTAGCACCATTCACCAAAATTGCCATTCAATAATTATTTTTGCATTTTGTGGCATAAAAAACATAGCTTATGACCCCCTCATTGGAGTGAGCTTGTTCAGCTCATTCCAGTGGGGGGGGGGGGGGGTGGGGGGGGGGGGGGTCATAGCTATGTTTTTAACTCAAAAATGAAAAGAAATTAGTTATTCAAAAGTGGTATCTTCTTTTCATGTACATGTAAGGTAAAGGGTTATCATAGTATGGTTTGTTTGTTGCTGGTTAACGTCACATATTTATGCACAATGGCTAATCGTGACACAACATGGAGATGAAGTCAAGTTTAGTCAATCGTTGATCTACATGTTGCCCATTTCAGAGGACTTTCACCCCAAGCATTAGTGACTGGGTCCTATTTTACTAGTAAAGCGGAACTGGTTTACCACAGTAAACAAGTGCTGCTTACTTCCCGGGGTTCCCACGGGGAATCATAATATGGAGAAAACTTCTATTATACCAGTGAATACAAGTGAAATATGGGTTTTCTGGCTGAGTGTTTGGATGGTAATTTGGGAGAGGATTGGAATATAATTGGAATCCCCTCTGTAACAAGTACTATGAGGGGAAACCATGGTTTAATTAAATGTGTTAATAGGTAAAATAGGTGGTTAATGGTTATATGTGTTTTTGGTATTTGCTGGAGGTTATAGTGTGCTACTCAGTTCTGGATGCCACACTTGCTCAAGATGCATTTAACTGCATCATTTTTGGCAATATATGGCCTTTATTGCTGACTGTGACAAAAATATAACTTTTCAAAAAATAAAACAGTATTATTCGTTCTGTGTTTCTTGAATGAACATTTAAATGTGAAATACGTGTAATATCCAAAAAATAATAATTAAATCAGTGTTGGAAGCCAAAATCAATGTACATGTATGTATTTCCTATAATCAACCCCAAACCTTCCAAAGGGTAACCTACAAAACTTTTACCTGACAACCCCCCCCCCCCCTCCCCACCCAATCATTTCTCACACAATGCGCAAAAATGCCCCCCCCCCTCCATGTTTTTTTCAGGTGAACAGAAATTCCTCCCTCCATAATTTCTGGTGAACCAAAATCACCCCCCCCCCCCCCTGCCCACTAATTTGTTAGAAGTATATTTAAAGCCATACAAAAATGTCCAAAACTTTTTACCACTCGCGGCCGAGCACTTCCTTAAACTCCAATAAAAAAAATAAATAACTGTCCTGATAAATAGTTACTGAGGCATGTTTTCTTGTAAATGAGTGTTTATGTAATTTACAAATTAAATATATAAGTTTTTAAATCCTCTTGGACTGCCTTTTAACCTTTTGGTGTAAAAGGCTGGGAGGGGTATTTTTGTACTGCTCTTAAAACTGCTCTTAAAATAATGTGGGAGATTGTGGTACTACCCTCAAAAACTGGATGGGGGGGGGGGGGGGGTGGGATTTTGCTAAGTGTGTAAAAATGATTGGGAGGGATTTTAGCTTCATTCTAATCCTTCCAAAGATACATTTTACCTCTTTCATTTGATAAAAGAGTCATTTCTGCTTGAGAATTCACTGCTTTCTTTGAAAACTACCCAATCCCAAAGTAAAACTAAAATCTGCATCAGCAGACAATAGTTTGGGGAAAAATCTGTCTCATTCCATTCCACACAAAACAAAATGAATGTCAATTTTGTTTTAAAAACTGGTGTTGCAGCTTTATAAATCACCACTATCAATAAATAGTACCATTTTATCCTAACAAATGATGTCAAATTTTCTTCTACATGTACATATTGATGTGGTAAAATATAGCCCTGAATGTGTCCCCTAGACCCCCAGCATACCCACTTTCATCCAAAACTATGATATAATTCATAAATTAATTGATGTTGACACAAAACAGACCTCTTATGATATTAAGTTTCTCATTTGCGATAGTTTTTAAATCACATTCTGGCTTCTGAAGATATTTCACAATGTGTTTGAATATTTTCCAATTTTTGTAAAAAAATTTTTTTTTAAAAATCCCTCAGATTTCTTAATTAATGCACCTAGATCATTGGTATGTCTCTGACAAAACATTACACATTGATTGTTTTCCAACAGCATGACAGTGCAGCTCATGTGGTATCTCATAGCACCACAAAAATGCCTAAAACCATCAAATATTGCTTCTGTAGTGTGGTGCTTATGCTGCAAATACCCATAAAGGCACTTTCACAACCTTGGATTTAATCCCTACAGACACTCATGGCACATTATAAAAAAAAGAGTAAAATTAAGAAAAATACAATGTACATGTATGTTTTCCAGAGAGGATGAATCAGATATTCAAAAAGATAGTGCTCTTTAATGTTTAATATATTTGTGTATGTGTGTGTGTGTGAGGTGGAGGGGGTACAGTATGAAAAATAGTCAGGAGCCAGTTACTGAAAATGTACATGTACAACCGGATAAATGAAAAGCAAAGAATCGCGGTCTGTGATGGACAGTTCTTGGACAACTTGCACCCTGGACGATTCATACCACAATTAGGGGGTACGAATTGTTTTGACAATAAGGTACAAATTGTCTAGACAAAAGGTACGAATTGTCCCAGTAAAAGTTATGAATTGTCTCCTTTTTGGTACAAGTTGTCTTGTCTCAAGTAAGTGTACTAAACTGTCTCATGTATTAACCAAGCCAGAAAATAAGCAGCCTGTCATCTGCATAATGAGGTCCCCAGAGGGTGAATTTAATGATGGTACCCTGCACAGCAGGGTAGCATCACTAAATTTACCCTCTGTGAACCTCAATATGAATCAGGGTCTCAAAACTAAACAGAAAGAGGTGCCCAGAGGATAAATTGGCCCACTATATGGGATAGCATCATCAAATTCACCCTCTGTGAACCTCATTCTGTGAATGTCAGACTGCTTATTTTCAGGCCTGGTATTAACTATTTAAATGTTTTTGACTCATGTTTTGGCTGACTGAAATGAAAATGAAAAGTCGACGGAGTGATAGTAATACAAACATAAACATATGCATGAAACAACCAATCAAAACATGATTTATGCACAGAAATGAAACTTCAATGGGTGAGCCATCGCTTAACAGCATAAGTGAAAAAGCAATCTCCAGTGTTATCAACTTCGGGTCTGTACGTGGTAAAAGAAAATTGTTAGTAGATAGTAATGGATGTAGTTTTACAGTTAAAACACTATTTTTTTTTAATGAAGCCACAATAATTCTTTAAATTGGTGAAGATCTAACAATAAATAATTTTATGACGTCCCAAATAATAAGTTAAAAAGCGTGTCGCCTTAATAATTTAATTAATTTAATTCTGAGCTCCCTCAATAGAGCATTTTCTTTTTGCCGTCGTGGCGATGAATCTTTTAAGTGTCTACTTGCTTTTTACTTTAAGTAATGAAATTTGATGTTCTATGTCTTTTTAAAATAATAGAAATGACATCTCCTTTTTTTATCCTTCTCCAAGTTTATAATCCTCTCCCAACCCCATCTCCATGAATATTTTTTCAGGGGGGTGTTAATTAAACAGGGTATGAATTTGCAGAAGCGGATACAGATTGTCCAGAGTGGGTACGAACTGTCAGATACTGCCCAGAGGAGGGGTACAAATTGTCCTGGGAAAAGGCACGAATTGTCCAGGCATCGGGGTACAAATTGTCCAGCAAAAGGTACCAATTGCCAGAGGTACGAATGGTCCAGGCTATGAGTTTCCAACTCACTGATGGATGGATGGACAGACAGAAATGCCGTCACACATTTTGTAATAAATTAAATTTCAGTTTCTTTTGAATGCTAAAACAAACTAAAATTAGTAGAAATGAAATATTTTCTCTGGAATCAGTGTGCAAATGTTATTTAGAGGTCGGTTCTGGGGAGGCTGGTATTTAGGCTTTTTAAACGTTTTTTTTTTTTGCCATTTTTGGAGAAACATACATGTACTAATTATCAGAATCCCCACCTCCAGATGTTGGTCAGACGAGGAGGGCGACGACATTGATTAGTTTGAGGATGAATTCAGTTCTATTCTGGTTGCAAAGCCTAAAGCATCCAGGAATTAAAACATTGTTTACCAAAACACAGAGGAAGTGTAATCTAAATGGGAGTTCTGAGTGGTTCTGGTATTTAGCCTTTAGGAGAACACGTCGGATCACAAAATTGACTGGCCGCTACACTGTTATTCTGACAGTCTTAAACTGACATTGTATTGTATCACTGGCAAAAATAGTTCATAGACTAGAGCCAGTGAATTTGTGAAGAAAAATCTTGGAAATAAACGAATATCGCTGTTCGCGTGCATGTCTGTTTCTGTCAAATTTGACTACAAGACTGCATGTCCGTGTTTTGAAAACAAAGATTTCCCCAGACCGTACGTCAACAAAACTTGAATTCATCCGAACTCCGGCTGTTTCTAAGGACATCGGGTTCCCCACAAATGAAAAAAGCCCACTAAAAGTGTCAATAAATCACCGGTTTTATTTTTTTATTCGTTGTCAACTTTTTGTGAAGTGTACGTTCTCAATTAAAACTGAAACTGGGCTTTTGAATCTGACGAAACCGGCAACGGACGACATTGGCACTTCGAACTTTCAAACAACACCTAACTCGCCAACAACCACCTAACTTCGAAAGTCACTTCATTACTTAATTATTTCTCATAGTTTCCAGTATTCTGCGACAATATATTTTACATAATGCCTTTTGAAAAGCCCAAAACAATTAGATATCCGTTACAATGATTCTGAATTTTTTGCCAGTGGGAGAGCCACGCCGCCAGATGGCACCCCAAACTCTGTTGCATGGTATATAGAAAAATTATAAAATCATGGATACGTACATGGGTTACCTATGTGCGCCCACGCCACTGCGTGGGTGTGCACTATAAGTTGGTTCAAAAGCTATCTAAAGAATAGGAATCAGTATGTACCATTTGGTGATAGTAATTCTAATCTAACTGAGCTGACATGTGGAGTACCGCAAGGTTCTATACTGGGTCCCATTTTATTTCTAATATACATTAATGACATACATAATTCAACCACATTAAATGTCTTATCGTTTGCCGATGACACAGAAGTATATAGGTCTGGAGCAGAGATAAATACTCTAGTCGCAGATTTCAATGAGGAATTACAAAACATATTTGACTGGTGCGCAGCCAACCACCTAGTCCTAAATGAAAAGAAAACAAAATACATTTTACTTGATCCAGGTCACAGAGAAAGGAATGCTACTTATCAGAATGTCTGTATAAACAATCGAATAATCAGCAAGGTTGGCAATGGGGAAAGAGAGAAGTCCTTAAAGTTTCTTGGTATAAATATTGATGAAAACTTATCATACAACGCCCACATATCTCACATCTGTACGAAAGTTGGACTTGCCAACTTTGTTCTCAATAAAGTTAAAAAGTTCCTCCCCCATAATGTGATGAAAATGTTATATTTTACTCTGATACAGAGCCATTTCATCTATGGAATTCCCTTATGGGGTGCGACAAAATCCTGTGACCGTCTCCAGAAATTGCAGAAACGAGCTTTACGAATAATAAATAATAAGAAATACAATGCCCATACCGATCCCCTTTTTATCAAAGATAGTATATTGAAGCTAAAAGACTTATACAAACTACACGCCTTATTATTCATGTTTGATTGGCATAATGGTAACCTTCCGGGTTCATTTGAGAACTTCTTCTCAATTAACCAATCCAATATGAATACTCGACAGTCCGGTCTCTTACACAGACACAAAACCAGAAACAAAACTTTGGATAAATTACCCGTTTTTGCGCTACCACAGCTATGGAATGAATTAGAAGTAGATATCAGAAATACAGAGAATAGAAAAGAATTTAAGAAAAAGCTAACAACGTTTTTTTCCTCTTACTCTGAATACATTTCCTGCTCGAACCCTTATTGCCCGGATTGTCTCCGTTGATCTAGATGCTACTAAAAGTAATAAAATGTCCAGTAATACCCAGCAAAAAATTCTTGGAATCTAAACATTTCTATCTCAAAGGCATAACTCACGAGTAGTCTTGGCTTGGATGTAGTGCTGTGGTCTTGAAACAAGGTGGAAAATAAAATAAAATGTGAACAGCAAATTCTATGAATAGTGACGTGTGGTTTCATTGGTAAATGAATAATGATGTGTTCTCCTCGTTAGTAAGTGTTGTCTGGTATTCTCGTCCATGTCGCCTCTAATTCAGCTTTCACCAACCATTTCGTAGATCTTCTTCAACTCTTACTACTCCCATACTTACATACAGGAATGGTGTCAGCGAACCAAGAGAGCGACATTCTGCAGTTGACCATCAGCGACACTTTGCGCGCATGTTGTATGAGACCAAATCAAGACAAAGTAATCGGAATCTACAAATGCTGCAGTGTAACATCCACTTCTATCTCTTACTGTTGATCTTTCTTTCTCTTTCTGTTTTCTTTATCGGGGAAAGGCAGGAAGACAGCCAATCTGGCTATGCCTTCCCCTGCCAGTACACAATGTATTAATTATATGGATTTTTTGTAATTATATGTAACATATGCTATATCTATTTTCGTTGAAATCTTTAGATTTAAAATGTGTATGTTATATGTATACATTGTTATATTTTAGTGAACTGGCAAATAAAATATCAAAAAATATCAACGGTTATATCCGACCAGCTGATCACAATATCGCCATTCAAATTATATTTGGTCTACTTTTTTTCAATTTGTTGCCGAATGGAGCTCGTACTAATGAGGGATCATAAGCTATCCGTTTAAAGCATAATGTGCAAATTTTGATATTTTCCTGCTTGAAATTCAACGTTGAAATATAAGACGTTCTCTGTCGTATTTTCTTGGGGCAGTTTAATCTCGTTAGGTTTTTCCTTATTCCCTTTGAAAGATCTTCATTTCTTTGGTTCCGAATGTAAGATGGCTCATTTGGTTTTATCAACAACATACAATTATCCATACTTAGAGACATCGCAGAACAACTGAGACAAATTCGAGCTATGACGCAGCATAGGAAGCAGTCAGAAAAGAATCTGTGCTGGGATCAAGGACAGGATACCTTTGGGGGGATCTGCTGTTGCAATTATGTGATAAGCCTCCATGACAGCCCGCTGTGCAAAACTAACGCTTCACAAATTCTAATATGAAAAATACGTGACACGTAATGATGCACACCCAACATTGTTAATTTCGGTAAATATTGCAGGCCCTAAGCAAGATTTTTCAGGAAAGAGATGGTATATATCGCAGAAATAGCAGCAGTTATGTGAAATATAACAATTTGCCAAAACGTGTTGTACAGCGACATGCAATAAACACAGAACCACACACTTTATGTTCATATGTTAATGTGGCGACAAATATGGCAATCGGGAAATTTTGAAAGATTGCGGAGGGATCAAACTTGAGACAAGCTATAGTAAAACAAACCTTCATTTTTTAAACTGACAAAAGATCATAATTCACTGACAAATTGGTTCATTAGAGTTTAACAACACTTTCAAAAACCACGACTATATTATGAGCTGGATTGTACGTCAATTTCAATAACTAACGTTATTATATCACGTTGATAGTTCCCAAGATCCTTCCCATCCTTCAATACCTAGACGAGCAAAAGAGTCGTACGTGAATTCACTCGTTCAGGCAATTACTCATTTGTTCGATTCTGGTCGTTCGAGCAATCTGAGATGGTTAGCAAGTCTGTACTAGTGCTAGTAATGGTACAAGGCTGCAAGAGTGGAAGAAGACTACAGGTTTTGGTGACTACTGTAAAAGATCATCATAGGGCAGACGATGGCAATATTGGGAAAATCAGTAATAGTAGTGCTGGAGATATGAAGATCATGGAGAGGTCTAGAACTGGGCAGATGCTAGGAGCTAAATTATCATCAGGTATATATAGTACTACGTCATCATGTCATAGGTATCCTCCTATACCCCGATGAGCATTAAGAGTCGTAAAAGAAATTGCTCTTTCGATACTCATTTGCTCAATGGGATTTGAGTCGTTCGAGCAATGACTTTTTCAGTAATTGCTCAAAAGCTTATTCGCTCGATAAGATTCGAGTCGTGCGGATAATACCTATCCCTGTTTGATTGTCTTTTGGGTTTGAGGATCATAGAGGACTTCGCTATACACAGGGAAGGCAAAAACTGAGACGTCCAAGACAAAATAGACTGTTGGGATAGGCAGAAATGGGGCCAGTAAAAGGCAAAACGGGCCAGGAAATAGAAGGATAAACCACAGAATATATCGGGATAGATAAAATACCGAGACTTTGGTGCACATTCGAAACAATAAAGTTACCCTTATACAAAGGAATGCGTCTATTGTTGGGCAAAAAGAAGAATTCTAGGGGATAACAGATAGAAACCTAATATTTAGTGGGAAATCCGCACTAGTAAAAGAACTGTTGGATTTATTTAGGTAATTTTACAAAGTATTCGAACCAATACAATTACTGATACCAGGAAACGCACCTTAAAGTACTGCATGCTACTCTTTCAAGTCCAAAATTGAGGAATCCGTGCCAAATAAAGTTGTTTTGATGGTTTAGAGGGTTTGTCTGGATGTTCGTGGTAATTCGATTTATTCTAGTTCACATAAAATGTATCCACATGAGACCTCTCATCATTCATTTAGCACTACGTGCTACTATTATAAGCCATAAATGGGGGTTTGGTAGTTTGGGTAGTTTGGGATTATTTAGAGGGATTGTCAGGTTGTTTGTTGTAATTAAATTTACTCCTATTCAATCGAACACACCCTCCGAACACACCCCTTTCCTATTAGAAGGTTTTGGGTCACACAGCAACCATGTGCTATCATAGAAACCAAGATGGCGGTCTCAGATATACAAAATGGACGACATACACTCGTCTTCCCTCAACAGCATGCACACTAGGACCACGTATCACTACGGGGATGTTGTCACAAGATGGCACTCATGCGGGCTACCATTGACAATCAAAAATGAAGTAACTGGGCCATGTCACAGGGGAATGGCCAATGTGGGTCGATCGTGTACATGATTTACTACTAACATCAAGCCGAGAGATACACGGTTTGATCCCCAGCAGGGGTAACTGCGTTGTGTCATTGGGCAAGGCACTTAATCCCGATTGCCCAAGTGGGGGCACAGTGGCGCAGCCATGGGGGCACATCCCCCCCCCAAAAAAAAAATAATTCCGATTGGATTTATTACGTTCAAGGTCACTGTGACCTTGACCTTTGACCTAGCGAGTCCAAGATAAATAGGGGTCTTCCACTCACCTAGGCCAACCTACCTTGAAGTTTCAGGAATGTGGGTTCAAGTGTAGTCAAGATATCATCCAGAAACCAATTGTTTACAATTTACTATGTTGAAGGTCACTGTGGCCTTGGCCTTTCACCTAGCGAGTCCGAAATAAATACGGTTCTTCCTCTCACCGATGCCAACCTTCCTATGAAGTTTCATGAATGTGAGTTTAACCATAGACAAGTTATCATTCGGAAATCAATTGTTTACAATTTACTATGTTCATAGTCGCTGTGACCTTGACATTTGAGCAAGCAAGTCCAAAATAAATAGGGTTCTTCCACTCACCGATGCCAACCTACCTATGGAGCTTCATGAATGTGGGTCGAACCATTATCAAGTTATCATCCGGAAACCAATTGTTTACGCCCGCCCGCCATTCACCAAACTATATGTCGAACCTGACTTCTCACAACTTGACTAAACAAGAGGTCTCAAAGGGCCTTAATCGCTCACCTGCCAACGTGATTCAAAGAAGTATTTGGGGTCACATTCAGTTATACATGGTTCATCAACACTACAAAGGAATGAAGGCACGAAAGGCAAATTTTATGGAAAAACACTAAGGAATCGATTTGAACAAACCTGAACCTATCATGCTCCCCATGCCACCCCACCCCTGCCCGTAGAGAGCCCAAATAATAAGCCAGGGACACAAATTTAACAAACTTGAACCTGATCCCCCTTGAGATGAAGGAGGTTTTTAAAGAAATGTCCTCACATTGCATCAAGTTAATCTTTGGGTCCCAATGGAGAGCCCAAATACTAACTGAGGCACCCGATTTGTACAAACTTGAATCTGACCCTCTTAGAGATGTTGTATACCAAATACGGAAGCATTCATACCAAATATGAAAGATTTTTAAAGAAATTTCCTCATATTTCACTAAGTTAAAATTCGGGCTCCTACTGGGAGCCCGATTATTAAACCATGGACTCGATTTGAACAAACTTGAATCTGATTGACACCCCCCCACCCCCTCCCCCCCCACCCCCACCCCCAGATATGTTATATACCAAATATCAAAATATTCTAAATGATGGTTCTGGAGTAGAAGATTTTTTTATTTATTTTTTTAAAAAAAGTATGGGTGCTATCAGAGTAATGCCCCTTGTGAGCGCGGCAAGGTTATTTGTACAAACTTGAATTGACATACAAGGAACATGCACACCAAATTTGGTTCAATTTGGTCCAGTAGTTTGGGAGGAGAAGTCGATAATGTAAAGTTTACGGTGGACGACGACGGACGGCAAGTGATAAGTTAAGTTCCCTTCGGTGAGCTAAAATTCATCCATACGCCCCCCCCCCCCCACCCCCACCCCCCTCCAATTTCACCCATGAAGGGAACATTAGGCAAGAAATTTTATTATGGAGATATTTATACTTGCAGGATGTATAGGGGGAGGGGAGGGGGTGCGTAATAGCAGATTTATGTGTGATATCCGACCTATCTCAATTTAATGACACCAATGTTGTCAGTTATTTGTCAGACTCGAGACAAAAACGTCGCCGGTGTTCCGTCGCCGCATTTACGAAATAACCTCGCCGTTATTTGGTAATTTATCCGTTTCTTCTGGTCCGGATTCGCTATTTAAAATTGATGAATCTCTTAGGGCGATAGGAAAACGAAGGAATCGTTAACAAAAGTAAGACGTTAATATTATTTGATACGCAATTGCTGCCAGTTTAAAAAGCATTTTGTCTTTATTTTGTGTGATATCATTAGGCATACTTATTTAATTCTCTTCAATTAGTTTCCTATTATTCGTCGAATTTTTCAACAACAAAAAACCTTGACTTTTGGTATGGCAAGGGCCGGTTTTTGCTAAAATGTTATTTCTGGACGGGTTTTGATATTTGGTATGTAGCTTGATATGCACGTGCAACACCCGATGACGCACAATAGGGCGTGTCAGCGCTTTTTCTCAAGAGTTATGGCCCTTTGTTAAAATCTACTAATTTTGAGCTTGATAGCACGATACTTCAACAAACGTCAACCGATTTGACAGATATTTGGCACATGGGTTTCAAGGAACAATGTCTTGGTCGAGTTCGAAAATCTATGCGGACCATTTCATGGAGTTGTTGTGTTGACGTTTGTTTCGTGATTGATCATAATACAATGATTCATAAGGATTATTATTGTCCTCACACAAGGTGAAGGGGAAATAAATTTGAAAAAAGAGTTTCAATGTGGTCTAATTATTGATGCCATTCACACGTCCACATATCTTTAAATAAACTGATTTTGCATCCATTGCACTCCCCCCCCCCCCCCTCAGTCCCCTGCCCACCCCACGTAGCACATGATGTCAAATTTCCTTCCACATACTGATGTGGTAAAAAATAGCGCTCAATGAATGTGACCCCCCCCCCCCCCCCCATACTCCTTTTCATCAACAACTATGATATAATTCATAAATTAATTGATGTTGACACAAAACAAACATCTTTCGACAATACTATCACAAATGGGAAATTTATACTGATGTGGTAAAAATGTTTTAAAAAAATAGCCCTCAATGAATATGCCCCCCCCCTCCCCCCACAATATACACCTCTTCAACAAAAACATGATATAATTCATACGTTAATTAATGCTGACACAAAACAAACCACTTGTGGTATTAAATATCCTACTTGTGATCGTTTTTAAATTACATTCAGGCTTCTGAAGACATTTCACATCATGTGTTTGGTGAATCATTTGTAATTTTTGTAAAAAACAAAAAGCCAGTTTTCTCAGTTAAGGCACCTAGAGTCATTGGTATGGTACTGACAAAACATAAAACATTGCTTGTTTCAGCAGTATGACCAGTACTGCTCATGTGGTATATCATAGCACTGTTAAAATGCCTAAAAGCATTCAATATTGATTTTGTGGTGCTTTGCTTGAGTAGCAAGTATCCATTAGGGTACTTTCACAACCTTGGATTTAATTCCCACAAACACCCATCCTGATAAAAAGAGTGAAATTGTGGTAAATATGTCTCCAAGGAGGATGAATGAGATATTTGCTAAAAAATTTGTTTTTTTTTAATGTTTAATATACATGTATTTGTGTGTGAATGGGAGGGGGAAGGGGGGGGGGGGGGTGTGAAATATAGTCAGCTGTCAGTTATTGAAAATGTACAACCAGGCAAATGAAAAGCAAAGAAACACTCTGTCTGGTGGACAGACAGAGATGCAGTTACACAAATTGAAAGTCTACACAGAAATAAAAATTGACATACAATGGAACATTATGTTAGAAGAGCCAGGACAAGATTGTCAAATGGAAGAAACCTCAATGGACCCTGAGTGCTGCAGTACCAAAGCAAATCATAGGAACCTAAGAGTGTATGAGATTGACTGCACAGTTTTTCCAATTGTTTCTCATCAACTGAGGCTTCAATATGGGTGGGTGGGAGGTAGGGACTTGATTCAAGGAGAGAACAATATTTCACAGTTGACACTGTAGTTTTGTGCTGTAACATGCAACATCGCTCGAACTAAACAAAATTTGATCGCATCACTTTAATTTTGGGATTCAAATATCTTTGTCAATTATAACCCTAAGAGAACTTGTTCCGACCTAAAAACAGAGGGTCGTGCATCAAATAAGAGGAAAAATTTAGTACTAGACAACTTTGTTAGTACTAGACTGCTTTATTGGTAGCTGTGCACAAATGACATTCATTCACACTTGCAACTTTACTCTGTTATATTTTCCACTATACCCCAACCCCAAATTTGTGTTCCAAAATACTCTTTCAATGAAGAAATTATCTTCTAACATTTTTTAACCCTTTACCAAATATAACGGTCAAAAGCTGCTGGTGCAATTCACAAGTATTGCCAATCCATGTTCATTATTTTCTCGGGTCTTTTGTGTCAAAAAGATAGCTTATGACCCCTCATTGGAATGAGGTCATTCCAATGGTGTAAAAAGTCATGTTTTTGACACAAAAAATTAGTGAGTCAATAAGTTTGTGGGCAAAGGTAATCAGCTTTTCATGTTAAGTAAAGGGTTAACAGCATAATTCAGACAAACATCTAAATACCAGTAAATAAAAGTGCTATATGGGCTTTCTGGCTCTGGGTTTGAATGGTGATTTGGAAGGGGGTTGGAAGATTGGAACCCCCCTCTGCCCCTAGTACTATGATGAGGAACCATGGTTTAATTACATTTATTTATACATGTGTACACATAGGGTAAAATTGGTTGTTGGAGGCTACACTTGCTCAAGATGTGAATTTGCTTGCAATATATAGCCCTTACTGACAAAAACATATTTTTCAAAACAATAAAAAAGTACTGTAAGGTGTGTGGTACCCCAATGCATTTTTAAATGTGAAATAATCTCTCAAAATAATAATTAAATCAGGTTTGGAAGCCAAATTATGTATTTCCTTTATCAACCCCAATCCTACCAAAGATACATTTTACCTCTTTCACGTGACAAAAGAGTCATTTCTGCATGAGAATTCAACGTTTGGCTTCCACCAAGTTAAAAACATAGGAAATTTGTTGTTTTAAAGAAAACTGTCCAAACTGTGTCAAATGGCTTAAAAACTGCTGTTGCCTCCAATTCATTTTTCTACCTTGTTACCTAAAGAGTAAGCTGAGAGGTAAGGAATTCATCTAGCTTTTCTTTGAAAACTAACCTAATCCCAAAATAAAACTAAAATCTGCATCAGCATGCAATACTTTGAGGAAAAATTTGTCTCATTTAACCATATACCAAGACAAAGAGTGGTGTTCCAACCCCACGAGACAATATGAATGTCAATTTTGATTCAAAAATTGGGGTTGCAGCTATATAATTCACCAATATCAATAGACAGTACCATTTTATCCAAACAACTGATGTCAAATTTTCTTCTAGATGTACATACTGATGTGGCAAAATATAGCCCTGAAGGTGTCCCCCTAGTATACCCCTTTTTATCAAAAACTAAAATTCATAAATTAATTGATGTTGACGCAAAACAAACCTCTTGTGATATTAAATTTCCCATTTGTGATAGTTTTTAAATCACATTCTGGCTTCTGAAGATATGTCACAATGCATTTGATGAATATTTTGTCACTCTTGTGAAAAAAGCCTCACTTTCTCAGTTAAGGGACCTAGAGTCATTGGTATGGCACTGACAAATTAAACACTGATTTTTTCCAATGCTATGGCCAGCTGAGCACTGCTCCTATGGTATCTCATAGCACTGTTAAAATGCCTAAAACCATCAAATATTGATTTTGTAGTGATGTGCGAGTCCCACAAGTACATGTACCCACAAGGGCTCGTTTACAATCTTCGATTTAATCCCTACACGCACCCATTCTGATAAAAATAGTGAAATTATGGAAAATACATGTATGCATAGTTCCCAGTGAGGATGACTCAGATATTTGCTTCAGGAATGTAGTGCTCTTTAATGTTTTAATATATTTGTGTATGTGTGTGTATGAGAGGGGGTGGGGGGGGGGGGGGGGTCAATTGCCAGTTATTGAAAATGTGGAACTGTGCAAATGAAAAACAAACCAACACTTTGTATGATGGACAGGCAGACATGCAATCACATATCTTGAAAGTGACAGGCTACATGTACAGAGGAATGGTATGATGGACAGACAGACATGCAATCACATATTTTGAAAGTGACAGTCTGCATGTACATAGGAATACTGACTGACATACAATGAAAAATATAGTGAGAAGAGCCAGGACAGGGTTGTCAAATAGAAAAAAAAAACTCAGTGGACTCTGAGTGCTGCAGTACTAAAGGAAATCAAAGGAAACTGAGAGTGTATGCTGTTAACTTTCTCATCAGCTGAGGGGTTCAGTATGGGTGGTAGAGGGACAATTGTTAATGTAGTTTTGTGCTATAACATGGGGACCCTGACAACACTAGTATCAGACTACTATATTGGCATGTGCACAAAAGCCATTCATTTACATTTGCAACTTTGTTACTTTTCCCAATGTACCCCACCCCCTTTTCCCAAATGTATGTTCCAAAATAGTCTGTGAATGAAGAAAATGGTTTTTAACATTTTTCATTACTCACTCATTGTAATGGCCAAAACAGGCTAGCACCATTCACGAAAACTGCCATTCAATGTTCATTATTTTTGCATCAAAAATATAGCTTATGACCCCACATTGGAATGAGCTAGTTCAGCTCATTCCAGTGGAAGGGATGGGGGGTCATAGCTATGTTTTGACGCAAAAAATAACAAGAAATTAGTTGTTCAAAAGTGCTATCTTCTTTTCATGTAAGGTAAAGGGTTAACATCATAATATGGAGAAAGCTTCTATTAATCATTCATTCAATGTAATGGCCAAAACCGGCTAGCACCATTCACCAAAATTGCCATTCAATAATTATTTTTGCATTTTGTGGCATAAAAAACATAGCTTATGACCCCCTCATTGGAGTGAGCTTGTTCAGCTCATTCCAGTGGGGGGTGGGGGGGGGGAGGTCATAGCTATGTTTTTAACCCAAAAATGAAAAGAAATTAGTTATTCAAAAGTGGTATCTTCTTTTCATGTACATGTAAGGTAAAGGGTTATCATAGTATGGTTTGTTTGTTGCTGGTTAACGTCACATATTTATGCACAATGGCTAATCGTGACACAACATGGAGATGAAGTCAAGTTTAGCCAATCGTTGATCTACATGTTGCCCATTTTAGAGGACTTTCACCCCAAGCATTAGTGACTGGGTCCTATTTTACTAGTAAAGCGGAACTGGTTTACCACAGTAAACAAGTGCTGCTTACTTCCCGGGGTTCCCACGGGGAATCATAATATGGAGAAAACTTCTATTATACCAGTGAATACAAGTGAAATATGGGTTTTCTGGCTGAGTGTTTGGATGGTAATTTGGGAGAGGATTGGAATATAATTGGAATCCCCTCTGTAACAAGTACTATGAGGGGAAACCATGGTTTAATTAAATGTGTTAATAGGTAAAATAGGTGGTTAATGGTTATATGTGTTTTTGGTATTTGCTGGAGGTTATAGTGTGCTACTCAGTTCTGGATGCCACACTTGCTCAAGATGCATTTAACTGCATCATTTTTGGCAATATATGGCCTTTATTGCTGACTGTGACAAAAATATAACTTTTCAAAAAATAAAACAGTATTATTCGTTCTGTGTTTCTTGAATGAACATTTAAATGTGAAATACGTGTAATATCCAAAAAATAATAATTAAATCAGTGTTGGAAGCCAAAATCAATGTACATGTATGTATTTCCTATAATCAACCCCAAACCTTCCAAAGGGTAACCTACAAAACTTTTACCTGACAACCCCCCCTCCCCACCCAATCATTTCTCACACAATGCGCAAAAATGCCCCCCCCCCCCCTCCATGTTTTTTTCAGGTGAACAGAAATTCCTCCCTCCATAATTTCTGGTGAACCAAAATCACCCCCCCCCCCCTGCCCACTAATTTGTTAGAAGTATATTTAAAGCCATACAAAAATGTCCAAAACTTTTTACCACTCGCGGCCGAGCACTTCCTTAAACTCCAATAAAAAAATAAATAACTGTCCTGATAAATAGTTACTGAGGCATGTTTTCTTGTAAATGAGTGTTTATGTAATTTACAAATTAAATATATAAGTTTTTAAATCCTCTTGGACTGCCTTTTAACCTTTTGGTGTAAAAGGCTGGGAGGGGTATTTTTGTACTGCTCTTAAAACTGCTCTTAAAATAATGTGGGAGATTGTGGTACTACCCTCAAAAACTGTAGGGGGGGGGGGGGGGATTTTGCTAAGTGTGTAAAAATGATTGGGAGGGATTTTAGCTTCATTCTAATCCTTCCAAAGATACATTTTACCTCTTTCATTTGATAAAAGAGTCATTTCTGCTTGAGAATTCACTGCTTTCTTTGAAAACTACCCAATCCCAAAGTAAAACTAAAATCTGCATCAGCAGACAATAGTTTGGGGAAAAATCTGTCTCATTCCATTCCACACAAAACAAAATGAATGTCAATTTTGTTTTAAAAACTGGTGTTGCAGCTTTATAAATCACCACTATCAATAAATAGTACCATTTTATCCTAACAAATGATGTCAAATTTTCTTCTACATGTACATATTGATGTGGTAAAATATAGCCCTGAATGTGTCCCCTAGACCCCCAGCATACCCACTTTCATTCAAAACTATGATATAATTCATAAATTAATTGATGTTGACACAAAACAAACCTCTTATGATATTAAATTTCTCATTTGCGATAGTTTTTAAATCACATTCTGGCTTCTGAAGATATTTCAGAATGTGTTTGAATATTTTCCAATTTTTGTAAAAAAAATTTTTTTTAAAAATCCCTCAGATTTCTTAATTAATGCACCTAGATCATTGGTATGTCTCTGACAAAACATTACACATTGATTGTTTTCCAACAGCATGACAGTGCAGCTCATGTGGTATCTCATAGCACCACAAAAATGCCTAAAACCATCAAATATTGCTTCTGTAGTGTGGTGCTTATGCTGCAAATACCCATAAAGGCACTTTCACAACCTTGGATTTAATCCCTACAGACACTCATGGCACATTATAAAAAAAAGAGTAAAATTAAGAAAAATACAATGTACATGCATGTTTTCCAGAGAGGATGTATGTGTGTGTGTGTGAGGTGGAGGGGGTACAGTATGAAAAATAGTCAGGAGCCAGTTACTGAAAATGTACATGTACAACCGGATAAATGAAAAGCAAAGAATCGCGGTCTGTGATGGACAGTTCTTGGACAACTTGCACCCTGGACGATTCATACCACAATTAGGGGGTACGAATTGTTTTGACAATAAGGTACAAATTGTCTAGACAAAAGGTACGAATTGTCCCAGTAAAAGTTATGAATTGTCTCCTTTTTGGTACAAGTTGTCTTGTCTCAAGTAAGTGTACTAAACTGTCTCATGTATTAACCAAGCCAGAAAATAAGCAGCCTGTCATCTGCATAATGAGGTCCCCAGAGGGTGAATTTAATGATGGTACCCTGCACAGCAGGGTAGCATCACTAAATTTACCCTCTGTGAACCTCAATATGAATCAGGGTCTCAAAACTAAACAGAAAGAGGTGCCCAGAGGATAAATTGGCCCACTATATGGGATAGCATCATCAAATTCACCCTCTGTGAACCTCATTCTGTGAATGTCAGACTGCTTATTTTCAGGCCTGGTATTAACTATTTAAATGTTTTTGACTCATGTTTTGGCTGAGTGAAATGAAAATGAAAAGTCGACGGAGTGATAGTAATACAAACATAAACATATGCACGAAACAACCAATCAAAACATGATTTATGCACAGAAATGAAACTTCAATGGGTGAGCCATCGCTTAACAGCATAAGTGAAAAAGCAATCTCCAGTGTTATCAACTTCGGGTCTGTACGTGGTAAAAGAAAATTGTTAGTAGATAGTAATGGATGTAGTTTTACAGTTAAAACACTATTTTTTTTTAATGAAGCCACAATATTTCTTTAAATTGGTGAAGATCTAACAATAAATAATTTTATGACGTCCCAAATAATAAGTTA